>CM028378.1:152407939-152458244 GCA_013146195.2 Codonopsis lanceolata | reverse complement strand
TTAAATGTTTATATATATATATAAAGTTATACATATATATTATATATATGATTTTTTTTATTTTGAAAATATTGATACTTGAAAATATTCAGATTTTTCAAAATAAAAATCAAAAATATTATATATATATATATATATATATGTATATATATATATATATATATATATATATATATATATATATATATATAATGAAGTATATACAATTTCCTGGGCAAAGACAACAAAACTACTGGGCTTTATTTTTTAAAATCTTTTTCATTTTTTCATTCTTATATTATTTTATTCCGCTTTATTTTCATTCTCGCAAAATATATATATGCATTCATTCTATCATTTTATTTTGGGGATTATGACTCATTTATAATTAATAAAATAGATAGATTCCCCGCTTTTCTTTCTATTTCTTGATGGTATGCTTGCTCTGTCGCTCAAACTAAAATAGCCGAGAAAATCCATACATAATAGAAGACAAGTGCTATATCTGCTTTTATTTTCTATTTCTATATCGAAAAAAAGATTTTTTTTTTTCTTTTTAGATACCGCACACACGCCAAGACATGCATATAAATATATTCCGAATTGCTACCCTACACACACCATGGCCAACCTACCCCCGTGATGAGCCAACGTTAGATCGCATATAGATTTTCGTGACACTTCAAAGACCGACTAAGTTTTTGCATTTTAAATTGTGGGTCACCACCAAAAATGTGCCCCACAAAAAAATAAGTCAAAAAAATGCAAGCAAGTCAAAAAAAAAAAAGTCAAAAAAAAAATCAAAAAAATGCGCAAGTCAAAAAATATACACCGGGCCGATTTATTATTTTCAAATGCTCGACCTAGATCATTTCGAATGGTGGATCCCTGAAAGAGTATAGGCCCTTCGCTGGGATCATCCCGATCTCTGGGAGTCGAAAGGCGTGGAATACGTTGGTCCTATACTCGAGAAAGAATCCACTGCTCTGTGAAAGTCCCGAGACTGCAAAATTAAGGTGTGCTTATCCTGGTCATTTTGTAGGAAAATAATAATTAATAAAATATACTAATAAAGGCACTGCACTCCAAGCCCGTAAAGCCTTCACCAAATTTCTTTTCTTCTCTCGATACCAAACCCATTTTCCTCGTAAACCCGGCCCGAATTTGGAAAGGCAGACAAGATCGCCGATTGATACGGGAATCAAGTGCATAAATCAAATCGTAGGGTATCGTAAATGACGATAAGGGTAGAAACAGCTCGAGGATACAGATCCGGACAAGATGGCAACAGAAGTGAACACCGCCATGGGTACGATATGGGCTCCGGTATGCTCCAACTCCCAGAAATGCAAAGAGTGGCTAGACCAAAATTTGGGTGCAACGATCGATCGTATAATGAGCCAAATGGCAACTGACAAAGCTTGAAATCCAGGGTGAGGTAATCTCTCCCCTCAGCAATTCCCACAGAAGCATCAACCTCACATATGCCTCCAAACCCAAACCCTCAGCCAAACACTAACCCGCCAAATACTGCCACTACTCCAAATCCAAATCCTCCACCAAATCCCTACTACCCAAATATCAAACCTTACCCATCCTCTCCTCCATATTCAATCCAAAATCCATATCCAGCTCAAAATCCACATTCAATCCAGAATCCATATCTAGCCCAAAATTCCTATCCAACCCAAAATCCCTATCCAGCCCAGAATCCATATCCAACCCAAAATTCCTATCCAACCCAAAATCCACATTCAATCCAAAATCCATATCCAACCCAAAATCCATATCAAGCCCAAAATTCCTATTCAACCCAAAATCCTCATCCTACCCAAAACCAAAATCCTTACCAGAACCCTTACCAAACGCTTCCTCAAAATCCTTACCAAATACCACAAATTTTAAACTAACCCAAATTTCCTAGTCCTACCAAAGATATACCAAAATCCAACTCCCCTCCCACCAAAATGGAAGCGTAATGGAGAACCCGAAAAGTATGATGCTCGAATCTCTGGACAAAGAAAAATTTTCTATGAAGGCATTAACGCTGAAACCTTCAGCCATGCTACCCCCAAATTTCAAAATGCCCGACATAGAAAAATTCGACGGGACTGGATGCCCTATCTCCCACCTAAAATCTTACTCCACTGGCATGCAATCAAGAGGGGTTAGTTTTGAAGCCATGGCCTCCAATTTTCACCTCACCTTAATAGGGGCTGCTAAGCAATGGTTAATGCTAGCAAATGATAGCACCATGGACACTAGGGACCAAATCGCTGAAGGGTTCCTAGAAAGGTACAAAGATAATACCACCACTGAAAATAAAAGGGAACTTGAGGCATGCACCCAAAAAGGAAAATGAAACATTCGCAATTTGCAACCAGATGGAAGGATAAAGTCGCCTGCACTTTGGACGCACTGATCCAACCAGAATCATGCGTATGTTCATCAAAAACCTCCAACCCATTTACCTGGAGCACATGCGATATCTCCCCTATAGCAATTTCAAAGAAATAGTGGAGATTGGAGTCCGCATTGATGAAGATATACGCAAAGGATCCCTAGAAATTGGTACACCTCCAAGTTCGTTCTGCCATTCTGGATCAGAGGAAGAATCTACAGAAGGAGTTAATACTATAGAAAAAACCCCGAATGAACAATAGTTGATGTGCCAAGGACATATGAGGCAAACAAATCCGCCAATTGTGAAGGAAGCAAGAATACCAACAAGAGTCTCATAGGGCCTCACAAAGGAAGCAAAAGGCACTTCGATGAATTGAATGCCCCAATGTCACAGATACTACAAGGGTTAACAGCACAAGGAGTCCTTAAGCCCCTTGAAAACTATGAACCTCCAAATCCATTACCTGCCAAATGGAGCCGCAACAAGTATTGTGAATACCACCAATCCAGTGGTCATATCACCGACAAATGCTTCTCACTCAGGAATGATATCCAAGACCTTATCGATGATAAAATCATTGAGAAGTCGCACCCATAATTGTTTTTGATAAAAAGTGAAAGAGACCCTAGCGTACCTTCTTGTACACCTCCAGAAAGCTTTTTCCTTTAAATCTCCTCTTGTCAAATAAAATCTTCAGGAAACAACCTTTTTCAAATTCAGAGTCACTTTTCATAGATTCTGGGATCTTTGTTGTTTCTTTCGGTACCACTAACAATTTTGCAGGGGCTGACAAATGAAAATTTTAACTAATATCATTTACTCTCCTAAGAAGACTGCCCAGAGGTACGTAATCGATACATCTCATTTCAAAGATTTAAAAAAAAAGGAATTTGTTCTCTAAACAAAAAAGTCTCTATTCTTTCAAATTCAAAAAAAAAAAAAAAGATTAGCAAAATGAAAATTTTTCTGTCAGTGTTGAACTACGATGACCTGAGCCTCGAAATGAGGAACGTAGGCAGCCTGCGGGTTCGGTCAAATGCTTTGATTTACTCTTAAAAAAAAAAAGAGGTTTTGCTATGTGTTTTCTTTTGTTTCCCAAAACATGTAAAGACAAGACAAAACCCCTCACCACCATTCTTAATCTCCAAATGCATCTCCCCTCTTAACTTCTCATAATGCATCACTAAGTTGATAAGTGCATCGTTCATTCTCAATTTCAAAAAAAAAAACAAATCAGTAAGTCCTACTTCGAGATGTTAAGGTCTGCCACAAAAAAAAAAAAAAAAAAGGAGCAGGACCGATAAGGAGCCAGAGAAGAAAAGAAAGCTGGGAAAGTCAAGAAGACAGAAAAATCTGGAAAGGCAGGAAACCCAGAAAAGGCCGACCCCAGGATCATAAGCAAACAATTCAAGACTAGGGGCTGTCAAACCCCATGGGTGTCTCTTTTGCCCATATTGATGCCTACGGCCCATACTTGCAGAGTATGCTCACTAGTCCATTTGGTCTCCATTCTTTCAAAAAAGTCCAAGCATGTCCCTAGATCGAGCTTTCCAGAGGTATCTATATTCAAGTCTGGTAAATTCTTGCTTCTCCTATATTAGTTTGTCAAGTTTTCTTCTTGATCTCTGAGCACATATCACCAAAGTATTTGTGAAAAAAAAGAATGATGATGATGAGTCAACTCATGAAAAAACATGATAAAACCACACGGGTTGATAATGAGTCATTTCAAAATATGGACCCACAAAAAATGTAAGTTCGATAAAACAACCTTCTGTCTTGGTGAAAGGTCATCTTCAACCCATTGCGACCGAGCTATTAAATGGCACACTAGGGGCTTCCAACTATACACCAAATCTCTTCCAAATACCTGAACAAATCCACCACATACCAAAGCCTAACCATCTCTAAGAGCCAGCTTTTCAAAACTGGGGCTGTTCCATCCTTATATATATCCACCAAGAGTGACACCCCTTTTTATCCCAAGAGAGAGAAGGCATATATCTCTTCAAGCATTCTCCAAAATTGCTCCGAGAGGTCAACAAAAAAAAAGTAAAAAAAGAAGCCTCTCTTGAGAGATTTCCTCAAAATTTCTCTCTCGCAAAAAAAAAAAAAAGAAGAAGAAAAAAAAAAAGAGAAAAAAAAGAGCCTCCCCTTAGCAATTTCCTCAAAATCTTTCTCTTGCAACAAAAGAAAATATCAATCACTCTTGGACCACTCCATAACCCACAACCAAAGCCAAAAGCCGACCTCCCAACCATATCCACAACCAGGTCCAAAAACCAACTTTCTATCCAAACCCACAGCCTAAAAAGCCAGCCAATGGTCCCTTCTGACCGCCTTTCAAAAAAAACACACACACACACACAAATCCACAACCCAAAATACCTTTGAATCAGAGGCCAATCAAATCCTCAACCCTAAAGCTAATCCATCCCAAACACTTAAACACTATACCCTAACCTAGTTGCCACCTATAGCTCTGTTAAAATCGGTTGTTGTAACGTGATCTGAATCCAGGACAGAATTCCTTGCTAAAGACACATGAAATTATCAAAAGATAAATGTTAAGTAGGGTCTATGACACTCATGATACTTGGCGATAAACTCTGGATCATGACTCTTCTTTTTGTCCATTAGAGTCATCCTCTTTCTCTGAGCATACTCATTTCTATCTCCCACAAAAGTCTCTCCAAATCAAGTATGTCTGGGGCTGTCCCTAGTTAATTTCTCCATGAACATTCTCGTTATGCAAAATTTGGTTGATCAAATTCATCCTGGGGCTTCTCACGCCAAACTCATTGGATACATAAAGACTCATCGCCTCCGTATAAATTGCCATTTCCATCTCTGCCTGAAGAAACAAAGAAACTACAAAGGCATGATCCTTCGAAAACAAGCGGCTTATCTTCGCATGCATTGAAAGACTGGCTCCCTATAAGGTAAAAGCTCGCTAGGTTGAAAACCCGAAAGGGCGGCCTAGGCAAAAGTTAGAGTACAAAAAAAACACAGGAAAAAAAAAAGACAAAGCAAAAAAAAAAAAAGAAGTGGCCCCTCTGAGGCATCGATTAGTAGGATTTACTAATCTTCTGATTGAATTCCTTTCTTGAATCATGCACTAGTCAAAAGACTAAAGAATGACCCATTATCCCATTCACCTCCATCTCAAATATCACCATAACCTCCTATATTCATAACTCTTCAAAGCCAACCAGAAGTCACATCTCAAGCTCTTATATTACATTTCCATCACCTTGCCTTATCTTGTCTTAACATGTTTAAGAAACGGATGATACACACACACATTCAAAAGTCCTTTTTCTAAGAAAAATAAAAATTGCATTCGCATGCTTGCATCTTTTGTTTGCATCCTTTTACTGCATCTTATCGGGTCTTCTGTCGCATCAGCCTATAAATGTTCAGCCGACATCTCGCCAAGGATCACCTCCCAAAGATCCTCAGCAACATCATTAAAAACTACACAAGCCAATCATCAACATCAGTCTGCCACAACACTTCATAAATCATCGCTTCTCCTATGCTAGGATAAGCATTTTCAAAAATAAATCATCGCTTCTCCTATGCTGGGATAAGCATTTTCAAAAATAAATCATCGCTTCTCCTATGCTGGGATAAGCATTTTCAAAAAAAATCATCGCTTCTCCTATGCTGGGATAAGCATTTTCAAAAAATCATCGCTTCTCCTATGCCGGATAAGCATTTTCAAAAATCATCGCTTCTCCTATGCCGATAAGCATTTTCAAAAAAAAATCATCGCTTCTCCTATATAAGCATTTTCAAAAAACCATCGCTTCTCCTATGCTAGGATAAGCATTTTCAAAAAAAATCATCGCTTCTCCTATGCTGGGATAAGCATTTTCAAAAAAAAAAAAAATCTCACCGCTTTCCCTAGGCTGGGGAAAGCCAATTTTCAAAAAGCTAAAAGCTTTCCCTATGCTGGGGAAAGCCCATTTTCAAAAGTCCCAAAGCTTTCCCTATGCTGGGAAAGCCCATTTTCAAAAACTCAAGCTTTCCCTATGCTGGGGAAAGCCAATTTTCAAAAAGCTCAAAGCTTTCCCTATGCTGGGGAAAGCCCATTTTCAAAAGTTCCAAAGCTTTCCCTATGCTGGGGAAAGCCTATTTTCAAAAATTCCAAAGCTTTCCCTATGCTGGGGAAAGCCTGCAAAAAAAAAAAAGTCCCATCGTTTTCCCTATGCTGGGGAAAACGCATCCGAGGTCCCACCAGTTTTGCCTATGCTGGGCGAAACACACCATCCATCCCACCTGGTTGTTGTCTGTTTGCTTGAGGCCGAACTACGTTTGGTCTGATTCCTTTTATTAAGGGATACGTAGGCAGCCTACATTAGTAGGTCCGACCATCAGAGCATTCAATTTGCATATCTGCTTAAAAACTGCGATAACCTGCTATAACTGACTAAAAATGTCTAGGATATGGAGGTTTGATAAATTGTCTGCATTATAATCGCTACTCGCCGCATATTTCTCCCTCGTTTTGAAATGAAATGAAATTGGAGAGTCTATTCTTATCAACGATGTTCGCCTACTCAAGTAAGCCGCGGGTTACCCGTAGACTCCATCGCTGAGGGGCTCAGAGACACCCCAATTTCGCACCCCGGTATGTGACATGACATAAAATATCAAGACTGTTAAAACATTAACAAATGTCAAGTTACTGTGGTCAAAAGTGCAAAAGGACAAAGCAGATGCGCAAAAGGACAAATTGCAGTGGACCTAAGTGCTAAAAAAGGACCAAGTTTGAGTTTTGGGCGTGGCTACCCATTAATTTGGGCATGGCGCCCAAATCCATCGCCCAATCTCCTCTTCGCATTAATCGCTCATCCAAAGTTTTCCGTAATTCACAATTTCGACAAATAAGTTGTACAATCTGATGCGCGATGAAGGAATTTTAATTCATGCCGTGTCCCTATTTTCTCCTATAAATAGCAAAGATCCCAGCTCCTCATTCGATTACGTAAAAACTCGCTAAGGTTTCTCCGCGTTAATGTTACGCAGGAAAAATAGATAGTGAGAGATCACCTCAAAAAGCCTCGAAACCCTGCCAAACTTCCTCCAAACACAAAACTAACCGATAGAAGTGTACCTTAGCCCCCCAGCTAGGTATCCACCCTTTTTCCCCGGTCCAAAAATCGTGGAAAGAGCAGTTGCTCTGCCCGATTTAAAAGGCCAAATCAGCCAGAAATAAGCCGTTATTCGCCTCGATTTCTAACCTCAAGCCAACAAACAACCAAACACAAACAGCTACTCCGATCCCGAGGCCGAAAAGTAACTTTCGTGAGTACGCCGCCCAAATTCACACAACACACAACACACAACTTCAACAACAACAAAAGACTCTCTCTCCCGAGGGATAGAGCGAGCACACCCTAGGTCAGTCTGTAAGTTTTACTTTTAAAGTCTTACATTGCTTGTAAAAATATTATTTCCATCCGCCCAATGTAGTCATATAAGCAGTTGTGCTGCCCGGATTTAATTAGGAAATAGTATTAAATGTAGCCGTTATTATGGCCAAATGTTTTCAGATGTATTTGTAATTATTTGCTTTATCTATTCATTAAAGTCTTTATTTGTAAGAGTATTATTTCCAATCTGGTCCAATGTAAATATATAAGCAGTTATGCTGCCCGGATTTTGTTAGGAAATAATACTAAATGTAGCCGTTATAATGGCGAAATATTTCCAAGTATATTTGTAATTGTTTATAAAAGAGATTGTTGTAAGTCCGTAAATAATATAGATGTAATGGATGTATTTGTAGGCAGTTAATGCTTTATTTATCTGTTTAATAAATATAACAAAAAGCATACTTTAGCCAAAAACCGCTTTTGAGACCGAAGGGCGGTTGGGTGCTTAGCACCTTCCCAACTCGTAACTTAGCCTCCGAACCCGTTTTCTTCATCTCTAGTTTTTTCTCGGTTTTGCTTTATTTTTGCCTTAAAATAAAGATGGCGACTCTAAAAACATTTTGGATCCAGTGGGGCCTCGCAACATCTTTCTTTGCACTTTCACGTTCTCCCCTAAAAAAGGGAGAATGGGAATGGAAAGGTGATGTATTCCTATGTTCTGGTATCCCCTAAACAAGGGATAACTTGACATAGAAAACCCAAAGCACTCATAGTGATCCGAAATAGGCCATAAGGCTATTTTCAAAAAATCCATAGTGGGGGCGCTGCAACATCTTTCTTTGCACTTTCATGTTCTCCCCTAAACAAGGGAGGGTGGGATGGAAAGGTGATGTTTTCCTATATCCTGGTATCCCCTAAAAAGGGATAACTTGACATAGAAAATCCAAAGCTCCCATATTGGATCAAAATCCACTAAAGGCAACCGAGGCGCATTCCAACGCGCTATTCCGACAGCACTCCTCCCACACTTTTGATTTCGTCCTCCCCTAGAAAAGGGAGGGTGGAACGGGAGCAGTGGATGTCACCGCATCCGCACGGACGCGCACCCCTATCCAAGGCGCGCGGGCGCGGAGCAATTTCCCGGGAACCCATGTGTGCGACCAGAGATGACTGAAGGAATTTTGGGAGAAATACATGAAGGTAAATGTGGCGGCCATCCCGGCCAAAGGTCATTAGCAGAGAAGGTCCTGGCAGCTGGTTTCTATTGGATTACTTTGAGGCGGGATACAGAAACATATGTTCGGCGGTGTGACAAGTGTCAACACTATGCAGACATACCTCGCTTACCCTCTACCGAGCAGACTCCTGTGGTTGTTTCGTGGCCATTTGATATGTGGGGGATAGATCTCATTGGCCCATTTCCCGTGGCTCGGTCTAAGTTCAAGTATGCAGTGGTTGCAGTGGATTACTTTACTAAGTGGGTGAAGGCTAAGCCCTTGGCGACCATTAGTGAAATTAACGTGATCGATTTTGTTCACAAGCATATATGGTGACGATTTGGAGTTCCACGAGCAATTGTGTCTGATCATGGGACCCAATTTTCTGAAAAGTTTACTAAGGCATGTGAGCAAATGCGCGTAAAACACTGGCAGTTTTCGGTGGCATACCCACAAGGTAATGGGAAGGCTGAGGCCGCTAATAAACTAGTCTTGCACGTACTCAAGAGAAACCTCGAGGATAAGGCAGGAAGGTGGGTAGATGAGTTGCCTTCGGCTTTCTGGGCGGTTAGAACAACAGTCAGAGGCCCTACTGGGGAAACAACTTTTTCTATGGCTTATGGTTCTGAGGCTATGGCTCCAGTGGAAATGTACTTGCCCAATCATAGGGTTTTGCACTATGACGCTGAATCCAATAAGGTAGCTCGGTCAGTCGATTTAGATTTGTTGGAGGAGAAACGGTTGGAGGCTAAGATTTAGATTTGAGGAGAAACGGTTGGAGGCTAAGATGATAAAAGGGTGGCTAACGAGCAAAGGCCCATCACGATAAAAGGGTTCGGTCATTTGCGTGGTCGGTCATTTGCGATCGGGTTCTCCGTAAGATTGAAGCAACAGGTCATCGAGCTGAGTGGGGGAAGCTTTCACCAAATTGGGAGGGGCCTTTCCAGGTTGTTAGAATTGTTAAAGAGGGCACTTATATGTTACGAACAGAGGATGGAGACGAGCTGAGACTTCCATGGCATGCGGATCACTTGAAGAAATATTATTGGTGATTGGCATTGGCAGTATGTAATTCGTTGATCTTTTCCTTTTATGGCAAATGATAATGGCAAAGCTCAATTATGCTTTCAATTTTAGTTTGAAATTTGATGTTTGAGTCAGTTGCTTTTGTTGTATTTCTCTCGATTATTCTCTTTCGCGAGCATGAGTTGTTTGTGCTCGCGCAAAGGGTTGGTGTTCGAGTTGCTTTTGTTGTTTTTCTCGATTATTCTCTTTCGCGAGCATGAGTTATTTGTGCTCGTGCAAAGGGTTGGTGTTCGAGTTGAATTGTTTTTTTCGATTATTCTCTTTCGCGAGCATAAGTGGTTTATGCTCGTGAAAAGAGTTGGTGTTCGAGTTGGGATTGTTTATCTAGTTATTTCTAACGAGTAAAGGTTGCCTTTGCTCGAGAAAAGGGTTAAAACATCCAAGTTTAAGTGATTCCTAGTTGAAATGCAAGTAGGCGTAACGAAATAAAAAGCATTCAGCAAACAAGTAAAAGAAGAAGTATCAAATATTACAGAGCCATAAAAGTAAATTGTTTTTGAGATCATGGCACGCAGGCCGGGGATGAGAATTTCATACATTCGGGAGGATGTTGCTTTGGGTTGTTGGGTCTGGTTCATTGGTTTCTTTGGTGGCATCTTCAAGGATAACAACTTCATTGTCATTGGCCTGGTTGGAAGTGTCTGCATCTTCTTGGGGCCTCACTTGGGCTCTCCAAATCTGGGTCATGAGTTCATTGACATTGGCTTCGGCAATAGGGGGAGGGTTCCATGGAGATAGGCCTTTCTCTGCATCTGCCTCGGCCAAAGATTCTAGCTCGTCTTCGGTGTATGGTACAATGGCATGACCAGGGCGAGTAGAGGAGCAGAATGGTGGGTTGGTGCCCCATTCGGCAAGCAGTTCATACCGGATCTCCAAGCCGCTGCAAGAAATTTGCCTTAATATATGATTCATCCCCTGGAGGAAGAAAGGATAAGCTTCATTCTCCACGCAGGCAGCAAAGTTTTTAGAATTCTTGTAGTCTTCTATGATATTCTGCTTTTGTTCCTCGCTTGGAAGAGACTCTGCTTCTCTCAGTTTTCCTTCCAGGTCGGCAATGGTAGCTTTGGCTTCTTCTAGTTCGGCCTGGCTAGCTCGGAGATCTTTTTGGACCCCAGCGATGTTGTTTAAGGCAGCTTCTTCAGATTTCTTAGAGAAGGCCAGATGAGACTCTAAAGTTTTCTTCTCCGCTTCTATCTTGGAGAGCTCGGTTACTTTGTTTGTAAGGCTTTCCTCAGTTGACTTCACCACCGAATTGAATTGACAGCTTCTCCAAATTGGTTCTTTTTTCTTTTAGTATATGAGTTGAGATTGAGATTGTCCACCAATCGTTCGTACATTAGAACCGATTTGTTTGCAATCTACAAGAAAAGATATAATCAGTAATTGTGGAGTGTTAAGGAATGCTGGAATGCAAGAAAATATTTTACCTCAGTTAGACACATTTCGACTTCTCCAATCAAAACCGAAGCTCGCCTGGTCGTTGCTTTTCTTTCGAACCCCGCCATGATGGAGCCTCTTCATTAATCCAAGACCCGTGGTGGCTTAGAATCCACTGCGCTTGTAGATATTGATATTGTCAAGATCGGGTACGTCGACGAGTTCAACAATGAGGGCAACAGCTTTGTCCCAGGTCATCAGGCATAAGGAAATTTTCCTTTTGCCATGATGGTATAGAGGGGGTGGCTTCTTCGAGCACTGTCCTCGCTCTTTCTTCTCTGGGACTCGCTTGGTTCAATGAGGTTGATGATGGGCGGGGAACCGATTCGATCCTTTGATCCTTTGTAGGGGTTGGAGTGATGAGCGTAACAGTCGATCGGGTTCGGGTTCAGTTGGCTACGCTTTAGTGCCACGTGGGTGCTAGTCCTGACAGCTTGGAAGACTAGTAGCAGGTTGGGTTGAGAGGTGCTTGCTTCGTTTACTTGATCCATTTTTGGCGGCCTGGAGGAACTTATTAACATCTGTCAGTCGCATCATGTCTGCAAAAATGAAAACGAGCATTAAAGTATGAAAAAAACAAAGTTTGCAAGTTCGATGTAAAGAATTATAGTTAAAAGTGTAAACCAGTGAGAGAGAAGGAAGGTCTGCAATGAGTTCCAGTTCGCGCACATTCATCGCATTCATTGGGGAATTTTTTGCCGTGACATGGACCCCAATATGGATGTGGGAGCTCAGGATCAATAGTAACTCTGGGACTGTCCTCCTCGAGGATTGAGGATTCCAAATTGCCTGAGAAGAGTTAAATCGAGGTGAGGGCTCGCCTACGAAGTCCCGACCGCCCGGCCATCTCGTCCCTCTTTCACTCCGAGCAAAGCTTCAAAGCCCTCGCCATCCGGGTTCGCCAAATTTAGGTTCTTTCTTATCGTATTCGGGGAGCCCATAATCGGTGAGATAAGGGGCGAAGGGCCAGCCGACGCTTGATTCGACAAGTAGGGCTTTTGAATCCCGCCCATCCACTTTGTTCGGGCCCTCGTTGAGAAGTTTCAAATAGTTCGGGTTGGATCGGCCGGTGATACCCCAGACTTCTTGTCCAAAGAAAAAGAAAGAATTTTCTAAATAGGGTCATGTCGGGTTCATTTTCTAAATATCATGTCGGGAATCTTATTGTTGTCAGAGTTAAGTCGCATGGAAGGGTGTTGGATTCGTTTAAGAACTCTACAACGAAGGGGTTAAGAGGAAGGCGGAGTCCGACCAGGAAAAAGTCAAAATAGAAAACCATGTTATCTCCTTGGAAGTTATGTCCTTTCTTGTCGACATCAAGGTCGAAGGCGCGGACTCGGTAATGTTTGGGATCCATTCCTAGGGAATAAAACCAAGCACTGACTTCATCTTCAGAAGTCAGGTCGTCCCATTTGATTGAGGGTGGAATATGTGGAGCGATACGGGTAGAAGAATTTGGGTTTTGCCCGGACTGGTGATTGCTCGTGCGAGGAAGGTTTCCTGTTCGGTCATTTACAGAAGGGTTTTGATTGCCGCTACTTGTTCCTTGCTCGCTGATTGGTATTGGGGTTTTCGCCGGGAGAATCGAGGATTTCTTCTTGCTCGCTTTCCTCCGAGCTTGAACTCGAGGATGGTAGAATTTCTTCTGGTGCGCCATGGTCGTAGCTCCGACCTTCGATTTTTGATACTGTATCTTCGTTAGACATCCTACAGGAAAAATGAATCGAGGAACGCGTGTTAAACCCTGTTCAGGGCGGTCATGTAGATATAAATGAAACTAAAATTCATGGCAAGAGCCGGTTATGAGACTGGTGAACAGGGCACCGATCATGAATTCCTCGATTCCCACGGTTTGGTTTGGGGTAATTGGGTGATAGAAAGGAAGGCAAGACGAATTGAAAGGGTTGGAGCCGATAAATCTGTGTTCGAACAGTTCACTGGGTTTAAAGGGTCGAATGATACAGAAACCCTAATTCGGGGTAGAAATTATGAAAATGCGATGAAAAATTAGAAAGGGAAATTGAAGAAAGTACCAGTATAATGCTCGTCGAGATCTTCTTGGTTTGGGATCTTGAAAAACTGTTGAAGCTTGAATCTTGTCACTGGTTTCGTCGTTGCTTGCAGATGCGAAGGGCAGTTTTCTCTCAAGCTATGAAAGTCTTTGAAAGTGGTAAAGTTTGAAATGAGGGGGATCTTCTGTTTTTTATACTGTGCGAAGCTGACGTTTGGTGGCCGCCCATCATTAAGGTTCAGTTTTCGAGGCTCTTGGACCGAGGCGCCATTAATGCTTCGTTGAAAAATGGACCTGTCCATTCAAAAAGAAGTGGCGGCTGACGGCTCGGCCTATTAAACACGGTTTTTTAGAAAGCCTTTTAGGGCAATTGTCCGCTTTATGCATTGGTTGTGAGTAATTTGATGCACACATTATAAAGTCCTTCTCCTTGCCACGAGCATGAATACTCGGAAGACAAGGAGTAGGGGCTATTGATCTGCCCGGCCCAATTGGCCCAAGTCATGTCACATGCCCGGCACATGTTTGCGATTTAGCTAAGTGATCATCCTAAAGTCGGGATTGAGAAGAGAGGATTAAGGGATTCTGGCACGTCGCGAGCATGTTTCCTACCTTTATCGAGCAAGAGTTGTTAGCGAGCTGGGGGCTCAACCAGCGAGCAAGAGTATGTTGCGAGCACGAGATGTTATGCTCGGGAATTCAGGAGTTACAATCAGTTGAGGACGGTTACGTCCGGAAAATCCTCCATTTGACCGTTGTGTTTAATGGGACAGTAAATGGGGCAGTTAATATGCTCGCCATTAATGCTATGATTGTTAGTGGGTGGTTATGAGCAGTTACACCTTCCGGCAACTATAAAATCCCCGGGAAATGAAGGGGAGAGGTACGTGATTTTTACTCTTGAGCCAAACTCTGCTAAATTGTTCACTTTTTGGCTAGTCTTGGACTAATTCTTACGCCGGAGGGCCTTTGCAGGGAGTGCCCCTGCCTAGTTTACGAGTTGTTCCATTTGATTGCAGAGTTGGGCTTTGGAGAATTGCGGATACGTTGAAAGCCAGGTATCCAATTTGGACGGGTCCAATGCATCCAGAAGATCTTGGACGCATCATTATTATTATTACTATTATTATTATTATTATTATAACAATAATAAACAAATATTATAATAGTAATATTATTATCTTCATTAGCATTATTATTATTAAATACCAAAAGTCTATTTAGGAAATTCATTTAACAATGATAGCAAAACAACTATTCAATCTATAAAATCTTACATTAATCTTTTCATACTAAGATTTAAAAAGTTAACATTTACACTTTCATGAAACTGTGGTAGTAATATTAGTAATCATAGTAGTGATAATAATGATAATAATATTAATACTATTAATACTATTATTTAGTAATAATAATAACATTATTAATAACAATAATAATATTAATAGAAATTTTTTAATATTATTGTTATTATTAATTGTAAGTTATTTTTTGTTGTTGTTGTTTATTAATTTTATTATTAATATTGTTATTATTATTTTATCTAAAATATTGAATCATTAAAATCATTGAAGTTAAAATTAAGTTTTCTTTCAAATAAAACCTCGTACTCTAACAATGTTAGAAGAAACGTTAAGTTTTAGATTTTTTGGTATTAAGGGTTAAACTTTGGGACATTTTAGATAAAAGAATATTTTTTGGTTATTTTTGAATATGAGATTTTTTAGTGGGACTTTTTGATATTTTTTGATATTTTTCTCATTTGTTACCACTAGTTATTGTTTGTTACCTTTCTTTGCAAGTTGCACTTGAAATTTGTATGTAACTAGATTTTGTGTCCGTGTCTATGGCACGACGCCAGTATGGGATGATGTTAGTATGAGACAATGTCAGTATAAGACAGTATTAGTATTCAATTATTTGTAATTTCACGTGAGCTTGGATGAAAAAATGAGAAACCCAAAAAAGGAAAAAAAGAAGAGATGATGAATTAAAAAGCTGGAAAACTGGTTTTGGCATTTCATCTAACACTTGGCATGCGCAAGAAAGTGGTTCACAAACATGCCAAGAGTAAGCTAATTTATCATTACTATAACCAAACACAGATTCATAATCTTATTACTATAACCACAATTTCCCTTTAATCTTATCTATTATGTTCAACAATTATTTTCAGCCTAAGTGATGATCGAAGGGGTAACAACGATATGGTATCATTAACTTTCAGTAAGAACAAACAAACACAATTTTATTATTAACTTTCAGTAAGAACAAACAAACACAGAGAATTGAAGAGCGAAGAAGAAACTTACAAAGCGAAGCGGGGCGAACGCAGAGGCGGCGAAAAACTCAACAAAGGGTGGGAGGTCGGATAAGTAAACGGAGAATTTCAATTCCTGTTTTCTAAGCATATTCAGTTACACAGTTTAAGAAGAAGAGCGAAGAAGAAACATTGAAGAGTGAAGAAGAAACTTACAGAGCTAACTGGCGGCAGGAGGGACACACTAAACTTTTAAAAAATCAAAATCCCAGCACCTCCTGTTTCATATAGACAACACTACTTTTTAACTCAATTTTTCATAGATAAAAAAGAAGGCCTATGTTTTCTAGGGTTGTTCCAATTTTAAAATCCAAAAAACTGTCAAAACACAAAAAATAACAGAAATATAGAAATAGAATCATTCATATGTACGTACCTTTGAGAACGCAAAGCTCTTTCAACCAGTTAATCAATGAGCCTGCAAATGTCGATTAAAATGAAAACTCAAATCTTGCAAAACCCAACTTATAACTACATTGAAAAAATCTTCAATTTTGGTTGATGAGTTTATCTTAAACAAAAAAGAAATGAAGTGCAAACAAAAAGTAATTGAGGCATATGTAATGAAACTTGTTACTGCATAAATATAAAAAAGAATAATTTGTTTTAAAACATTAAGCAATGCAATCAAAATTATAATCCTATTTTTCTGTTTTTTTAATCGAAAGATTCTTAAATGGCATGCAATAAAAAAATCATAGGGGAAAAACAGCAGAGAAAAATCTAAACTTATTTTGATCATCTACTGTGGATGATCATATTGTTTTTAGAATCCTGGTTCAACTTATTTTGAGCTTCTATTGTATGGCTGATAGCAACAAACAGACAAGTTTTTCCCACTTTGTCAAATTTTTATTATTTTCATAATATTCTTGGTATCTATCCTTTTTCAATTTTATCTAGTTATATTTTTTCGTCATTGGACCAAACTGAATGACGAAACAAATTTATGTTGTCTATCCCATAGTAGTGTGTGAAATAGTTACCTTTTGTATATTTAATTGTTTTGTCTCATGTATAAAAATAATTTTAGTGAGATCCCTTTCTGAGGTATTAGTAGGTGCTATTGATTATGTGTTTTTCTTGAATGGGTGTGTCTAGCATTTTGATTTCAAGTCTAATTCTTAATTCATATTGCAGGAAAGCCAGGCGGAACTGTTCAAGGAAATTGTATTTGAAAGGTGCTGTGGTTGAAATTTTTTTAGCTCCATGGTTTGATTTGTAGGCATTTTATCATCTTTCCACTAAAAATTGAAGTGGGGTTTATTTAAAAAGGAGAGAGACTTTAGTGGGTTTTGATTATTTCAAATATTTGAAAAACTTTGCTGTTGCACATAAGCAAGCAATTTGACTCTACATTCTACATGAATAAATGAAGCAAAAAAGAAAAAAAGAAGATAATAAAGAATAAAGACAGATGCAGCTGGTCTCGAAAAGTTTTGGCCTTCGCCTACCCTGTTTAAAGATCCATATTCTCAAACCCAAAAGCAACATACTACTTAATGGAAATAGTAACAATCACAGAGAAATAAATCTAATCAAATGCAACAAACAGAACTTGAGTACAGACATAAGAAATTAGTCAAATACAGGTTTTGACAAACAGGTTTTTCAACCACAAATTTGAACACACAACATAAGAAATCAGTCAAACTCCAAAGAGACTAAGATAGAGAAACATACACTGGAGGAGAGGATGGCGAACTTCGAAATCGAAAGAGACGAATGGTGGACAGGCGCTTTGATTCCGACGAAGTTTCTGTACAGTAAAGCACAAAAGGGGGGGAAACGTAAATGAAAAGACTGAAATTTCAATCTAAACTTAATAGCAGAAAATCACAAACAAATTCATATAAACTAAAACTTGCTAAATCACAAACAAACTCATATAAACTCCAAAGAGACTAAGATAGAGAAACATACACCGGCGGAGAGGATGGCGAACTTCGAAATCGAAAGAGACGAACGGTGGACATGATCTTAGATTCCGACGGAGTTTCTCTATAGTAAAGCACAAAAGGGGGGGGGGAACGTAAATGAAAATGCTGAAATTTCAATCTAAACTTAATAGAAATGCAAGCAGAAAATCACAAACAAATTCATAAAAACGAAATCTTGCTAAATTACAAACAAATTCATATAAACTCCAAAGAGACTAAGATAGAGAAACATACACCGGCGGAGAGGATGGCGAACTTTGAAATCGAAAGAGACGAACGGTGGACAGGAGGTTCGATTCCGATGGAGTTTCTGTACAGTAAAGCACAAAAGGGGGGAAAACATAAATGAAAAGGCTGAAATTTCAATCTAAACTTAATAGAAATGCAAGCATTAATAGAAATGCAAGCAGAAATGAGCAATGAATTGGCCTTCAGCACCCTCCTACAATAATGCCTCCCAACCCATTCAAAATATTCCCATGTATACAACCAACATGGACTGGACAAACTCTACCATGAATATGCTTCCCAATTGAGTATGATTCCCAATCATGAAAATGTTGAATTTGATACATGACTTGTGCATGCCAACTTAATAGGTAAAATAATCATAGAATCTATACCCTAAAGTGGGTAAAAATGTAAGACTCTAGAATGATAATATGAGAAAACTGATAACATTACTTGATATATAGTCAAATCAAGAAATTTTTAAATATAGTCAAATCTAGGGCAAATTAAAGATGTATAAAACGTGCCAGCAACATACTACTTAATGGATGGTGGCTCCATCTAATTCAAATTTGTTAATGGGATTGTGTATTGTGTTGACTGAAGAATTTAGAATATGGCTGCTCTTTTAGTTTATACACGATGGGTTTAGTTACAGAATGGGTTAGGACATGGGACTTGATTAATCAAGTATTCAAATAAATCAATATATGTTTTATACACAAAGTTTGTTACATAAATTGAAAATGAAAAAGACTAATAAATATTTACACAAAAAGAACAACACTAACATCATAGAAGGACAACAAAAACTTGGAAGAATTGGATTATGAAATTGTGAAACAAAATTTGTAAATTAGACCCTTAAAATATATAGTAGATGGAAACTAATTTTCGACCGTTGTAAATAAATTGTTTATTACTTAATTTCTGTTATCTTCTCAATTGGATTGATCAGTAATCCAGGTCGATGCATTCCCCCACAGAAGATTTTGTGAATTAGAGTATGAAATCATCACTTATAATTCTTTAGATGCCATATCGTATTTAGATTTTGGTCCTGCAATCAGATTATTTGACATCCTAAACAACTACAAAATTAAAGTTGGGAAGAAATAGAAGAAGAAAGACAAACTTACAATTTCCGGCGGATAGGGCAGGAAACTCAAACTCAAACCCAAAAACTTGGAAGGGGACAAAGGGATTACTATTTTGTAGTCTACAGAAAGGGGCAACATTTTTTTACACCTTATAAGCTCCCCCATAAGGTGCTCCATATACAAATAGCAAGCAAACAATTGACTAATACCATGCTTAGAATGCAGATGGATGGAGAACAATTTGAATCCAGATGACTAATAGCATAATAAGTTGACTAAAGGAATGAATTACCTAAGTTACCTTAGTACATGGGAAAAAAAACGTACTAAAGGTGTGCATCATCCCATTCTGTTTCTTTTTCATGTTCGAGTTGAATGAGTGAATGCCCAACTTTAAGAATTCCTATTTTAAACATGAATTAAGAATCTCTGGTCTGTTCAAGCTGTATGTAATTTATTAGTCTTAATAGAGCATGTGAAGTTACATTTTTACGCTGAATGTTTATGAACTCACTTGTTTGAACTTGTTATGTAATTGCCAACTTTCCTATGAGTCCTTTTGGGCACATCACTATCCCATTTCCTGTTTTTCTTGTTCTTACATCAATCGAATGTTTGTCGACTGCTGCAGATGACCTAAAGATGGAAATCTCTGCCAAATCCGGTGCAGGTGACGATGAATAGGTGAGTTGGGTAATCCAATTCAGTATTTCTCTCTGCATGGGAAAAGAGTTGTGCTAGATTCATCAAAATTTGGTTTTCTATAGCCCTCAGTTTTACCAATGGAAAGCTTTTTTGGTTTCACATACTCATTCACATGAAATGACTGGATTAGGCTTTTGAACCTTTGCTAATACATAAACTGCTGTTCCGCTGGATTCAGTGCAGTGCCATTGTACCAGAGCTTTATCTCTCTTACTATAAAAGGGAAACATGTTTCTTACAATTTAATTGATAGACAAAATTGACCCTACATCTGACAAAAGTGCCCCTACACCTAATAAACATACACAATTAATATCAGGTTAAACAAGTCAATTTCACACATTTTATTAAGGCCAAATAAGTAAATCTATCTTATCCTTTGGACAAATAACCCATCCATGCTATGAACCGCTAACATCAAATTAAGGCTAAATTTGTAATTCAGCCACCGAATCAAAAGCGACTGTGTAATTACCCATCGTTGTCACCCGTTGTTTTGGCGTACAGAATATCACGACATCAGATTGCCGGTTACAATGGAGTCTTACGTTTTCCATTGTTCATAGAATCAAACTCAATCTCCTTTGCCTTCTTCTTCATTTTCAGAAACGGTGTAGCAGAGGCAGCCGAGTTAAACCAGGGAAAAACATCCAAGTTGCGAGGTAAGCTTTGCTTGATTTTAATTGAGGCAGTCCTCTTACCCATCGTTTTGGATATCACGACATCAGATTGCCGGTTACAATGGAGTCTTACATTTTCCATTCTTCATAAAATCAAACTCAATCTCCTTCCCTTCTTCATTTTCAGAAACGGTGTAGCAGAGGAAGCCGAGTAAAACCATGGAACAACATCCAAGTTGCGAGGTAAGCTTTGCTTGATTTTAATTGAGGCCCCTCCTCACCGCTTCCTGCTTTGTGAGCACAGATGTTTGATAAAATGCCTCAATGACTGGACTCTCCATGCTTAGAACCTGATGTGAATTGATTTTCGGTTAGAACCTGATTCTGTTTATAATCAATTATGTAGCATTCTGATTATGCTAAATGATTTCTACATAACATTGTAATAGCGCCATGGTATTGAGAGTGCACTTGGGTTTGCAAGCATGGTTAAAGTTTCATGCTTTTGTTATTTTGCATAAACATCAATTAGTTTGCCCTGATGTTTAATTGGTTCTGTTGTCATTCTGGTTTGATCTATAAAATGAGAGAATATTGATTTCTACAAAACATTGTGACAGCGCCATGTTATTGAGAGTGCACTTAGGGTTGAAATAATGGTTGAAATTTGATGGTTTTGTGGTCTTGCATAAATGTCATGATGGACTTAGAATGCTCTTGACTTGAATGTGTGCTTGTTTCTTTCAAAGCCTTCTCCCTAAGTTTCGAAAAGGGCCAACAGGACAAAAGAGGCTCACCAACTTTGTATAGGAATTCCCATAACATATCTTGCACAAGAGGACGTGGGTAGTAGAGATCCTCCTGCAATTTACAACAAAAAGTATATTTAGGATTTATTATTTAGGGTGCTAGAAAACAACCTGTGTGGCTTTCACAAAGTCCAGTGCCTTTCTTAGAGTTGGAGCATATTCTTCTGCTAGGTTACTCAATAGAATGGCCTGAATAGAAAAGGCTGCATCCCACCATTGACTCCCCAAACTCTGCACTTTGAAGCCATCTTTAGCTACCCAAAACTAATTCGGGATCCGGGCAAGATGGCGCTTGTATGCGTCGGAATTTGGATCATCCACCCAAACTGCAAGTATACATAAGACCTACAGAAATTCCAACCGATAGTAAAATGAGAAATAACAGCTTCATGGTTACAGCTCAATAGGCTCGTGAAGTGTACTTCGATTCTGCTTCCATGTATGGTAATCAAATAATTAGAAGATATTAATAAAGGCCAAGAAAACGGTTTCTTCAGAATTATGGCCAGAAATCAATATAACCCTTCAACCAAAAAGGAAAAGAAAAGAAAAGCTGCTATATCTATCTAACTGGTTTTTCAGTGCACACACAATAGCATAGCAGATCCCTTCAAAGAAAAAACCCATCAAAGAATATTGCCCACAGTGACATTACAAAATCAACAAGCCCATGAAATCGAGAGTTTACCAACCTGGGTACTTCTATAGGGAAGCGGAACTTCCAAGCAGTTTCGTAGGCCATCAACTCTGCAACAAAAACAGCCTCAATTAGAGAATGAATATTGAACTGTAACTGAGCACCAAGTATTGGAAGAATACAAGGACAAGAGAAACAAGCCACTGAATACCTTTTACTAATGGTTTTCTGAATGTAATGACTATGCAGTCTATGCTCAATGCGTTCTTGACCACCGTATTTTTTTCTCATCCGTATTCAGTATAAACTGTGTCAGTAATTAATAATTATACTAAAACCCATAACCTAATCAGGAATTTATTGGAACAAGAGAAGCTTTACTCTAGGCAATAAAACTGCAGGCGGCCGTTGCCCCATTACTTACTTGATACTCTCCAGCTTCTTCCACGCCTACACCATAACTTTCATATGAATTTGTGGGGTGAAAGTTGAATATGAAGAGAAAAGGACCTCTCAAGTAAGATATCACCTGTTACCATAAAATATTCATGATCTTGACTGTGGACCTAAAATATAGAAATAAAAAGTAAATGAAATAGTCACCTTTAGTTATAGTTCCATTATATTGTTGATAGTGATCTTGTTAGATCTGGTTAGAGAGCCAGATCACAAGAATCATTTACACTTATATTGGAAACCAATCCATTTTGTCTTCAGATCCATTTCTGTATGATTTACCCACCTGCATCTCCTTCTGACTTGGTTTGGTCATGGTCATTATGGTGTAACTTTAAGTTGGTTATAACGCAATCAGCAATGATGAACATGGACATGTTGTCAAAAATGGTGGCTTACGTAGAATGATGAACTATTTAATAAAGAGTCCTACTATCCCGCTTAGTTTGTCACCAAAAAAGTTCCATTTCTAAATTTAAGCTGTGAATGTCCATTGATTTCCCAAAACATTTCTTTCATTTCAAAAACACGATGTTGCTTTTATGTGTCATACCAAAAAAAAAAAAAAAGAGTAATGTTAATGCAGATAAAAAGAATATGAAAGTAAAATTGCAATATTAAAAAGCGACTTCGAAAGTAAGATTCTTGTTTGAGGAGGGAGGGAGTAGGTTA
The DNA here is from genome assembly GCA_013146195.2 of Codonopsis lanceolata. Classification (NCBI taxonomy): domain Eukaryota; kingdom Viridiplantae; phylum Streptophyta; class Magnoliopsida; order Asterales; family Campanulaceae; genus Codonopsis; species Codonopsis lanceolata. The sequence goes on along the minus strand of CM028378.1, from coordinate 152,435,236 downwards.
CATGGGATTAAAGAACCAGATAATTGGACTTGGTTTCGTTTTTAACTGTGAAGGCATTAGCCAAACACACCAGTTGTTTTTAGAATGTAATAATTGTGATTAGGCTGGTCCAATTTCCTGTCATGCAGATCATTGTAATTTTCTTTGTTTTGCTTGAACTTAATTTATATATGTTGATCACATCATAGTATCTTTTGGTAGTTCATCTGCAAACTAAATTCTTTGCATCTGGTGATCTCATTCAACTGCATTGGATAGATTCATGTTCAGATAAAATTTCCTGAACCAACAAAAATGGGCCTTGAATTTCTGCAAACCAATGGAGAGCAACCTTTCTATGTTTACCCAGAAGCAGATATGCTGCTCTCTACGACAAGGTTGAAACCTTATTCTTCTTTTGCCGAATGGGGAAAAGGCTGGGTGGATCCTGAGATCTGTAGGCAGCGGCTAGAAAGAAAGACAAAGAAAATTCCAACAAAGAAAAATTGTTAAGGGGTTGGTTAAGAATTTAGAGCATTGAAATTGCCTCTTATAAAATTCATAGTAGAAAGACTTAAACATGCCATAAAGAACTAATCTGAACAGAAATATTAATTGGCAAAGGATCTAAGCATCATCAGTCAACATAAGAGGGGACTGGGTCGAACACTACATATTTAGATATGATTCGCCAAAGGACAGTCGACCAAACATTTATACCAACACTTTCAATAAGCCAAAATTCTGGTGGCATTGGGTTGCAGCCTGCCTATTCATACATTCCAAGTACCTACACAATAGAAAGAACAAATCAATAATCAATAAATCAACGTCTTGACTGCATGTGATTAAATTTAAAATCGAGTTAGTCAAAAATGTACCGAAAATCAAAACTTTCCCCACGACGGAATCCCAACTGCACCGCCATGTTCAAGGATCCATTTGCGACCTCGAGCCAGCCGTTAGAGTCTGTACACTTGTATTGCTCTTGCATTTGTTGGGTTTATTTTCCAGCATCAGATTGGATCAGTGTTTTGTTATTTATGGGCTCTAAATATGTATAGAATATGATGCTATTGTTCTGTTCTTGAAGATGATGATGATATTTTATGTTATAACACAACTGGCGCTATTATTTGATTCAAGATTTATCTCTTCACTTTCATCTAAAGCTCACACTCTACGGGCTGCCCATACTTAGTACCTACTCTGTTTCTCCACAGGCTATGTGAGCACAGATATTTCATACAATAGGACTCACGTCTTACTCTGTTTCTCCCCAACCTATGTGAGCACAGATGTTTGATGAAATGCCTCGATGACTTGAGTCTCCATACTTAGAACCTGGATATGTGAATCGATTTAACTCCCGATTGTATAGCCTATGTTAGTTGACATCTTTTTGTTTTGTAATTTTTCAGATATTTGATGAAGAAGCCATTGAAACAACAAAGCTTCTTACACTGAGAGAAGGTTCACTGGTATGTTCAGAGTTGTACTTTCAATATTGTAATAGATGGCCACATAATAGATGCTTGATTATCATATATTTCAGCCCAGATCTCCCTTAATCATTGAATAAACATTCAAAGAGAAAAAGATGATGATCGAAATCAATTGCATACACCCGATATATTGTGCACCCGATCCCCTGACATTCGATGTGATTTTGTCCACTCTAGCACTTTCACCATTCTAAGAAGCCTTTCCCCTTTCCGAACCCATCTTTTCTTCCCACTTCACTGCACTTTCACCATTCTAAGAAGAACCCATATTGACATGAAATGTACATGAAGGAATCATGAAATGAAGAGAAGCATAAAATTCATAATACCAATTTGTTGAAAGATATAAATAGTTAAATACACTTGAATAAAACAGAATGAATTATTCATTGAATTCAGCAGAGGTCTACCAATAGTAGACTTGCTTACTCTCAGTCTCTCCCTCATTTGTTCGTGAATATAATAGTTGATTTCTACATTTCTTTATCTTTGGATTTTTTTCAAATGAATAACTTTGTTTTTGGCAATGGCTTGTGGGCTTACTGTGGCACCAACATATAACCCCATTGTTGTCAAAGTTATAAAACCAATGGCAAGCAGAACAAGGGCACATTAAGCATGTGAAAATAAGTAAAACTGTGAATAAATAGGCTGCAGTATCATTTACAACTCTATTCACTGACAAATAGCTGACTTACCTTAATTTGAAAAACAAAAAGAAAAATTATAAAACCAGGGGTCCAGAGCACCATTTCGAGTATTTAAATATTTTGGTCTTCTATTTCTCCATACTTCAAGTTGTAGGAATCAGATGCTCCTGTATCCATCCAGTTAATAATAAATAGATTGAAATAGAATCAATAAATAGATTGTGCAAAATTACCTCTCACCACAAGAAGATCAAAAATCTCAAAGTAACTACAAAACATAAAAGAAGACATAAGAAACACACATAAAAAAGCTAATCATCTTACATTCATTGCATAGCCATGGCATGTGGAAACCATTTTCTTAATTTGTCAATTTTTCCAGTTTAGAACTATTATCTTTTCTTGGCTCAATAAAAATGTCTTATTAATCCTATTCTCTTCAAAATAAACAACACTTGAATATATACAAAATATATAGTCTGTCTTTGTAGGGCCTTCTCAAATCCAAATAGTTCAAATTCAAGATTTCTTTGCAAGATGTTAAAGAAACAACGATCGACCAAATCAAATTTTTCATCAGGTAACGTTGATTATTCATAAATATAACTTATGTTCAGAAATATTAATTACTATTATTAAGTTGTTTGTCTCTCCCTTTAATGCTAGGAGAAAATGTGCATAAAGAGCGACGACTCCGTCTAATGAAAAGAAAATACGATAATATGAGCACTTCAGAAAAACATGAGTATATTAAACAAGTGGCGGCACGTAGAAAGAAGAAGCAATCATCATTGTTTCTCAAAGCTCAAATGAATCCTTGTGAGTCAAAAGGTTTGTATCAATTTCGTTTTATTTTTATATGAAGAAGGCAATATCCTGAATGAAATTCTTTAATTTTTAACATCTTGAAAGCTTTAGTTCTTTTTTTCCACTGCTAGGTACAATACACTATGAACCCTTATGCTCTGAGGCCTATGAATTGAAGAAAATGCCAAATTGCAAACATTGTGGTGCTGTACGATTAGAGCATGAGCCTCCAACATTTTGTTGCGATAGTGGAAAAATAAAACTCGCACAATTCCAAACCCCTGCTCAATTATATGAGTTACTTACTTCTGAATCTGATGAGGCTTCTGAATTCAGAAAAAACATTAGAGCATATAACTCCATCTTCTCTTTCACCTCATTTGGTGTGAAATTAGATAAAGAACTTGCATCTGCGAGAAAGGGAGTATATACTTTTCGGGCTCAAGGAATGGTTTACCATGACCTCCCAGGTTTAATCCCTGACGAAAATGGCCCAGGTCATTTTCAATTGTATTTTGTAGAGACTGAAAATGAAATTCAAAATAGAATGAATGTCATAAAAAAATCAGAATTATGTGAAGCAACCATTAAAAAACTCATGGAAGTGTTGGAGACAAATCCATATGCGAAAATCTTTAGAAGATTGAAGGATTATCCCTCAATGGATGACGTTCAACTCCATATTGCAAAAGATGTGAAATTAGATCAGCGCATATATAACTCTCCAACAGCGGATCAAGTGGCTGCTATATGGGTTGAAGGAAACAATGGTAGTATCCCATCTGAGCGGGACATTGTTGTCCATGCACATTCAGGTCAAAGACATCGAATAAAGCATTATTACGGATGTTATGACCCTTTGCAATATCCGTTACTTTTCCCAATGGGTGAAACAGGATGGCATCAGAACATTGGAAAAGTAAAAGCCAATAACGCAACTATTACAAGCCAAGAATTCTCAACTAAGCACAGATTAATCGCAGGAGAAAGAGGTAAATTCTATAACAACTAGATTGATAGCTTAAGTTTCTTACAAATTATATATATATATATATATATATATATATATATGAGACAAGTAATTTTATCTTCTTTACCTTGAACAACTTTTTCTCATTCTAATTTTAGCATGTGAGACAAGTAGAAATGATCGTGCAACTATAAATATTTTATCTGCCGAAGATATGCTTTCCCAAGAACAAGAAGGTAACTTATAGTTATTTTTTGTTATAAAAGTTTCAAGAATATTTAAATTTTAATACTTGGTTATATTCTATCTATAGTTGTCTCCCATGGAACAAATAAGAAGGTCTCATGTCGGGAGTATAGTTCCTACAGGCTCCAAATTCGAAATCCAACACAATCCATACTTTTGTTCGGTAGACGTTTATTTCAACAATATGCAGTTGATATGTACATAAAGTTGGAGACCACAAGATTGGATTATTTTCGTCAAAATCAGTCTAATATAAGATCTGAGCTATACCAAGGAATCATGGATAGTGTTTCTAAGGGATTAACTAGAGGGATTGAGGTTGGCAGAAGAATTATTCTTCCTGCATCCTTCATTGGAGGCCCAAGAGATATGCGGCGCAGATATCTTGATGCTTTGGCATTGGTGCAAAGATTTGGAAAACCAGATCTATTTATTACAATGACATGCAATCCTGAGTGGAAGGAGATACAAGATAATTTGTATAAAGGCCAACAAGCTCAAGATCGTCCTGACTTGACTGCAAGAGTTTTTCGGGCAAAGTTGCAAGATTTCAAAAACCAACTCTTTAAGGGGGAGATTTTCGGCAGTGTAGCAGCACATGTTCACGTAATTGAGTTTCAGAAACGAGGATTACCGCACGCTCATTTGTTAATAATTTTGAAGTCAGAGTATAAAATTACATCTCCAGAGCAGTTTGACAGGTTTGTTAGTGCTGAGCTTCCTGATGCAGAAAATTTTCTTACCCTTCACAAGTTAGTCGTCAAGCATATGATGCATGGACCATGTGGAGATAAGAACCAAAAAAATTCTTGTATGGTAGATGGGAAGTGCAAGTATCATTACCCACGATCATATTGTGAAAGCACAATACAAGGTAAAGATGGGTATCCAATCTACATGCGGAGGAAGAATGGAATTTCAGTAAGAGTTCGAAATGCCCAACTAGATAACCAGTGGGTCGTACCTTACAATCCTTACTTGTTACTAAGATATAATTGTCATATTAATGTTGAGATTTGTTCCGGAGTCACAGCAGTGAAGTATTTATACAAATATATCTACAAAGGACATGACAAAGTGGCAATTCGTATTGCACAAGATGATGATGAAAATCTGGTAGATGAAATAAAGCAATTTCAGGATGCACGGTGGGTCTCGGCTCAAGAAGCAATGTGGAGGATTTTTGAGTTCAATTTGAATGAAATATATCCTTCGGTAACTAACTTGCCGCTTCATCTACCAGATCAACAATGTGTGACGTATTGGGCAAATCAAACCTTGGAAAATGTTTTGAGATCAGAACATGCTTCAAAAACCATGCTTACACAATATTTCTACATGTGTTCCACAAGTAAGAAAGCACAAAATTATCTATATAGAGAATTTCCTGAAAATTATGTGTGGGATAGGAACCAGAAATATTGGAAAGAAAGACAACAAGGACACGCAATTGCTCGTATAAATAATGCAAGTCCTATTGAAGGAGAGAGATATTTTCTTAGATTACTCATAAATCATGTTAGGGGCCCAAAATCGTTTGATGATTTATTGACAGTAGAGAACAAACTTTGTGCCAGTTTCAAAGAAGCTGCTCAAAGAAGAGGATTACTAGAGTCTGATCAAAGCATTGTTGACTGTTTAAATGAGGCAATCACTTTTCAAATGCCACATGAATTGCGAAGATTGTTTGCAATTATCTTGGTGTACTGTGCACCCACAGATGTGAGAGATTTATGGGATACATACTTTGAGGCAATGTCCGAGGATTTTAGAAGAGGAGCAGAAATGTCCCATGAGCTACAAGCAGCTAAAACGTTAAAAAGTCTTAACTCTTTCTTGGAAAGTATGGGAAAAAACATCAATTTATATGCTCTTCCACGGATAACCATCGATGAGGATAGCGAGCAAACAAATTTTCCAAAAGAGATAGAAGATGAGTTATCGGTGGAAGTGCCTCCAAATGATCTTAAAGCTGAAAGAAATTTGAATGACGATCAACGAAAAGCTTTTTTCATGATTTTAGAATGCATCAAAGAGGGACATGGTGGGATTTTCTTTGTTGATGGACCTGGAGGCACAGGAAAAACCTTCTTGTATCGTGCATTGTTGGCTCATCTTCGATCAAAGGGCCTTATTGCAATTGCAACTGCCACATCCGGAGTTGCAGCAGCAATAATGCCCGGGGGAAGAACAGCACATTCGCGGTTTAAAATACCAATCGAGGTAACTGCGTCAAGTGAATGTGCTATGTCTAAGCAAAGTGGAGCAGCAGAGCTATTGCGAAGAGCACAATTAATAATATGGGATGAAGCTCCAATGGCAAAACGATGGGCTATTGAGAGTGTTGATAAGCTATTGAGGGATATAATTGGGGAGGACAAAGATTTCGGGGGGAAAGTAATGGTATTTGGCGGCGACTTTCGACAAGTGCTACCGGTAGTTCCTAGAGCTACAATTTGCCAAACTATTTCAGCCAGCTTGGTTCAGTCATATTTGTGGCCTAGAATGAAAAAAATAACACTGTCAAAGAATATGAGAGCAAGGAATGATTCCAACTTTAGCAAGTTCTTACTTAGGGTTGGTAATGGTGTAGAACCAACTGATACTCAAGGAAATATCAAAATTCCGAAAGAGATGATTGTTGAATATGACAACGAAGAATCGAGCCTTCAAAACCTTATCAATGTTGTTTTTCCAGCCCTTAGTAGGAATGCCGACTTATCTGAATATATGACAAGCCGAGCAATTCTTGCTGCTAGGAATGAAGATGTTGAAAGATTGAATGAGAAGTTAATTTCTATGTTTCCTGGAGAAGAGAAAATATTTAATAGCTTTGATGAAGCTATTGATGACACTAACAATTATTTTGAAGAAGACTTTTTGAACTCACTTGCTCCCAATGGCTTGCCTCCTCATAAGTTGAAGCTGAAAAGAAATTGTCCAATTATTTTGTTAAGGAATCTTGACCCATCAGACGGATTATGTAATGGTACAAGAATGATATGCAAGGACTTCAAGAATAATGTAATTGACGCGGAAATTGTATTCGGTCAGCATATGGGGAAACGTGTCTTTATCCCTAGAATTCCATTATCACCAGCTCAGAATGAAGGATATCCATTTCAATTTAAGAGGAAACAATTTCCCGTGAAACTTTGCTTTGCAATGACAATCAATAAAGCGCAAGGGCAAACAATCCCAAATGTCGGTATTTACTTGCCTCAATCAGTGTTTTCTCATGGCCAATTATATGTTGCTCTCTCGAGAGGTACATCAATGTCTACCACAAAAGTCTTGATCAAACCGGACATTACGAATGTGAGAGAAAACGGATGGACCAAAAATATTGTCTACAAACAAGTACTAAGCACAGGTACAAATCAAATGAACCCAATAAAACCATTTTTATTAATATTTGTTAATATGTATGGTTCCCTGTAATGGAATTTATTTTGCTAATATTATTCATATTTCTAATGCAGAAACGCCCATTTGAGGCAATTCAGTGATAGAATATGTAGCCTGAGAGTAGATGTTAAAAACCATTACATTGGGATCCTTCTATGTAATCTGTCTCTTGAAGTCCATGATTCTATGATTTAAAATTCTTCCTTTTTTGGGCTGATATCATGATTTGATGCTATAAATTATAAATTGTTGTTCTGGCTTGTGGTCGTATATTTGATTGTTTCTCCATGTGGTAATTGGATAAATCTTTGTTTCAATTATAATTTCTCTTCTATGTGTTATTACTTTAATTCCTTGCCTTTAACAACTTTAGCATGCTGCTGCCCATCAATATATGTAGACACACATTTATATATTTTGATTTACTATATATGTCATTGTTGAGTCTCAGGATGATATTGGCGATAGCACTCCACTAGAGCAAGTACATGATATTGGCGAGCGTAGCATTCCACATGAAATTGTAAGTATTCCACATGATTTTGGCGAGCGTAGTATTCCACTTGAACATGTACAAATTTATGTGGCCATCTCCGATTGATTCCTGATATAAACTCTTTGTTTGGTGAGGAATACTCTAACTTCAGTGTCTATATATTCACAGGGCACGCCGCTGAAAGCCTCGATACCCCTGTCAGTTGTATCTTCCCCCAATGTTTCATTGACCCCAGTTGTTTCATCTCCTTCTCCACCGGTGTCTAATTCATCAAGCCCTGATTTGAGAAAACATGCATTGCCCCACTTACTGAATTTGTTCCCTCTGCATCTATGGAACAGTCTCTTCACTCCAGTGATTCTCCATTACACGACAGGATGCTTTTAAAGATGAGTATCGTGCTCTTATGCAAGAATTGGAAGTAGGCAAGGAGCTTTTTGGTGGTGGCTTTGATGGCTTACTGGCCTGATAACTGCGAAGGGAAATACTTTCTAGGTAGAATCTTCCCTCTCATAACTTATTCTGATTTTCATTGATACTACCTAGGATGTTTTTTCAATACTGACCAACCTCCATCTGCAGATCAAGGTTTTTAATGGCCTTCTTCTTCAATCTTCGACAAGAAAGGGAAGATCTTCTTCCTTCGACACGTATGGATTGCCTCTATTTCCTTCGCATGTACGAGTATGAACTCTGCTCTATGAGCGAGAAATGCATCTAACTTAAAATCTGAATTGTTTAGAGTTAAATTTGATTAAAAAACTGAATAATTTAATGTGGGCTATTATGCTATTAGCACTCATGTTTCCAACTATATAATACTTGTAAAATAAATTAATCCTGCATTAAGTCACAAATGCCAAAGATTAACATTTTTATTAGAAGTATATATATATATATATATATATATATATATATATATATATGTATATATATATGTATGTATGTATATCAATATGAGAACATAGGGATTGAGTACAATTACAAGAATATGAATTGAACAATATCCTTATTAGAATTATCTGCTGGAACTATAAACTTATTATAAGGTGTCGCTTATTCCTGATCATTTTCTGGTTTGGATTAATGAAGAAGGAGAAAAAGCTTGCAAAAGGACTTACAGAGAGCTTCATGTCAATTCCTCTTGCATTTCTGGTTATTCTCCAAGGTCAGTATCCTGCAAGGGGCATGTACCAGTATTGGACTCTATTACTTCATTGGCTTATTAAATAACCTGTTCATGGCTTTTGTTTTTTCTCATGTTGTATCCACTTGAACTATGGGAAAACTTATTAAATTGGTAATTAGTGTGTTCACTATGTATACTTCATTAACAAGTATAAGATGATTTAGAGGTTCCAGTCCTCAAGCATTTCCTTTTATGCAGACATTTAAAGTTTGAATAACTTTCATTCAATTGATGGACATGCAAAATTTATTTCTGAATGGCTTGCTAATATTAGCTATTTAGAGTTTAGCAAGCTAATTTTAGTTCAGAGTCATAACTTCTGAAGATTTAAAAGAAAAGCATTATGTAGGTGATTGCTTTTGATACTAGCTTAACTGTAAAACCTGATCAAAGTGTAAGAGTTTTATCATCGTTTGCAATGTTACTATGTTTGGATCAGTGACTTATGAGAATAATCATTTTGGTTTCAGAAGTTATAAAATATTTCCGCTTTTATTCATGTGATAAGTTGATGTGAAGATTTGGTGACATTTTTCAGAAAGTTGTTTTGCCTCTTCATTTGCTTGTGTATACTCTGTCCTTGACACTACACATACAGAATTGAAATTAATGTTTTTTGCAATCGAAAGGGCACTTCAAAAGGATGCTATTTCACCGTGTAGTAAAGAATTTTGTTATCCAAGGGGGTGATTTTGATAGTCATGGAGTTACTTGAGGAATGGACTTCCAGGGGAAGCACTATTATCGCTTGATACGAGGTATCCCCACCACACATCCTCACAACTTTATCTTTGTGTCCTACTAAAGTTATTGTACAATCTTTTTATATTTTTACTTGGTCAGAGTTTTTCTTGTTTTCATTCGCCTAAAGCATGAGGCTTTTATGCTCGGTACTTCCAATACCAAACATGACAAAGAATGATTTGATCTTTTCATTACAAGCGCCCCAATCCTGATTTAAATGAGAAGCTTAGTGTTTGGACAGTCATTCGGGAGAAGATGTTGTTCGTAGACAAACTTATCATAGTGTCTTTATCTTTTCCATTTTTGGTACGTTGCCATAAAGCTTGCCGGGCACTAAATAGAAACCATTTTTATCGACATGAGTTGCATACATTTCACTTTGACCCTCAAGGTGATTCTTCCATCTGGGAGTAGTATGAGATGATTGGAGGTGCTTTTTTCCTTCCCAACAAAGTGACCCTTAATTCACTCCAGGCAGAGGGTTGCCTGGGTCCAACATGCGTTCTTGTAATAGCTGATGTTGTAACAGCTTTGAGTTAACTTGCTTGATAGAAATATGAGCCCGAAACACAGCCAGTTCAAAAAATAAAAGCTCTTTATATTGTTTTTATATGTGGCACTGTCAGGAGCCTTTGCCTGTCAAGACCCAAAAATCACTGCTTTCCGGGCTTCTTCCAAGGGACATTCTGCTCTCTACAGCTTTCTTTATTGCAAGTGCTTTTGTTGTTGTTGATTATAAAGCGGTATATCTCTTTACAAGTATTCTGAGTTCAAAAGTCTTTAGGTTGATCAAATTGTAACATATATTGATTTGATGCAGAGGTTTCCAGGACAGCCAATAGTTAATGATCTTCAGATCAAAGAATCTAATACATGCCAGGTCTGATACCACTACTCATTCCCTTTTTTATTTTCATATGTTTGTTTGTGTTTTGTAAATGTCATGTTATTTAGTGCAACTTGAAATTTAGAATCAATGCAGACCCGATGGAAGTGAGGCATTGCCTAAAGGAATTGTTGTCAGAACTTCAGACTTGCAAATGCATCCACTTTGGGGACCTACAAAGAAACGGGTGCGCCTACATACAATTAACAAACAAATTCTATTGTCATTCATATCAAGACACAACTTACATCCTCTCACCATTGTATCTTGCATCCACTTCCCATCTAAAATAACCTAATAACAATAATTTCTTTTGTGAAGTCATTAAGTACTTTGAGTTCAGTTTGCCCTGAAAACGATGTACCTATCGAATTGATTGTTTTATCTTCTATTGTGGCATTAGAGATGGTACTTGGCCTTGAAATTAAATGTTTTAGTCATTGTATTGCCACTAAACACATCTTTGTAACAGGACATATCAGCCATCACGAAGATAAAGATAATTACAATCCCACCACATCGATGCTGGAGGTCACTTCTGATTTTGCAGAAGGTGAACTTGGTGTAGATTTCGCCGAAATATATGTGAAATCCACTTTATGTCAGTAAGTTCTTTTCCAGACCACTTTCTATTTATGGCTCTGATACTTCTTTGCAATCTCCTGTTCATTGATGTACTACACTTATCTGAATGTTGTTGCTTGTCCTATCACACCAACCCATCCAGCTGCTGCAATTTTAGGATCAACATTATGCATTAATCTGTTTCTTGTTTTATCCAGCATTTTAGGATTAACATTTAACTTAATATGGTTTGATCCAACTTTATGAAATTGTCCCGACAAGATGACTCAAGAAATCAAGATTTTTGAAATTAGAGTTCAGTAGCAAGCAGCAAAGCAAGTTTTTAAAAAATCGTATATTACATATTCAGAAAATTGCATGTTACATATTCAAAACAACTTTTAATCTGTTTGTAGGTCTTCTTCTAAACGACGAAACTTACGATTCCGTAACTTATAAAATCAAGCTCGAAAACAACGCCGAGCTGGCTAATGGTGCTTAAGTCATACACGCCAATGCTTTCGTTATGTCTTTCGTTACACTAAAAACCGCAAACCAAAAACTTCGTTTTGGGAATTTTCTCGCATGCCGCAGAACAAGAACTGTTGTGACCTGTTTCTTTTAGTTTCACTTGTGTCTATAATCTGCATTTATACTCAAGAATCAGAAAATTGCATATAACAACTTCATTACAGAATTTAATCTGTTTTGAAACTAGAAATCTGGTTCCTTTTAAAACAAAACACAAACTGTTCAGTCAGTCTTTCTGTGTTTGAAAACTCATAGAGACCTAACCAAATAAGCCAAGCCAGGCCGACTAGCTCTTCATGAATTTTCAATTTTATTTTAATGACTTTTCAGATTATTATTTTTATTATCTGACATTCAAGTAAAAACAGTTTGAAATTATGAAAATTCAGTATATCAAATACAACAAGCACGCCATTTCTTATACTACTATGTATTGAGTTTCCGTATAAGTGAGTAAGAGGTGTTGTTTTGGCATGTCTTGACAGAGTACTTAGCAACAACTGTCTCAATGGAACCTTGGATATTGGCACCAGCTATGTCAAAAACATGACTCTTGATTTGTAGAACAACTCCATTTCTGACTTAAGTCAAAGAACAGGATACAAGTTGAAATTAATGTGGGTCAATCTGCTACAGATTTTCAGTGTATATTATTGTAATGTAACGGGGTTGTAATGTGAATTTCCTTAAGAGCCGTGGGCTCAAATCAGTTCCAACATCTGTGGCTTATGATTACAATGCTTCCGAATATGGATTTATCCAAGACATGACTTATACTTACATTAATGAGCTCACAAGAACTTCTATGACTGGAAAAATTAGACGATTCAAGGGTGGGTACATGGGTTTTTGGCAGAACTTAAGCAAATCTCTCCCCATACAAGTACAATGCAACACTGAAGTATTGGCAGTAAGACGCAATTCCTTCGGTGTCTCTGTTGATGTAAAAATTGTTGTCGGAGAAATCAAAGTCATGGAATTTGATAAGATCATCATTTATAGGGCTTTTCCTTTTGAGAATGGAAAAATTTACAGATCACCGCCTTCGATTCTAAAGATTCGTAGCTTGATGAAGTACACGTGTATTTACTTTGACTTCTTTTCATTAAGATTTTGCATTGTCTAATCTGTAGTTCATTTTGTATGCAGAAGCTGGAAAAGGAGTAATGGATTTGAGTGAATTCGAGAAGGAGGTTTTTCAGTAAAGTAGAGACTATCGATTACTACATGACTGTTTTGAAGATTAAAGGCTTCGAACATCTGCCAATTGGATTTTATTACTTTAGGGAATACATGGATGATCCTACAACCATTGCCAATCCAGCTGCAGTTTAGAGATTTTATGCTGAGACAGATATTTTCCTGTCCTGGTCTTATGAAAACTTGGGCTGATATTAAGAGGCCAAGGATCACTTAGCTAGCAATAGATGTTGTTTACAGAATGGGGGGTCAAGTTGAGAAAGTCATACTGCAAAAGCAATTGAAATATTTCCCTCATGTAAGTAGCCAAGGTATTGTCATGAAGTTCATGGGTAACTTCATTTCCTTATGCAAGGGTAGTTGTACTAAATTGACATTTCTTCTTAATTCAGATATAAAGGATGGGTTCTTTGATAAAGTGGAGACTGAACTTCAAGGTCAACAGAACACTTACTATGTTGGTGGACTTGTCACATTTGAGCTTACAGAAAGAAATTCAACCTATGCTTATGAATCTAATGCTCAAGCACTTTGCCAATGAAAGCTCACTGCCAAAATCCCCCTATGTGAAGGTAAATTGAATGATATAGAAATTTCATATATCGATACACCTTATTTAGGTTGGTCCATTTTACTTATTTGAAGCATACTTTCTGCAGGGGCTATTTCCGCTTTATCAATTGCCGACGTATGCCCACAAAGCTTGGATGAGTTTCCAGAGTTGCATTCTCCGATTTATGTACCCTTGATAGTTATTTGAGACACCAAAAACTCATGAAATCACTCAATGAAGAAGGAGAAGAAGATTGCAAAATAAATGAACTTACCCATGAACACACCTGATTCTTTGGTTAAGAATTCTAAAGGCGCCACAGATCACGACAATAATGATTATTCCGAACAAAGTGAAGCCAAGTGCTGGAATTGGGTACTAGGAAAGGGAGGAGTTCATGCGTCTGTCATGTTGCCTTGGTTGTAATTGCAGAGGTTAGAGATGGTTAACCCATGAGTAAAGAAGTAGTTAAACAGATTTAGACACGAGTTGCAGAAGAACATGGTGTCACCGTTGCTTCGTTTTGATCAAGCATCGAACAATAGCTCAAACAACTTACTATCGACACCCATTCATCTCAAGATATTGGTTCTCAAGAATTGTCCGAATTTCTAGATTATTCTTGAATTCTCTCGAATTCTCTGAAAAGCCGCATTACTAGAACTTTTTGTCAATTACTTAAATTACTTGATAGCAACGCCGTAAAAAGACTTCAAGAATAACTGCTTGACGCAGATTGTATAGAATACTATATTGAAATGTCACTACAAGAAAATTGGGTATTTGGGACGGCCAAAAACCGTGCCAAATATTAAACCTGTCCCAAAATAGTATTTGGCACGGTTTTGGCACGCTTTTGGCTCCTTCCTAAATACTTGGGTGCCAAATACATTTGTCTCGAAAGCTCAAAACCGTCCCAAATACTATTTGGGACGGCAAAGGTTTGATAGGGTGGTGCCGTTAGCGTGCATTTGGGATTTTGTTGAACCGTGCCAAATACTTGCATTTGGGACGTTTGTTGAACCGTGCCAAATAGTATTTGGCACGGTTTATCTACCCTCCCAAATAGTAGAATTAGGCACGGTTTTGATTCCGTCCCAAATAGTTTTTTGGCACAATTGGATTGCCCTCCCAAATAGTAATTGGCACGGTTTTGTTGCCTCCCAAATAGTATTAGGGATTTGTTCAGTTGCCCTCCCAAAAAGTTTTTGGCACGATTTTTTGCCCTCCCAAATAGTATTTGGGACCGATGTGTTTAACCTCCCATGTAACCTCCCCATGTAGTATTTGGCACGGTTGATGCCCTCCCAAATACTATTTGTGACCAATTATTTTTGTATTTGATATCGTTTTAATATGAGATGACCACCATTTGTTGGAGTCAAATTAATACATGCTAATTATCAAATGGAAAACAATTACATTTTATAGAAATGAATTGAAATCATAACATAAACTAATTATATAGATAAGTTTCTAATTGGTACCCAATTAGTCAAAAGCATAACATAAAAAACATTCAAAATTACATAGAAGTCTCATCTGATTCTATGGCAGAAGACTCTCTCTGGCTCATGCAATCCTCACAAGTCTCATCTGTGTCTTTGTATATGAGCTTCAGCTCACACCTCACCCATGAATGGCCTTTGGGTCACTTCGGTGAATGCACATGGAAGCAATAGCGACCACCTTAGCCATGTCATCAAAGTTGTGGCTCCGTCAAGGTAGAGTCCACTAATTGTCGCAAGCCTTCTACTGTTAGTAGGGGCCGTGCCCAAGTCACTAGATTATCTTGACACGGAGGTTGAGACATGTCCACGGGTTTTCTTCTGATAGAAGCTCAACAAAGACAACCCCATAAGCACTCACTTTTGACAAGTAGATGCCTGTCATGGCATATTCGGGAGCAACATAACCGCAAAACAACAAAGCAAAGTTAATGTCGAAACGATTATCACAACTTCACAAGAGTTCACTAATGAAACAATAAATTACAAGATATATTAATAATAATACTAACAATAACTTACGAGTTTAATACAAGATATAGACAAGATTCAAGAGATTGAAAATGAAATCGGGGCACATGATGTGACCAAACAATTTGGGGAAGTAGGGATGGATAAGCAGGCAGAATCAATGTTTCATCATTTTGGAGTCGTCACAATAAACATGTAATATTTTACCACGACAAAAACGCTAAATAATTCATGAAATTCTTGACAATTTGAGTGTTTCTCTAGCATTCACAAGTTCAGAAAAGAATATACCCACGAGAATGTGCAAGTGTGTGTCAAGAGTGATCCCATAAGTAAACATGGAACTAACGACTTCTAAAAAGCTGATTCAACTGATTGCGTATGACTACATACCCAAAAGTTCCCATGACTCGAGTAGAAATATGACAACTCCCTTTTGTGCTTCCCTTGCCAACCCAAAATCTGAAACCTTTGGGGTGTAGTCATATTCTAGTAAAACATTCTTTGGCCTTAAAATCTCGGTGTATTACACGAGGGTTTGAATCGTCATGAAGATAAGCCAATCCTCTTGCAGCACCAAGAGTAATCTTCAACCTTGCATCCCAATCAAGAGGTCCCTTAGTCTGGTCTACATCTGCAACACCAAGAAGTGAGAGAATGCATAGGAGAAACCAAGCCTAGTTTCTCTTTCATAAAAATTAAGAGTTAGGAGGTTAAAAACAGCATACATGGTACATGATAAACCCAAAAATATCTTAGAAGTTGGAATCAAAATATTGAAAGAAAAGGAAGCCTGCTGGAAATGAACATACCATGCAAATGGGACTCAACACTGCCATTTGGAACAAGCTCATAAACCAAGCAGCTAGTGTGTCCTTCAATGCATATACCAATCAGTCTCACAAGGTTACGGTGATGCAATCGGCTTAGCATCTCCACTTCGCATAAATTCACGATCCCCATTCTGGTATCAACTCGCTTCAACTTCATCTTCCATCCATCTTCCATGATCCGTGATACACACGCCCCAAATCCTCCTTCACCCAATACCCTTCTCAAACTAAACTTCTTCTGTGGCCTTGTCAGTCTTAAATGTCTTAACAAGTGTGGGAATTGGGTTGAGTAAAAAGTGGGAATTTAATGGGAGTTGAATTCTCTGTTATTTGTGGGCACTTTTTTTTTCAAAGGGTAGTTAAGGAGGAAATTTACTTGGCATTCCAAAATTAGACGTGAGATAAGGGTAGTTAAGGAGGAAATTTACTTGCTAAAAGTTGGGTTACATTTGTAAAGAAAAATTCTATTAAGAAAAAGAAAACAAACAGTTTATAGGAAGGATAGGGACGAGTTTGGGGCTGCTCAAAAGGGGCTGGAGCAGATATATAGTGTTGGAAGATTTTGACACCGTATCAGGTTGTAGTTCTATTAGTCAGATCCCTGTTGCTTTGGTTTCCATGGTGAACAGAGAGGATAATAATTGTAATGTTTGTGCGACATTGGTGCTGGACCCAAGTCATATGCAGTGAAGTATTGAGGAAAAAGATGGATTAATAGTTGGCATGCATGCTAGCTATTATCAAGCAGCAAGATCTCGCGAAGATGGAGAGCATGTAATTTGTGAAAATCAGCTGTTTGTTAAAAACTAGGTCACTCTAACTAATTAGCCCCATATACATGAATCTCAAGAGAGAAGGAGATAGATAGAAAGAAATAGACGAACCTTGAACTGATGTGTACGGAGGAGGAAGTTTGGGCAGCCCTTCGGAGTTTGAATGGAGATAAAGCGTCAGGTCTGGATGGTTTTTCAATGGCTTTTTTCAACACTGCTGGGAAGTTCTAAAGGACGACATGGTTTACAACTATGGGAACTTGGGCAGAGGGTTCATGGCTTCATATGCTTAACTGCAATGAAGAATACCAAACCAAAGTAAACCATCAAACCAAGTTGACCACTCTTTAACATACCATCAATATGTAGTGACAGACCAAAGAATCAAATTGAGTACTACACACCTACTCACTGCCTCTTGCATTGAGGAGAATCTCACTATTATTCATTTTGCTTTTGTGCTAGATTCTTATTTTTGTTTTTAAAATCATTGTTCAGAATACAACAAATAATGGTAAGCTATTCTGTATCAATTTGCTTTTCAATAGATAGGGAAAACCAAAAACAAAAGCAACACATGTTCCCTGTCAATCAAATGAGCACCAGAAGTTTATGCTGATCTTCCAACTGTCTACAAAATATGTCTTCCGTTGTTAAGGCGTAACCTCTACAATTCAACCTACAAAAGACGTGTCATGCGATGCTACTTATTACTGGGAGCATAGTAAATTTCAATAGAAAAACGAAGCAAAAAACATCCAACAATCTTTAAACTATCATGATATTTAGCATAGCATAAATGTGTGCACAATAAGCATCAATTCTGGTGCATTGAGGCCTGAAATGAATCATAAAACAAGTAGAACCTTAACTTAGAGACTTTGGCCTAGAACAGAACACTGAATATGCACAGTGGGGTCAAACACAATAATAGAGAGATGAGAGACACAGGCAGTGAGTGAAGCTTGTCCAGTGAAGTCGATCTATCCTAAGTCTTCTTTTTCTTCTTTATTTTATTTCGAGGGCGCCCTAAACTTCATAAAAAAACGTGGCTGTTACTTGGTTCTTTGGAGTCTTCGGCCAAGGGAGCTGGAACAGATTGGGGAAGTAATTTGCTGAGGTATTTCTGCAAGATTAAGGGCTAATTAAGAGGGAATCAACAAGGCTAGGGCCTAGGTAAATTTGTAAGGGAATATACTATAACAATTAAACAGATTGATAGGAGAGAGTTGGGTAACTTTGAGGGAATTGGTGGCGTGGCAGATTGGTAGTTTCATGGGCAGGCTTGTTGTCCATTAAGGGAGACCACTTTTGGGCAGTCCATACACGTTAGATTTAGGCGTGGGTTGAGGTTATTTGAGGGAAGTTTATTTGTTAGTTGTTGGGTATAATTGCAAGGGAAAATTATTTTAAAAACAAACTGTTTTGGGAAGCAGATTTTGTCCAAGAAACTGAATGCAAAGGCTGGAACAGTTTTGTTAAGTCAAGCTTCCGTATACGCATCAGTAGATACCAAAATGGGATGACAATGAAATGACCACCATAGACTTGTAAAAGATAAAGATACCAAAGAGTCTGATCGTTGTCCGCTATGGTCGGAACAAGGAGTCCGTAACTTTGTGAGCTGTCGGCACTTTTCTTAGCTATTCACTTTTTTAAGCATTCAGGTTTAATTCTTCTAGAGTTAGTGGAGGCTTAAACTTTAAGGTATCAGCAAATCATATGGAAGTTTAATTGGTTGTTAATCCTAACAGAGACAGATTTAGGCTAGATTGCTAAGAACTATATTTTCTGTATTTATGATTGGTTGTTAATCATGGGGTTGGAGGGGATATTGACAATGAAATCTGATTTAGTGAAGTGAGAAGTCCATCTATATGTAACCAGTGTTTATCCATTAAATTGAAAGGAATAGTATTAGCATTCCATCGGGTTCACTTCTATGGGGTAGGATCTTGGGCATTGAAGAGACAATATGATAATAGAATGAGGAAACTGATTAAGTGAAATTAGAATGCTAAGATGGATGTCTGGTGAAAGTAGAGAAGATTAAATTTGAAATGACCGCTTTTGTGAGGCGTTAAAAGGATGCAAGGATGAAATCTGTATCAACAAAGAACTAGGAGAAGGGGAAGATCAAAGTTAACACATATAACAACCAATAAGAAGGATGTAAGTGAAGGCTTCAAAGTGTCCAAGGAGGAGGTGGAGGTTGTGGTTGGGAAACATCAGGTAAATGATCAGTTGTTGGAGTAGTTAAAAGATCAGTAACTCCAACTAGTATGTTCAATGGTCAGATAGCTAGCTTGATAAAGTATTTTCCTTGTGTCGCATGGAACATGTTAGGGAATTATTTTGTTGGAAATCCAAAATACACGATTGTATAGATAGACGTTCATTTTCTCAATATGGGGACTTTAAACCCCTGCTGTGCTATTTTTTTCTACAGGTTAGAACCGCTAAATGCCTTGATTGTACTTTAGATGGGTTTTAGTCCTGCTCTTACGTGGGTCTCAATCTCATGTAAAACATTTGCAGCAGCTGTTGACCAAACTAAAAACAAACAAACTCTTGCAGTTGTTATAATTGTGATCATTATATGTTTATTTTAAATCAGGTGAAGTGCTTTAGGCAATGTCACTTTCATTTATATCTTCTTCAGATGCAAGAAGTTAGAATTCACTTACTGAGCATTTTTGCCTTCGATTACAGGACCATCTTCAAAGCCAAATGAGGTGGAAACTTCATCCCCACAATTGGCTCAGGCTGAGAGTGGGGAAGGATGAACCAGAGTTGTAATGGAACTATTGCCTGCAGCGGTAAGCGTTGGCAAGCAGTTTCTCTTAGATCACTTGGATCTCAATGATATGATTTCGCTCAAGGATGTGAATCGTAGGACTGTCTAGATATACTATTAAAAGACTCACTTTCAACAATCTTGCCTATGGGGTTGTTTGTTGGGTAAGAGATAGATGTTGCTGGCTTAGAGAAACCAATGGCGCTGAGTTGGTATTGAAGACTTGGAATGACCCTTCTGAAGATACTGCATAGCTGATATGTCGCAATACAAGGATATGATTATGGGCCTTTTATTTTTTCTTTTCTTTTTTGGATGGAAAATTGGGGGTAAAGAAAAGTTGGGATCCCTATCATTTTCCTTGTCTTACAGAAGGAGATCATCACTTCTCACTTGACAAGGAAAGAGTGCCAGATTGATGTTCACATCACTGAATTCATTTTATTCATTGACTTGACCTTCAAATTTCTTTTTGTTCAATTCTAGAGGAATTCTTTCACTTGAGGCTGGACTATTATAAGAAAAGGAAGGTAAGTTCGTTTAATAGAAATTTCAAATCTGCCATATGCTGAACATTTGGGTTGATATTTTGGAAGACGCGTATAATGCTCTAAGTTTGATTATATTTATTTCCTTCAAAGAGTTGTATTGCAAAATCTTGAAACAGAATTGTTGAGACTTGATAACAGGGTGCGGTTTATACTTGGGGTTGTGGAGGGAAAGATCATTGTGAACAACAGAAAGAGAGCTGATCTTTTTTAATTAACAAAACTAGTACCACTAGGACCAAGGAAATATGGTGGTGAAAGCCATGAAAACTTTCATGTGTTACAAGGAGTCGCTAGAAAAGCTATAGGTCTCATTTCTCGCTCACTTTTTATTAAAATGAAGTTTAAGAAATCACTTAAGCCAAAGCATTTATGTACAACAACAAAACAATGGTGCACACCTATCAAGCAAGGGCACCCCAACAAAGCATTTATGTATAACAACAAAACAATGGTGCACACCCATCAAACGAGGGCACCCCAACAAAGCATTTACGTACAACAACAAAACAATGGTGCACACCCATCAAATGAGAGCACCCCAAGAAGTATTTTAGTTAAGTAGCTTACCTCTTCTCGAATATTAGCGTGTGAAGTCCTTCCGGTCCTGTGTGGGAACTCGAGTTGCTTACGATTTGCGTAATTACGTTCACCCTAAAATACAAATCATATTCACAGCACATAAGCTTATACATTATATAAGCTTGAGTACATCAACCATGCAAAGACCTAAGTATACATACCTCAATCTTTTCAAGCTTCCAATAATCCACCAAGTCGGGCCAGTAAACGGGGTCTACTCGAGTATCCATTGGTGGAATCAAGAGTTTTTCAACATTATCCTTATTTGGAATAAAATAGCATTCCTTCACCCTACGCTTCCTGGCTTGGGGAATTGTGGAGTATTCCCTGAATATGTACGAGCTCTGTTTGCCTATGCCTAAACATGTCGACGATTGGAGGTTGTGCCCACTTTTTAGGAAATCATTGCTCAACAAATTTATTCAACGACAAACAGCTGATGAAAAAGATGTCGAGGAGAACTCTGAAGATTGATGCTAAAATGGATTCTCACGCATGCATGGAGAGCTATTCAAAAAAAATTATGTGTTTTTTGTTGTAGTCTGCTACTGCTTTTTTTTTTTTAGTCAGTTTTATAATTTTATGATCTCTAGACTAGTTTTATTTCTAATATGCATATAAGGTTGGTTTGAGGTTGCAGAGATAGATGGAATAAATGACCAAACTTTCTATAAATAAGTCTTTTTGGTTTATAATTTCTGTTTTAGATGGCTTTGCATTTGATTTGGAAGGTCGGTTTGGCTAATCATCCCCATACATGGATCTCCTTTCCTCTTCTACCTTGAAGTACTATCGGTATAGAGCGAATAAGTCAAGTAGAGGTTATATTTATTGCTGAGAGGAAGGGAGGATTCCAACCGAGTCCCTTTAATCATCTGGGAAGGCACAAATCAAACATGTTCTTCTTCTTTTTTCTCAATTATTTGTATATGCTTAATTTGTTCCTTGCATTATATTCAACTTTAGTAACTTTTGAAATAAAACCATGCTTTTAGTTTCATAATATCTGTTTTGTCATCAAAGGACACGGTAGTTGGGCAACAAAACAATTTTTTTCTCCATTTTCTGTATCAGTTGGATCCCTTTTAAAGATTAAAGTTACAATGACCACCCTTGTCTAACATCTCATTATCCTCTTCTATCATATCTTGAAATTGTCAACTGTAAGGGGCATTCATTTTTGGAGCATTTGTTTGGTAATCAACCAAAGCTGCTTTAGGCAACATTAATTTTTTCTTTGCTTAAGCTTACAATCTCTTATCGTTAGGTTGGAAAACATCTCAAAACTTAACCTTCAAGGACCTACGAATATAGATTCTTGCTTTGGAAAGTGAACACTTTAGAATTCTCAAGTGTTTACTCAAAGTGATGTTGTCCTCGTTAAGGAAATCCTTCACCAACACACTTGAAATCGTAAATGTTACACAAACTTCCACTTCAAGGTTGTTGACACGACACTACACAAGAGTGTTTGGGTAACAAAGTCCTAGATTGTATGAGAACATCTTCCATAATGGAGCTGGCTACAAAAAAAATATTTTGCATTTCTCTTTTTTAATGAATGGTAGACAGACCATGCATATGATTCATGTTTTTGCTTTGATCGAAGATTTTATGCTAATAAATTGAACTACCAAGGAATGTGTTTGATGACGTATAGGGTACCTGTCAAAAAGTCTATGAGGTAGTATGTGGAGCCAATGGGGTTTCTTCTCTAAGCTTTTGATGAAGCAGTTACTTAATTAGGTTGGAAATCTGGTAGGCATAAAACATTCAAACCACACCAGAATGTAGCAAATTTTATCAAAACAATGAAAGTATGTAAGAACAAGATTTGTTGTCAACTAAAAGGCAGATAAAATGCCCCTTTATGCACCATAAAGATGAGCCTTTCAAAAGTCTGATGTTTGGCCTAATGGTTTGGCTTGTCTACAACTTTTATTTTTATGGAACATTAAAATGAGGCTAATAGAAGAAAGGTGAAACATTCAAACCACACCAGAATGTCGCAAGCGATGCTTTCATGATCATTAGATTTAATCAACAAAAAACTGCTCTATCATATACAACATAAATCACACATATGGTAGTAGATGAAGACCACAGAGCAGCAACATGCATATAGTTGGAGCCAGGTTAACAAACCATGCTTGGGCGATGAGAAGTCTAAGGAAGATGAACAAAAGATAGGGATTTTAAAGCACCCTACAGGTTCTATCAAACATATACTTCAACCTATCCAGAGCAAAGGATGAAATTATGTGATAAAAAACAAGACCCTTGAAGCCGCACATTGCATGCTTCCAAGGCACAATCATCATCTAAAGCAATGCATGGAAATTCTTTCAAGTGACTTCATTCTGGGTACATTATGCTCAACTATGAAGAGCATAATGTTTTTAAAATTTATTCACAGAATCCAAGGGAGATTCAATTATTATGTACTGTAAGAGCAATTTCTTTTAAAACATGAATCAATAAATTCTAAAATAGTGCCTACCTTCAAACTCTCTACTTCAGCTGTCAAGGCATCAACCTTTGATGTGTCTTGAACTACGACTGGGGTTTCCTTAATGACTGGAGGAGCTTCTTCAATAGCTTTCCGTGCTGCCTCTCGTTCTTTAATTACTCTAGAATTTGCTTCGTCTATTTGGATTTGCATTGACTGCAAGGCATCACGTAATTTCGCAACCTCTTGGGATTTTGTCTCTTCCAGTTCAGCTTGTATTCAGTACATTAAATTCAGGAAAGAACTATAATTGAGCCTTACAACTGAAGCAGGAAATGATGAGATAAAATTACCCTTAATCGTTTCTCTAACTGCAAAAGTTTGTCATCCATATTAGTTATCGGAGTAGAAGGCCTCGAAGCTTTCCAATTCCAAGATTCAAAACCAACCCCATGACCAGGGGTAAAGAAATACCGGACAGTTTCTCTTATGAGGTGGTACGTATCTGAGGAAACAAAAACAAACTATTTTTTAGAGCAGTCTACTGGCTGAACAATATTCAATGTCCGCCGATTGAAATCCAGTACTCTCCACATCTTTATCTCTCTCCTTCCTATACTTCTATCTTTCACCAACTATTACGGTTCATTTGGCATATATACACAAACTGATAAGCACTCAATGTCCTTTTTTTTCTCTTCTTTTAATTCTCAATCCCACTTTTCCTTGCTAATATTTTGTTTTTACTATCTCTTCACAATCAAAATTATTTTGAGTTCAAAATAAAAAAGTGCCCTTCCGAGAAACCCTATCTTGGATGTAATCCAACTTACAATTTTCAGTTCACCATAAAACTCATTTTTTTTCTTCATAATTTAGCTATTGTTAATCCAAATTACAATTCAAAAGTTTAAATTTTAGGGCACTCATTCACTTTGTTCTTAAATCACAAGTTCACCAGTACATGAAGAAAAATAGTGCCCTAATATTTAACAGTTGTACATCACTATAGCACACAACACAAATACGTACATATGAAAACAAAGGGGGTGGGGCATACCTTACGAGAGCTGTTGAGTCTGCGGTACAGTGAGGGGTAGACGATGACTGAAAAATGAGGGGATGTAGCAATGACAAGAGAAAATACGAAGGAGAAGGAAATTGATAAGAGACAAAACGAGAAATAGGGAGAGATAGAGACAGCGAGAGAGAAATACCTGTGTGGAGAGAAGCAACGAGAGACGGGAATCGTTTCACCACTCTCTAGCAAAGAAGGAACAACAGAGAGATAAAGAGAGAACGAGAGTGCGACATCGGAGACTAAATTTTGGGGAAAACTAGTTGGGGAATTTGGGGAAAACTTTATATGCGATGGTTGGAAATTTTGGGGAAATCATGAGACCGACCCTTAATTTCGAATCAAAGAAAAATTTAGTACGGGGTTGCACAAGCGGCCCAAAACAACAGGTATTTGGGAAGGCTATTACACAACAATCCCAAATACTAAGGTATTTGGGAAGGCTATTACACAACAGTCCCAAATACTAAGTAATTGTGACCGCTAATTTTTCCTTCCCAAAAAAAGGTATTTGTGACCGTTTTTTAGCCTTCCCAAATAATAGGGGTCACAAATAGTCACTTTTCTTGTAGTGCAAATCACAGAGTGTCTCATTACAATACACAAAACTACAGTTTGGTTCGAGCAACTGATCTAGATCTTCTCGAGGAAAATCAAGTAGAGTCCATAATAAGAATGGCAAACTAGAAACGCCGAAAAGAAAGCTCACCACAACAAGGAGTTCGAGGCCGATCTTTTCTTTGTGGGCGATTGGGTCCTTCAAAAATTAAGGCAACTAGTCATCGAGAAGAATGGGGAAAACTTTCTCCTAATTAAGAAGGTCCTTTTCAAGTGGACAGAATAATTAGAGAAGGGACTTATATGCTACGGACTTAGGATGGAGGCGAGTTGAAACATCCTGGCATGCGGATCATTTAAAGAAGTATCATCGTTGAGCAATTGATCACGTCAAAGAGCGTAATCTATGTTTTTTGCTTGTAATAGATAATTATCTTATATAAATAAAGGGGACGGTTCCTTTTTCAGTTCTCCATTGCTGATCAATGTGTTTTGTCAAATTTAATTACCTCTGCCAGCTTGATTATCTCAGCTTGAGAAGAGGGGCATGGGAGCTTTTGTGACGACCCGAACCCCAATACGAAATCCCTAGGTCGTACCGCCAAAACGCATAACAAACAAGCAAAGGGTAAGACTTTAACAGCGATATGCCAACGACTCAACAAATGCGAAAGCATAAAATATAATGGCACCCGAGCTAACAAGCTCCAAACTCAAGACGACCTGAGAGATGGTAAATCTTTCGGCCCAAAATTTCAAAGCACGTGACGCAACATTTCAAATGTATAATGAAACCACCGATATGAAATCATATAACATAATTAAACCAAGTCATCTGGCGACGCACAGCAGGACCTAGCCAACATTAAACTAAGTCTACAACTCTAATCTGCACACTCCACGGCTAAACGTGCCGGAGTACAACATATCCAAAGATACAATACAAACTCAAGATGGATATAAATAATATAGTTATATGAACATGGCTTGACTAACATCCGTCGACTCACAAAAGACTAAGTACAAACATTACAAGTATAAGTACCAAATAAACAACCCAAGTTTTACTACCCATAGTGAAGTTTATATAACTTCACTTCCCATTCATCCTTCAAAACAAAGGCTATAAAACAAGTACTAGTAAACCTCTCTCAAAAGAACCAAGCGCACTATCGTAGACTCTCGGTGGATTCCTTCGAATCACTAGTGTTGTTTCTCATTGTATCTTGATTTGCATATGTTCATACATTACATTATGTTCTATGCTTAGTGGCTAATTGGGTTGCATCAGTTAATGTGGCAGCGTGTATAGAACTTTGCCTTAGAATAGTTTTTAGACTTCACAGTTCAATGGAAATGAAGGCTTCACCGAAGACTAGCGCCTCAACGGCACCTTGTCTCAGACTGGGAAAGTATGACGTGTCCACACTTCATTTGATCAAGCTTTAGTGGACTATTTAATTCAGCCCAAATCAATTTGAATTTGAATTAAATCATCTCCAAATCGCTTGACTTCTTAGGCGCCCCTCCGATTTTTCAGAAAAGCATGAAGACTTTCGCCTTTGAAAAGTAACAAAGTTGGTGACAGACCGACACATACAGACTGCACCAACTATTGCAAGTCTCAATCATTACTCACTGCTAGTTGCCGCAACAACTCTTCACCATTCCCTCTTCAAGTCGCTTGAAGAAGAAATCCACGGACAACCGGGCATTTAATGCATTCAACCTAATAGAGTTGTTACTACTGCTTCACCAACGATCTCAAGAATGCCCAAATATATAACAGTTAAAGCTTGAAGAAACACAATGCTCTCGAATCTTTTCAACATCAAGCCTTATACATTCAATGCATTCAAAGAGATCATTAATCGATCAAAGAAGTCCTCAACAACAACAAGAAGATCTGCATCAACCGTTAATCATTTGCTTCTTATTATTAGAATCTCTTTACTATTATTTTCTTTTTCCG
>CM028378.1:152342904-152407839 GCA_013146195.2 Codonopsis lanceolata | reverse complement strand
TTATCAATGCTCTTTTCAATTGGTATCGAGCCTCTCTTGATATCACTAAGAGTCGATTCTGCTTAAAGACGTGATGGATTCTCGCATGAGAACGTGGTTCGCCTCCTACTCTCACAAATGCTAATTATTCTATGGAAAGTCAAGATGCGCATCTTCATCAAATCCATTGATGAAAGAGCGTGGCTTGTTGTTTTAAATGGTTGGAGTCCTCCCAAAATCGAGATTCGGATGGTGATGTTGAAAGATCACCAAAGAATGCAATGGACCAATGATGATAGGAACATGCTTCTTTTAACTCCAAAGCCTTGTCTGCAATTTATAAGGCCTTAGATGCCAATACTTTTAGGGTGATAGCAAATTATGAATCGGCCAAAGATGTGTGGGAGGCCCTTCTGCATCTTATGTGAAGGACCCGCCGCTGTTCGCTCTTCTAAGCTAAGAATGCTAACCACTCGCCTGAAAACACTAGGATGCATGAGTCCTGAGGACATAATGACATATTATGGAAGACTCCTTGATTTATCAATTCTCGCTCTTGCGTTAGGAGATCCTATTACTAATGAGCGCCTTGTCAAGAAGATGATGAGAACTTTGCCCCTCGAAAGGTTCAATGTCAAGATATGTGCAATTGAAGAAGCACATGATATTGACAAGATGAGTTTTGAAAGATTGGCTGGAATTCTTCAAAACTTTGAATTGAACCTAAACGATCAAATAAAACACAAAGGCAAAGGAGTCTCATCACCTTCCACACCCATTGTGAAAAATATTGCTATGCCTGCACCAATTGATCTCTCATGTGATTTGCTTGAAATTCAAAAAGATATTGATGAGTCTGATTTTGGAGAAGAATCAATTGCTCTATTGACTACTAAATTCAAAAAAAATTTGAAAAATAAAAGTCAAAATAGAACTCCATCATCAAGCTCGAAAAACAATTTCAAACCCGATTCTGGAAAATTTGTACCCAAAGAAAATTCTTTTCAAACTCCAGAAAAACCCTTCACAAATCCTTTTGCATCAAAGTCATCCTACAATGGTAAGAACATTGATTCTATCCAATGTAGAGAATGTCAAGGTTATGGCCACTATGCTAACCAATGTGCAAACACATTAAGAAAGAAAGGCTTGAATTTTTCAGCAACCTTGAGTGATAGTGATGGAGAAGATCCAGGTGATCTTATCACCTTGAATGCTGTTTATGATTCTGATTCTGAAAATGCAGTTGGTTCAGCCAATGTGTCACCCGATGTTGCAACATCAGGAGCAACATTGGGAGAAACATTGAGCGTAAAACAGAACGATTTCTTTGCTTTTAATTCCAGCTTGCAGTAAGATGATGGACACACGTATTCAGATCTTTGAAGGGTACAAGGAGCGTACAAGGATTGGGAGAAGAGAGCTCACCAAGTTACACTACTTGGTAAGGCAAATGAACCGCTAAAAAGGCAAATGAGGATAAAAAAGAATGCATAATAAGGCTGGAGAGTGTCCTAAGTAGAAAAGATGTGGAGATTGAGCAGTTGAAGGAGCAACTTGCTCAAGCAAAAGAGACCATGACCAAATGGAATTCTAGCAAACAGAAGGTTGATGATCTGCTGAATTCTGGTAATACATCCAGATCAGGTATTGGTTTTGTCCCTAAGGTGTTTGTGAAAGAAGGAGAAGGAACATCTGGAACCAAACAGACCGATGAAAGTTTTCAAAGCGCTTCGTGAAAAACCGAGAGTAAGAAGGAAAAATTATGTTTGTCACTTCTGCCATAAGCCTGGTCACATACAACCTTTTTGTTTTCTAAAAGGCCATGTATGAGAATGAAATGAGGCAAGATTTCTTTGGAAAAGCTCATTGGCGTAAAGATGAAGCGAGCAATGCGCCGACCAATGCAAAGCAACATTGGCAGAAACATTGGAAGCCTCATTCAAAGACAAATCAAAATTTTTTTCAAAAACACCAACCCAAAACAGTCAAACAAAAGTGGGTTCCCAAAACTTGTGATGAAAAGTGTAGAGCCAAATATTGTGAGCCTTTTGATATCTGCCCTGGTGCTACCATGTCACATGATGAAGAGTGTAATGTTACTTTCACTTCTTTAAAATCTCATGTTGCTGGATCTTGGTATTTTGACAGTGGTTGTTCTAGACATATGACAGGTGCAGCTGAGAATTTGAAGGAATATGTGAGTATTAATGGTGGATCAGTGACATATGGTGGTGGTGCCAAAGGGAAAATTGTTGGCAAAGGAACATTGAACGTTGAAGGCCTTCCAAACCTCAAAAATGTTTACCATGTGGAAGGTCTCAAAAATCTTCAGGTAAGGTTTGACAAACATTCTTGTGAAGTTCTTGATCATAATAACAAATGTCTTCTGACAGGTTTAAGATCGCTCGATAATCGTTACTTGTTCAACAATACCCATTCTGTCAAAAAGCAAGTCTTGATGTAACGGATCTCGGCACTTTAAACTTGGTCACATGAGTTTTGAAGCTCGATGAGCTTGTGAAACATGATACTGTTAAAGGATTACCAAATTTGGAAAGGAATTATTCAAAGGTATGTGGATCGTGTCAAAAAGGTAAACAAACTAAGGCTTCACATCTTCCCATAACACAATGCTCCACCTCTAGATGCCTGGAGATGATTCACACTGACCTTATGGGTCCCATTGAGGTAGAAAGCCTAGGTAAGAAAAAGTATACCTTTGTTTGTGTAGATGACTTCTCTAGATATACTTGGGTAATATTTTTAAGAGAGAAGTCTGAAACTTTTGAGGCTTTCAAAATTTGGTACACCCATGTAATGAACTTGTATGATCTAAAACTCATTAGGATTAGATCAGATCATGGCACGGAATATGAAAATGCATCCTTTTCTAATTATTGTGCCTCCAATGGTATTTCACATGAATTCTCTGCTCCCAAAACTCCACAACAAAATGGAGTGGCGGAGAGAAAGAACAGGACATTACAAGAAATGGCTAGGGTGATGTTACATTCAAAAAATTTGGCTAAAAGATTTTGGGCTGAAGCATTAAACATTGCTTGTCATATTGGAAATAGGGTCTTCTTGAGACCAGGTAGCACAATGACACCTTACGAAATTTTTCTTGGAAAGAAACCTACCTTGAAATATTTTCATGTGTTTGGTTGCGTGTGTTATCTGCTCAATGATAGAGATCAACTTTCCAAGTTTGACTCTAAGAGTGATAAGTGTGTTTTCATGGGATACTCCACAAATAGTCGTGCATATAGAGTTTTTAATCTGCGAACTAAGACTATTATGGAATCCATGAACGTTGTTTTTGATGATCTAACTGGTCTTGGTCACAAAACTTCTGAGGAAGATGTTTCAGGAATTTTAGATTTTGGAGATTTTGATCCAGAAATAGAAGCTGAATCCAGTAGTTCAGCGAGCAGACAGACAGATTCAGCAGATGCTGGTGGTTCAGGTGGAAAAATTCAGGATGTTTCACCCAATGTGCTTCCGGATGTTGCAACATCGGAAGAAACATTGAACAAAGAACCGGCAGAAGATGAAGTTGCTGGAACTGATTCAAATCAGGAAAATGATCAGTCCAGATTGACTGAACAGGAAATTGACATTCCAAGCAAGATTCAGAAAAATCATCCTCTCACTCAAGTTATAGGTAATGTACATGATGGTATGTCAACAAGAAAGAAAGGTAAAGTGGATTACAAGAAACTTGCATGCATGCACACACTTGAATTTGATGAAATACATGCTTCATGTTTTGTTTCCACTATTGAACCTAAAAATGTGCAAGAGGCCCTCAAAGATGAAAGTTGGATAAATGCCATGCAAGAGGAACTAGATCAATTCACAAAAAATGATGTTTGGTATCTAGTTCCCAGACCCACTTCAATAAATGTTATTGGAACTAAATGGATTTTCAAAAACAAAACGAATGAAGTGGGAGAAATAATAAGAAATAAAGCTAGATTGGTAGCTCAAGGGTATATTGAGTCTATCCGTCTGCTTCTAGCAATTGCTTGTTTTCTTGACATCACTCTTCAACAAATGGATGTGAAGAGTGCATTTTTAAATGGAATTCTTGAGGAAGAAGTTTTTGTGGAACAACCAAAAGGGTTTGAGGACCCCCATAAACCCAATCATGTGTTTAAATTGAAAAAGGCCTTGTATGGCCTCAAACAAGCTCCTAGAGCTTGGTATGGTAGGCTTACAGATCACCTTTTACAAAGTGGGTTTAGAAGGGGAGAGGTGGATAAAACACTGTTTATTCAAAAACAAGATAAACATATTTTGATTGCTCAAATTTATGTTGATGACATAGTGTTTGGATCCACCTCCAAATCCTTGGAAAAAGAGTTTGTGAATTGCATGACTTCCACATTTGAAATGAGCATGGTAGGTGAATTGACCTATTTTTTAGGAATTCAGATCAAACAATCACATGAAGGGATGTTCATTTCTCAAGCCAAGTACTCTCTAAACTTGGTGAAGAAATTCAATCTTGAGAATGGAAAACATAAGAAAACCCCTATGGGTACATCCGATAAACTTAATAAAGATGAAAAATCTGAAAGTGTTGATCCTACCTTGTATAGAAGTATGATAGGAAGTTTGTCAGATTTAACTGCCACCCGCCCAGATATCATGTACAGTGTGTGTTTGTGTGCAAGGTATCAAGCAAACCCCAAAGTTTCTCACCTGAAAGCTGTAAAAAGAATAATTCGATATGTTGGTGAGACCTTTAACATGGGCTTTTGGTATACTAAGCACACAAACACCAATCTTGTTGGGTTTAGTGATGCTGACTGGGCTGGTAGTGTTGATGACATGAGAAGTACTTATGGAGGATGTTTTTATCTAGGAAATAATCTGATTTCATGGTTTAGCAAGAAACAAAATTGTGTAGCCCTATCAACAGCTGAATCTGAGTATATAGCTGCTGGTAGTGGATGTACACAACTTTTGTGGATGAAACAAATGATCCAAGATTATGGTTTGCACAGTGATATCTTAACCATGTATTGTGACAACACAAGTGCAATTAGCATAGCTAAAAATCCTGTTCAACACTCAAGAACAAAGCACATAGATATAAGACACCATTTTATTAGAGACTTAGTTGAACAAGGCATTGTCTGCATTGAACATGTTGGTACAGAAAGCCAATTGGCTGATATCTTTACTAAAAGTTTAGATTTTGAGAGATTCATAAATCTTAGAAATCTCTCTATGTGTGCCATGTAATCCCACTTATATAAAAATTTTTTAGGCATTTTGCATTGTTATTTAGGGGGGCACACTAGATTCAATCTGTTTGTGTTTAGTACCTCTGTGATTGTTATGGAGTTTCATTCAAAATTTTTGTGATCTTATTGTTCAGATGCTATTCACCATCTCCCAATAAAATTGATCTTGAACTGCAAAATTTTTAAACCACAAAGGAAAGAGCTACCTTTCGAAATTTTTAGGATGCTGCAATTTGTCAATGTACTATGAAGTTTAGACTTGCATGGGTTGATCTTGACTAAATTGACTCCTCTTAATTGACAAAGTGTGAAAGCTACCTAACGGAAAAGAGCTACCTATGAACAAGGTTGTGGCATCTTTCTTTTGGGACTATGGATTTTCGAATTCCATGGGTTGATCAATAAGTTAAGTTGCTACCCTTGGTAAATAGTGTGAAAGGTTCCTAGTGGTGTTTGTCAAATTAGCTTGAAATAAAGTAAAGCTATTTTCATAGGGAAATAAAGTACCTATGCAGTTTATGGGAGTAGTTGTGTTTATTTGGTGGAAGAAAAATGAGAATTTGGACATAAAATCACAGTTTTTTTGGTGAATGTGATTTCCATTGTTGCAACATTGGGAACTGCAATCAGATGATCTAGACATATCACTTGTGTGTATCTGCATTCTTTCCTTTGATTTTCTCTTTTGCATATTTTAGACATACTGTCTAGGTCATATAGGTGTAGGATATCAGCCTCCTTAGTTTCTGTCCTTCAAAATTAATGCCTGTTTTGCCTCTTGTTCTCAAAGTCATTATTTTATGTGGCTGTCTAAACTGCTGTGTTTTTTCTTAAAGATCAGGACTGGGTTCTTTGTCTGTGTTTAAATATCTTGTGTGGTATCAATCTTGGTTAAGTATGTTTTGTGTATTCCTGAAATACCTGATAAATTCAAAATGGTTTTTGAAATCAGATTGTGTATTTAAATTCTCCTCATATCTCTCATGTTCATAACAGCAGACTCATATCTTAACTCTATCAGGTTGTTAGCATGTGATTGTTAAAAAAATTTGAGTTTCTATTTTATGATTTCGACCTCTCACCTCCCCTCATTAATATCCAACGGCTAATTGAATTAGTGGCAGGTTTAGTGGAATTCTCTTGCAGGAACTCACGTCACTGCTTTCAGTTCTTTTTCTCTCAACTCTCAGGCGAGTTTCTCAGGTCTCCATCTTCCCCCAGAAATTCGATTCTTCATCTCAATCCTCCTGCGTTCTTCATCTATTCGTCTTCACCTAATCTCAAATGGCTTCATCCTCTAAAAGCCCCAAATTGTCAAAATCTGATGATGCAACAATGAAATCAACATTGAGTTCCAATCCATCCACTGATAATCTCTCAACAGCCATGGTTGTATTTCAATCGTTTCCTGAACCACTCACGGTAATTCTTCCTGGTGAAAAAGGGAATGAAATTGATGTTGAAAACCCAGGTGATTTATCCGGCCTCCCCACAATTGGGAACCCTAGCACTCGCCGGTCAAAGCGGCAAAGAGGTATTCCGGCCAATTACGAAGATCCATCGGCTGCCGACATTCAAGCGGCAAAGAAGAACAAAGTAGGCGCAGGATTCTTCAAAGAATCAGTCCATCTTGAAAGCGACTCAGATGATGAGGATTTTGTTCCTCCAGCCGGCTCAATCCCCTTGTTCGCGAGCCATCCTTGTCACCAGCATCTCCTATTCCTTCTCGTGTTCAGGAAACTGCTCAGGATGATGACTACCCTATCCCTTTTCCTAGGGTTGTATTCCCTTCCGACTCCTCTCCTTCAAGAAAGGTATCTTCAATAGCAGCAAGTTCTTCCTCTGATGATGAAGTTGCCAAGAAAGTCGGGTTGAGGCAGGCCTATTCCTCTACCTCTGGTCCTTCTTCCAATCCTCAACCTCAGACCATGCCTAGTCAGCCAAGCTCCTCGGAATTCGATGATAGTTCTGATCAGAACTATGATGAGAAGAAGGGGTCCCCTCGAAGCAAGTGAAGATTCGATGATGTACTGTGCGCTTCACCGAGCCGCCTGCCGCTCAAATGTTGCACCCATTGTTGCAACATCCAAAAAATCACAATCATTGGGTACTCCCTTCTCCTCCAAATTCATATCTAAGGCTGCCTCTCTTCGCTATAATATCTCTAGGAACATTATAGATGAACGAAATGTTGTGGCTTCTGTGTTAGAATCATACAATCTCACTGCTTACTTCTCTGATAGAAAACTTGTGAACACAATCTCTCTGGCTGCTCCATATCTTAGGGAATTAATTCATGAATTTTATGCTAATATTGAGAAAAGGATTTGTAATCCTTGTGATTCCAGTTTTGAGAAAGTATTTGTTCGAGGTAAATGGTACTCGTTTTCCCCATCCATCATAAATTCTGTCCTAGACACTCCTTCATCTGGAAATCTTGATTTTACTTTAGATCTTAATTCATGCGTGGTTGAACTGTCGGGTGGTAAATTTTCTCAGTGGCCAGCTAAGGGTACTCCTCTTAGTACCTCCCAACTGTCTTCATTGTATGCCTTTTTGCATAAAATTTGCTGTGCCAATTGGTCTCCATCCAAAAACACCAATGTAATAACTGAAGAACATGCTAAAGTTCTTTACCTCATTGGGACTAAAGGTCCATTTGATTTTGGGTTGTATGTGTTTAGGAAAGTCTCCTCCATGGCTGAAACAGGAGGAGACAAAAGGTCCCTTATCTTCCCCTCTCTCATCTACAAAATACTGGTGTCTCAAGGCTACAAGCCATCTCCCTCTACTCGTCTCTCTCCTCTCCTTGAACCTCTCCAATTTTCTGCAAAACTTTTAAAAGGTGATAGGATAGTCAATTTGCCTCTACCTTCTGCTACTGATGCCCCCTTCACTGGTCCCAGTTCTTCTCATTCTCCTGCTTCCCCTTCAGTTACAGCTTCTCCTGCTGTTCCTTCCATTGTTACTCCCATTGTTGCAACATCTGGTGCAACATCCAGTTTGTTTGCTCATCCTACTGCTCCCATCTCTGTGTCATTTGTCAAAGACCAATTGAAGATGATCCAGTCATAGCTCACTCTCATTTCTGCACACCAATCTTTTCTCACTTCTTTGGCTGCCCACTATTCTTCTTGGCTAGATAATCATTCTGGTCAAATAGGGGGTGAGAATGAAGCTGCAAGAGTTAGTGATGCAACTGATGGAAATGAAGCTGGGGTTCCTGAAGTGTCTGAAGCTGCAAGATCTCAAGTTGAAGCTGCAGTTTCTGAAGCTGATAAAGCTCCTGAAAGCTGAAGCATCTACTCACTCTCTTGATGTGGTTCTGATTTGATGTAAACTTGGGTGTTTGGTTGAGTTGGTTGTTTTTCATGGATATTTCTGAACAATTGTTTCATTTGGTTCTGTGATATTTGGATATTCTGGGATACATGTAATAAGTAGTTAGTTGTAGTTTTTAAATCATGGCTCTCTTGGTATATTATTGATATTAGTTTCAGGGGGTGTTTTGTTAATAATAACTTCTTGCAGGTCATATTTGGATTTGACCAAGAATGCTCAACAAAGGGGGTGATTGTAAGGGTAAATTAGGCAAAGCCTAATTTGTCTTGTTTTCACTTTCTTGGTCAAAGAAGGATTTTACTTTTGTTAATGATTTTTTAGGTGTTAGGATTTGGTTAGGATACTTTTGTTAGATTGATTTGAAAAAAAATCTTTCAAAAGATTTAGGTGATATATTTTTGGTAACTAAATCTTTGCAAAATAATTTAGTTATTAAAGATATCATAATAGGAAACATAATCTTTCTTAATATTGTGCTAATCTCTTTCCTAGTTGGAGAAGGTCTTCTTGTGCCGTGTTCCTACAGGTTGGTGGCCTATATATGCAGACGGGATTTCGAGGTTTGGAGTGCGCCGAGAGCTTACAAAAAGAATTCATTCAGAGTGCTGTGTGCGTACAAGTTAGAATCAATTCAGAGTCTTGTGAGCAGAGCTTGAGAGAGGAGATCAAAAGGCCATATACGGAGAGCATTCTGCAAGCAGTTCCTTCATACATGCTGCTTGAAACTTCTGAGAATACAACCTTGTATTTCCAGAAGTTCTGATTTGTGTGCTTCCCAGTTACTCGTTGTTTGGAAGCTGTGTTTTGTTCTTTCTTCCCACGTTTGATTTAGTGGTTTATGTGGGTTTTCCGGTTCTCCAAGATTCTATATCTTGTGAGAATTTTTGTTAATTGTTAAGCATAAAAACAGTGCTGATTTTAATATATATTGTGTTACCTTGAGGCTTGATCTACAAGTTTGATACTTGTAGATTGTTTTTGATTAATCCTTGTCTTCTAGATCTGCTAGAAACTGATTTTCTATAAACTTCCGCTGCTACTACTGTTTTTGTTAATAGTTGATGTTTTCATTGTGACTGCCATTGTTGCAACAATCACTACAACATTGGATATTACATTGACTCATATCGAGAATCTGTGGTATCGCGTTCTTTCACTATAGAAGTTTGGGATCTGTCACAGTTACATTTTCAAGAGAGAGAGAGAGAGAGAGAGCCCTACCTTGGAAACAAAATGCAAATGGGCATCAATGGAAGTCTGTTGGTATCATTCTTGTAGAAAGCATTAGGGATAGTAGGGTAAGGAAGAATGAAAAAAAAAGAAAAAGAAAAAAAGAAAAGTAGGGTAAGGAAGATGGCGTTTGGAGCAAGTGTTTCTGAATACGCGTAGAAAAGTGCTCAATGGGCTTTGTCCAGTTGGTTTGAGACTTTGAGGTAATAGAGCTTAAACCTTGACAAGAACACCACTAACATGACCCCCATCACAATAGCAGAAACCATGGCCTGGAGCCCTTCCTTCAGTTGGCCAAGAGCCAGGTTAGCCACAATTGCGCCCAAGAAGCTGGAAAACTTCCACCAAGCATCCACACGTTCCTTTATTCGCTCTTCGTCTATTGTCGGGGCTGTTTCTCTGTTTCTCAATTGATCAGCAAGGAATATATTCAAAGGGCCCCCCTACCGTTGCTTCGTTTATGGCTATTAGCATCATCACCACCGTGTAGAGAGCAATATACATGAACAACGATGTATCAAACAACGAATCAAATCAAATCTTAGCATACAACATTGTATCTAAATAAAATAAAATCTAATTCTTATTTGATTTGGATCAATATAGACTACAAATCAAAACCAAATTAAAAAAAATCAAAGCAAAAGCTGAAACACAAAACTACCGTGTTTTGGGCTTTTAATACCCAAAACACGGTCGTTTAAACGGAAACACTAAAAAAAACAGAGCAAAGCCGACAGCCCTCCCTGCCGCTCTGCCAGTTTGCTTTCCATGTTGGCATTTTAAAAATACTTTTTCACCATTGTTTTTCTTGGTAAATTTTCGGCCAAAAAAATTCGTTTTTTTTTAATTTTTTTTCCCGAACTAAAGTATACATTTTTTCCTATAAATAGAGATTTAGTTTGTTTCATTTGGATATCTGAAAATTTTTCTATGATTTTTTCAAGTTTTTAGCCACTTTCTAGAAAAATAAAATAAGAGATAATTGCAAAAAAGACTCTGACCTATTTTGTGTTTTGGAAAATTAACCTCGTGTTTTGATTTTCGACAAATTGAACCTCCACCTATTTTTTTTTTGCAATTCAAACCTTCCGTTAAAGTGGAGTTAATTTTTTTAATGTGATGATGAGTTGGCGCCTGGGTTGGCACCGACGTGGCACAACACCTTCCAACTGATATTTCCCGCGTTTTTTCATTGCAAATTAAACCATGTACAATTGTTTGTATTGCAAAAACAACCTTGGTCAAACCGTAGTTTTGTTTCCCGCCGTTTTTTGATTGCAAAATAAACCCTGTACATTTGTTTGTATTGCAAAACCAACCTTGGTCAAAACCGTAGTTTATTTCCCGCCATTTCGATTGCAAAATAAGCCCTGTACATTTGTTTGTTTTTGCAAGATGAACCTTGGTCAAATTACTTGTTAATTCCTGCCTTTTTTATTGCAAAGTAAACCTTATATAATTTTTTTTTGCAATATAAACCTTGCAAAAAACCAGATTTTGGCTATATATATACTCATTTCATCCTAAAAAAAATTCATCTCATTCTCTAACTAACAATCCATTTCATTAATTATATTTTTTATTTCACGATGAACACAGTTCGCTGCCATTGTGGAAGGATGGCTGTCATACGAACATCATGGACGGATCAAAATCCAGGAAGGAGGTTCTTGGGTTGTGAAAAATATGGCTTTTCGGGCTTTGCCCGCACGGGCTGCGGGCCCGCACTTTCTTAATTTTATAATGCAGTTACACTTCGGCAGTAGTGACTGTTGAGCCAGTGACCAGTGAGTATAGCCCACTTCCCACAGACAACCCAACCCAAACCTCAAGCCCATTCCATAATTCCATTTGGACTTTACATCTAATTAGAGTTAGGGTTAGGGTTAGTATAAATACAATGGTATCTACATCTTACTCAAAAATGAACAAAAAAAAAAAACTCTCTACCTTAGACAGTTCGCACGGCGTGAGTCACTCTCTCTCTCTCTCGCTCACGCTGTCACACGACTCACACAGACAAACGCACGGCGATTGCGCTGCCTCCTTGGCTCCGGCTCCGGCTCTCATCTCACACTCTTTCTCACGCAGTCTTCTTCGGCACTTCTCCAATCGCTGTCATCGTCTTCGCCGCCTTCGGCTTCGGGTTTCCTGATTCCTCTCTCTCCTCCGTCTCTGTTCATTCTTATAATAGCTTCGCCGCATCCATCTCCTGTCCTCCAGCTACACCAATCGTCGCCGCTGCCGCCGTCCTCTCCAGATCTCACGCTCTCTCTCCCTTTCCTGCTTCCAGCCTTCCAGATCCCGGCGGCTCTCCTCCACAACCTCAGTCCTCAGACCTCACTTCTCAATCGTTACCTGTTATTGCCCGCCTATGGAGTCCCAACATTATCAATTGCTATTTGCTAGTTTTCTACTTAAAAGCCAATAGATACCTTCATAACTGTTGTGACATACTGGTGTTTCTACTTTCTAATAGAAAGTTTCTGGTATATTGTTATACGCCTATAGGCCCTATACCGCTGGAGCTGTTGTTATTTATTATCAGTAGTATAGAAAGTTTCTATACTTTTATTAAATTTAATATTGGTATTATATTGGTATATTGATATATAATTAATTGGTTTATTTGTAAAAAATCCAAATCTATTTTAAATTTAAATAATTGATAATAAATTAAAAAAATTAAATTAACCAATTTTTGCGGGCTTTGCCCGTTTTGCCCGCAGCCCTACGCGGGGCGGTTTTGGCTAGGGGTTTTCAGGACCGTCGTGTTTGCGGGCTTTCCCACCCCGCCCCGTCTAACATCGGGCTTTTTCGGCCCGTGGGCTTTCCCGTCCCGTAAGCCCGTTTTGACAGCTCTACTCACGTGTGTAAACTACGGTTTTGACCAAGGTTCATCTTGCAAAAACAAACAAATGTATAGGGTTTATTTTGCAATCGAAATGGCGGGAAATAAACTACGATTTTGACCAAGGTTGGTTTTGCAATACAAACAAATGTACATGGTTTATTTTGCAATCAAAAAACGGCGGGAAATAAACTACGGTTTGACCAAGGTTGTTTTTGCAATACAAACAAATGTACAGGGTTTAATTTGCAATGAAAAACGCGGAAATATCGCTTGAAGGTGTTGTGCCACGTCAGCTGCCAACTGGGCAGCCAACTCATCATCACGTTAAAAAAATTAACTCCACTTTAACGGAAGGTTTGAATTGCAAAAAAAAAAAAAGGTGGAGGTTCAATTTTTCGAAAATCAAAACACGAGGTTAATTTTGCAAAACACAAAATAGGTCAGGGTTTTTTTTGCAATTATCTCATAAAATAATGTAATGGAGATAAATATGGTGGGATATGTAAAAGTATTGGATTCTGTGCCACTGTTGTATGAGTTTTTTTTTTGAATCAAATAAGTATCAAATTAATTATTTTATTGGTTTTTAATGAGTTGTGTTTGATTTGAGTTGTTTGATCCAAAATATTGTCCTTGCTCTAAGAAAAAAGATCTTGAAATCCACTATAATCGAATGTTCCAGCGTTTTTATCACCTTTAACCTTGAGTTTGTGGGTTTATAGAGGAGTGTAAATAGTGTCACCCTCACAAAAAGATTTTAATTTTTGTTATTTATATGCTTTTGTATTTATAAGTTTATTTGTTTACTCGTGGACGAGCAAAGTTCAAGTTTGTGGGTATTTGATCGATGTATTTTATACGTCGATTTTATATACTTCTATGACTTAAATTTTGCTATTTCACGAGGCTTTTGGTTACTAATATATGTTTTCGGTGAGTTTTGTAAGTTTCAGGATTATTCGTGAAAATACGCTAAACTCCAGGGTTTTAAGTGAAAATTTCAAGAAGGGCCAAAAAGGAAAAATAAAGAAAGAATGAAGATTGTCAACACTGGACACCTTGCGGACGCAAGGTGCCTTGCGACCGCAAGGTAGGCGACTCGTCATAAAAGAAGCAACAAAGGAATCAAACGGCCGGACACCGGAGACCTTGACGCAGGTACCCAAAGACCTGCGACCGCAAGGTGGGCAGAGTGCTTGATTTTCGGATTTTCACACGGTGGTTCGATTGAAGCACAACTCCCGAGTATATATAGAAGCCAGATGCCGAGCCAAAGCATAAGGAGGACGGTTGGAAGCTCTCTTTTGATAGATTTTAGGTAGTTTTAGATTGTATAACATAGTTAGGTTTTGTAATTTCAAGTATTGAAGATCAAATCATGTATCCAATCATCTCCATGTGCTGTTCATTGTCTATGATGAACTAAATCATCCATAATCTAGGAGGTGGGAGGTAACTTGTATCGAATTTATGTTTTGATTCTTATATATATGTCTATTCAATGCTTGTTGATTGTGTTGTTTATCAACCCCTATATTATTTTGCTTTGAACAAATGAATGTAATCGCAAATAATAAAGGCTTAGAGGTGCGGATAACTGCATGACCAAGTGCATATGTCGTACACTGGCTCACCAACACAATAAATTGGACCTATCGATGCACGAGAGTGATAAGTTAGGACTAGGTTCTTACATGATCTAGGTGACAGATAGATCATAAATCTAGGTGACAGCTAGATTGACAGTTCTCGTGCTTAGGATATAGAATGGATGAATTTTATGGGATGGAGGCCGAACCAATTGTTCAACAGACTATATCTATTTTTAGTGAACGAACCCAAGACATTAAATGACATTATTATGAATTGAACATAAAGGAGATATAAGTGAAACCCAGAATCCTAGATTTCCACTCATCATAAGATCTTCATATCTTTTATTACTGTCTAATTAGTTAAACATCTATAACTAGTAGTTTAGAGTAGAATTAAACATAAAAACCCCCCTTAGGTTAATAATTTGCTATCAATAAGTTCACTGTTCGTGCTCACTTGTCTCTGTGGGTTCGACCCTTGCTTCCAATACTATTCTATAATAGTCTTGTTCACTTGCAAGGAAAAAGATTAATTAAAACATCGATCAGCGGCAAATGCAGTAAAAGTAGCAAAGGCAGCAAATGCGACAAATGCAGCAAAAGCAACAAGTGCAGCAAAAGCGACAAGTGCGGCAAGTGCGTCAAGTGCGGCAAGTATAACAAAGCCAGCATAAGTCCGCAAATGCAGCAAAAGTGGCAAATGTAGCAAAAGCAGCAAATACGGCAGAAGTCGTAAAAGCAAAGCAATGGTAAGAAAAGGTAAAGTATTTTACCTTTTGCATGCATGATTTGTTCCACCATCGCATTCGACGAAGGACCGAGTTCCTGAGGATGCGATGTTTTCCTGCTTTATAGGAGTAGCATAGGATCATCTCCTCGCGGGGCATAACCCCAAGAAGAATGATCAGCCCATAATGCGATTTGTGTTTGGAAACTTTCCCTGAAGGGGCTGCAACCCCGGGTCAAAGGGAAAGGCTATCGTTCTCCGACGAAGGCTGAGTTCCTGAGGAGACGATGTATTCCACCGTCGTATTCAGCGAAGGGTTTTGACCCTTTGAGGATACGACATGTAGTATGTTTTATGGTTAGGAAACTTTCCCTGAAGAGGCTGCAACCCCGGGTCAGAGGGAAAGGCTATCGTTCTCCGACGAAGGCTGAGCTCCTGAGGAGAGACGATGCATTCCGCCGTCGTATTCAGCGAAGGGTTTGACCCTTTGGGGATACAACATGCACTATGTTTTGTGGTTAGGAAACTTTTCCTGAAGGGGCTACAACCCCGAGTCAGAGGGAAAGGCTATTGTTCTCCGACGGGCTGAGTTCCTGAGGAGACGTTGCATTCCACCCAGCATTGTTTGTTTGCGTAGTGCAAACTACGTTCGGTCTGATTCCTTGGATAAGGATACGTACGTAGCCTATTTCGGTAGGCACGACCGTCATAGCATGCTTGTTTCAACTTAGCCCGAACTACGTTTGGTCTGATTTCCTTTATTAAGGGATACGTAGGCAGCCTACTTTAGTAGGTCCAACCATTAGAGCATTAAATTTGCATATCTGCTTAAAAACTACGATAACCTGCTATAACCGACTAAATATGTCTAAGGATATGTGAGTTTTGGTTAGCATTATAAACTGTTGCATTATAACTGCTACCTATTGCATTTTTCTCCCATTATAATTGCACGAAATTGGAGAGTCTATTTCTTATCAACGATGTTCGTCTACTCAGTAAGCTTCGGGTTACCCATAGACTCCATCATTGAGGGGCTCTGTAGACACCCCAATTTCGTACCCCTGGTATGTAACTCTGGCATGCGATATCAAGACCTGTTAAAACATAACAAATGTCAAGTTACAGGGTTTAAAAATGCAAAAGACAAAGCAGGATGCGCAAAACAGTAAAATGCAGGGGTTAAAGCATCAAAAAGTGACTGAAGATTGAAGGGCTGGCACGGCCTAAAAAGGCTTCTGGCGCGGCGCCCAAAAGACGTGTTGTCGGCGCCCAAAATTGCTACAGTGCGCCCAAAAGTGCTACAGTTAACGCATTGTGCAAATTATTCAGCACGCGGTACAAACAAAAGCAGCACGAAGGGAGAAAAAGAAATTCCCTCGACGTCCCTCTCTCAGCCTATAAATCGAGGCCCTGGGGTTCGCTTTCAGCACACCGAAAATACTCCCAAAGCTTTCACCGTTGTTGTTACGCTGTGAGAATAGTGAGCGGTCGAGAGATAGTGAGCGCCCCCTCCTATAAAGCCTCGAAGCCCTGCCAAAACTCCTCCAAACACAAAACCAACTGGTCAAAGTGATCCTTAGCCCCACAGCTAGGTTTCCACCTTATTCCCCGGTCCAAAAATCTCAGAAAGAACAGTTGCTCTGCCTGAGTAAAAAGGCCAAATCCGCTAGAAACAAGCAATTGTTCTGTCCGATTTCCGTCAGCAGCAAACACGCAGCATCAAAAAGAAAGCAGTTGCTATGCCCGTTTTACGGTGCTCAGAAGCAACTTTCGGAAGCAGTTACTCTGCCCGACCCGCAGCAGCAACCGCAAAGCAAAAAAGACTCCCTCTCCCGAGAAGGATAGAGCGAGCACACCACGCTCTAAAAGGTGAGCCTTTAAGAGCGTTATTTTATAAAAAGCTATTTTCCATCCGGCCCAATGTAAAAATATAAGCCGTTGTACTGCCCGAATTTATTTAAGAAATAGAATTAAAAAAAAGTCATTATTATGGCCAAATATTTTTAAATATATTTTTAATTATTGGAAAGATGCGACTGCAAGTCCGTAAATAATGTAAATATAGATGTATTTGTTTTCTTTTCTGTCTTTTAATGCTTTATTTATTTGCTAGATAAATATAACAAAAAACATACTTTAGCCAAAAACTGTTTTTTTAGACCGAAAGGGTGAGGTGGGTGCCTAGCACCTTCCCAACTCGTAACTTAGCCTCCGAACCCGTTTTTGCATTCTCTGGTTTTATTTTGGTTTTTCTTTATTTTCTTCTTAAAATAAAGATGGCGACTCTGTCAAAACATTTTCGATTGCAGTGAGTCCTCGCAACGTCCTTTCTTATTATTTTTTGTTTTCCCCTAAAAAAGGGAGAGTGAGAATGAAAGGGTGATGTATTCCTAGCTATATCCTGGTATCCCATAAAAATGAATAACTTGATATAGAAAACTCAAAGCACTCATAGTGATCCGAAATAAGCCTTAAGGTAATTTTTATAAAGTCTGTAGTGGGGCCCGCACCATCCTTTCTTC
This sequence comes from Codonopsis lanceolata, assembly GCA_013146195.2. Taxonomy (NCBI): domain Eukaryota; kingdom Viridiplantae; phylum Streptophyta; class Magnoliopsida; order Asterales; family Campanulaceae; genus Codonopsis; species Codonopsis lanceolata. The sequence goes on along the minus strand of CM028378.1, from coordinate 152,390,326 downwards.
CACTTTCCATTTTCTCTTACACAAGGGAAGATGCGAATGAAAGGGTGATGCTTTCCTGCATCCTGTTATCCCCTAAAAAAGGGATAACCTGATATAGAAAACCCATAGCTCCCATAACGGACCAAAAATCACTGAAGTGACCGAGGTGTATTCGACGCGCTTTTTGACAGCACCCTTTCCACATTTTTAATTTCGTCTTCCCCTAGACAAGGGAGGGTGGAATGTAAAGCGTGGTGTCTGCATCCGCACGCCGCATTCCCCTAACCAAGGGAGCGTGGGGCGAGGGCGATTTTCGGGGACACCTACAACAAGGTAGGAGTTCTAATAAGATACGAACTATACAAGGAAATAAACTATATACAGTAGTTACCACTAAATAATAATTACAAATATTTATTTTCTAATATGCCCCCACAAGATGGACGTCTAAGATAAGAGACCAATCGTATGAAGTAACTGCTGGAATCGCTGGCGAGCAAGCGGTTTTGTAAGAGCATCGGCTAATTGATCAACCGATGAGACATGAGAAACCTGTAAAATCTTGTCTTGAACTTGTTGCCGAATGAAGTGAAAGTCAAGAGCTACATGTTTCATGCGAGTATGAAAGACGGGGTTCAAGCAAAGACTGGTGGCCCCCACATTGTCACACTAGATGACGGATTGAGTGGAGGAGGTGACACCGAGCTTTCCAAGGAGTCGAGAGACAATCCAGTAGACCTCGGACGCAATGGCAGCCACAACTCGATATTCTGCTTTAGTCGAGGAGCGAGCAACAACGCGTTGTTTCTTGGAGATCCAAGAGATCGGGTTGCTGCCAATGTAGACAATATAGGCGATGGTGGATGTGTAGTCATCTTTGTTACCTACCTAGTCGGCATCGGTGAATTCATGGAGAGCTAAGGGGGACTGACGATGAAGGAGAATTCTAGCATCTATGGTCCCGCATAGATAGCGAAGAGCCTGCTTGGCTGCATTCCAGTGCTATGTGGTCAGCCTATGCATGAACTGGGAGAGCTTGTTGACTGTATAGGAAACATCAGGGCGAGTGAGAGAAATATACTGAAGGCTCCTGATCACAGCTCGAAACTCGGTAGGGCCGGTGAGAGCAGTACTCGACAGGAGTGTGAGAGTTGGCATGGTGGCGAGGGGAGTAGCAACTGGGTGGGCATCTGTCATGCCCGTGTGAGCAAGGAGATCGAAAATATAACCGTACTGGGAGAGCAAGAGACCACTTGGTCACTTAACAACTTCAATACCAAGGAAATAGTGAAGATCACCAAGGTCTTTAAACGAGAAGTGAGTAGAGAGATGAAGGTCTCAACAGGAGCAGACTAGTTCCCTGATGATGTCATCCATATAGATAAGGAGATATATAATGGTGCCCCCTACATTAAGGATTGACAGTGAAGTGTCGGCCATAGAGTTGTTGAACCTGGAGGCAAGGAGAAACTGGCATAGCTCATTGTAGCATGCTCGGGGAGCCTGTTTGAGACCATAGATAGCCTTGTGAAGCCGACATACATGCTGAGGGTTGTCCTTGTCAATGAATCCCGGAGGTTGAAACATGTATACCTCCTCGGAGAAAGTACCATGGAGAAAGGTATTGTTCACATTGAGCTGCCAAAGAGCATAACCTTGACAGACGGTTAAGGAGAGAGCTAGTTGCACTGTTATGGGTTTAGCCACTGGGTTGAAGGTCTCATGATAGTCGACACCTGGTCGCTGGTGAAACCCCTTGGCAACTAGGCGAGCTTTGTAGCGATCAATGGAGCTATCTGCATGATGTTTGATACAGAAGATCCATTTGCATCCAACAATATTGTGAGCTCCGATCGAGGAAACCAGATCCCAAGTACCATAACTAGATAGTACATCATACTCTTCAGATATGGCCTAGCACCACTTAACATCTTTGAGAGCCTGAGTGACACATGATGGTTCACTGTCCACTGCTAGTTGAGCCGAGAGACTAAGTTTGGTGAGCGGCTTGAAAATATTGTTCTTGGAGAGAGTAACAATGGACGAGGTACCAACAGCAACGGGCACATGAACAGGGGTATCGTACATGGGAACGTCCTCGGGTGCAACGGGCACTGGATTGTGCTCAACGAGGGTGCTCGATATCGAGGAAAGAGATTTAGGGGACACAATGTTGTCCTTATCCATGGGGCTAGATGCCAACGATGGTCGGGCAGCGGGCATAGGGCTGACCTCGGGCAGGTTGCTAGGTGCTGAGTCGGGTTGAGTAGTGTGAATATGACTGGTAGCTGGCAATGTGTTGTTTGGGTGAGGTTAGTATATGAGGGAGCTGAGATCAACCATGGTCTAATTAGTGCTAGGAGCAATTGGCATGGAGTCACTGAAGGGGGAAACAGACGGTGTGTATGAATCCGGGAGCAGTTCATGCGGAGGTTGCCAAGTGTCTCGAGTGAAGTCATTAAGGCAAGCAAGGCAGGAAAGCTATACTCAACAAACCGAACATGACGCGAGATGAACAACTTGGTGGTGCATGGATCATAGCAGAGATAGGAACTTTGAGTGAGCGAGTAACCGAGGAAGACACAAAGAGTGGAGCGAGCAGTGAGTTTATTGGCAGAATAAGGTCAGAGCCAAGGGTAGAAAAAGCAACCAAAGGCACGAAGTTTGAACTAGTTGGGAGGAGACCCAAACAGTTTCTCATAGGGTGAGAGCTAGTCCAGAGTTGGTGTGGGTAGTCTATTTATAAGCTAGGTCATTATTTGGAATGCAAACGACCAGAAGGGCAGTGGAAGAGATGCTTTAGATAGGAGTGAGAGACCATTCTCAACAATGTGATGGTGGCGACGCTCTGAGAACCCATTGCGTTCCGGAGTGTGAGGTGGCGAGGTATGATGGGAGATGCCGTAAACAGACAGGTAGGCGGCCAAGCTAGTGTCCCAGGAAAGTTCAGTGTACTTGCCACCATTATCAGAGTAGAGGGTAAAATGGTTGTTTTAAAGTAGTTTTTGACCAAAGCTTTGAAACGAGGAAAGATGGTGGCGACATCAGACTTTCATCCGAGCAGATAAAGCCAAATATAGTGTGTGTAGTGATCAACAAAGATCACATAGTATTTGAAACCATCAATAGAGTGAAGGGGGGCGAGGAAGAAGACACATTGACATATTTTGATGAAACGGAAGTTTATGACTCTTATTAGATAAGCAATCATTACAATGAAGATGTTTATTGTGAATTGTGTCTAACGCTAAACCTAAGCAAGATAGAATCTGACGTTGGATGGGGTCAGAAAGATGACCAAACCGATGATGCCAGTCTTAGTGAGAGACTTTGGAACCTACACAAGCAGAGGGGCGAGGAGATGGGGATGTGGTCGGCCATTCATACACACCATCTTTATAGTGCCCGATCAATAGTATGCTCCATGTCAGTAGATCTTTCACATGAAAAGAATATGGTAAGAACTCAATGGATGTGTTATTTGAGATGTAAAATTGAGATATAGATATGAGGTTTCATTCTAGGAACAAACAGGACATTTTGTAGTGTAAATGTGTGTGATGATGTGTTAAGGGAAGAAGAACCAGTTTTGGAGATATGTAGTCATTTACCATCACCAATGACCATGTCGTCTTAGCTTGTATAAGCTGAGAGAAGAGATAGGTTACCGAGGTTGCCAGTGACATGGTGAGAGGCACCATTGTCAAGAAGCCAGCTCAGTGTCCCTATGTCAGTGGTGGTTGGTAGGTGTGTCTGTGGTTGCCACTTGGAGCCATTAGTCGAGTTGGGAGCAGCAAGCATAGGTGTGGTGGCGAACAACTGATAGTTGGGGCAGCGAGCAACCGAGTGGCCCTGTTGACGATATCCTTGACACTTCCTAAGATATGGTTGATGTTGTCAAGGAGTTGATGCCAAAGACTAAGATGGTTGTCGAGGTTATGAAGACAATTATCGAGCTTTCTAGGATGGTTGCCGAGCAGACGAGTGGTTGGTCCACGGGGCAGCAGTATTGACCGAAGCAGGGTGCGAGAAGGACGCGGGCTGGGACTGCTTCAAGAGTAGTTCATGGTTGATGAGTTTTTCATGAAGTTCATCAAACAAGATGGGAGTGTCCCGGTCTTCGACCACATCAACAATGTGGCGATAGTCATCATCCAAACCCCATAAGATGATCTCAATGAGATCCTTGTGGTCGAGAGGTCTACCAAGGGCAGCGAGCTCGTCATACCGATCTTTAACTGACTGCATGTATTCCGAGATCATGTGAGTGCCCTTGGATGCCCGCTTGAGGTAGTCCTCAATCTGTTTAATATAACCGCGAGTTTGGTGAGCATAGGTGTGAGTCAGAGTTTCCCATACTGCACGGGAGGTGGCGGCTTGTTGGATCAGAGAGACAAGAGGGGCAGAGAGAAAACCAACAAGGGCTCCGAACAGAAGCTTGTCTTGCTAGATTCAGGGTTGATACTTGGGGGTGTAGAGGAATCTTTCAAGAGGATGGTGGGAGGTGGACATGGGTATGTTTCATCTACATATTTGTAGAGGTCATAGCCAATAAGAGTGGCTTCAACTTGGAGTTTCCAAGCAATGTAATTGGTGGAGGTGAGTTTGGTGATATTGTGGTGGCAGATAGTAATGAATTGGAAGGTTTGGGTTGGATCCTCGGGGATTTGAATGGTGAGGATGTGACTGGCAGCCATGTTTGCAAGCTTAAGGGCGGCAACATGCAAGCATCAGTGAAGAACACGTAATCATGGCTAATAGGGGTTTAGGAGCAAAACTCTGATATCATGTAGAAACTCACAATAATTAATTATTAATAACACTAGAAACCTTCCATTGATTGAATCACCTATTTATATGGAGTTACAATTAGGGTTACTTAAGGATTAAGGTACAAGAAACCTATACAACGTATGAGTTCTAATAAGGTAAGAATTATAAAAGGAAAGAAACGATATACGACAGTTACCACTAAAAAATAATTACAAATATTTATTCTCTAATACTCTAATCGGTCTAATTTTCTCTCGTCTTTAGTTGATATATGCATTTTATCTCTCAATATTTGTCAGTTTTGATCTTTATTGTCAATTAATAATTAGAGACTCTGTTGGCAGTTGGCACTCGACATAAGCATTTTCATGTTCCTGCGGAATTCCTGTCTACCGATTTATAAGAGAACACGAAAAGAAGGAAGACGTAATACGTAATACGTAAGAAGAAGAAATGCATACGTAAAAAGAACCCTACCGATATACTTCATTCATCAAGCAAATTTCTATATGTACACGGCAATTACAATGATTGATTCTAGACAATCAATTTACAACCCACACAAAATACTTTCCTAATACATACAAGGTAACTTTGACTATAATACATACATTGAATTGGGACAAGACAAAAAATTAGGAAACCAAATATTACCAAATAATATCACACGTTTACACCCTCCCGCAAGCCAAGAGGAGTAGAACGAAGCTGCAGCTTGTCCGAAAGAAGTTTTAACTGTGGTTGGGCTAGGCTTTTAGTGAAGACGTCGGCAATTTGATCACGTGTAAAAATGTAACGAAGTCTAAGAAAACCCCGTTGTTGTAATTCACGCACAAAGTGGTAGTCAATTTCCACATGACGGGTGCGAGTATGGAAGACATGATTCCGAGACATGTGAATGGCGGAGATGTTGTCACAGTGGATGATTAGGGCGTGGAGGTGCAGACCAAGTTCACGATAAAGAAAAGAGAACCACCTCAACTCGGCAGCCGTAGTAGCCAAAGCGCGATATTCAGCCTCACTACTAGAGCGGGAGACAGTAGACTGCTTCTTGGCTGTCCAAGAGACAACATTAGGACCAATAAACACACAAGCACCGGTGGTTGAACGACGATCATCCGGAGAACCTGCCCAATCCGCCTCTGAAAAGCGGAGGTGAGATCGATGAGGCTCTAAGGAAAGACCAAGAGTGATCGTCCCTTTAACAAAGCGAAAAATCCTTTTAACAGTCTGCAAATGCGAGGTGCGTGGAGCATGCATGTGTTGACACGCCTGATTGACGGCAAAAGAAATGTGAGGGCGAGTCAACGTGAGATATTGCACCTCCGACCATGCTACGATGAGAGTGACAGCAAGGGGTCTCCTGGTGGTAGAATTCAAATGTGAACCAGTAATCATGGGAGTTTTGGCCGGCTTACAGCCTTCCATGTTGAATTTTCGGAGCAGCTCGGAGGCATAGCGGGACTGATTAAGACTAAGGTGGGTGGTTGTGCGGGTGGCCTCAATACCCAAAAAATACCCCAAGGGCCCCAATCGACGACTTTCGAAGGTTGCACATATTTGATCAATGACTGTGGTTACCAAAAAGAGAGGAGGAACCTGTCACAAGAATATCATCGACATATACAAGAATAGCCACCATGTCGGCCCCGCTATGTCAAATGAATAGGGAACTATCAGACTTGCTGCTAAAGAATCCCAGACTAACGAGAAAATCATGGAGGCGCTGGAACCTTGCCCGCGGAGACTATTTCAGACCATAGATTGCACGGTGTAACTTGCATACATGAATTGGATTAGTTTGGTCACTGAATCCGGGAGGTTGAGCTATGTATACTTCTTAATTAAGAATGCCATTAAGGAAAGCGTTTCGGACATCTAATTGTTCAATTTGCCATCCCCGAGAGTGTGCTAGAGAAAGTAATGTACGGATTGTAGGTGGCTTGACAACCGAACTGTAAGTTTCATCGTAGTCGATACCCTCCCGTTAGGTGTATCCTTGGGCAACCAGACGAGCCTTGTGACGTTCAATTGTGCCGTCTGCCTTTCGCTTTATTTTATAAACCCATTTACTACCAACAACATTGACACCGAGAGGCCGAGGAATGAGAGACCAGGTGCCTGTTTTTCATAATGCAGTAAGCTCATCGTGCATGGCCTGTTGCCATTGTGAAAGCGGGGCAGCCTGTTTAAAAGATCGGAGTTCGAAATGCACAGAATCTGTAGCAACAACAGCGAGGGCTTCACGAAGAGGATGGTTGTAGACTATTTCATTGATGCTCCGGAATTTGAGAGGAATAGAAGACGAATCACTGGTGGTTTCTTCCTAAAGTACACATGGAATGGGGCTGTTAGCATATTCTGGACGTGTGGAGGAAGGCACAGGAGGCTGTGCTACTGGAGGAGATGCAAAAGAGACTGGAGATGGACTGGATGGAGCAACTGAAGCTGGAGAGCGGACGGAGTGTGTTGGCAGAGGCATGGGCCTTGTGGACTGAGACGAATCAAAGGAGGGGATATGAGCCGAAGGCATAGAGTTGGCAAAGACATTGGCCTTGTCAGAGGAACGCACTGGTCCAGTGGTTGGACGAGTGGGCTGAGGCGTATGACTTTCGTAAGGATAATGACGAACCGACTGCTTGGGGCCAGGAGAAGAACCTGTGGAAGCAGGAGCACTAGCAAACGGAAAAGTAGACTCGTCAAATAAAACATGACGAGAAATATATAATCTGTTTGTTTGCAAGTCCAAGCAACGATACCCTTTACGAAAACTATCGTAGCCAAGAAAAACACATGGTTGAGATTTAGACATTAACTTGTGTTTATTTTAGGGAACTAAATGAGGAAAACACAAACACCCGAAAGTCTTAAGAAACCGGTAGTCGGGAAGTCTTTTCAATAATTTGTGATAAGGAGAGATATAATTCAATTGACGCATTGGCAATCAATTTATGAGAAAGACGGCGGTGGAGAAGGCCTCAAGCCAATACTTCTGTGGGACTTTTGATTGAGCAAGTAAGCACCCATTTCGACAATGTGTCTGTGTTTACGTTCAACAACACCATTGACGATTCATAAATTCACCCCCCCATCTGTCTGGACTGTTTTAACAGTGTGCACTGCAGAGATTTTTCTAGACAATTGATTTTCAATCTGAGTTTTAAAAGTGGCGAAAACTGATGTAACGTCAGATTTATGCATCAAAGGAAAAATCCACACAAACCGAGAAAAATCATCGACAACACTTAAATAAAAGCGATAACCTGAGTTTGAAACAATTGGAGATGGCCCCCATACATCCAAATGTAACATGTCTAAAGGATGTAAAGAGTGAAAAGTGCGAGAAAGAAAAGGTAAGTTACACGACTTGCCCATAGGGCAAACATGACACACACCCTTATTTTTAAAGGATCCGCTAATCGAATCCGAACTTGTTTTACTAAGGACTCAAAAATAGGAGAAGACGGATGACCCAAACGAGCATGCCACGTAGAAGACGAAGCACGTTCACCGATGAGAGCAAGCGGATTAAGATTGGTGGTGGAATCAAAACGTAATCGATACCGCCGAGCTATTGCCGTAAAGAATGGTCCGCTTCGTTTGATTGTCCTTCACACGAAAGCCAAAACCGTCAAACTAAAAAAAAACAGTTATTATCTAAAGAAAATTTACGAATGGAAATTAAAGACTTGTGCATGGTAGGCACATATAAAACATTACGTAAATTAAAAACGCGGTTACCACCAAGAAAATAAGACTGTCCGACACAAGAGATAGGCACACGAGTCCCATTAGCCACGATAACGGAATCGCATTCGAATATGGTTCGATATGAGAGAGATTTTTCGTGGATGGGGACATGTGATTAGTGGCACCCGAGTCAAGAACGAACGACGGAGGCATGGAAGATGTTCTATTTCCGAGAAAACCATAAGTGGGCGCTTGGGGAAACGGATAAGGTGTAGGATACTACCGGTAAGAATAAGGGTACGGAATGGGGTAGGAAACGGGACTGGATTGGGTTGTGTAAGCGAAGTTTGTACGATCATGGCACTGTGGGGCTAGATGACCGGGTTTACGACATAGTTGGCAAATGGATGTAGGTTCAATGTGAGTAAAAGGGTTTGGTGGCTCATACCGAGGGGTATTCGGATGTGTGGGAGTTGGTAAGAGACCTTGTCCACCATGACCTTGTCCACGGCCACCCCGACCATTATTCTTCCACCATGACCGCCCTCTTCCTCTGTTCACGCTATTGTTACCTCTCGCCCGAGTGATAGGACTGGCTATTTCCCTGGTAAGTATAACTGTGGGTATGGTTAGGAGATGAAGTGGGGTTGTTGTTAGTGTTTGGTTTTGGGTTTGGTAAGGTAGAGGCTGCTAGGGCAGTAGTGGAATTAAGGGAGAGGTTGGCAAACTTTTGTTGAAGTTCTTCTTCTTGAAGAAGAAGATCTTGGAGTTCATCAATGGTAATGGCGGGTTTGTTATTTTGGGTGGTGATAAACTCTTTATAAGTTGGTCCCACCATTCAAGATTCTACCTTGGACCTCGTCGGGCACAATTTCTCCGGCCTTGGCTAAAGAGTCAACAAGGGTGATAGCACGAAGAAGGTAATCGTCAATGATCATGTCCAAGGACGAGAGAGGGAGTTCAACTAATCACGAAGTTTCAGATATGAACCCGTGAGGTTCCTCCGAACCTTTTAGCAAGAATATCCCACGCCTCGAATGCGGTTTCACATGGGTTGACACGAGGCTGGATTTTAGCAGTGACTGTGGCTTTAATCCAGACGGCAACTAGTCCAGAGGCTTGGACGAAATGGTCGTGGTCCGGGTTTGGGGTTATTCCATCGGCAAGGTGAGAGGCATGTGGGTTTTTCTGGGTGGTGATTGTATACATAAGTTTGTGGGTTTGCAGAACAGACTTGAAAAGAGAGCTCCAATTCAGGTAGTTTTCGGTTGTAAGGTGAGTGTGACCCATGTACGATTGTATGTTAAGAAAGAGGGGAAGAGAGTTTGGGTTTTGGGAAGGGATTTGGGAGTGGGAAGGAGAAGCACCTGTGGTTTTTGATGAAGCAACAGAACAATCTTCCATAGCTCCTTAGGGGCTCTGATACCATATAAGAGAACACGAAAAGAAGGAAGACGTAATACGTAATACGTAAGAAGAAGAAATGCATACGTAAAAAGAACCCTACCGATATACTTCATTCATCTATATGTACACGGCAATTACAATGATTGATTCTAGACAATCAATTTACAACCCACACAAAATACTTTCCTAATACATACAAGGTAACTTTGACTATAATACATACATTGAATTGGGACAAGACAAAAAATTAGGAAACCAAATATTACCAAATAATATCACACGTTTACACCCTCCCGCAAGCCAAGAGGAGTAGAACGAAGCTGCAGCTTGTCCGAAAGAAGTTTTAACTGTGGTTGGGCTAGGCTTTTAGTGAAGACGTCGGCAATTTGATCACGTGTAAAAATGTAACGAAGTCTAAGAAAACCCCGTTGTTGTAATTCACGCACAAAGTGGTAGTCAATTTCCACATGACGGGTGCGAGTATGGAAGACATGATTCCGAGACATGTGAATGGCGGAGATGTTGTCACAGTGGATGATTAGGGCGTGGAGGTGCAGACCAAGTTCACGATAAAGAAAAGAGAACCACCTCAACTCGGCAGCCGTAGTAGCCAAAGCGCGATATTCAGCCTCACTACTAGAGCGGGAGACAGATCGCTTGGGCCCAAGAGACAACATTAGGACCAATAAACACACAAGCACCGGTGGTTGAACGACGATCATCCGGAGAACCTGCCCAATCCGCATCTGAAAAAGCGGACAGGGTGAGATCAGATGAGGCTCGGAAGGAAAGACCAAGAGTGATCGTCCCTTTAACAAAGCGAAAAATCCTTTTAACAGCCTGCAAATGCGAGGTGCGTGGAGCATGCATGTGTTGACACGCCTGATTGACGGCAAAAGAAATGTGAGGGCGAGTCAACGTGAGATATTGCAGTCCTCCGACCATGCTACGATACAGAGTGACATCGTGGGTCTCCGGTGGTAGAATTCAAATGTGAACCAGTAATCATGGGAGTTTTGGCCGGCTTACAGCCTTCCATGTTGAATTTTCGGAGCAGCTCGGAGGCATAGCGGGACTGATTAAGACTAAGGTGGGTGGTTGTGCGGGTGGCCTCAATACCCAAAAAATACCCCAAGGGCCCCAATCGACGACTTTCGAAGGTTGCACATATTTGATCGATGACTGTGGTTACCAAAAAGAGAGGAGGAACCTGTCACAAGAATATCATCGACATATACAAGAATAGCCACCATGTCGGCCCCGCTATGTCAAATGAATAGGGAACTATCAGACTTGCTGTTAAAGAATCCCAGACTAACGAGAAAATCATGGAGGCGCTGGAACCTTGCCCGCGGAGATTTGCACCATAGATTGCACCTGTAACTTGCATACATGAGTTGGATTAGTTTGGTCATTGAATCCGGGAGGTTGAGCTATGTATACTTCTTCATTAAGAATGCCATTAAGGAAAGCGTTTCGGACATCTAATTGTTCAATTTGCCATCCCCGAGAGTGTGCTAGAGAAAGTAATGTACGGATTGTAGGTGGCTTGACAACCGAACTGTAAGTTTCATCGTAGTCGATACCCTCCCGTTGGGTGTATCCTTGGGCAACCAGACGAGCCTTGTGACGTTCAATTGTGCCGTCTGCCTTTCGCTTTATTTTATAAACCCATTTACTACCAACAACATTGACACCGGGAGGCCGAGGAACGAGAGACCAGGTGCCTGTTTTTCATAATGCCGTAAGCTCATCGTGCATGGCCTGTTGCCATTGTGAAAGCGGGGCAACCTGTTTAAAAGATCGGAGTTCGAAATGCACATAATCTGTAGCAACAACAGCGAGGGCTTCACGAAGAGGATGGTTGTAGACTATTTCATTGATGCTCCGGAATTTGAGAGGAATAGAAGACGAATCACTGGTGGTTTCTTCCTGAAGTACACATGGAATGGGGCTGTTAGCAAATTCTGGACGTGTGGAGGAAGGCACAGGAGGCTATGCTACTGGAGGAGATGCAGAAGAGACTGGAGATGGACTGGATGGAGCAACTGAAGCTGGAGAGCGGACGGAGTGTGTTGGCAGAGGCATGGGCCTTGTGGACTGAGACGAATCAAAGGAGGGGATATGAGCCGAAGGCATAGAGTTGGCAAAGACATTGGCCTTGTCAGAGGAACGCACCGGTCCAGTGGTTGGACGAGTGGGCTGAGGCGTATGACTTTGGTAAGGATAATGACGAACCGACTGCTTGGGGCCAGGAGAAGAACCTGTGGAAGCAGGAGCACTAGCAAACGGAAAAGTAGACTCGTCAAATAAAACATGACGAGAAATATATAATCTGTTTGTTTGCAAGTCCAAGCAACGATACCCTTTACGAAAACTATCGTAGCCAAGAAAAACACATGGTTGAGATTTAGACATTAACTTGTGTTTATTTTAGGGAACTAAATGAGGAAAACACAAACACCCGAAAGTCTTAAGAAACCGGTAGTCGGGAAGTCTTTTCAATAATTTGTGATAAGGAGAGATATAATTCAATTGACGCATTGGCAATCAATTTATGAGAAAGACGGCGGTGGAGAAGGCCTCAAGCCAATACTTCTGTGGGACTTTTGATTGAGCAAGTAAGCACAGACCCATTTCGACAATGTGTCTGTGTTTACGTTCAACAACACCATTGACGATTCATAAATTCACCCCCCCATCTGTCTGGACTGTTTTAACAGTGTGCACTGCAGAGATTTTTCTAGACAATTGATTTTCAATCTCAGTTTTAAAAGTGGCGAAAACTGATGTAACGTCAGATTTATGCATCAAAGGAAAAATCCACACAAACCGAGAAAAATCATCGACAACACTTAAATAAAAGCGATAACCTGAGTTTGAAACAATTGGAGATGGCCCCCATACATCCAAATGTAACATGTCTAAAGGATGTAAAGAGTGAAAAGTGCGAGAAAGAAAAGGTAAGTTACACGACTTGCCCATAGGGCAAACATGACACACACCCTTATTTTTAAGGGATCCGCTAATCGGAATCCGAACTTGTTTTACTAAGGACTCAAAAATAGGAGAAGACGGATGACCCAAACGAGCATGCCACGTAGAAGACGAAGCACGTTCACCGATGAGAGCAAGCGGATTAAGATTGGTGGTGGAATCAAAACGTAACTGATACAGCCCGTCGGAGCTATTGCCAGAAAGAATGGTCCGCTTCGTTTGATTGTCCTTCACACGAAAGCCAAAACCGTCAAACTAAAAAAAAACAGTTATTATCTAAAGAAAATTTACGAATGGAAATTAAAGACTTGTGCATGGTAGGCACATATAAAACATTACGTAAATTAAAAACGCGGTTACCACCAAGAAAATAAGACTGTCCGACACAAGAGATAGGCACACGAGTCCCATTAGCCACGATAACGGAATCAGTACCTGAATATGGTTCGATATGAGAGAGATTTTTCGTGGATGGGGACATGTGATTAGTGGCACCCGAGTCAAGAACGAACGACGGAGGCATGGAAGATGTTCTATTTGCAGGAGAAAAACCATAAGTGGGCGCTTGGGGAAACGGATAAGGTGTAGGATACGGCTGGTAAGAATAAGGGTACGGAATGGGGTAGGAAACGGGACTGGATTGGGTTGTGTAAGCGAAGTTTGTACGATCATGGCACTGTGGGGCTAGATGACCGGGTTTACGACATAGTTGGCAAATGGATGTAGGTTCAATGTGAGTAAAAGGGTTTGGTGGCTCATACCGAGGGGTATTCGGATGTGTGGGAGTTGGTAAGAGACCTTGTCCACCATGACCTTGTCCACGGCCACCCCGACCATTATTCTTCCACCATGACCGCCCTCTTCCTCTGTTCACGCTATTGTTACCTCTGCCCGAGTGATAGGACTGGCTATTTCCCTGGTAAGTATAACTGTGGGTATGGTTAGGAGATGAAGTGGGGTTGTTGTTAGTGTTTGGTTTTGGGTTTGGTAAGGTAGAGGCTGCTAGGGCAGTAGTGGAATTAAGGGAGAGGTTGGCAAACTTTTGTTGAAGTTCTTCTTCTTGAAGAAGAAGATCTTGGAGTTCATCAATGGTAATGGCGGGTTTGTTATTTTGGGTGGTGATAAACTCTTTATAAGTTGGTCCCAGCCCATTCAAGATTCTACCTTGGACCTCGTTTTCGGGCACAATTTCTCCGGCCTTGGCTAAAGAGTCAACAAGGGTGATAGCACGAAGAAGGTAATCGTCAATGATCATGTCTGAAGGACGAGAGAGGGAGTTCAACTAATCACGTAGTTTCTGTATATGAACCCGTGAGGTTCCTCCGAACCTTTTAGCAAGAATATCCCACGCCTCGAATGCGGTTTCACATGGGTTGACACGAGGCTGGATTTTAGCAGTGACTGTGGCTTTAATCCAGCCGGCAACTAGTCCAGAGGCTTGGACGAAATGGTCGTGGTCCGGGTTTGGGGTTATTCCATCGGCAAGGTGAGAGGCATGTGGGTTTTTCTGGGTGGTGATTGTATACATAAGTTTGTGGGTTTGCAGAACAGACTTGAAAAGAGAGCTCCAATTCAGGTAGTTTTCGGTTGTAAGGTGAGTGTGACCCATGTACGATTGTATGTTAAGAAAGAGGGGAAGAGAGTTTGGGTTTTGGGAAGGGATTTGGGAGTGGGAAGGAGAAGCACCTGTGGTTTTTGATGAAGCAACAGAACAATCTTCCATAGCTCCTTAGGGGCTCTGATACCATATAAGAGAACACGAAAAGAAGGAAGACAGAATACAGAATACAGAAGAAGAAGAAACAGACACAGAAAAAAGAACCCGGCCGATATACTTCATTCATCGACCTATATGTACACGGCAATTACAATGATTGATTCTAGACAATCAATTTACAACCCACACAAAATACTTTCCTAATACATACAAGGTAACTTTGACTATAATACATACATTGAATTGGGACAAGACAAAAAATTAGGAAACCAAATATTACCAAATAATATCACACGTTTACACCCTCCCGCAAGCCAAGAGGAGTAGAACGAAGCTGCAGCTTGTCCGAAAGAAGTTTTAACTGTGGTTGGGCTAGGCTTTTAGTGAAGACGTCGGCAATTTGATCACGTGTAAAAATGTAACGAAGTCTAAGAAAACCCCGTTGTTGTAATTCACGCACAAAGTGGTAGTCAATTTCCACATGACGGGTGCGAGTATGGAAGACATGATTC
The DNA here is from genome assembly GCA_013146195.2 of Codonopsis lanceolata. Lineage (NCBI taxonomy): Eukaryota > Viridiplantae > Streptophyta > Magnoliopsida > Asterales > Campanulaceae > Codonopsis > Codonopsis lanceolata. The sequence goes on along the minus strand of CM028378.1, from coordinate 152,375,251 downwards.
CGAGACATGTGAATGGCGGAGATGTTGTCACAGTGGATGATTAGGGCGTGGAGGTGCAGACCAAGTTCACGATAAAGAAAAGAGAACCACCTCAACTCGGCAGCCGTAGTAGCCAAAGCGCGATATTCAGCCTCACTACTAGAGCGGGAGCAGAGATCGCTTGGGCGTCCAAGAGACAACATTAGGACCAATAAACACACAAGCACCGGTGGTTGAACGACGATCATCCGGAGAACCTGCCCAATCCGCATCTGAAAAAGCGGACAGGGTGAGATCAGATGAGGCTCGGAAGGAAAGACCAAGAGTGATCGTCCCTTTAACAAAGCGAAAAATCCTTTTAACAGCCTGCAAATGCGAGGTGCGTGGAGCATGCATGTGTTGACACGCCTGATTGACGGCAAAAGAAATGTGAGGGCGAGTCAACGTGAGATATTGCAGTCCTCCGACCATGCTACGATAGAGAGTGACATCAGGCAAGGGGTCTCCGGTGGTAGAATTCAAATGTGAACCAGTAATCATGGGAGTTTTGGCCGGCTTACAGCCTTCCATGTTGAATTTTCGGAGCAGCTCGGAGGCATAGCGGGACTGATTAAGACTAAGGTGGGTGGTTGTGCGGGTGGCCTCAATACCCAAAAAATACCCCAAGGGCCCCAATCGACGACTTTCGAAGGTTGCACATATTTGATCGATGACTGTGGTTACCAAAAAGAGAGGAGGAACCTGTCACAAGAATATCATCGACATATACAAGAATAGCCACCATGTCGGCCCCGCTATGTCAAATGAATAGGGAACTATCAGACTTGCTGTTAAAGAATCCCAGACTAACGAGAAAATCATGGAGGCGCTGGAACCTTGCCCACGGAGACTGTTTCAGACCATAGATTGCACGGTGTAACTTGCATACATGAGTTGGATTAGTTTGGTCATTGAATCCGGGAGGTTGAGCTATGTATACTTCTTCATTAAGAATGCCATTAAGGAAAGCGTTTCGGACATCTAATTGTTCAATTTGCCATCCCCGAGAGTGTGCTAGAGAAAGTAATGTACGGATTGTAGGTGGCTTGACAACCGAACTGTAAGTTTCATCGTAGTCGATACCCTCCCGTTGGGTGTATCCTTGGGCAACCAGACGAGCCTTGTGACGTTCAATTGTGCCGTCTGCCTTTCGCTTTATTTTATAAACCCATTTACTACCAACAACATTGACACCGGGAGGCCGAGGAACGAGAGACTAGGTGCCTGTTTTTCATAATGCCGTAAGCTCATCGTGCATGGCCTGTTGCCATTGTGAAAGCGGGGCAACCTGTTTAAAAGATCAGAGTTCGAAATGCACATAATCTGTAGCAACAACAGCGAGGGCTTCACGAAGAGGATGGTTGTAGACTATTTCATTGATGCTCCGGAATTTGAGAGGAATAGAAGACGAATCATTGGTGGTTTCTTCCTGAAGTACACATGGAATGGGGCTGTTAGCAAATTCTGGACGTGTGGAGGAAGGCACAGGAGGCTATGCTACTGGAGGAGATCTGAGAAGAGGACCGGAGATGGACTGGATGGAGCAACTGAAGCTGGAGAGCGGACGGAGTGTGTTGGCAGAGGCATGGGCCTTGTGGACTGAGACGAATCAAAGGAGGGGATATGAGCCGAAGGCATAGAGTTGGCAAAGACATTGGCCTTGTCAGAGGAACGCACCGGTCCAGTGGTTGGACGAGTGGGCTGAGGCGTATGACTTTGGTAAGGATAATGACGAACCGACTGCTTGGGGCCAGGAGAAGAACCTGTGGAAGCAGGAGCACTAGCAAACGGAAAAGTAGACTCGTCAAATAAAACATGACGAGAAATATATAATCTGTTTGTTTGCAAGTCCAAGCAACGATACCCTTTACGAAAACTATCGTAGCCAAGAAAAACACATGGTTGAGATTTAGACATTAACTTGTGTTTATTTTAGGGAACTAAATGAGGAAAACACAAACACCCGAAAGTCTTAAGAAACCGGTAGTCGGGAAGTCTTTTCAATAATTTGTGATAAGGAGAGATATAATTCAATTGACGCATTGGCAATCAATTTATGAGAAAGACGGCGGTGGAGAAGGCCTCAAGCCAATACTTCTGTGGGACTTTTGATTGAGCAAGTAAGCACAGACCCATTTCGACAATGTGTCTGTGTTTACGTTCAACAACACCATTGACGATTCATAAATTCACCCCCATCATGCGGATTTGTTTTAACGTGTGCAGAGATTTTTCTAGACAATTGATTTTCAATCTCAGTTTTAAAAGTGGCGAAAACGATGTAACGTCAGATTTATGCATCAAAGGAAAAATCCACACAAACCGAGAAAAATCATCGACAACACTTAAATAAAAGCGATAACCTGAGTTTGAAACAATTGGAGATGGCCCCCATACATCCAAATGTAACATGTCTAAAGGATGTAAAGAGTGAAAAGTGCGAGAAAGAAAAGGTAAGTTACACGACTTGCCCATAGGGCAAACATGACACACACCCTTATTTTTAAGGGATCCGCTAATCGGAATCCGAACTTGTTTTACTAAGGACTCAAAAATAGGAGAAGACGGATGACCCAAACGAGCATGCCACGTAGAAGACGAAGCACGTTCACCGATGAGAGCAAGCGGATTAAGATTGGTGGTGGAATCAAAAGCGTAATCGACCCGTCGAGACTATTGCCGAAAAGAATGGTTCGCTTCGTTTGATTGTCCTTCACACGAAAGCCAAAACCGTCAAACTAAAAAAAAACAGTTATTATCTAAAGAAAATTTACGAATGGAAATTAAAGACTTGTGCATGGTAGGCACATATAAAACATTACGTAAATTAAAAACGCGGTTACCACCAAGAAAATAAGACTGTCCGACACAAGAGATAGGCACACGAGTCCCATTAGCCACGATAACGGAATCAGTACCTGAATATGGTTCGATATGAGAGAGATTTTTCGTGGATGGGGACATGTGATTAGTGGCACCCGAGTCAAGAACGAGCAGACGGAGGCATGGAAGATGTTCTATTTGGGGAGAAAAACCATAAGTGGGCGCTTGGGGAAAGCGGATAAGGTGTAGGATACGGTGGTAAGAATAAGGGTACGGAATGGGGTAGGAAGCGGATGGATTGGGTTGTGTAAGCGAAGTTTGTACGATCATGGCAGTGGGGCTAGATGGACCAGGGTTTACGACATAGTTGGCAAATGGATGTAGGTTCAATGTGAGTAAAAGGGTTTGGTGGCTCATACCGGGGTATTCGGATGTGTGGGAGTTGGTAAGAGACCTTGTCCACCATGACCTTGTCCACGGCCACCCGACCATTATTCTTCCACCATGACCGCCCTCTTCCTCTCTTCACGCTATTGTTACCTCTGCCCAGAGTGATAGGTGGCTATTTCACGGTAAGTATAGCGTGGGTATGGTTAGGAGATGAAGTGGGGTTGTTGTTAGTGTTTGGTTTTGGGTTTGGTAAGGTAGAGGCTGCTAGAGGCGATGAGTGGAATTAAGGGAGAGGTTGGCAAACTTTTGTTGAAGTTCTTCTTCTTGAAGAAGAAGATCTTGGAGTTCATCAATGGTAATGGCGGGTTTGTTATTTTGGGTGGTGATAAACTCTTTATAAGTTGGTCCCAGCCCATTCAAGATTCTACCTTGGACCTCGTTTTCGGGCACAATTTCTCCGGCCTTGGCTAAAGAGTCAACAAGGGTGATAGCACGAAGAAGGTAATCGTCAATGATCATGTCTGAAGGACGAGAGAGGGAGTTCAACTAATCACGTAGTTTCTGTATATGAACCCGTGAGGTTCCTCCGAACCTTTTAGCAAGAATATCCCACGCCTCGAATGCGGTTTCACATGGGTTGACACGAGGCTGGATTTTAGCAGTGACTGTGGCTTTAATCCAGCCGGCAACTAGTCCAGAGGCTTGGACGAAATGGTCGTGGTCCGGGTTTGGGGTTATTCCATCGGCAAGGTGAGAGGCATGTGGGTTTTTCTGGGTGGTGATTGTATACATAAGTTTGTGGGTTTGCGAGCAGGACTTGAAAAGAGCTCAATTCGGGTAGTTTTCGGTTGTAAGGTGAGTGTGACCCATGTACGATTGTATGTTAAGAAAGAGGGGAAGAGAGTTTGGGTTTTGGGAAGGGATTTGGGAGTGGGAAGGAGAAGCACCTGTGGTTTTTGATGAAGCAACAGAACAATCTTCCATAGCTCCTTAGGGGCTCTGATACCATATAAGAGAACACGAAAAGAAGGAAGACAGAATACAGAATACAGAAGAAGAAGAAACAGACACAGAAAAAAGAACCCGGCCGATATACTTCATTCACTGTTTTCAGCCTATATGTACACGGCAATTACAATGATTGATTCTAGACAATCAATTTACAACCCACACAAAATACTTTCCTAATACATACAAGGTAACTTTGACTATAATACATACATTGAATTGGGACAAGACAAAAAATTAGGAAACCAAATATTACCAAATAATATCACACGTTTACACCCTCCATGAAGCCAAGAGGAGTAGAACGAAGGCCGCGGCTTGTCAGAAAGAAGTTTTAAGCGTGGTTGGGCTAGGCTTTTAGTGAAGACGTCGGCAATTTGATCACGTGTAAAAATGTAACGAAGTCTAAGAAAACCCCGTTGTTGTAATTCACGCACAAAGTGGTAGTCAATTTCCACATGACGGGTGCGAGTATGGAAGACATGATTCCGAGACATGTGAATGGCGGAGATGTTGTCACAGTGGATGATTAGGGCGTGGAGGTGCAGACCAAGTTCACGATAAAGAAAAGAGAACCACCTCAACTCGGCAGCCGTAGTAGCCAAAGCGCGATATTCAGCCTCACTACTAGAGCGGGAGACAGTAGACTGCTTCTTGGCTGTCCAAGAGACAACATTAGGACCAATAAACACACAAGCACCGGTGGTTGAACGACGATCATCTGGAGAACCTGCCCAATCCGCATCTGAAAAAGCGGACAGGGTGAGATCAGATGAGGCTCGGAAGGAAAGACCAAGAGTGATCGTCCCTTTAACAAAGCGAAAAATCCTTTTAACAAATGCGAGGTGCGTGGAGCATGCATGTGTTGACACGCTGATTGACGGCAAAAGAAATGTGAGGCGAGTCAACGTGAGATATTGCGTCCTCCGACCATGCTACGATCTGAGTGACATCGAGCAAGGGGTCTCCGGTGGTAGAATTCAAATGTAAACCGGTAATCATGGGAGTTTTGGCGGCTTCTGACCTTCCATGTTGAATTTTCGGGAGCTCGGAGGCATAGCGGGACTGATTAAGACTAAGGTGGGTGGTTGTGCGGGTGGCCTCAATACCCAAAAAATACCCCAAGGGCCCCAATCGACGACTTTCGAAGGTTGCACATATTTGATCGATGACGTGGTTACCAAAAAAGAGGAGGAACTGTCACAAGAATATCATCGACATATACAAGAATAGCCACCATGTCGGCCCGCTATGTCAAATGAATAGGGAACTATCGGACTTCTTTGTTAAAGAATCCCGGACTAACGAGAAAATCATGGAAGCGCGGAACCTTGCCCACGAGGCATTTGAGACCATAGATTGCACGGTGTAACTTGCATACATGAGTTGGATTAGTTTGGTCATTGAATCAGGGAGGTTGAGCTATGTATACTTCTTCATTAAGAATGCCATTAAGGAAGCGTTTCGGACATCTAATTGTTCAATTTGCCATCCCAGAGTGTGCTAGAGAAAGTAATGTACGGATTGTAGGTGGCTTGACAACCGAGCTGTAAGTTTCATCGTAGTCGATACCCTCCCGTTGGGTGTATCCTTGGGCAAACCGACGCGAGCCTTGTGACGTTCAATTGTGCGTCGCCTTTTCGCTTTATTTTATAAACCCATTTACTACCAACAACATTGACAGGGAGGCCGAGGAGCGAGACTAGGTGCTGTTTTCATAATGCCGTAAGCTCATCGTGCATGGCTGTTGCCATTGTGAAAGCGGGGCAACTGTTTAAAAGATCGGAGTTCGAAATGCACATAATCTGTAGCAACAACGGCGAGGGCTTCACGAAGAGGATGGTTGTAGACTATTTCATTGATGCTCAGAATTTGAGAGGAATAGAAGGCGAATCATTGGTGGTTTCTTCTGAAGTACACATGGAATGGGGGCATTAGCAAATTACGGGCGTGTGGAGGAAGGCCTGAGGAGGCTATGCTCTTGGAGGAGATGCGAAGAGGGAGATGGGTGGATGGAGCAAGCCTGGAGAGCGGACGGAGTGTGTTGGCGAGAGGCATGGGCCTTGTGGGTGAGGCGAATCAAAGGAGGGATATGAGCCGAAGGCATAGAGTTAGCAAAGACATTGGCCTTGTCGGAGGAACGCACCGGTCCGATGGTTGGACGAGTGGGTGAGGCGTATGACTTTGGTAAGGATAATGACGAACCGGCTTGGGGCCGGAGAAGAACACGTGGAAGGGAGCACTAGCAAGCGGAAAAGTAGACTCGTCAAATAAAACATGACGAGAAATATATAATCTGTTTGTTTGCAAGTCAAAGCAACGATACCCTTTACGAAAACTATCGTAGCCAAGAAAAACACATGGTTGAGATTTAGACATTAACTTGTGTTTATTTTAGGGAACTAAATGAGGAAAACACAAACACAGAAAGTCTTAAGAAACCGTAGTAGTCGGAAGTCTTTTCAATAATTTGTGATAAGGAGAGATATAATTCAATTGACGCATTGGCAATCAATTTATGAGAAAGACGGCGGTGGAGAAGGCCTCAAGCCAATACTTACGTGGGACTTTTGATTGAGCAAGTAACCTGAGACCCATTTCGACAATGTGCGTGTTTACGTTCAACAACACCATTGACGATTCATAAATTCACCCCCATCATGCGATTTGTTTTAACGGTGTGCTGCTGCAGAGATTTTTCTAGACAATTGATTTTCAATCTCGGTTTTAAAAGTGGCGAAACGATGTAACGTCGGTTATGCATCAAAGGAAAAATCCACACAAACCGAGAAAAATCATCGACAACACTTAAATAAAAGCGATAACTGAGTTTGAAACAATTGGAGATGGCCCCCATACATCCAAATGTAACATGTCTAAAGGATGTAAAGAGTGAAAAGTGCGAGAAAGAAAAGGTAAGTTACGACTTGCCCATAGGGCAAACATGACACACACCCTTATTTTTAAGGGATCCGCTAATCGAATCCGAACTTGTTTTACTAAGGACTCAAAAATAGGAGAAGACGGATGACCCAAGCGAGCATGCCACGTAGAAGGCGAAGCACGTTCACCGATGAGAGCAAGAGGATTAAGATTGGTGGTGGAATCAAAACGTAAGCGATCTGACCCGTCGGAGCGAAAGAATGGTTCGCCGTTTGATTGTCCTTCACACGAAAGCCAAAACCGTCAAACTAAAAAAAAACAGTTATTATCTAAAGAAAATTTACGAATGGAAATTAAAGACTTGTGCATGATAGGCACATATAAAACATTACGTAAATTAAAAGCGGTTACCACCAAGAAAATAAAATTGTCCGACACAAGAGATAGGCACACGAGTCCCATTAGCCACGATAACGGAATCGATTACTGAATATGGTTCGATATGAGAGAGATTTTTCGTGGATGGGGACATGTGATTAGTGGCACCCGAGTCAAGAACGAACGACGGAGGCATGGAAGATGTTCTATTTGCAGGAGAAAAACCATAAGTGGGCGCTTGGGGAAACGGATAAGGTGTAGGATACGGCTGGTAAGAATAAGGGTACGGAATGGGGTAGGAAACGGGACTGGATTGGGTTGTGTAAGCGAAGTTTGTACGATCATGGCACTGTGGGGCTAGATGACCGGGTTTACGACATAGTTGGCAAATGGATGTAGGTTCAATGTGAGTAAAAGGGTTTGGTGGCTCATACCGAGGGGTATTCGGATGTGTGGGAGTTGGTAAGAGACCTTGTCCACCATGACCTTGTCCACGGCCACCCCGACCATTATTCTTCCACCATGACCGCCCTCTTCCTCTGTTCACGCTATTGTTACCTCTGCCCGAGTGATAGGACTGGCTATTTCCCTGGTAAGTATAACTGTGGGTATGGTTAGGAGATGAAGTGGGGTTGTTGTTAGTGTTTGGTTTTGGGTTTGGTAAGGTAGAGAGTCGCTGCTAGAGGCGAGAGTGGAATTAAGGGATAGGTTGGCAAACTTTTGTTGAAGTTCTTCTTCTTGAAGAAGAAGATCTTGGAGTTCATCAATGGTAATGGAGGGTTTGTTATTTTTGGTGGTGATAAACTCTTTATAACTTGGTCCCAGCCCATTCAAGATTCTACCTTGGACCTCGTTTTCGGGCACAATTTCTCCGGCCTTGGCTAAAGAGTCAACAAGGGTGATAGCACGAAGAAGGTAATCGTCAATGGACATGTCTGAAGGACGAGAGAGGGAGTTCAACTAATCACGTAGTTTCTGTATATGAACCCGTGAGGTTCCTCCGAACCTTTTAGCAAGAATATCCCACGCCTCGAATGCGGTTTCACATGGGTTGACACGAGGCAGGATTTTAGCAGTGACTGTGGCTTTAATCCAGCCGGCAACTAGTCCGGAGGCTTGGACGAAATGGTCGTGGTCTGGGTTTGGGGTTATTCCATCGGCAAGGTGAGAGGCATGTGGGATTTTCTGGGTGGTGATTGTATACATAAGTTTGTGGGTTTGCAGAACAGACTTGAAAAGAGAGATCCAATTCAGGTAGTTTTCGGTTGTAAGGTGAGTGTGACCCATGTACGATTGTATGTTAAGAAAGAGGGGAAGAGAGTTTGGGTTTTGGGAAGGGATTTGGGAGTGGGAAGGAGAAGCACTTGTGGTTTTTGATGAAGCAACAGAACCATCTTCCATAGCTCCTTAGGGGCTCTGATACCATATAAGAGAACACGAAAAGAAGGAAGACAGAATACAGAATACAGAAGAAGAAGAAACAGACACAGAAAAAAGAACCCATCCGATATACTTCATTCACTGTTTTCAGCCTATATGTACACGGAAATTACAATGATTGATTCTAGACAATCAATTTACAACCCACACAAAATACTTTCCTAATACATACAAGGTAACTTTGACTATAATATATACATTGAATTGGGACAAGACAAAAAATTAGGAAACCAAATATTACCAAATAATATCACACGTTTACAGAGTTCACTGTAGTTGAAGCAAACAAACACGTTGAACATGAAATATATGATTTTACTTATTTCTTATTTTCATCTGAAATCTAATGACTGAGAAATGTTACTTTTATGGGGAAATATGCATACACCTGCATGTAAGTAATGACATGTATTCGTTTATATGCAGAAACCAAATATGGCTGGGGTTATTGAACAAAGGATATTGGAACCCATGCAACATCAACACAAGCTTGTATTGAGTGCTATCTGCTTTGCAGTTTGAACTGGCAACATATTTTTAGGATCATTGATGTACGAGTTCCAATTTCCTTGTAGACTCGATGTTTAAAATTAGTGTCATATTTTTTTTTCTTTTCTCTCTTAACTCATTCTTTATCTTGGCTAGGTGGGTGGTTTATGCACGTCGGATTGGCATCCAAAACACACGAGAATGAAACCACATGACAGAGGTAATGTTGTTGTTGTCTGCTATATATTTTCATTTTCGTAAATATGGCGTCAGTGTTTCAACGACAATAGAGATCAATAATATATGGTAATTCATTCTCGCGTTGTTTTGCCTCTTCTGCTCTGTAGCAACATTTTTGTTTTTTGTTTAAATTATTACGGGAAATGTAATTTGTTCTTTTATTTGATGAAAAATATTGTAGGATCTCCTAAAAGGTTGATCCTCGAGGTTCCTTCTCATTGGTTTCAGATACTAACCCCCCGTCAGTGATGGGTGTATGACGAAGAACACATTTATATCTTTATTTTAGTTATTCATTCTCGCATTGTTTTGCCTCTTCTGCTCTGTAGAAACATTTTTGTTATTTGTTTAAATTATAACGGGAAATCTAATTTGTTCTTTTATTTGATGAAAAATATTGTAGGATCTCCTAAAAAGTTGATCCTCGAGGTTCCTTCTCGTTGGTTTCAGATACTAACCCCCCGTCAGTGATGGGTGTATGACGAAGAATGCATTCATGTCTTTATTTCAATTAGCGGAAATACTGATCATGATTCGAGTGAAGATTTAATCTTGAACATATTCAAGTTCAAAATGTACTCTTGAAATCTTCTCAAGGAGATAGGGAGTTATCATTTAACAATAGTACTTAATGACATGGTATATATGTTGAAAGCACGTAATACTTGTCCTGTTATTAAACGGACTTGTTAATAGAGTTTGTTTCCTATTTTATTGTACTAGTAAAGGGCACGTGCGTTGCACGTGTTGTCGAATGATTATATTTAAGTTAGAAGCTACATAAATATAAAGATGACTGTCTCAATATATGATATCTGATTAACAAATATCTAGATATTGCAACAATTTTTTGAAGCAAATTATTATGGAAAAGAAGACATCTTATCTGGTAACTCAAAGTTGTTACAACATCAGCTATTACAGGACGCATGTCGGGCTGCTCCTGAACGCATTTTTTTTCTTTTGAGCTTGTAGGGGCATGAGAAGTGATTCAAACTGAGCACTCACGCTTTGTGAAGCCTTGGGTCTACCACCGGGCATCCTTTGGGATTTTTTATAACTCTTAATCAGTGAGGGTCCCTTACCCATGTGACCAAATTGTGTTGTCCTACAGTTTTTGAATCGTCAAGTGATTTACTTCCTGCAATGATCTCTAAAAGAACGACCCCAAAGCTATAGACATCTGATTTCAAAGTCAATTGTCCAATAACAATGACCCTTGTAGATAGATAGATATTATCCCCAATCGGCCAAGTTTGGCCAAGCAGATGTCCGAGAGTTTGGGATGATAAGACTCGTCAAGCAAAATGTTTGAGCTTGTTAAATCATGATATATAACAGTGACTTGCTTTGCCATGTAAATATCAGTAGTTTTTTGCAGCCCGGCAGCCTATTCTCATTCTCGGTATTCCATCAAGTTGCTTTTTACCGTGTGATGGGTCGCAACATAAAAATTCTAAATTAAATCTTTGGATAGCACAAATGGAAAAGAAAAAAAAAGGATCTCATAGATGAATTATACCATGTTGTAGCTCTTAAACAACCAAAGAAGGCATCAATGAAATCGAGAGCGTGGACATGAACCGAAATGCAAGAGGAATTGGCATGAAGCTCTCTGAAGTCCTTTGCAAGCTTTTTCTCCTTCATTAATCCAAACCGTAAAGTGATCATGAATAAGCCACACCTTACAATAAGTTTATAGTTCCAAAGAAATAATTCTAATAAGGATTAATTTATTTTACAAGTATTATATAGTTGGAAACATGAGTGTTTATCGTTTTTTTCAAAACTGTCAACGAATAAAGTGTTAGTGTCTTATTTTGATGGATTTTGGCTAATAGCTACCTATGTTACCTACCTGCTTTTTTGTCCTTTTACGGCAGTTTCTTCAAGGATTTGGTGATGGTTTTGTTGGCCTGTCAGTTTGTCACCTTCTGAATTATTTCATTCACGTTTGGTTTCTGCTTCTTTCCAACAGCCATTGCCAACAAGTTCATCATTTTATAACATGAAGAATAAAAAAGGGAAAAGATCATGTCCTTGGTGAAAGATCTTTCGTGATAATCAATACCGATCATCGCATCCATCTCTACACATCATTCTAGTAAATAACACTTGCCCCATTCATGAAGAGCAAATGAAGGTACATAAACTAAACCGATGCAAAAGTTTAATGAGAGTGGTAAAATACATATATATCGAAGGAAGATAAAGGCGTGAAATATGAGGGCAATTGCTGAAACCAACTCAGAACTTGGTTAATTTCTCTTATTTCTTCTTTTCAAAATCCATTAAAAGATAACATTGAAACTGTATCACACTACTCTACGGATAGAGCCCCTATTTGTTACCACAGTGGATAAGCTTCTTACTTGGGAGGTCCAGCTTTTGAAGTAGAGGGATCTCATTTGCCGTCGTCTTGGGGGCCAGAGCCTGTGCTCTTACGTATTCAGATTTACCATTGGAGAAACGTTATCATGCATGGATATCTGTCCTTCGATTAGAAAAGAACGGGTAAAGAAAATGAAGGGATATGAATACCACCAAACAATGGGTTGAACCCAAACCGAGGTTAGTATAGGTCGTAAGCAATAAGATGTTTAATGTATGTACGACTCTCTCTCTCGCTATATATATATATATATATATATATATATATATATATTTCTCTCCCTCTCTCAATTTATGACATGTTCAAATTGCCTCATAAATCTTCTTGGATAACAGATAAATCTTCCATGCATATTTGAATTGGGAAAGAAGCTAGTTATAGAATGGAAGTATACAATGGAGAATTTGTCACCTCAAATGGAAGCATCAAAGTCCCTCACCATGTTGTTTCAAAGATAAGTTAAAAGCTGGGGCATTTTAACTAAGAAAATTTGGAAATTCTTTAGGTGATTCTTAAAGCAGTAACTGATTGGACATTCGGTCATGTAACAGACTTGTTAGAAAATTCACTTAAAATAGATACAGTGTAAGTTGTGATTTGGATTAACATAGAGGCGCTAAGATACATTATTCAATCTTGGTTATAACTTTTATGGCATCCAGACGTACCAAAAATGGAAAAGATAAAGACACTATGATAAGTTTGTCTACCTGAACAACATCTTCTCCCTGAATGACCCGTCTAAACACATTAAGGTTCTCATTTAAATCTGGGATTGTGGCAGTTGTAATGAAAAGATCAAATCCTTCTTTGTCATGTTTGGTATTGGAAGTACCGAGCATAAAAGCCTCATGCTTTAGACTGAATGAAAACAAGAAAAACTTAGTGACCAGTAAAAATATAAAAAAAATTGTACAATAACTTTAGTAGGACACAAAGATAAAGTTGACTGAGGATGTGTGGTAGGGATACCTCGTATCAAGCCGATTATAGTGCTTCCCTCTAGAAGTCCATTCCTCAGTAACTCCATGACTATCAAAATCACCCCCTTGGATAACAAAATTCTTTACTACACGGTGAAATAGCATCCCTTTGAAGTGCCCTTTCTGACTGCAAGAAAACATTAATTTCAATTCATGTATGTGTAGTGTCAAGACAGAGTATACACAAGCAAATGAAGAGGCAAAACAACTTCTGAGACCAGTAAAAATATAAAAAGATTGTGCAATAACTTTAGTAGGACACAAAGATAAAGTTGACCGAGGATGTGTGGTGGGGATACCTCGTATGAAGCTGATTATAGTGCTTCCCTCTAGAAGTCCATTCCTCAGTAACTCCATGACTATCAAAATCACCCCTTTGGATAACAAAATTCTTTACTACATGGTGAAATAGCATCCCTTTGAAGTGTCCTTTCTGACTGCAAAAAAACATTAATTTCAATTCCTGTATGTGTAGTGTCAAGACAGAGTATACACAAGCAAATGAAGAGGCAAAACAACTTCTGAACTGAAAAATGTCACCAAATCTTCACATCAACTTATCACATGAATAGAAACGGAAATATTTTATAACTTCTGAAACCAGGATGATTATTCTCATAAGTCACTGATCCAAACATAGTAACATTGCAAACGATGATAAAACTCTTACACTTTGATCAGGTTTTACAGTTAAGCTAGTATCAAAAGCAATCACCTACACAATGCTTTTCTTTTAAATCTTCAGAAGTTATGACTTTGAACTAAAATTAGCTTGCTAAACTCTAAATAGCTAATATTAGCAAGCCATTCAGGAATAAATTTTGCATGTCCATCAATTGAATGAAATTATTCAAACTTTAAATGTCTGCATTAAAGAAAATGCTTGAGGACTGGAACCTCTAAATCATCTTATACTTGTTAATGAAAAGCCATGAACAGGTTATTTAGTAATCCAATGAAGTAATAGAGTCCAATACTGGTACATGCCCCTTGCAGGATACTGACCTTGGAGAATGGGATATGAGCCAATTAATTTATTTTGAAAATGACCTTTTTGTTGTATTCCCTTTTTTTCTTCTATCTGTGTTTTGGAAGTGCCTTAAACATGTAACCACTCTACTGGAGGCCTGTTTACTTATCTATTGAAAAATAAATAAGCAAATCAATTTTAAAGCAAAAAAAGTTCCTAGAGAAAGTGCTCAATGAAGCATGGGGGAAATGATACCTTAGCATAAGAACGAATCCCAAGAAACAAACAACCAAAGTTAGAACAATGATGATCAAGCTGTTATTGTAAGGATCTTGTCGGAAGTCTTCGAGGGCAGTGCACGTATCTCCGGCGAACCTGAAAGAAAACAATGATGATCCTTTTCCTGTTAGAACTTGTTATTCTTTATAACTCACACTCTCTCAATGGGCAACGTTTGCATAGAGAAGGGACATTAGTTAGCTTACTTTCCAATGAAGAAATAGGCCCCGAAGAAGAACCAGCAGAGGACAGTGACTAACCAATAGAAGATGATTAACCTGCAAGCGTGATTGTCATTGAGAAACTTATCAGTCCATTTATATTGAACAAGAAAATCAGTCTACTTAGGCCAATTAATGGGAGAACTTACAGGTGAAGAGGCCGCCTAAATTTAAGGACTCCAAGCAATCACACCACCAAGTTTACGATAGAGCAATGACCATCGAATGATGATAGTTACGATATACCTACAAGTACATAAACCTTCATGGTTAGAATCATGCAATGGCCGGAAAATGGAAATTCACACACACACACACACACACAAGAAGGAGAGCTAGATTGAGATTGTTACAAAATCTCGAGACCCTTGTGGATTGCTCTACGGTTCTTCCTGGCTTGTCTTTGTATATCAGCAGCTCTAGAGTGAAGCTGTAAGGAAGTTGAGCTAAGGAATTGAGACTCCACACCACCTGCATTAGCTGCATCCAAGTTACTACTCATGTCTTTCATTGCTCCTGTCGTGTTATATATTGTTTTCGATGCCTCATCAGCCGTATCTATAATAATGTCCACCACTGTTTTTGCTCTTGAATGGAACTTGGCATTCCCTCCAAGAACAAGCCCTGTTGCAATTCTGAAGAACACAGAGAAAGAAAAGAAACATGTACGCTTTAATTAGAATTTGGTTTCAATCGGCGTGCGGATATATATACCCCTTATAAGTTATAAAACCAACTATCATAGCTAAAAGGCTTACATTGTTAGTACAGTGAAGAAAGTTGCTAGCGAATATGCCGAGGTAGCGCCGTTGACGACATGGTGATCTCCGCTTCTTCTTTGAGGAACTTGTGCAACAATAAGCTGTAGCAACAAGGAATACTCCATATACTAAACCACACAAAAGCCACACCACTCCAAGGACATATCTGGGTATACCTGTATAAGCTGTTGACTGCACACAAAAATAAAAGTAAATTAGAGATATACATTCATGAGAGAGAGAGAGAGAGAGGGTCACTCACACTCCAGTAATGCTTGTTGGTAATGTCATAACCTCCTCTGTATTTTTTCAAGCTGTTTAAAGGATCTACCCTCACTGTATTATCTACTTGTCTCTTGCTTTCTGAGACATTCAAATCTGTTCCTACAAAATTAAAGACATTAATTAATTGTATGTGTTACAGTTTGTATCATGCTATATTTTTAAAAAAATTAAAAGTATTCTTTTAATATTATATGGGATTACTATAACTCTCCATTTATTATAGATTTATCCAATTACCACATGGAGAAACAATCAAATATACGACCACAAGCCAGAACAACAAATTATAATTTATAGCATCAAATCATGATATCAGCCCAAAAAAGGAAGAATTTTAAATCACAGAATCATGGACTTCAAGAGACAGATTACATAGAAGGATCCCAATGTAATGGTTTTTAACATCTACTCTCATGCTACAGATTCTATCACTGAATTGCCTCAAATGGGCGTTTCTGCATTAGAAATCTGAATAATATTAACAAAATAAATTCCCCTAACCTTTTAAAATCTTTTTAATTTGAAATGTAACTTATAAAGAATATGCCCTGTGCTTTAAATGAACTATTGGGGTTTATACTTTGTGAATGAATATTGAAAGGAATGTAATAAGTATGACTTACACCATAGCCAATCCAGTCTCAACCTCCTATATGACAAACATTACAGCAACTATTTTTCTGGAACCCCAATTTGCAACCCTGTTGATTGTTACTCCTTATAATCATAAGCTGTTTTTATACAGGGAACCATACATATTAACAAATATTAATAAAAATGGTTTTATTGGGTTCATTTGATTTGTACCTGTGCTTAGTACTTGTTTGTAGACAATATTATTGGTCCATCCGTTTTCTCTCACATTCGTAATGTCCGGTTTGATCAAGACTTTTGTGGTAGACATTGATGTACCTCTCGAGAGAGCAACATATAATTGGCCATGAGAAAACACTGATTGAGGCAAGTAAATACCGACATTTGGGATTGTTTGCCCTTGTGCTTTATTGATTGTCATTGCAAAGCAAAGTTTCACGGGAAATTGTTTCCTCTTAAATTGAAATGGATATCCTTCATTCTGAGCTGGTGATAATGGAATTCTAGGGATAAAGACACGTTTCCCCATATGCTGACCGAATACAATTTCCGCGTCAATTACATTATTCTTGAAGTCCTTGCATATCATTCTTGTACCATTACATAATCCGTCTGATGGGTCAAGATTCCTTAACAAAATAATTGGACAATTTCTTTTCAGCTTCAACTTATGAGGAGGCAAGCCATTGGGAGCAAGTGAGTTCAAAAAGTCTTCTTCAAAATAATTGTTAGTGTCATCAATAGCTTCATCAAAGCTATTAAATATTTTCTCTTCTCCAGGAAACATAGAAATTAACTTCTCATTCAATCTTTCAACATCTTCATTCCTAGCAGCAAGAATTGCTCGGCTTGTCATATATTCAGATGAGTCGGCATTCCTACTAAGCGCTGGAAAAACAACATTGATAAGGTTTTGAAGGCTCGATTCTTCGTTGTCATATTCAACAATCATCTCTTTCGGAATTTTGATATTTCCTTGAGTATCAGTTGGTTCTACACCATTACCAACCCTAAGTAAGAAGTTGCTGAAGTTGGAATCATTCCTTGCTCTCATATTCTTTGACAGTGTTATTTTTTTCATTCTAGGCCACAAATATGACTGAACCAAGCTGGCTGAAATAGTTTGGCAAATTGTAGCTCTAGGAACTACCGGTAGCACTTGTCGAAAGTCACCGCCAAATACCATTACTTTCCCCCCGAAATCTTTGTCCTCCCCAATTATATCCCTCAATAGCTTATCAACACTCTCAATAGCCCATCGTTTTGCCATTGGAGCTTCATCCCATATTATTAATTGTGCTCTTCGCAATAGCTCTGCTGCTCCACTTTGCTTAGACATAGCACATTCACTTGACGCAGATACCTCGATTGGTATTTTAAACCGCGAATGTGCTGTTCTTCCCCCGGGCATTATTGCTGCTGCAACACCGGATGTGGCAGTTGCAATTGCAATAAGGCCCTTTGATCGAAGATGAGCCAACAATGCACGATACAAGAAGGTTTTTCCTGTGCCTCCAGGTCCATCAACAAAGAAAATCCCACCATGTCCCTCTTTGATGCATTCTAAAATCATGAAAAAAGCTTTTCGTTGATCATCATTGAAACTTCTTTCAGCTTTAAGATCATTTGGAGGCACTTCCACCGATAACTCATCTTCTATCTCTTTTGGAAAATTTGTTTGCTCGCTATCCTCATCGATGGTTATCCATGGAAGAGCATATAAATTAATGTTTTTTCCCATACTTTCCAAGAAAGAGTTCAGACTTTTTAACGTTTTAGCTGCTTGTAGCTCATAGGACATTTCTGCTCCTCTTCTAAAATCCTCGGACATTGCCTCAAAGTATGTATCCCATAAATCTCTCACATCTGTGGGTGCACAGTATACCAAGATAATTGCAAACAATCTTCGCAATTCATGTGGCATTTGAAAAGTGATTGCCTCATTTAAACAGTCAACAATGCTTTGATCAGACTCTAGTAATCCTCTTCTTTGAGCAGCTTCTTTGAAACTGGCACAAAGTTTGTTCTCAACTGTCAATAAATCATCAAACGATTTTGGGCCCCAAACATGATTTATGAGTAATCTGAGAAAATATCTCTCTCCTTCAATAGGACTTGCTTTATTTATACGAGCAATTGCGTGTCCCTGTTGTCTTTCTTTCCAATATTTCTGGTTCCTATCCCACACATAATTTTCAGGAAATTCTCTATATAGATAATTTTGTGCCTTCTTACTTGTGGAACACATGTAGAAATATTGTGTAAGCATGGTTTTTGAAGCATGTTCTGATCTCAAAACATTTTCCAAGGTTTGATTTGCCCAATACGTCACACATTGTTGATCTGGTAGATGAAGCGGCAAGTTAGTTACCGAAGGATATATTTCATTCAAATTGAACTCAAAAATCCTCCACATTGCTTCTTGAGCCGAGACCCACCGTGCATCTTGAAATTGCTTTATTTCATCTACCAGATTTTCATCATCATCTTGTGCAATACGAATTGCCACTTTGTCATGTCCTTTGTAGATATATTTGTATAAATACTTCACTGCTGTGACTCCGGAACAAATCTCAACATTAATATGACAATTATATCTTAGTAACAAGTAAGGATTGTAAGGTACGACCCACTGGTTATCTAGTTGGGCATTTCGAACTCTCACTGAAATTCCATTCTTCCTCCGCATGTAGATTGGATACCCATCTTTACCTTGTATTGTGCTTTCACAATATGATCGTGGGTAATGATACTTGCACTTCCCATCTACCATACAAGAATTTTTTTGGTTCTTATCTCCACATGGTCCATGCATCATATGCTTGACGACTAACTTGTGAAGGGTAAGAAAATTTTCTGCATCAGGAAGCTCAGCACTAACAAACCTGTCAAACTGCTCTGGAGATGTAATTTTATACTCTGACTTCAAAATTATTAACAAATGAGCGTGCGGTAATCCTCGTTTCTGAAACTCAATTACGTGAACATGTGCTGCTACACTGCCGAAAATCTCCCCCTTAAAGAGTTGGTTTTTGAAATCTTGCAACTTTGCCCGAAAAACTCTTGCAGTCAAGTCAGGACGATCTTGAGCTTGTTGGCCTTTATACAAATTATCTTGTATCTCCTTCCACTCAGGATTGCATGTCATTGTAATAAATAGATCTGGTTTTCCAAATCTTTGCACCAATGCCAAAGCATCAAGATATCTGCGCCGCATATCTCTTGGGCCTCCAACTTTATGTACATATCAACTGCATATTGTTGAAATAAACGTCTACCGAACAAAAGTATGGATTGTGTTGGATTTCGGATTTGGAGCCTGTAGGAACTATACTCCCGACATGAGACCTTCTTATTTGTTCCATGGGAGACAACTATAGATAGAATATAACCAAGTATTAGAATTTTAATATTCTTGAAACTTTTATAACAAAAAATAACTATAAGTTACTTTCTTGTTCTTGGGAAAGCATATCTTCGGCAGATAAAATATTTATAGTTGCACGATCATTTCTACTTGTCTCACATGCTAAAATTAGAATGAGAAAAAGTTGTTCAAGGTAAAGAAGATAAAACTACTTGTCTCATATATATATATATATATATATATATATATATATATATATATATATATATATTTAATTTGTAAGAAACTTAAGCTATCAATCTAGTTGTTATAGAATTTACCTCTTTCTCCTGTGATTAATCTGTGCTTAGTTGAGATTTCTTGGCTTGTAATAGTTGCATTATTTGCTTTTACTTTTCCAATGTTTTGATGCCATCCTGTTTCACCCATTGGGAAAAGTAACGGATATTGCAAAGGGTCATAACATCCGTAATAATGCTTTATTCGATGTCTTTGACCTGAATGTGCATGGACAACAATGTCCCGCTCAGATGGGATACTACCATTGTTTCCTTCAACCCATATAGCAGCCACTTGATCCGCTGTCGGAGAGTTATATATGCGTTGATCTAATTTCACATCTTTTGCAATATGGAGTTGAACGTCATCCATTGAGGGATAATCCTTCAATCTTCTAAAGATTTTCGCATATGGATTTGTCTCCAACATTTCCATGAGTTTTTTAATGGTTGCTTCACATAATTCTGAATTTTTAAAGACATTCATTCTATTTTGAATTTCATTTTCAGTCTCTACAAAATACAATTGAAAATGACCTGGGCCATTTTCGTCAGGGATTAAACCTGGGAGGTCATGGTAAACCATTCCTTGAGCCCGAAAAGTATATACTCCCTTTCTCGAAGATGCAAGTTCTTTATCTAATTTCACACCAAATGAGGTGAAAGAGAAGATGGAGTTATATGCTCTAATGTTTTTTTCTGAATTCAGAAGCCTCATCAGATTCAGAAGTAAGTAACTCATATAATTGAGCAGGGGTTTGGAATTGTGCGAGTTTTATTTTTCCACTATTGCAACAAAATGTTGGAGGCTCATGCTCTAATCTTATAGCACCACAATGTTTGCAATTTGGCATTTTCTTCAATTCATAGGCCTCAGAGCATAAGGGCTCGTTTGTTGTGACTGATAGCTTATGACTTATGGCTGATAGCTTAAGCTGGTGGCTGAATGACTTTTGGTTGATTGCATGATAGACTGTTTGTTACAGCTGTTGAAAAGCTACTTATGAGTCGTTATAATTATTTGTTAAATTTTTTTTTTGAAAATTAGTGCTTGTTTGTTGCAGCTTATTTGGAGTGACTTTTGGCTTTTGAAAAGCCATATTTAGAGTGTTTGTTTCAGCTTATAAGCTAAAAGCCAATAAGTGAGGTACAACACCCTTTATGCATTGAAAAGCCAAAGCCAAAAAAGCCAAAATTTTGAGCTTTTTTGGTTTTTTTTTTTAAGATGAAGACAACTATTTATTAATAAATATTTGATTATCCTCATTTCATCCTTTTATAAAATATACATAAAAATATGAATACTAATTTTGAAGTTTTTTTTTAACAAAAAATATAATAACTCATAAACAGCTTTTCAACATCTGTAACAAACAGTCTATCATGCAATCAGCTACAAGTCATTCAGCCATCAGCCTAAGCTATCAGCCATAAGTCATAAGCCATCAGCCTCAACAAACGAGCCCTAAGCATTCATATTTTTATGTATATTTCATAAAAGGATGAAATGAAGACAATCAAATATTTATTAATGAATAGTTGTCTTCATGTTTAAAAAAAAAAACCAAAAAAGCTTAAAATTTTGGCTTTTTGGCTTTTGGCTTTTTAATGCATAAAGGGTGTTGTACCTTACTTATTGGCTTTTGGCTTATAAGCTGAAACAAACACTTTAAATATGACTTTTCAAAAGCCAAAAGCAAAAAGTCATTCCAAATAAGCTGCAACAAACGAGCACTAACAGTGTGAGAGTTTTCGGCTTCTTCCCTTTTTTCTTCTTATTCTTTGCTTTTGTTTTTTGTTTTTTGTTTTGGTCTCTTTTATTTTTCTCTTGTGTTGTTTGGTTTCTTTCATGGTATCAGAGCCATAAAAGCCATGGCGGATGAATTGATAGCCTCTTCTAAAACCAAGGTAGCAGTTTCAACCTCTCTAGATAGTATGGTACAGACCTCTAACCCTCTTCCTCTCTTCTTCAACATAGAACCCTACATGTCTCACTGTCACCTAAACAGAGAAAACTATCAAAACTAGAGTTCCCTCTTTCATTCGGTTCTAAAAATCCATAATCTTACTTACACTATCATCACAAAAGATCCCCTAGTCGCGACCCTCGAAGATGGTAGTCCTAACCCTCTCTTCCCTTTATTCCCTTAAGCAACTGGGTTAGTAGCCGGTAGGATTAAAGCCACTGTAACTACTGAAGTTCAGCCCCATATTAATCCCTTTGACACTGCCTTTGAAGCTTGGGACCTTCTAGCAAAACGTTTTTGAATAACCTCCTATATACATATCCAAAAACTTCAAGACAAACTCCATGATCTTAAGTTGCAACCCGATATGACCATCGATCAATATATTCTCCAAGGCAAAACTTTGGTTAGCTCTCTTGCAAAAGCTGGAGTGGTCATCTCCGATACCGACTATCATCGTAAAATTCTAGCAGGACTTGGTTCTTCCTACAAAGAATTTATAACTATGCAAAACTCCAAACCCGCAACCACTACCGATGATCTTCACAACCTCCTTCTTCAAGAAGAAGACTGTAAGGGTAAAATAGGCAAAGCCTATTTTATCTTGTTTTCACCTTTCTTGGTCAAAGAAGGATTTTAATCTAGTCAATGCTTATTTAGGTAGTAGAATTTTGTGATAGATTTTGTTTAGATTATTTTTGGTAGATTTGTTTATTTTTGGTAGGAAAATCTTTCAAAGGATTTCGGCTATACAAATTAGGCAACTAAATCTCGGTAAGCAATCTGGTTATTCCAAGTATCATGTTTTTGTTAGGAAAGATATCTTGCAGATTAATAGCTAATCTCTTTCCTAGTAGGAATGTATCTCTTGCCGTAGGAACTTTGTATCTCTCTTAGCCGTTTGACTTTGTAGGTTTCGAAGGCATATATATATCGGATTTCGAGGACACACAGCTTGAAAGAGAGAAGATCAAAAGCTATAAACTGAGAGCAATCTTGTCGAAGATTCAGTTTCTTCGAGCCGTTTGTAGGTTCTGATGTTACAACATCAGCTGCTACATTGATTTCTTAAAGGCTGTTTTGTTTTTGTTCTTCCTGCTTTTGGTTGGAGAAACTGAAGTTCTTTCTTCCCACGTTTGGTTTAGTAGTTTATGTGGGATTTTTGGTTCTCCAAGATACTTTATCTTGTGAGAATTTTTGCTAAGTTATTCATTGTAAAACATTACTGATTTTAGTATAATTTGTGTGGTCTTGAGGCTTGATCTACAAGTATTAAACTTGTAGATTGTTTTTGGTTAATCTTTGTCTACAAAGTACTGTTTGAAACTGAGTTTCTATACAATCTTCTGCTACTACTGTTTTTGCTATTATTTACTGTTTTCATTGTGTCTGCCATTGTTGCAACAATCACTGCAACATTGGTATACACATTGACATCTATTGAGAATCTGTGCTATCACGTTCTTTCAAAGACCCTCAAAAGAAATTACCCTCCATCTCTATTAATCCAACAACAACTCTTATTGCCACAAAAAATCCAAACCACAACACCAGCCAATCCTCTACCCATTCTTCACAGCCCCCTCAACCTTCTGCCCCTGTCCAATCTTATTCTCCCAATCACCATCCTAGCAGATACTACCAAGGACGCAATGGGTGGAATAGCCGTGGCCATGGTCGCAATGGGGGGCGCAATAATTGGAATTCTTGGTGCGGTTGTGGTTGATGAAACCAAGGTCGTGGCCTTCTCCCCACACCAGACTATCCACAACAAGCTTTCTACCCACCACCCACATCTCCTTTTCCCAATAATCAGTTTGTTCCCTTTGACAAAAACCCAACTTGTCAACTTTGCAACAAACAAGGACACCTTGCTCCTCAATGCCACAATAGGAACAACTTTGCCTATTCTGCCTACCACATCCCCTCTCACCAATCACCCACTCACCTACCACCTTTTCAAAACCCTTCGAACCCCGATTCATCTTCCATGGCTCCGGTCTCTTTTGTCCAGGATTCTGGTGCAATGAATCACATGAGTTCTTCGTTTGATGTCATGTATCATTCTTCTCCTTACCTAGGTACAGATTCGATTCAAACTGCTAGTGGTTCATCTCTACCTATTTCTTCTATTGGTCAAACAAGTTTTTTGCTTGGTAAACATACTTTTCTACTTAATAATGTTTTTATGTGTTCCAAGCATGCATGAATATCTTCTCTCCATCCGTCGTTTTTCTTTAGATAATAATTTTTTTAGCTTGACGGTTCTGGTTTTCGTGTCAAGGACAACAATACCAAGGTGACAGTTCTTTCTGGCATTAGTTCGGGTGGGCTCTACCATCTCTCGTTTACCCCATCCTCCAAGCTCAATCCTTTAGTGCTTATTGGTGAACGTGCTTCCTTATCTCTCTGGTATGCTCGTCTCGGTCATCCTTCACAACGTGTTTTTTTAGTACATAAGCATAGGATACCGGTTAGCGGGTCCTCTATACGAAAAGAGTTTTGTCATGTTTGTCCTATGGGAAAGTCTTGTAGTTTACCTTTTGTGTCTCGAAATTTTCATTCAAAGAAACATTTATATTTGCTTCACTTGGACGTTTGGGGTCCATCACTAGTTATGTCAAACTTTGGTTTTTGATATTATTTATCTGTCGTAGATGATTATTCTCGGTTTACTTGGTTATTTCCTCTTATGCAAAAATCAGACGTGTGTGAAAGAACACAAGTAGCTAGGATTCTCCAAAAACTGCAGCCAATGCAGTTTCCAATGTAAGTCACAATGGACATAAATAACAAAACAGCGGAAGACTTTAAAAATAAAGCACGAAATTAAACACAAAAGTTTACCAAACAATCTACAAGCTTATACTTGTAGATCTAGCCTCATGGCCAAAAAGATTTCACTAAAAACTATGAATTGTTTTACAAAAACTATGTGAAATCACACAAAAATATTCTCACAAGATAATGAATCTTGGAGAACAAAAACCCCACATAAACAGGTTAAACAAAACAAGAGAAGAAACAAAAACAGCTTCCTTTCAACAAAACAGGAAGACAAAAACAGTTTCAGAAGTTCTGATGTTACTGCCAATGTAGCTGCATTGACAGCATCAGACCAACTGCTGCACTTCGGGTCTGAAAAACTGCTTCAGAAACACCTCGATTCTGCTCACAGCCTCTATGGTTTTTGTTCTCTATCTGGAGCTCTATATGAACCACGAATCCTTGCTTCTGAATATATAGTTATGCGTCTCCTACACACATCCAAAAACAGTCCGTCTACTACAAGGAAAAGGATTAGCTATTAAGGAAAAAATCCAACAACTTACCAATTCAATGGGAGTTGATTACCAAATATGAAAGTGGTCAAAAATCTTGGTTTGACAAGGATTTATGCTAAGATTTTGTTACCAAAGATGATGAACCATAATCTAATAAAGGATTTTGTTACCAAAAATGACTCCTAGACTTTAGGATCAAGAAAACCAAAAATCTTTAGGAAAATTATGTTTCCAAAAATAAAACCAAAAAATCTTTAGGAATATTTTGTTTCCAAAAATGACTCATAAAGATTTTGTTTCCAAATATCCACCAAAAACTTTTTGACCAAGAAAGGTGTAAACAAGACCAAAATAGGTCATGCCTATTTTGCCCTTACAGTGTGTTCTGTGTTTGCTTCTTTCAAAACTCAGGTTGAAAAACAATTAGCAAATAAAATTTCAGCCATTCATACTGTTAAAACTGTGCAAACCGATGGGGGGGGTGAGTTTTTAAATCGTCAATTTACTCAATTTTTAGTTGCTCACGGGATAAAACATCAATTGACGTGTGCCCATACCCTAAACAAAATGGAGTGGTTGAACGTAAACATCGTCACATTGTTGAGATGGGGCTATGCCTATTGGTTCAATCATCTGTTCCTCACACATACTGGCTTGAAGCTTTCTTTACTGCTGTGTTCTTAATAAATTGCCTCCCCATGTGACAATTACATTATATTTCTCCGTATCATAAATTGCTTCATCGTACTTCGGATTACAAATTTTTGAAGACTTTTGGTGCACATGTTTTCCTCACCTTCTTCCCTACAATAAAAATAAGCTTATGCCTAAATCGACGCCATGTGTTTTCTTGTGTTATGACTTCCTCTTGTGTTATGCTGTTGATTCTTATGATAGATTTATAGATTTATATCATTCTGTTGATTCATTACATTAGTTTTATACTTTGGCTAATCGGTATCGATCGATTAGCGTGGCAACTATGTATAGAACTTTGCCTAGTATAGTTTTCATAGGACTTTACAGGTTCAGCGGAAGACCTCTCCACAAGCTTCATCGGAAGACCTGCTTGAAGCCCACAACGGCAGACCTTATATCCACCTGGTCTCCTATGACGTGTCTTATCCAGCAAAGACTCTTTAGATTAATTCAAACTTATCCAAATCATTATTTGAATTAATCCAAGACATTCCCTGACATATCAAGCCGCCGAAAGCAACTTTTTGAAAAGCAGGAAGACTTTTCGTCCTGAACAGTGAAAGCAGGAAAAGCAGACTGGCTCCTACTATCTGCAACAACTCTCAGATCTGACACCTAAATCGCCCACTTTTTTCAAGATCTCAGAAATCATTACCTGCTCTAGATATCTGTGAAGACGAAAATCCTTGACTGACAACCTCATGCATTTAATGCATTCTTAGAAAGAGCTGCTAAAGTATTCGTCTTCTCCAACGGATCTTTTGAAGTGCACCTGCTATAAATGCTGCCATTGAAGACTGGAAAATCAAGCAACTGTATAGAATCAATCGAACACAAAAAGGATTGCTCTGAAACTTCATAAACTCCAAGTCTTTCAGCTCAGTGCAATCAAGAGATCCTCTACAGATCTAGAAGTCCTCGTCAACAACAAGAAGCTGTTCATCAACACTTATTGTTTTTAACTTCTTGTTGTTTACTTTCATTAACTATACTTCAGCACGAATTAAATATCTTTTTACAGATATTTAATTCCCTAGACCCCAAACACAAGTCAATATTTTGTGCACGATCCATTAGGGATATTCTTTGTAATTGATCTAAGTGGAAAACACATAGTGCACTATTTAAATCCAAGGTTGACTGCCTTGGTGGTGGACGTAGCACTCTTTATAGTGTGAACCATCCCAAAATACTTGTGTTATTTCTTATCTGTTTGTTTGTCATTTGATCTGTTCTTTACTTTTATTATCTTTATCCATTTACAGCAGAACTTAAGTGACTTGTAAAAGGTCTACCGGTAGTCCTTATCGGCAGACCTGGATCAACTTCCTTGAAGGTCTTCCGCTACTTCTATCTTTTCTATAGATTGCAAGTAACCTTCAAAGAATTTACTTAAAAGTTTTAAGTGTTTAATAAGCTATTCAACCCCTCCCCCCTTCTAGCTTATTATTGTGCCTATTGGGACCCACAATTGGTATCAGAGCCTTACTCTTTGATAACAAGTTTTTCCAAGATTAAACTCTTGAGAGATACGATAAAATGGCACAAACACACTACATGCTGCCTACATCTAATGCTAACCACGTCCCAATATTGGACGAAGGACATTTTGATGTATGGAAGGATAAAGTAATGAGATTTATGAATTCGATTGACAACAGATTATGGAAATGTGTTACTGCAGGTCAACATGTACCAATGAAGCCAAATCTTCTAGCCTCCATTGCTGGGAATCCTGCAGAAGTACCAAAAGAAGAATCTGAATGGACAGAGGATGATAGAAAGCTGGTAGAACTTGACAGCAAAGCAATTAACATAATCACCAGCTCTCTCGACACAAGCACATAACAGCAAGTGATTCGATGTACAACTGCAAAAGAGATGTGGGAAGCTCTTGTGGAATACTTGGAAGGAGACCAAGACACAAGAGATAACAGAAAATATACATACATCCAACAGTTTGATTCTTTCAAAAAGGATCCTAAGGAAACCTTGAGACAAGCATACGATCGCTTCAGTGAGGTAATAAATAGCTGCTTTTCTCTTGGTAAAACGTATGATAAAAAGGAAATGAACATGAGGTTTTTAGGCTCTCTAGGTAGCTTATGGCATGTTAAGACCACGACTATGAAAGAATCCAAGAACTTAAACGAGATGACTCTCCGTAGTCTCTACGCAAGTTTGAAGGTTTATGAACTTGAAGTGAATCAAGCTCTAGAGCAAGACAAACAGTTCAGAACTGTGTCCTTGCCAGCCATGGTCCAAGAAGAAATCACTGTTGAAAACAAACCTTCCACTTCTTCCTGTGAAAATGATTTTTTATCAGACGAACAATTTGCCATGTTTGTAAAACATTTTCAAAAATTCGCAAAATATGGAAGGAAGAACACACACCAACAACCTTTTAGGAAGAATGGTGAAACCTCATCTAAGGAAGAGCTTGTGTGTTACAACTGTAGAAAACCTGGTCATTTTTCCTCAAAATGTCCTAAGCCAAAATTTGAAGCATACCGAAAACCCTCTTTCAGAAAATTTCAAAAACAAAAGGGTATGTTGGCTGAAGACATAGAAGACAAACAGGTTGCTACATGGTTTGAGACAGATTCAGAAGAGGAGGAAGATGATTGTGAGCAAGCTAACATATGCTTAATAGCTCATGATTCAGATCCTACCTATGACTCTGAAAATGAAGTTGAAGTTTCACCTAGTCCCTTGAACATAAATGAAACCAACAGTGACAACTTCAGTAAGGAAGAACTTCTCAAGGATAATCAAGATATGCTTGAAGAATTTAATTCCTTTAGAGTAGCCTATGTTAAACTGGCCAAGAACTGTGAGAAACTTACTACTGAGAAATCTATGATGGCAGCTGAGATTCAAACTCTCAATAGCTGTCAACAAGAGAGTATCAAGTTGAAGGAAGAAAACAAATTCCTTTATGACAAAATTGATTATCTTTCTAAGCACATCAAAGGACTTGACCTAGAGAAAATTGCCTTGCAAAAGACAATTGACTCCTGGAACAGCTCCAAGGATGCATTCGAAGAAATCCTATCAAGCCAAAAATCTAGTAATGATAAAACTGGCATATGATATTCAGATATGCCTCTTCCGACAATCTCTTCAGTCATAGAGAAAGGTGAATCCTCCGAGACTGCTAATGATATATCTTTCTCTAAACAGACATTTGGAAATGTAGGGAAACAAGGCCTTGGTTATTCAAGTGTCCCTTACGTTTACCCTAAAGTTTAGAAAGGTAAAGCCAAGATGATTGACTCAAATGAGAAACCTGAAAAGGTAACGGTAGAGAAAGCAAAGTCTGCCGGCAACAACTATGCTAAGGCAAAGTCTGCTGGCGGTAGACCTACTAAACCTCTACCGGTAACTATCAAGTTTGTCTATGAAACATGCAAGGCTCCTTTACCTGTTGAAGGTAAACTTAAAGGTATTCTACCAAATCCTCCTGAAAAGGTAATCATCAGAAAAGCTAAAGCTAAGTCTAATGGTAACCTACCCAGGAAGATTCACAAGAAACCAATTAAGTTTACCATCAACAAGCAAGCTGAACCAAGAATGGATGTCAAGAAAAGGAATGATCATAATCACTCTTCAGTTAAAGTCACTAACAGTTCTCTATGGACTTTCCATTTATGTCATTCTTGCAATTGTCTAGGCCATCTGGCACCAGAATGCCTGCTAAGGTTCACTCCAAGATCTGAGAGACCTAGTTCTCTCAAGGTCAAGCAGGTATGGGTTCCAAAAGGTTGCTAATCCTTAGGACCCTAAAGAAAATAAAGGGGACCTTGTTGCTTTAATTCTTTTTCAGGAATGCTTCATGGCTATAGAATCAGAAAACAAAGACATCGGTACTGGATAGTGGTCGCTCAAGACACATGGCGGGAGGAGCAAGTCTTCTTCTATATAGGCGAGGCAAAAGGACCCACTGTTATTTTCGGAGACAATGCTAGAGGAAAAACAATTGGATATGGCTCAATCACTAGAGGAAGTCTCTCCATCAACAAAGTTTCTCTAGTGAGTGGCCTAAAGCACAATCTGTTGAGCATATCCCAATTCTGTGACAAAGGACTTCTATGCCAATTCAACTCCAACCAGTGCCTCATCAAAGATAGTGAATCCTGCTCTACAATACTGACCGGCAATAGACAAGGAAACGTCTATGTCGTGGACTTAAATCTTCTAGGGAGATTCTCAAGCCTTTGCCTAGTAGCTAACAACGTTCGTGACAATAGCTGGCTATGGCACAAGCGTCTCAATCACCTCAACTTCAAGCACCTCTCCAAGCTCTCCAAAAACGGGCTTGTCAAAGGTCTACCTACGGTGTCTGCCGACCATGACAGAATTTGTAAAGCTTGCCAACTAGGAAAACTTTCCAAGTCTTCCTTCAAAATAAAGTCTGTATTGTCAACAAACAGACCTCTTCAACTTCTGCATATGGATCTCTTTGGACCAATCACAACAGCCAGTATCTCTCGAGACAAGTATACACTTGTGGTAGTTGATGACTACTCTAGATTCACTTGGATTGAAACAATGACATCTAAAGATGAAACGTACGATCTAGTCACAACTCTTTTCAGAAGACTTCAAACTCAAAAGCTTGAAGACATTAGTGACATAAGATCAAACAATGGCACTGAATTCAAGAACAATGGTGTAGAAAAGTCGCTTTGTGATGACCACGGGATCGGCCACAACTTCTCGCGCGCGTGCTCCTCAACAACAAAACGATTGTGTAGTGAATGGAAGAAACAGGGAACGATTGAAGCAGCAAGAAGAACAATCATGGCCGTGAAGCTAAACTTCGAAGTATTTCAGGCGAAAGCCGTCAACACCTGCATGTTTCACGAGAGTAACGGATCCACGGTAAACAAGTTTCATAATAAAACTCCATATGAAATATGGAGAGGAAAATCCCCAAACATAGGATTTCTTAAAATCTTCGGCTGTAAATGTTTTATTCTTTATAATGGAAAAGAATATAGAGGAAAATTTGATGCAAAATCGATCGAAGGAATTTTTAAGGGCATTCAAATATTCAAAAGCATTTTGCATCTTGAAGAAATCTAATTTAAAAATTTTAGAATACATTGCATGTTTCTTTTGATGAATATGACTTGTTAGAGCCTAGAAAGGCTCGAACGTTGCTAATGATTCGATAATGATGAGACAGTACAAATCGGCATCTACTTCCTCCTCATCGGAAAGCGGCAATGAGTCCATCAGAAGTGCCGATAACCCTCCACCGGTGGCGTAAACTCTACCGGTACCGATTCTAACTCTTACGGTGACCACGAACCCATCTCTTCGTCTTACCCCAAGCACCTTTACGAGATCGCTCATCCTTCTTGTTCACGGAAAATGAAAGTTTTGAAGATCCCATGTCTTACGAACATTTTGGTGAATCTCCTTCTCAACCTACTCGGAATTCTTAAGGGAAGAACCCACGAAGTGATCTTCCTCCAACTATTATTGAAGCAAAGATCATCCCATTTCTCAAATTATTGGTGATCTCAACACACGAGGATTCGTTTGAAATAAAGTTCGAGAAGAGATTATGTTTGCTTATGCATTTGTATCTGAACTCGAGCCAAAGAAGATTGATGAAGCTATTATGGATCATAGCTGGATTGAAGCTATGCAAGAGGCGAACATTTGAAAAGATGTAAGGTGTGGAGCTTAGTACAAGGCCGATCATCGGTCGTCGGCACTAAATGGGTTTCGAGAAACAAAAGAGAGATGAAGATGGAAATGTCACGAAAACAAAGCTAGGCGGTTGCTCGGGGCTACCGGCGGGGAAGAAGGAATTGATTTTGATGAAACTTTTTGCTCTTTGCTAGATTAGAGGCAATCGAGACTCTTTCTAGCCTATGCCTCGTTCATGGACTTCAAAGTGTATCGGATGGATGTAAAGAGTGTCTTTCTAAATGGTGATCTCCAAGCGCTCGTGGAACAACCTCCGGATTTGTCATTTCGGACAAAGCTGGATCACGTCTACCGACTCAAGAAAGCTCTCTACGACGGCGAAGCTCCTGGAGAGCTTGGTATGAAACTATATCAAGTTCTTAATAGAACAAGGATTCGTGAGAGGAAGGATAGACACTACTTAATTGATCCTCAAGCACAAAGGCCATTCTCTTGGTACAAATCTATGTGGACGACATCATCTTTGGATCAACCAACCAAAGCCTGTGTAAAATATTCGAGAAGCTGATGCAAAGCAAGTTGGAGATGAGCATGATGGGTGAACTTACCTACTTTCTAGGATTGCAAATACAACCTTCCGGAATCTTCATCGGACAAACCAAATATGCAAAGAACTAATCAAGAAGTTTGGTCTTGATTCAGCCAAAAGATTCGAAACTCAATGTCTACCGGCGCCATCTTGACAAAGATGAGAAGCGGCGAAACATGACCAAGTACCGGGAATCATAGGTTCACTTCTTTACCTTCTTTACTAGTAGACGACATTATGTTTCTTCGTTTGTGTTTGTGCAAGATTTCGAGGCCATCCAAAGGAGTCACATTTGCTTGCCGCCAAACGTGAAACAACATCGATATGTTTCGAAAACAACAAATC
>CM028378.1:152297710-152342804 GCA_013146195.2 Codonopsis lanceolata | reverse complement strand
AAAACTTCTCGAGGAAGATGTTTTAGGAATTTTAGATTTTGGAGATTTTGATCCAGAATAGAAGCCAATCCAGTAGTTCAAAGAAGCGACATACATATTCACAGATGCCGGTGGTTCGTGGAAAAATTCGTGATGTTTCACCTAATGTGCCTGATGTCGCAACATCTAAGAAACATTGAACAAAGAACCGCGTAAGATGAAGTTGCTGGAACTGATTCAAATCAGGAAAATGATCAGTCCAGATTGACTGAACAGGAAATTGACATTCCAAGCAAGATTCAGAAAATCATCCTCTCACCAAGCTATAGGTAATGTACTGTGATGGTATGTCAACAAGAAAGAAAGGTAAAGTGGATTACAAGAAACTTGCATGCATGCACACACTTGAATTTGATGAAATACATGCTTCATGTTTTGTTTCCACTATTGAACCTAAAAATGTGCAAGAGGCCCTCAAAGATGAAAGTTGGATAAATGCCATGCAAGAGGAACTAGATCAATTCACAAAAAATGATGTTTGGTATCTAGCCCTGACCCACTTCAATAAATGTTATTGGAACTAAATGGATTTTCAAAAACAAAACGAATGAAGTGGGAGAAATAATAAGAAATAAAGCTAGATTGGTAGCTCAAGGGTATACACAAGGTTGAGGGGTGGATTTTGATGAAACTTTTGCACTGTAGCCCGTGAGTCTATCCGTCTCGCTTCTAGCAATTGCTTGTTTTTGACATCACTCTTCAACAAATGGATGTGAAGAGTGCATTTTTAAATGGAATTCTTGAGGAAGAAGTTTTTGTGGAACAACCAAAAGGGTTTGAGGACCCCCATAAACCCAATCATGTGCTTAAATTGAAAAAGGCTTTGTATGGCCTCAAACAAGCTCCTAGAGCTTGGTATGGTAGGCTTACGCATCACCTTTACAAAGTGGGTTTAGAAGGGGAGGTGGATAAACACTGTTTATTCAAAAACAAGATAAACATATTTTGATTGCTCAAATTTATGTTGATGACATTGTGTTTGGATCCACCTCCAAATCCTTGGAAAAGAGTTTGTGAATTGCATGACTTCCACATTTGAAATGAGCATGGTAGGGGAATTGACCTATTTTTTAGGAATTCGATCAAACAATCACATGAAGGGATGTTCATTTCTCAAGCCAAGTACTCTCTAAACTTGGTGAAGAAATTCGATCTTGAGAATGGAAAACATAAAAAAAAAAACCCTATGGGTACATCCGATAAACTTAATAAAGATGAAAAATCAGAAAGTGTTGATCCTACCTTGTATAGAAGTATGATAGGAAGTTTGTCGTATTAACCGCCACCCGCCCGTATATCATGTGCTGTGTGTTTGTGTGCAAGGTATCAAGCAAACCCCAAAGTTTCTCACCGAAAGTTGTAAAAAGAATAATTCGATATGTTGGTGAGACCTTTGGCATGGGTTTTGGTATACTAAGCACACAAACACCAATCTTGTTGGGTTTAGTGATGCCGACTGGCCGTAGTGTGATGACATGAGAAGTACTTCGGAGGATGTTTTTATCTAGGAAACAATCTGATTTCATGGTTTAGCAAGAAACAAAATTGTGTAGCCCTATCAACAGATGAATCTGAGTATATAGCTGCTGGTAGTGGATGTACACAACTTTTGTGGATGAAACAAATGATCCAAGATTATGGTTTGCACAAAGGATATCTTAACCATGTATTGTGACAACACAAGTGCAATAAGCATAGCTAAAAATCCTGTTCAACACTCAAGAACAAAGCACATAGATATAAGACACCATTTTATTAGAGACTTAGTTGAACAAGGCATTGTCTGCATTGAACATGTTGGTACGTAAAACCAATTGGTCGATATCTTTACTAAAGTCTAGATTTTGAGAGATTCATAAATCTTAGGAAATCTCTCGTATGTGTGCCATGTAATCCCTCACTTATATATAAAAATTTTTAGGCATATTGCATTGTTATTTAGGGGGCACACTAGATTCAATCTGTTTGTGTTTAGTACCTGTGATTGTTATGGAGATTCATTCAAAATTTTGTGATCTTATTGTTCAAATGCTATTCACCATCTCCCAATAAAATTTGATCTTGAAATTGCAAAAAATTTTAAACCACAAAGGAAAGAGCTACCTTTCGAAATTTTTAGGATGCTGCAATTTGTCAATGTACTATGAAGTTTAGACTTGCATGGGTTGATCTTGACTAAATTGACTCCTCTTAATTGACAAAGTGTGAAAGCTACCTAACGGAAAAGAGCTACCTATGAACAAGGTTGTGGCATCTTTCTTTGGGACTATGAATTTTCGAATTTCATGGGTTGATCAATCAAGCAGTTGCCAAATTTTGTAAATAGTGTGAAAGGTTCCTAGTGGTTTTTGTCAAATTAGCTTGAAATAAAGTAAAGCTATTTTCATAGAAATAAAGTACCTATGAGGTTTATGGGAGTAGTTGTGTTTTATTTGGTGAAAGAAAAAATGAGAATTTGGACATAAAATCACAGTTTTTTGGTGGATTTCCATTGTTGCAACATTGGGAACCGCAATCGATGGTCTAGACATATCATTTGTGTGTGTATGCATTTCTTTGATTTTCTCTTTTTCATATTTTAGACATACTTTCTAGGTCATATAGTTATAGGGTATCAGCCTCCTTAGTTTTTGTCCTTCAAAATTAATGCCTGTTTTGCCTCTAGTTCTCAAAGTCATTATTTTATGTGGCTGTCTAAACTGCTGTGTTTTTTTTAAAGATCAGAACTGGGTTCATTGTCTGTGTTTAAATATCTTGTGTGGTATCAATCTTGGTTAAGTATGTTTTGTGTATTCTCGAAACACGATAAATTCAAAATGTTTTTGAAATCGATTGTGTATCTAAATTATCCTCATATTTCTCACATGTTCATAACAAAGGACTCATATCTTAACTCTATCGGGTTGTTAGCATGTGATTGTTAAAAAATTTGAGTTTGGTTTATGGTTTCGACCTCTCCCTCCCTCATTAATATCCAACGGCTAATTGAATTAGTGGCGTGTTTAGTGGAATTCTTTCTTACAGCAGAACTCACGTCACTGCTTGCCAGATTCTTTTTTCTCTCAACTCTCAAAGACGAATTTCTCGAGTCTCCATCTTCCCCGAAATTCGATTCTTCGTCTCAATCCTCCCCTGTTCTTCATCTATTCGCTTCACCTAATCTCAAATGGCTTCATCCTCTAAAAGCCCCAAATTGTCAAAATCTGATGCTGATGCAACAATGAAATCAACATTGAGTTCCAATCCATCCACTGATAATCTCTCAACAGCCATGGTTGTATTTCAATCGTTTCCTGAACCACTCACGGTAATTCTTCCTGGTGAAAAAGGGAATGAAATTGATGTTGAAAACCCGGTGATTTATCCGGCCTCCCAATAATGGGAACCCTAGATCTCATCGCCAAAGCAAGAAAGCAGGTATTCGCCAGTATTCCGAATTACGAAGATCCATCTACGCTGCCGACATTCAAATGCAAGAAGAACAAAGTAGGCGCAGATTCTTCAAAGAATCAATCCATCTTGAAAGCCACTCAGATGATGAGGATTTTGTTCCTCCACCCGAAATGCTCAATCCCCCTCGTTTCGCGAGCATGTTTCATCATTGTCACCAAAGATCTCCTATTCCTTCTCGTGTTCAAAGAGAATCGGCCAGATGATGACTCACCCTATCCATTCTCCTCCAAATTCATATCTAAGGCTGCCTCTCTCCGCTATAATATCTCTAGGAACATTATAGATGAACGAAATGTTGTGGCTTCTGTGTTAGAATCATACAATCTCACTGCTTACTTCTCTGATAGAAAACTTGTGAACACAATCTCTCTGGCTGCTCCATATCTTAGGGAATTAATTCATGAATTTTATGCTAATATTGAGAAAAGGATTTGTAATCCTTGTGATTCCAGTTTTGAGAAAGTATTTGTTCGAGGTAAATGGTACTCGTTTTCCCCATCCATCATAAATTCTGTCCTAGACACTCCTTCATCTGGAAATCTTGATTTTACTTTAGATCTTAATTCATGCGTGGTTGAACTGTCGGGTGGTAAATTTTCTCAGTGGCCAGCTAAGGGTACTCCTCTTAGTACCTCCCAACTGTCTTCATTGTATGCCTTTTTGCATAAAATTTGCTGTGCCAATTGGTCTCCATCCAAAAACACCAATGTAATAACTGAAGAACATGCTAAAGTTCTTTACCTCATTGGGACTAAAGGTCCATTTGATTTTGGGTTGTATGTGTTTAGGAAAGTCTCCTCCATGGCTGAAACAGGAGGAGACAAAAGGTCCCTTATCTTCCCCTCTCTCATCTACAAAATACTGGTGTCTCAAGGCTACAAGCCATCTCCCTCTACTCGTTTCTCTCCTCTCCTTGAACCTCTCCAATTTTCTGCAAAACTTTTAAAAGGTGATAGGATAGTCAATTTGCCTCTACCTTCTGCTACTGATGCCCCCTTCACTGGTCCCAGTTCTTCTCATTCTCCTGCTTCCCCTTCAGTTACAGCTTCTCCTGCTGTTCCTTCCATTGTTACTCCCATTGTTGCAACATCTGGTGCAACATCCAGTTTGTTTGCTCATCCTACTGCTCCCATCTCTGTGTCATTTGTCAAAGACCAATTGAAGATGATCCAGTCACAGCTCACTCTCCTTTCTGCACACCAATCTTTTCTCACTTCCTTGGCTGCCCACTATTCTTCTTGGCTAGATAATCATTCTGGTCAAATAGGGGGTGAGAATGAAGCTGCAAGAGTTAGTGATGCAAGAGTTAGTGATGCAACTGATGGAAATGAAGTCGGGTTCCCCGTGTCGAAGTCGCAAGATTCAAGTTGAAGCCGCAGCTTCCGATAAAGCTCCCGAAAACCGGCTTCCCTCTCTTGATGTGGTTCTGATTTGATGTAAACTTGGGTGTTTGGTTGAGTTGGTTGTTTTTCATGGATATTTCTGAACAATTGTTTCATTTGGTTCTGTGATATTTGGATATTTTGGGATACATGTAATAAGTAGTTAGTTGTAGTTTTTAAATCATGGCTCTCTTGGTATATTATTGATATTAGTTTCAGGGGGTGTTTTAAAGCCTAATTTGTCTTGTTTTCACTTTCTTGGTCAAAGAAGGATTTTACTTTTGTTAATGATATTTTAGGTGTTAGGATTTGGTTAGGATACTTTTGTTAGATTGATTTGAAAAAAATCTTTCAAAAGATTTAGGTGATATATTTTTGGTAACTAAATCTTTGCAAAATAATTTAGTTATTAAAGATATCATAATAGGAAACATAATCTTTCTTAATATTGTGCTAATTTCTTTCCTAATTGGAGAAGGTCTTCTTGTGCCGTGTTCCTACAGGTTGGTGGCCTATATATGCAGACGGGATTTCGTGGTTTGGAGTGCGCCGAGAGCTTACAAAAAGAATTCATTCAGAGTGCTGTGTGCGTACAAGATAGAATCAATTCAGAGTCTTGTGAGCAGAGCTTGAGAGAGGAGATCAAAAGGCCATATACGGAGAGCATTCTGCAAGCAGTTCCTTCATACATGCTGCTTGAAACTTCTGAGAATACAACCTTGTATTTCCAGAAGTTCTGATTTGTGTGCTTCCCAGTTACTCGTTGTTTGGAAGCTGTGTTTTGTTCTTTCTTCCCACGTTTGATTTAGTGGTTTATGTGGGTTTTTCGGTTCTCCAAGATTCTATATCTTGTGAGAATTTTTGTTAATTGTTAAGCATAAAAACAATGTTGATTTTAATATATATTGTGTTGCCTTGAGGCTTGATCTACAAGTTTGATACTTGTAGATTGTTTTTGATTAATTCTTGTCTTCTAGATCTGTTAGAAACTGATTTTCTATAAATTTCCGCTGCTACTACTGTTTTTGTTAATAGTTGCTGTTTTCATTGTGACAGCCATTGTTGCAACAATCACTGCAACATTGGCTATTACATTGACTCATATCGAGAATCTGTGGTATCGCGTTCTTTCAAAAAGTATTTAGATAAATGACTTTTACTAAACTAACAAAAGAATATATATGTTCACAATTGTTAGAAGTTGATATTGGCTTTAAAAATCCTTAGGCAAAATCTTTCCAATAAAAAATGATTTATTCCTCGTTGGTTACAAAGAATTATTTTAGTTTTCAAGTTTTTAGATAAATTTTTTTTACTAACTATAGAAGAGATGTATCTAACATTAGATAGAAAATACTGTTGGTTTCAAAAGTCTTACGATAAAAGATTTCCACTATTACTATAAATAGAATAAATGTATCTCACATTCGTTAGAAAATGATGTTGGTTTCAAAAGTTTTAAGATAAAAGACTTTGAATGACTTTTAAAACTAACATCAATTTATAACCAGTATAAGAAACATCTCTTCTAGTAGTAATATTAGTAGAGATATATTTCATATTGATTATAAACTGATGTTGGCTTTAAAATTCTTTTGATAAAAAAATTCTACTTATCACCATAGAAGAGATGTATCTTACATTGTTTAAAAAATATGTTAGTTTTAAAAGTCTTATGTAAAAGACTTATACTCTTATTACCAATAAAAAAGATGTATATCACATTATTTAAAAAGAAAGGTTGGATTTTAAAGTTCTTAAATTAAAGACTTTCATTTTTACAATAGATGTATATATCTCACATTGGTTATAAAATATTTTACTATTATTAACAATAGAAAAGATGTAACCCACATTGATTAGAAATTGACGTTGGTTTTAAAAATACTATTATTAATTACCAATAGAAGAGATATATCATACATTAGTTAGAAAGCGATGTTGGTTTTCGAAGTTTTTTGATACAAGACTTCTACCATTATTACTAATAGAAGATGTATATCTCACATTGGTTACAAAATGATGTTGATTTTAAATTATTTTAGATTAGATAAAAGATTTTTACTATTATTAGTAATAGAAGAGATATATCACGCATTTTCTATAAAATGATGTTGGTTTTAAATTACTATTATGACTAATAAAAGAGATATATCCTACATTGGTTAAAAATGATGTTGATTTCAAAAGGTTTTAGATTAAAAAAAAACTTATGTTCTTATCATCAATAGATGAGAAGAGAAGAGAAAATATGTATCCCATTATAGAGAAAGAGATGCTAGTTTTATATTTTTTAGGGTAAATTACCAATAACCCCCCTCAACTATATGTTGGGTTCAAATTGCCCCCCTCAACTACTAATTGAAGCAATGTACCTCGCTCAACTATTACATTTTTTTTCAATTGTAGCTTCTATTTATGCACTCTCATTTTGTAAAATGCTTAGCTGCGACTCATGTGACTATCTTTAGATTTTTTTTTCATTATAGTGTTCTTTTAGCGTTTTAATTGACTATTTTATCATTAATATTCTAAAACCTTGATTGTGCCTAAAAATTGTCAATACAAACAATTTCTTATCTTTATTTTGATTATTATGGTAAAAATAATACATAAAGATTATTATGTGAGTCTTAGGTGAAATTTTTTTGTCAATTCAAATAGTAATGCCAAATGCAAATGGTACAATTTAAGAAAATATTATAGTTGAGGGGGGCACATTGCTTTTAATTAATAATTGATGGGAGGAATCCAAACTTGACCCATAGTTGAGGGGGCTACATGTAAATTACCCATTTTTTAAGATAAAAAACTTTTACTATTATTAATTACTAAATGATGAAATGTATTCCACACTATTTAGAGAGTGATGTATGTATTAAAAGTCTTTTTATAAAAGACTTATTACCAATAGAAAAGATATATTTCACATTAGTTAGGAAAGTGATATTGGTTTAAAATGTTTATAGATAATGTATCTCACATTGGTTATAAAGGGATGTATCCCACATTATATAGAAATATATATTGGCTATAAAAGTCTTTATTTTTATATTATTATCAATTGAAAAGATGTATCACATCACCAAACTTTTAATATTGTTGAATCATCAAATATCCACATCACTTGATCACTTGAGACTTTTTATTTTCTAGCAATTAGCTAAAAATAATAGTTAATATGATATTGTGATATTAATCATTTATTATTAATCACTTATATTATTAATAATAGTGGAATTTTTATATAAAAAGACTTTTACTATCAACATCATTTCTTAACCAATATGAGATAATATTATTATATTGGTATTGGGTGAGCACTTTACTCTAATGACCCACTTCTAATACTATGCTTTAAACTTTGATATCTTATTCATCCAAAACTCGATTTGTACAAATAAATATATCATTTTGATAATCTCACTGAGTAGAACACATTTGCACAATTACCTTTACCAACAAACAAATGACACGTAAAGAAATTCATGCCTCAAGTTGCACAATTTCTTTCATTAAAAACACTAATTTTTCAACAAGTATTAGGTGAGTACTTTAATGGTTTATAAAATCAACATTAATTTATAACTAATGTAAGATGGATCTCTACTATAATTACCAATAAAAATGATGTAACAAACATTTGTTAAAAATTGATGTTGGTTTAAAAAGTATTTAGATAAATGATTTTTACTAAACTAACAAAAGAAGATATATGTTCACATTTGTTAGAAGTTGATGTTGGCTTTAAAAGTCCTTAAGTAAAATCTTACCAATAAAAATGATTTATTCCTTATTGGTTATAAAGAATTATTTTAGTTTAAAAGTTGATAGATAAAATTATTTTAAGATAAAAAGATTTCTACTATTATTATTAATAGAATAGATGCATCCCACATTCGTCAGAAACTTATGTTGGTTTCAAAAATTTTAAGATAAAATGCTTCTACTATTATTATTAATATAATAGATGTATCTTTCAAAGTATCAAAATAAAAGACTTACTATTATATATATATATATATATATATATATATATATATATATATATATATGGTTTTATATTCAAACATTTAAATCATAATGTCTAAAAGCTTAAAAATTGTACTACTACTATTATAAAAAGAAGAAAATGTATGTCACATTTAAAAATTATAACAGTATTATTACAAAAAAAAAAAAAAAAACCCTGTGCGAAGCATGGGTTCTATAACTATTAAGAAACGAATAGACGTTCCCGAAAAGCTCTCTGTGATTATTCCATTCAAATTCAATGCTTTTGTAACTTCTTGTTCTTCTATTGAAGAGTCTGGTTGAGTTGAGAAGAACAAGAGGCTTTGCTTAATCAACACTCTTATATGT
This sequence comes from Codonopsis lanceolata, assembly GCA_013146195.2. Taxonomy (NCBI): domain Eukaryota; kingdom Viridiplantae; phylum Streptophyta; class Magnoliopsida; order Asterales; family Campanulaceae; genus Codonopsis; species Codonopsis lanceolata. The sequence continues at coordinate 152,333,568 of CM028378.1, read as the reverse complement.
ACTGCATTGCATGTATATAAAGCTCAAAAGCCTCAGCTTTGTTTCGTCAACTAATTCATATCAACCATGGCTACCCAAACAAATCTCGTAAGTTTTCCTTTAATTTCTCTCGCTATTCGGTCTTCTTACTGTCATGCATTTTGATCATATAGTATATTGGATAGATTGCCATGCTCGCTCAACTTGTTTTTTTATTTTAATAATCTTTTGTAGCAAAAAATGAATATTGAATCGCGTGGGGTGATGCAATTTCTTCACAACGAAGCCGTCAATGGTTTCCCTAAAGGTAATCTTGTGTGTTCGCCGGCACTCATTGACGCTGGACTAAGCATAATGGCACAAGGCTCAAAAGGGGAAACGTTGAAGCAGTTGCTCGGCTTTCTAGGAGCGGAAAGCCTGGAGGATCTCCATTTGAAGTCTTCAAGCTTGAAAGTTCTTGGCCTATCCAATAATGGCTCAACTGCGAGAAGCAGAGAGAATGACTATGGGCCCAAGCTGTATTTTGGTATGCTGTTTGGGTTGATAAGCACTTTCCTCTTTTGCCGTCATTCCAAGAGGTTCTTCGCAAGATATATGATGCCGATGTCAATTCTGTAGATTTTCAAAACCAGGTGTTTGCTACTTCTGTTCTACCCATCTTAATTGTTTGACTATCTGATTTCTTTTCCCTAAATTGCCTTGTATTTTGTTGGTGTTTATGTTTTTGAACATAGTAGTATCAATTAATTATTCATATTTTCATTTTTCAAGGTTGATCGAGTAATAAAAGATGCCAACTCTTGGGTTGAAAATGCAACAAATGGACTCATCAATCAGATTCTCTCTCGTGAAGCTATTCGTCACGATACTATGCTCATCCTTACGGGTGCTCTATATTTCAAGGCGACGTGGGCTCGTGGATTTCAATTCCATCCCAAGTTTACTAAAAACAATGACTTTTATCTTCTCAATGGCAAAACTAAATCTGTTCCTTTCATGATCCTGCAAAACAAATATTATGAATATGGATATTTTGATGGCTGCAAAGTTATCAAGATTCCATATCAAGAAGGCCGCGATTCAACCCACTTCTCCATGTATTTCCTTCTTCCGCATGAGAAAAATGGATTGCCTAGCTTGATTGAGAAATTCCATTGTAACTCTCAGGTATTCAATCAGTGCTTTCTAGGCCTTAGCAAGGAGAGAATTTTCAGGCTAGAGATTCCCAAGTTTAAAGTGTCCTTTGACCTCAATGTTTCTGATACCCTGAAGAAATATGGGTTGATCCGGCCCTTTGAGTTGTCAGGAGATCTCACTGGTATTGTTCAATTACCCCAGGGAAATACTGATAGAATATGTGTGAAAGAGTTTATAATGAAGTGTTGCATTGAAGTTGATGAGGAAGGGACTGAAGCTGCTGCGGCTTGGTTGACGATTTGCGGTGGTGGGTATGCACCACCTCCCCCGAATTTCATAGCTGACCATCCTTTCATGTTTATTATCAAAGAAGAGACATCTGGTGCGGTGCTTTTTGCTGGCTCTATTCTTAATCCGTAATTGGGTCGACCTCTTTTTTGGCTTAAGTTAAGACTTAACTACTTAAGCCCCTGACCCTTTTCCTTTGTATTTTGATTTCTGTTTTATCTTTGGACAGGATTGAAATACTTTGTCTGTTAATCATATTATTATATGCTTTAACCTGCAACCGTCATTACTTTTTTGTTATTATTGTTATTATTACTATTATTAAAAAGTGTAATATTAGAATATATAAAATCTCAATAAAAAAAGACTTACATATTTTTAAAAATTAAAAATAAATAATAGGCTTAGGGCTCGTTTGTCGCGGCTTATGGCCGATAGTTTAAGCTGTTGGTTGAACTGACTTATGGTTGATTTGATGATAAATTGTTTGTTACAGTCAATCTGATGAAAAGCGGTATATGATTAGTATATTTGTTAAATAAGATGAAAATTATTTATTTATTACAAATTGACCATATATTCTAAATTTTCAAATCAATTAGTTTCTGATTAAGGAAAACTTCTCACATTTTATCTTAGAGCATCTCCATCAGACCAATTTTTAATACTAATTTTTAACTGGATCTCACTATCACCTACACATTTTAACAATATTATTCTCTAAGAATTTTTATCTCCAATGGTTTTCATTCTTACTCAATTATTACATGGTCCCACTACAAAATCATCCATTTTATTTATACTACTTTTTAAATTTTATACTTTTAAACAAATTAATTAAGTTGTATATTGTTTTATAAATAATTAATTTGTTTTCAAGTTTAATGAATATATCTAATTTTAAATATTATTTATAAATAAAATATTATTTATAAATTAAATAACTTTAATTATTATATTTCATATTCAAATAATTTGTTTAAATTATAAAATAATTTATAGAAGTTGTATAACTCATAAATTATTTCATTTAATTTTAATTGATAAATATTTTATATTGTTCAAAACTAACCAAAACATAAAACGATTAGAAATTTATATAAAATTGTAAAATTAATATTCATTACATAATTCAAAAGTTACATAAAATGAAAATACTTAAAATTACATAAAAACAAGTCAAAAATAAGAATAATATAAAAGTGTGAATTATTAAAGATCAATCACTAGTTCTCACCGTAATGTTCTCATATATGTTCAATCAAATCGACTCGAAGTTCATGATGTCGGTTGCTATCACGTAGCTCGTTATTTCACTGCAGATATTCTTGAAATCCTGTTGTTGACCCAGGGTTAACTTGGGTAGGGGCATCTCTTGTATCATCAATTCAGTTCGTAACGTGATCACTCTCATCCTCAACAATCATGTTGTGCAGAATAATGCATGTTAGCATAATTTCTTTCAAGTTTTCTCTATACCAAAATCGAACATGATCTCTTACAATAGCCAATCTTGATTGCAGTACGCCAAATGCTTGTTTGACATCTTTTCTTGCAGCCTCTTGCATCTCCTTGAATTTCTTCCTTTTCGGATCCGCTGGACATGAAAAGCTCTTCACAAAAATAGCCCAACTTGGATAAATTCCATCAGTGAGGTAATATTCTTTTGTATACCGTGTGCCATTAACTTCAAAATTGCACGACGGTGCATTTCCTTCGAGTACGTTACTGAACAAAGGTGATTTGTATAACACATTAAGATCATTACGAGAACCCGCAACCCTAAAAAATGCATGCAATATCCATAAATTTGCAAACGCAACTGCTTCAAGCACAAGTTTTGGCTTCCCATGACCTCTTGCAAATTGGTCTTGCCAAGCGACTGGACAATTTTTTCATTCCCAGTGCATATAATCAAGACATCCTAACATACTTGAAAATTCGTGGCTCTGCTCGTGCATTTGAAGAAATTGTTGGGTATCATTAGCATTTGGTCTTCTTAATATATTGTTCTCCAAACAATTGAATAACACATAGACATAGGTTCAGCACGCAATCGATGGCAGTTGTTTCACCAAATCGAAGGTACTCGTCGAGAAGGTCAGACAAAACTCCATAAGCCAATTATCGGATCGTCACCGTGCATTTTTAAAGTGGTGACAAACTTCTTCTTTTTATTGCATCAAACCCCATTGAAAATAACGTGAATGTTTCTCCAATTCATTAATTATCCGAAGAAATACGTTTCTACCCATTCGAAAGTGCCTGCGGAATATATGATCAGGATACAATGGCTGAATTGAGATGTAATCATTGACAAGTTGAGTGTGTCCAATTTCACACTTCCGATTTATATACCTTCTTTTTTTCCTTTTACGTCTGTCGATGTCCGCTTTGGCTGCTTCAATTAGCTCTTTGTGGTGTTCAACATTCGCCTTACATATTTTTTCGGTCGCACTACCTTCGGAATCACTGCTTGTGGTAGAGGAAGTAGAAGACATATTATGGTAGAGGAAGTAAAATACAAAACAAAATTTTATAAGACAAGGTTTGTAGTTCGTCAATGCTGCAAATACTTGTCATCTATATATAGATTATAAATTACAACGACTAATTTTTACAATGGCTAGTATTTACAACGACTACTTTACAACGGCTAGTTTTTACGATGGTTATTTTATAATGACTACTTTACAACGGCTAATTAAAGTTACATAAAAACGTCAATAATTTAAATTATATAAAAACGTCAATAATTAAGATTACATAAAAATGTGCATAATTAAAGTTATATAAAAACATCAATAATTAAGATTACATAAAAAGGTCAATAATTAAGATTACATAAAAACAAGCATAATTAAAATTAATTACATAAAAACGTGCATAATTAAAATTACATAAGACGTGTATAATTAAAATAATACATAAAACAAGGAAAATTAAACTTGAAACCCTTCCTTATTCAACCGTTCCCTTATGAATTCACATGCGAGGACATGTATGACACAATTTTCTGGAGTCATTTCACTTGTATCCTTCATGTGGAATTTGACATCTTTGAGAAACATTTCTTCTTTCTTCGTCTTTGCTTTTATCTTTCTAGCTTCCGCTTCAATCACCTTAGCTTCCATGAGAATATTCATGTTCGATGCAAGTCTATCATGTTTTTCATCTAACTCTTCTTTTGTGAGAGACGTTGTGCATTTGCCTTTACCCTTCTTCTTTGCCACCTTTTGTCCAATTGGACGAGTGTGGGCATCGATTTCTTCTACATCAACACTAGTATTCGAATAGCCTCTCTTGGACTTAGATGACCTAGCTTTTTTATTGATGTGAAATCGCTTTGAGGAGAACATGATGGAGTATCTTTTAACATATTCCAAACATGTTCGAAAGGAAAGGGAGTACCTTTTACTTGGCGATATTCCGTGTAAGCATTGGAGAGTAAATATGCATTGCTCCAACCGCTTTTATGAAGTCCCAAAAGTTTATTGTAGTTTTGATTGAAGCTTCTCACCGACAGATGAATTCTATTTAACCAACGTGGTCTCAACTTCGCGTCAGTTTTCGGCACTGATAAGGCTGGACGATATTGGTTGTAATATTCAGTTATACGACTCCAATAGACGCAACTCTTTTGATTATGACCAACCGTTGCATATTTTCCAACAGTCTCCATAGCTCTTGCATGCGCAATGTCTTCTTCAATTGACCACTTATCATGGGTTACCTTCGCTTTTGTCGGTACCGGTTCCTCCTCCAAGTCAATTGTTTGCACGTTGATTTGTTTCTCAGGAACGGATGATGGTGTAGCCGGTTCTTTTTCTGAGGAGATCGTTCCTAAACTTGCTCTTCTTGATTCATTTGATGAAAAGACATGAGGAGGGTCTTGCATGAAATATTGGCTTTGACCGTTGGAGAAGCTTAAAAATGTGGGAAATTTTGTGCACCTTGAAAATGTGAGAGTAATTTGGATAGACAAGTACATTTGGATAGTTGAGAAAATTAGGATAGTTAGGAAAATTAGGTGGGCATTGGGGGGTAGCCGAAAACTGAGAATTTTGATCATTACCAGAATTTCCCTCCATTTGGGATTTTAAAAAATTAAAATTGTAAAGAGAATGAAGAGTTAATTTTTAGAAGAGTAAATGAAGATGAAATATTTAGAAGAGAAAATGAAGAAAGATTAGAGATTGGACGGTTATTTATAGGGTAAAGATTGAATGATTTTTTTAAAATGTAAAAATAGTCAAATTTTAAAAAAAGTAAGAAGTCAGAATGGTAAGTTTTCAATTTTTTGGAAAGAAGTCAGAACGGTAAGTTTGGAAAGTTTAAACTCTTTTGGAAAGAAGATAAAAATCACAACGATTATGTTTTAAGATTAAAAAAAACAAATCATTTAAAGTGAGTGGGGAGTAGGTGGGATCGGTCAGTCAGAATTCGCATGCCTCTCCCTGCGTGTGTTGCACGCGTGCGGCCTACAAGGGAGGTGTGCCACTCTCATCCTCTCCGCCCCTTTCTCCTTTTCGGCCAATTAATTCTTATTCAAGAATTGAATAAGAATTTTTTGTGAAGAATTTCTTTTCCAATGGGAAAAAAAATTCTTAGCTTAGCAAGACATCTCCTAAGAATACACCGATTGAGATGCTTTTAGAAAACTCAACATGAGATAATATTTAATTAATATTTATTTATTTAATCATATTTAAAACAATAAATAAATATGTAGTTATTTTCTACACTATTTTTTGAACTAATTTGTCATCGTCGTTTCAATAAAGTTTGTAATTTTTTAAATTTGTCTTGTAGTTTCAATAACTGATATTCAAATAAAGAGGATTTAAGCTAAAGTTTTTGATGAATTCCAATTTTTTATAAGAAAATTGTAAAGCAAAATTTTAAATTAAAATAATACTACACGAGTTATTAAATAAAAAACTAAAAATAGAACGTTGTTAATAAACAGTTCTTATAAAAAAGAGAATTCTACATGAAAAAAGAATTTTACAACACAGCACAATTTTCATGTTGACTATTATATGTTAAATCAAATAAAATATTTTTCTTGTAAGCTTATCTTTATAATCTCAAGTATAGCAAGATTTTTAAAAAACGTTAATACTAAATAAGATTTTCTTCGTTAATTCTCGTTCACAAGAATTAGATTACATTCAACATGAGTGTTAACGATGAGATTAAACTTTTTTTCTTCTAGAAATTGTTAAATTGATTATATATATATATATATATATATATATATATATATATATATATATATATATATATAATTTTATTTATTATTTTATTTTATTATAATATGATTCAATAAGAAAAAAATGTAGATATTAATTAAATGAAATCTTTTTCTCTTATATTTTTAGGAAGAATATCTTTCCTTCTTATTTTTTTGTTTATGTATTTCATTCATATTTTCCTTTTGTTTTGTTCATAAAATATCATTTTTGTAACCCCCTAAAATAAAATATAAAACTCCATATAACTTGAAAAGTAAAAAATCATTTAAATTTTAAGATCAACTACCATTAAATAATTTTCAACATTAGAATTTAGAAGTAATTGTGAAAAGGCAAAAACTTGTGTAAGAGGTTTTACAGATATTTTTTGTAAGACGAATCCTATTTACCCAACCCGTCGTGTATTTATGGGTTAAATTGTGAAAAATGAGGGAGATTCTATTTTATGAATTAAAATCCGTAAGATGTTTTATAGGAGACTTACTCATTGTGAAATTGCATCTAACCTTCAAAATATGATGACAATCTACTATACAATAAAGCTCAGTGGGATAAAGAGCGGCTGGGATTGATTATTTTTATTTATATCAAACGGCTGTAATTTATTACGTCTGACACATGTGTCCCCCTGAATCATGACTGTCAAAAAGATTCATAATCTAATATAAATTGTTTTTATCTCATATATAAATCTCATCTAAACTGTTTTTAGCTCAACCTAATCTAATCGTTTCATATTCACGTTTTTCTTCCTAAATCTCATCTAAACTGTTTTTATCTTAACCTTCTAATTCACGCTTCCACGTTTTTATTTCAATCGCTTTCTTCCATCTTTTCGTTTTTTGTTCTCTTTTTAAACTTTGTGCTCCTTTTTTCTTCTTTTTTTTCCTTCATGTAAAATGTGCTATTAAATCTATTTGATGAAGCTAGAATATAAATATTTCATCAAATAGATTTAATAGCCCATTTTACATGAAGGAAAAAAAGAAGAAAGAATGAGTACAGAGTTTAAAAAGAGAACAAAAAAAAAAACTAAGCCTGAAAAGGATGGAAGAAAGCCGATTGAAATAAAAACGTAGGAAGAAAAATGTGAATAGGAAATAGTTAGATTAGGTTAAGATAAAAACAGTTTAGATGAGATTTAGGAAGAAAAACTTGAATAGAAAACAGTTAGATTATGTTTAGATAAAAACAGTTTAGATGAGATTTATATATGAGATAAAAACAATTTAGATTAGATTAGGAATCTTCTTGACAAATATGATTCGGGGGACATGTGCCAAAGCGAATAAATTACAGCCGTTTGATATAAGTAAAAATAATCAATCTCAACCGCTCTTTATCCCACCGAGCTCTATTGTATAGTAGATATATATATATATATATACACACACACACACACACACACACACCAAGGGGGAGAGAGATATTATATCACAAAAAAAAAAATTAAGACTAAGATTTTTAATCTTAAAATTACCCTCGATATACAAATGCAAATTAATAACGAGAGTACCTAATTAATAATACTGCTTATCTATATCTAACTACTAAACAATCCCCAAGTCACTAATGAATGGAGCGTTTGTTAAGAAAAACTCCTTGATTCAATTATTCAATCAAATCTAGACTCGATCAAATGCCAAAAGGTGTAGACAATACTGAACTGAGTAATGTGGCTAAGCCTCAAGCAAATAACGTGCACAGATCAAGCAAGATGAAGGACTTACAAAGATTCTACAAGACTATCCAACTACCATGTTTGGATATATGGAGATGATCTAGGGGCATTTTTGTAACTTTTGTAACTGTTTTATTGATGTTGTTGATGTTAGTTGTTAGATATTTTCTTTGCCCTTTGCCAGGCTTTAAGTTAGTTAGATGCAAGTTTGTTAGTGGAGGTTGAGTGTAGCATTTTGTAACTATATAGTGGGAGTTGCTACTCCATTCTTTCTGGATCAAGAATACGATTCATGAATGAGAAACATTTTCCCTCCAAACCTTCACCACACTGTTTGATTTGATCTGCTATTTACATTCCCAAAGTTTTCATGGTATCAGAGCAATTCGATCCTATGCTTCCTTTTGTTTTGAAGTTCGTTTGAATCCTTGATTCTTATTCTTTCAGAATCCCTATTATCGAATTCTATTCGATTGTTTCTGATCGAATTTTCACTTGAACTTTTACATTCATTTTATCTCATGGCTAAAGCAAGTAACTCAGAGCAGAATACCTCTTCCAATGGAGCAAGAAAAGGAACCAGAACATCTACTACAATGGAAATTTCCATAGATTCGAACATGCATCCTCTGTACATTCATAACAATGATCATCCAGGTTTGGTTCTAATCTCGATTAAACTCACCGGTAGTGATAACTATAGTGCTTGGTCTAGGTCTATGCAGATTTCCTTATCTGCTAAGAACAAATCTTCTTTAATCAGTGGTAATTACCCTATCCCTGAAACAACTTCTGTTCTATATCCACTTTGGGCAAGAGCCAATGATATGGTAATGTCATGGATTTTCAATGTTGTTTCAGAAGAAATTAGCAATAGCCTGAGGTATATTTCATCTGCATTCCTAGTTTGGACTGAATTAAAGGAGAGGTATTCTAATATTGATGGACATAGGGCTTTCCAATTAGAAAAGGATTTGCACAGGCTAGAACAAAGGGATGGATCTGTTGAGGCCTACTATCATAAGATGAAGGGATTATGGGATGAATGTGTTGCCTTAGACACCATTACAGCCTGTACTTGTAATAGCTCTGTGTGTGGTGCTGTCAAAGCACAAGAACTTAGAGAGCAAAGGAAGAAACTCATGCAATTTCTTATGGGATTGCATGATAGTTATGCTAATATTAGAGGCCAGATTTTAAGAATGAAACCTTTACCTAGCATTGGAGAGGCATATTACATGGTACGACATGAAGAATCATTGAAGATAGGGTACATTACTGATCACAATATTGTGGCTGCTAACATGACCAAGACTAGTCAAGAAACTGAATTAAAGTTGGCTGCAAATTACACAACAAGCTTTAGATCCTCTGATAGGTCTTCTTCTGGACATGGAAATAAAGCCAGTTATGTGAAGGCACCTTTTAAAAAGGGAATTATCTGTAACTATTGCAATAAGGAAGGTCATGTTAAGTCTGAATGTTTCAAGCTGCATGGATTCCCAGTGGGACATCCAGCTTATTCTCTGAATAACTAGAAGTAGTTCAAAGGTTCTGGAGATGAACACAAAGGCCAGAATATTGGGAATGTGGGAGCTAAGGCAATGCAAGTACAAGGTAAAATTGCAGATGAGGGGACTCAATCAGAAATTGAGCAATTAAAGACACAATTAGGCCAGGTCATGTCCATGTTGAAGGGAAAAGATCATCCAGAGGATCACCTTGTTGCTTCCACTTTCACTTTAGGTTCCAATATTCCCTTTGCAGGTATGGGTACTTCTAATAGCTGTCATGACAAGTTTATATCCTCAATTCAAGGTGTTAATGCCTGGGTAGTAGATTCAGGTGCTACTGACCATGTTTGCATCTCTATTTAGCTTATGCATTCAGTTGTTTCATTGCACACACCTATTATTCTATCTCTTCCTAATGGAAGTCATGCCACTGTCACACAGAAGGGGTCTGTTAATGTAACATCTGATTTTGTTTTGCATGATGTCTTATATGTCCTTGGTTTCAAGTTCAATCTCCTATCAGTTTCCAAGTTGCTTTCTAATACCTCATACTTAGTTTCATTCACTAATTCAAAGTGCATCTTTGTAAGTCCAGTGGCAACAGTTAAGGCTAGAGGGGGGGGGTGAATAGCCTTTGAAAGCTTTGAGGATTGATTTGTAAAGCCTAAACAATTTGCAGCGGAAAACTTAAATTTGTCAGTCAACTGAAGAGTTGGTCAGCTGACTGACACTATGAAAACCCTTAGGCTGATGAAAGTTGGTCAGCTGGCTGACACAACTGTTTTAAAAGAAGTTTACTTCAAAATTGATCACTGAATATGGAGAAGAAATTTAAATACGAACTAACTGAACAATTAAGCAAACAATTGTTGTTAACTGGCTGACACTTAATCAGTTTGAAAAACTTATTAAGTGATAAGTCAGTTTGCACGAATATAAGAGAAGGCTGACAAATCAGTTGAAGTGGTTCACATATAAACTGCTACGTTCACTACCAAGTTGGTCAGACTTGGATTTTTAAAGTGCACTAATTTTATTAAAAATCTATTTGATCTCTAATGGATCAGTGTACAACAAAAGACAGGTGTTTGGGGAGAATGATTGAGAAACAATCAAACACGTGAGACAACTGACTGATTTCTAAATATTTTGAAATGCATCACTCAGTGTTTGCCTAAACAATAACTAGAAGAAAATATTCAATGAGAAATATATAGCTAAAGTTTTCTTGGAAGACAACGTCACAGAAGAATTGAAAATATATGGATTCTTGACTTCTGTAAAAATTGTTGTCTTCAATAATGCTTCCAGTGGGTATTTATAGATAGTCTTCAAAAGCAACCCGTTAGAAACACATTTTGAATTTGAAAATGTGTTTGGCAGATGCAAGATCTCAAAATATCCTGTGAGATATAATCAAGCAGTATATCTACCAAAAACACAAAGTAGGAAAGTGTCAGTACATGTATATGATCAATCAAATAAGGAAAGGTAAACTGACACTAGACATGTTAAGGTCAGCTAAAATGAATGGCTGACAAAACAATTTTGGCTGACCACGGATAACTTAAATTTCTTGGCTGACAACCAAGTGGAATGATTTTTAAGCAAATCTATTTGTGCAAGATTCAACAATCTTCCAAGACCAGATGAAGAAGGTCATCACCACTAGCGATCATCTTCATGGAGGATTGTTTTTGCTGTAAGGACAAGCCTCCACATTCATTCCCATTGTGCCCAATTTGGTTGGATCAACAGCAGTCATGCCAAACCTGGACATTTATGAGCTATGGCACAGAAGATTGGGCTATTCTTCTCTTCACACTTTGAAGAAAATCCCTCAATTGTCTCATGTTTTTCATTCCAAGACAATAAATCATGAATGTATCTCATTTTGTTATGTCTGTCCACTAGCCAAACAACATAAACTCCCATTCCAAAGTAGTGTATCTCATGCTTCTAAATGTTTTGATTTGATTCATTGTGACCTATGGGGTCCTTACAAAATACCTACTATGCAAGGTTGTGGATACTTTCTTACCATTGTGGATGACTGTTCCAGGTGTGTATGGACCTTTTCACTTCCTACAAAGTACCATGTATTCAAAGTATTGCAGGATTTCATTGCTTATGTGCAGAATCATTTTCAATCCACAGTTAAAACTGTTAAATCCATTAGAACAGATCATGGTTCTGAGTTTTTCAATCAAGAACTTACCCCTTTTCTAGCTAAACTAGGAATCTCCCACCAGTCTTCATGTACCTACACACCACAACAAAATGGTATTGTAGAAAGAAAACATAAACAACTTCTTGAAATAGCTAGAGCATTGAGGTTTCAAGCTAGTCTACCAAAACACTTTTGGGGTTATTGTCTTCTCACAGCCACTTATTTGATTAATAGACTGCCCACTAGTGCCACAGATTTTAAGATATCCCTCATGAAATCCTGTTCAACAGTCCAGTTAACTACACTGCCTCAAAAGCTTTGGCTGCCTGTGTTATGCCTCTATACATGATCCTGATAAATTTGAACCTAGGGCCATCAAATCAGTTTTCCTTGGTTACCCTCATGGACAGAAGGGGTATATTTTATATGATCTTACCTCCAAGAAATTCTTCATAAGTAGGCATGTTATATTTCATGAACACATTTTTCCTTTTTCTTCCACTTCTTTTTCTATTCCTTCAGACACCACTTCCATACCTTAGCCTGTTGATGATTCTCCTCCTGTCTATCACTTGTCCTTCAACCACTCCTCCTCAAACTTCTGCACAGGCTCCTATTCCAGATCCTATATCTCCTCAGGTCCCTTCATCACCTCAGATACCTGAACAAGTTCATTCTTCTCCTCAAACTTCTGCACAGGTTCCTAATCCAGATCCTATATCTCCTCAGGTCCCCTCCTCACCTCAGATACCTGAACAAGATCCTCACATTCCTCCTCCAGTCCTTCTTAGGAAGTCTTCTAGGGTTTCCATTCCCCCTGTTAGATTTAAGGACTATGTTACTCCCTTTTCTAAACATCACATCAATCACTTCACAACTTATCACCACTTTGATTCTTCACACCTTCATTTTGTTAATGCTTTACATGGTAATGTAGATCCTGCATCTTATAATCAGGCCATTAAACACCAACATTGGATTGATGCCATGAATAAGGAATTGACAGCTTTAGAAGATAATCATACTTGGGAATTGGTTCCTTCACCTCCTGGCAAGAAGACAATAGGCTGCAAATGGGTGTATAAGGTTAAGTATAATTCAGATGGAAGTGTTGAGAGATACAAGGCCAGATTAGTAGCCAAAGGGTACACACAATCTGAGGGCATAGACTATCATGAAACCTTTTCTCCTGTTGCAAAGATGGTTTCTGTTAGAGTTCTACTTTCAATTGCAGTTGCCAATGGTTGGGATGTTCATCAATTTAGATGTTAATAATGCATTTCTACATGGGGATCTTCATGAAGAAGTCTACATGTCTATGCCCCAAGGTTTCTCTTTGACCAAAGATCCAAGTCTGGTTTGTCAACTCAAGAAGTCATTGTATGGTCTTAAACAGGCTTCTAGACAGTGGTTTGCTAAACTTACAGACTCTTTACTAAACATTGGATTTGTTCAATCTCATGCAGACTATTCTATGTTCACCATGAAGCACAATGGCAAGTTTACTGCCCTTCTAGTTTATGTTGATGATATCATCATCACAGGGAATGATCCTACTGCTATCCAGTTTTTAAAGAAATTTCTTGATTCTCAATTCAGTATCAAGGATCTAGGTTTCATCAAATATTACTTGGGGATTGAAGTGACAAGGTCTGCTCATGGTTTTCACCTCAGCCAAAGAAAGTATGTCTTGGATAATAGATGCTAATAGATCTTTGCGGGAGATTAACGAAGCAAAGCCTTTGACTATTCCTTTGGATCCTAATACAAAATTGTTGGCCTCTGAAGGGACCCCTCTCCCAGATCCCAGTCTCTATAGACAGTTAGTTGGTAAATTGTTATACCTCACTATTACTAGGCCTAATGTGGCTTTTGCAGCACATACTTTGAGTCAGTTTGTACATGCTCCATCTGATCTGCATATGAAAGCCTTGCTTAGGGTTCTGAGATACCTCAAAGCTTGTCCAGGACAGGGGCTTTTTCTCTCATCCATTAATGATTTAAATCTTACAGCCTATTGTGATAGTGATTGGGCAGGGGATCCAAATGACAGAAAATCTGTCATAGGATTTTGCATATTTCTTGGGAATTCTCTTGTTTCCTGGCTGTCCAAGAAGCGATGTCACACCAGATCTTCTTTGAAGTACGAGCTCTTGCTACTGTTAGCTGTGAGATTCTATGGGTTCATGCTCTCTTGAAAGACTTGCAAATCTCTCATATTCTTCTTGTTCCAGTTTACTATGATAATTCTGCTGCAATAGCTATAGCCTCTAATCCAGTTTATCATGCTAGGACTAAACACATTGAGCTTGATTGTTATTTTGTACGTGAGAAGGTTCAACAAGGTTTGATACACCCTCAGTACATCCCTTCCAAATTTCAGATGGCTGATATATTCACCAAATCTTTGGGGAAAGTTCCCCATTGGTTTTTGATATCCAAGTTGAAAGTTCTTAGTGCATTCCCACTTTCAACTTGTGGGGGGAGTGTAGACAATACTGAAGTGAGTAATGTGGCTAAGCCTCAAGCAAATAACGTGCACAGATCAAGCAAGATGAAGGCAGACTTACAAAGATTCTACAAGACTATCCAACTACCATGTGTGGATATATGGAGATGATCTAGGGGCATTTTTGTAACTTTTGTAACTGTTTTATTGATGTTGTTGATGTTAGTTATTAGATATTTTCTTTGCCGTTTGCCAGGCTGTAAGTTAGTTAGATACAAGTTTGTTAGTGGAGGTTGAGTGTAGCATTCTGTAACTATATATTGGGAGTTGCTACTCCATTCTTTCTGGATCAAGAATACGATTCATGAATGAGAAACATTTTCCCTCCAAACCTTCACCATACTGTTTGATTTGATCTGCTATTTACATTCCCAAAGTTTTCAAAAGGATCCCCCCCTCTCTTTATATGTGTGTGTGTTTACATTTGGCTATTGTGTCTTTTTAGGATTGAGAAGGATTTATGAATGACCCACCACCACCAACCCCCTCCTCCCCCCCCGGTCCACTAAGTACACAACTCATGTCATGCTTCCACAAAGCAAACCAAATACTCCATCCGTCCCTAAATAATCGTCCTAGTTGATCAGACGCACAGTTTAAGAAAAAACAATTGACTTGATTATTTATATTGGTTTAATGTATTGTTTCCTTTAAAGCCCATGTGTATGTGGTCCATAATTAAAGTAGAGTGAAAAAGTAAAGATAAAGTGATAAAATTGATGTTCTAAAAAGGTAAGTTTTAAAGTTGATAATTATTTTGGGATGGACAAAAAAGAAAAGGAGAACGATAATTTAGGGACGGATGGAGTACGAGTTTTGAATTTTAACTTATCTGCAATATCATATAGTTAGCTAGTGAGTTTTAAGTATTTATTGTTAAGAACTTTTATTCTCTAACCTAACCTTTCCTTAAAAATTGAGTAGCCTATCACTATCACTACTTTATAGTTTATAATCCCATTCAAATAATTATACAAACATCATTGTCACTAATCATAGCCTTATTTTATTAAAGAAGACTGTAACTAAACGTATCATACAAATGTTACACTGTCATACACAATACAATCTTATCAATCGTCGAGTAATAGATCTATTATATATATATATATATATATATGTTATCTTTCATTTATAAGCAACAATGTTGTTTCTATAATTTTACGACTATGACACGGTTTTTTTTTTCAGGAATTGTTTGTACAAGTGTCAAAAATTTGTCTACACTCAAACATATCCAATCCAATGTATGTGTTCTTACATCTCTATGAAAATATTACGCTCCTACTTATTCGAACTTATCACAAGTCAATTGTATACATATAAAATGACCCTTTTCTTAAAATAGAAAGACATTTCTATATAATAAAAGTGGTGGGTCATGTATTGAAAATATAAATCTGATTATACATTAATTGATTAAATGTGTCTTAATCAATTAGATAATGCTTTTGGAATATGAAAATCAAATACTACTTTTGAATATGAAAACTAAATAATGTCTTGGAATATGGAGAAGCTTATAATGATTTGAAAATACAGTTGACTAAAATTAAATTTTAACTTCCATTTATTTATCCATCTATATATACTTCTTCAATAATAAAGTCTACGTATCAGTATAAATATTGTGTAATCGGTTCGATTTGATTTGAGTTTGGTGTCAAATCATAAATCAAATTGACCATGCCGATTTGGGAATAACATGAATCGATGAACCAACTATACTCTTAAAATGGTCTGAATTGAACCATGAAATTTAAATTCAGATCGGTTCCAACCATGATTTATACTTGTGGAATGTTTCACATTTTTGTTTTTAATTTGAGATTGCAAAGAATTGAAGAAACTGATAGGGTAGGTTGAAGAAATCAAATGAAACAAAAATCAATAAATGATTATTCATCATTTATCAAACTATACAAAATCTCTCAAACAAAATTCCCACAATACAACCAACTTTAACATCAATACTTTACAAAGAAAAGAACAAAAAATAGAAATAAATATAAAGAAAAGGCAAAGACTTGTGTAGGACGGTCTTACGGATCCTAAATCTGTAAGACGAAGTTTCATTTAGAACTTCGCGGGTTAATAACTAAATCTTTTAATAAAAATTATAAAAATTGGCCAGCTGTGTTGGTCAATAGTGAACCTTAAAGGTTTAGCTCAAGGAGGTTAATGGTTCGACATGTTCCAACTACAAAATTAAATTTTAATGCTCATTTCCTCTATTTGCTCCGGTGCCTCTCCACTTTCAATGTTTGTCGCCGAATTCTCACACCTTACAGTTTAATCTTTTGTCAGCTCCGTTAGCATCAATTACTTTGGAATACTTGACAGATCCTAACAGACTTTGACGAAATGCTAAATGACATATTTAAAACCAAACGTGACACATTAAAACACAAAAGTGACACATTTTAATGTTAAAGGTGACACTATAAATGAAAATTTATTATAATTCTTATTAAAATACAAAGTAACACTCTTAATACTAAAAAGTGATACATTTAATACTAAAAAGTGACACTCTTAATACTAAAAAGTGATACATTTAATACTAAAAAGTGACACATTTAATACTAAAACGTGTCACTTTAAAACTAACGTTGACTGCCCAAAGTGACACATTTAATACTAAAACGTGATATTTTCAATGCTAAAAAGTGATACTTTTAATTATAAAAAGTGCACTTTTAATGTTATAAAATAACACTTTAATGTCAAACCCAATGATTTTTATTTATAAAAAAATGAGACACTTTTCAAAGTGAAAGTAACACATTTAAGACTAAAAGTGACACATTTAAGTTCAAAAAGTAACATTTTTTAAGGAAAAACTTATAATTTTTATTAAAAATGTAAAGTGACACTTCTAAGGCCAAAAGTAACGCATTTTATATTATAAAGTGACACTGTTAATAGTAAAAAGTGAACCTTAAAGGTTTAGTTTGTTGGCCAGTTGCGTTGGTCAATGGTGAACCTTAAAGGTTTAGCTTAAGGAGGTTAATGGTTCGACTACAAAATTAAATTTTAATGCTCATTTCCTCTATTTACTCCGGTGTCCCTCTACTTTCAATGTTTGCCGTCGAATTCCCACACCTTGCAGTTTAATCTTTTGTCAGCTCCGTTAGCCATCCGTTAGAATCAATTACCTTGAGATACTTGACAGTTCCTAACGGACTTTGACGAAATGTTAAATGACACGTTTAAAACCAAACGTGACACCTTAAAACACAAAAGTGACACATTTTAATGTTAAAAGTGACACTATAAATGAAAATTTATTATAATTCTTATTAAAATACAAAGTAACACTCTTAATACTAAAAAATGATACATTTAATTCTAAAAAGTGACACTCTTAATACAAAAAAGTGACACTCTTAATACTAAAAAGTGTCACTTTAAAACTAACGTCGACCGCCAAAAGTGACACATTTAATACTAAAAAGTGACATATTTAATACTAAAACGTGATATTTTCAATGTTAAAAATTGATACTTTTAATTCTAAAAATTACACTTTTAATGTTATAAAGTAACACTTTAATGTCAAACCTAATGATTTTTATTAATAAAAAAAAGGAGACACTTTTCAAAATGAAAATAACACATTTAAGACTAAAAGTGACACATTTAAACTCAAAAATGTAAAGTGACACTTCTAAGGTCAAAAGTGACACATTTTATACTATAAAGTGACATTGTTAATAGTAAAAAGTGACACTCTATATATATAAATATGAGGGATGGTGCTGTAATTTTCAAAAACTAAGGAGTTATATTGAAATTTCTAAATTTTACCTCATTTAACCTGAATAAATTCGTTTTACGGACAGGAGACCCACCTCTAAAGAAAAAATGGAGCAACGTAACCAACACACTATACTAACTTTTTTCCAGAAATTTTTTTTACTAACATTTCCTTCAACTGAAGACAATAGATATACAACATACTATCTCCATATTTTGTCAATTAAAATTACCAAGCATCAATAATCTAATATCACGAAAAACTAAAAACTCAAATATAACAAAAAGATAGATCAAGAATGATGGAGTTTACTTTAGACAAAGGTTCTAAAAATCGTTAGGCGGTCGCTAAGCGACATACTAGCGCCTAGCGTTAAGGGGATTAGTCGGGGCGTAATCGATGCCTAGAATTAAGACATAATTACTATTTTTTTTGATAATTTATATCAAAGATCAAATACATTAAATACAAATTTAATTTTTTTTATGTTTGTCATTTTATCAAACACTTGTTTATATTTGTAAAATGAACAAAAATATACAAACCTACCATTAATCTCAATTCTCAACAACCCCAATACAATAAACAAGCCAAGTTTAGAACTAAAAACAAAAAAATTCTTACTCCAGTTCGCCCCCCATTACCTCCCTCTCTGCATCACCATTACCATTTCCCATTCCTTCACCAGTTCGCC
This sequence comes from Codonopsis lanceolata, assembly GCA_013146195.2. Taxonomy (NCBI): domain Eukaryota; kingdom Viridiplantae; phylum Streptophyta; class Magnoliopsida; order Asterales; family Campanulaceae; genus Codonopsis; species Codonopsis lanceolata. Next base: position 152,314,578 of record CM028378.1, on the reverse strand, counting down.
CCCTTTCCTTCTCCGGTCACCGCATGTCACAAAATCAAAGCTACAAAAATAAATTAAGGTCGATGAGGTTTGGCATAGACGCCGACTTGGTCGATTAGACGGCGACTAAGAAAGTTGCGGCGGTAGAGAGGGGCCTAGCGCCTAGGTGGGGCCTAGGCGGAGCTAGGCGGGGAGTTTTAGAACACTGCTTTAGACCAGTAAATAAGAAATGAGACCGGACCAGACCAGTCAAAAATGGACCGGACCAATACTTTGGATTGATCCTGGATCTGAATATTTACAGAACCGGACAATTGGATCGGTCCCCGGTCCAGAAACAAAAAACACAGAACCGGACCGAACCGGACCAATGTGTATTTATTATTATTTTTTATATATAATATACTAATATAGTATAATATATATATATATATATATATATATATATATATATATATATATATATATATATATATATATATATATATATATATATATATATATATATTGATAAGAAGATAATAAAATGGATACAACTTACAACCTAAAGAAAATATATAATAATTTGATTCAATATTCAACCAAGTTTCTTTATTTGATTAAAGAAAAAATAGGAGGGAAAACATTGTTCTTTCCTATTAATTAATTACATGTCTCTTTTTGTGATTCCAAACATTATTAGTTTGAAGGATTGTTACTTGTAAATTAATTAAATTAACCATAAGGGGATCGGAGAGGAAGATGACTTGCAATAAATTTCCTTACAACTTTCCTTTTCATTTCTCTTTATTAATTTGGAAGTAATGATTTTTACCTTTAGTTTATTTTCACAAGAACAACGAACCCAACAAAATGTTGTATGCAGGAAGAACATGATTTGATTATTGATTATTGTTTTTTAGAAAAGCTAGTTATCCTCTTGATCAAAGATACGCATCGTATTGGTCAGGTCCTGGTTCTCGTACGTCTTCAATTGGTTCTGGATCGGACCAATGTATTGGTTCTCAGACATATTGGGTTGGTTCTGGTTTTATATTTTTTAAGAACCAGACTATTAGTCTGGTCCTGATTCTCTTAATTTTTTTTTAAAAATAGATCGAATCGGATCAAGCTCACCCCTAAATACAATAGAGAGGAACCGAGAAAGACAAAGACAACGACATGGCTAAATCACATTTGCTGATGAAGAGAATGAACAAACAGAAAATGGATCAAGATTTGTTTCGATGTATATGTGTGTGTGTGAGAGAGAGAGAGAGAGAGAAAAAGAAGAGATGTGTATATTAAAATGAATTAGGAAAAAGGTAAATGATAAGTATCACTCAAGTTTTGTTCACTCAATATTGGATAGATTTATTGAGATGGACGGCCAAGATTTCACAATTAATTGTAATATATATCAGGTAATGATTTTGTAAACCATGGTTTATAGCCTTAAACTTCGAACTAAATCGACCCATTTTTCAAATTTAAATCAAATCACATCCTTTCGTTTGATTTAGTTTGATTCAATTTAACAGTTTATCAGCTTATACTTGCAACCCAGAAATAGTCCTAATTTAATTGTAAATGTAATGAATCGGTGAAAGACTTTTATCGGTAAAAACGAAACAAAAAAGAAAGAAAATCACAAAATGAAAAAAACAACCACCTTGCTTGATCACAAAAACAATTCATATCGAAATACAACTTAACCAACCTAATTTCTCATCACAATTGTAGAGACAATTTATTAACATATTTGAAACTAAATTACAAATCTAATGAAATAGGCAAAAGTAAAAAAAATGTGTTGACAAATCTATAAAAATACAAAGAAGCATAAATATATCAGATATTTTTTCTATTTCCATCATACTTGAATTTATTCTAATAAAATATTATTTTTATTGTCTATTTTATATGTTAATAAATTGAGAATATTTTTTATAATATTCTATACATTAAATTTGTAGTCTTAGTTTTTAAAAAAGATGATAAACTTAAACAACCAGTTTGAGCTAACATATATTCTAAAATCTTATATTTTTACTTTGATGTAAAAGCAAGATAGACCATACAAAAAGTGTCTTTATTAAAATATTATAAACAGAAAAGAAAAACAATTATTTATAATTTAAACCCTAGCATGTATGTCAAACAAAAAAACATTGAACATTAACCAACTAATCAAGTTCAAGCAAATGCGAACCAATTTTTTGAATTGATTTTTTGCTATGTGTTCGATTTTATTAAAAAATTTACCAACTAACCAGTAAAAAGTTTAGACATCACATTGTAGAAGCTAAAATCTTGAATGTAATCAATGTTGGAGACACAATTTTTATCCAAAAATGTCATTTTCTCAATTAGATGTGAGTTTGTCTTTCAAGTTTCAGATAATACTTCTACTGGTAGTATCATATGTAATGATAATTAACAAATGTTAACGGCAATCACTATTGCATGTAGGGTACAACCTGAAGTATGGTTCAACCATAAGCATATCACAAATTTTAAGGAAACAAATCGTTCTTATCTGAAGATATTGATATGCAATAAAGAGGGAAAACCAACAAAATATACAACAAATGTTTTGTATAATGAATTCAAAATTTATGATATACTAATATAATGATGTAATTGCAATTAATTCTATTAATTTTATTTTTTATCTCTATTTTTAAAAATAAATTTTAGTTAAAAAAGATACTGTGTACTACGTAGAGTTTAAAACTAGTTACTACTTGCTACACAATGAGATCACCGTAAAAATTAGTAAATATAGGGCGACAAATTTATAAGAATCAGCCAATCACAACGCCAACTTGCAAAATGGTCACCACACAATTGACGCGTTCTCTGAATAGAGCTACTAGTTGACATCAATTTTCATGTCAACGGCGGCGCCATCATCTTTGGACCCGGCAAGTGTGGAAAGCTTCTGAAGATGCAAGTCCAATTCTTCCATTTCCTCTCTCTCTCTCTGAAACCTATATATATAGGTGCTTCATCATGGGTTCAGATCATAACTAGGGGCGGATCCACATGAGTTTCAGGGGTGTCCATGGACACCGCCCAATAAAAAAAAATTAGGAGTAAGTTTGTGATATTTGACAATTGGATCCCTCCAAAAAAATTTATTGGACCCCTCCCAAATTCTTTGTAAAAAATATTGTCAAGACGTATTTACGAAATCGAATGTCCGATCAATTTTTAAATGATTCTCTTGTATGTTATATCGAAAAAGAAATGTTAATGAATGTTGGTGATGATATAATTACGCGTTTTCAACGTATGAAAACGCGTAAAGGACAACTTGTAATTTCTAATTTTTTTTTATGTAAGGGCAAGTCCAATGGTAAGGGTCAAAACCAAATTTTGATACCTATGTAAGAGTATTAGACTCTCCAATGGTTAAAATAAAAGATATCAAAATTAAGTGTGGTACTAAGGAAGGTATCAAATTTGATACTCCTCTTAGTACCGCACCTAATTTTAATACCCTTCATTTTGATACTTATGGTTAGAGATGATCATTTGATACCTATGGTTAGAGATGATCATTTGATATCAATGAATAATAACCAATAGATATCAAATTTTGGTTTTGATAACTATAGGTAAGTACCACCATTGGACTTGCCATAATACTCTCTCCGTTCCAAAATATATGACGTCTTGGGATAATTTTTTTGTTCTAAAATAGATGACATTTTGTAATTTTCAAGGAACTTTTTCCCTTTTTTCTCAAATTCTCCAATATTTATTGACCGTAACCGTGTTTGGCTCTTTGGGCAAGAATATCAAGACACCTAATTAATGTCCGAATAGGGCGGTTTAGTATTTACAATATGTTTCTGGTACATGTGAAAAGCCCTAAAACGTTATATATTTTGGGACGGAGGGAGTAGTTAAAATTTTGGACACCGGTCAACAATATTCCTGGATCCGCCACTGCACCATAACTTCCTATTGCTCTCTACTACTTCTTACAAATTACTAAGTCTCCATTTGTCTTTATTCTTTGAAATCTCTGTCATTCAATTCAGTTAAGAAAAAATGGTGTGGGTTTTGGGCTGCAAAGGAGAATCTGGATTTTCTGCTAAATCCACAGCTGAGGATGTTACCAAAGGAGTTGATGGAACTGGCCTTACTGCCATTATAACAGGTCTGCGTTGAACTCTTTTTTTTCTTGGTAATTTTATTGATTTTCCTTTCAATTTTCGCAATTCTTTTTCATTATTCTCTGTTGGGTTCGTTTGATTATCAATAAAGAAAGCTTCTTATTCATGGTTTAGATCTATTAATAAGGGAATATTGTTAAAGAGTTTCGAAACAGAGCTTCAATATTATTGGCCTCTTTGTGCCATTATGTCGACCAGGTTATGTTCAACTTTTAAGTACTTAGCGATCTGTCAATCTTAAGGGCAGACTGAAAATGTAATTGAAGTTAGTAGCTTAATTTTGAACAACTGTTTAACGTATAAGTTATAAGTACCATCTGGACATGTGATTTCTCTGTTTTTTCTTTTTTTTTTTATATAAATAACACCAACAAACTGATTTCATTACTTAATATTTACAGATACAACTTCTATTTTTTTATATAAATTTTTATTAGTATTCTCTTTTTTACTTTCTCTTTGGCATTTGGCAACTGCGAAGACATATATACGTGATTGAAGTGCTTATATTATGTATTTACGTGATTTCAGGAGCTACAAGTGGTCTAGGCGCAGAAACTGCTCGTGTCCTAGCCTTGCGTGGTGTCCATGTTGTTATGGCAATCAGAAACGTCGATGCAGCCAAGAAAGTAAAAGAAAGCATCCTAACGAAAACTCCCAATGCTAAAATTGATATTATGGAGTTAGATGTCAGCTCACAGGCATCAATAAGAAGTTTTGCATCCAAATATGTTTCCTCTGGTCTTCCCCTGAACATTCTCGTGTAAGTGAACTATATGATGATATTGAGTTTAGCAATGCGTTACTATTGTTATATTGGTCGGTTTGAGTTAGATCTTACAAGGACTAAATGTGTTGTTTTTGGTCTTTAAGTCTAAATGCAGGGATTATGGGGGTTCCTTTCTCGCTCTCCAAAGACAAAATCGAGAGTCAATTTGCTACAAACCATCTAGGTATGTTTTTGTTACCAAAATAAAAAAAACTATTGTTCTCAAACATGTGTTATAATGAGCTTAAGTGAATCCCTCTTCTTCTTTTTTTCCATTCAGGGAATTTCCTTTTGACGAATCTTCTGCTAGACACCATGAAAAGTACTGCACATAAAAGCCATAAAGAGGGAAGGATTGTTATTATTTCTTCAGAGCTGTATACAATGACTTACAAAGGAGGAATTATGTTTGACAAATTAAATGACGAAAAGAGGTAAAAGAGGGAAAAACTATTATTGGATTTGAGGAAAATGAAGTAACTCTATTTGTTTGACTGACTCCGTGAATATATTTTACAGTTATTCAAGTCTCTCGGCTTATGGGCAATCAAAGCTCGCAAATACACTGCACGCGAATGAGCTAGCAAGGCGCTTCAAGGTAAATCTCCTCATCTGGAAGTAGCTATTTTTTTGTTATTGAGTATATAATTCTTAGATATCTAGAAGCGACTGATGTTGTACTTTTGATTCTTTTCCAATTTTTTTAGGAAGAAGGGGTGAATATAACTGCTAATTCACTACATCCCGGAGTTATTCCAACCAATCTTGCCCGTCATTCAAATGTGATGGGAGGTACAATCTAAAACTTCCTCACTCGCATTTTCACGTAATCAAAGATATTTCATTAGTTTACTTGTAAAAACAGACTCTTTTGTGGTAATTCCTGAATATGAAAATAGGATTCAAAGAAAATAATAAATGGAAATTGAGAATCAATTTAGTATGGTGTTAATGATGTTCTACCTTTCTTCACGCAGTTGTCTTCCATGTGTTTCTCAAAGCATTCCTCAAGACCATTCCTCAGGTTGGTTATCTATCTTACAATCTTGTCCTTTAATACATGGATCCTGATTAATCACTTTAGTTCTATTTAATATTTATGCATTATCCTTAAGTATCATTGGCTTGGGTTCCAGGGAGCTGCAACTACATGTTATCTGGCATTGAATCCAAAGGTTAATGGTGTTAGTGGTGAATACTTTGCCGACAGCAACATCGCAAAAAGGAACAAACAGGCTAAAGATGAAGAACTGGCCAAGAAACTCTGGGATTTCAGTTTGACCTTGACCAATTCCAAGTGACGGGGTTGTTAGGGTTCTCTTTGTAGTTTTACGCAAAAATATTGTCGAATGTGTTTCATTTTGTGTGCATGATTTATGATATACGATACGAGTGTACTGTTTTGATGTAGCGTGTATAGTACAAGGATTGGTTGAATATATAAATTTTTTGCAACATACCCCTATGAATAATTGTTGCCAACTTTTTTATGAACTACAGTAGAAGCACTCATGTTCAGCCTAGCGCAACCTAGAGCTATTAATATTAGAGAGACTCATCCACTACATTCTTAATTATTAATTTAATTTAATGTATATTTGAAAACAAACCATCAAAAATCTTTAGCATAACTGGCATTTTACTTATTAATTTAATTTTGAAGTTGAACAATATATTTTCTATTTCTAAGTGACATTTTAATTTGGGCAAACTACACAATTAGTCCCTATAGTTTTGGGTTTTTTGGCAATTAGTCCCTGTACCTCGCAAATGGTCCATGAACTGAAAACTTTTGCACCGTTGGTCCTTCTGTTAACTTTTGGTCGTTAAGTACAATCACGTGCCATGTGCGTGTATTTGTTGATGGATAAAATAGACAATTTATCTTGCTAAAGTACAGGGACCACAACTATGAGTAGAGCTTAATTCGTGCCTTCATTTGAGTCTCCCACAGTTAACAAAAATCATCCAACAAGTCTACAGGTCGAATCAGTGTTCACATTTCCCAACCTAGACAACTGGATACCATTTAATTTTCTCAAACCTTGTGCAAATCCTTCTGATCTATCTAACTTCATGTGTCCTTCCCGGAGAATGAACAGTTCTCTTTCCCCTTTCTTTCTTTTTTTTGAAAGTAACTTCTCGCACAGAAGACATTTCTTTTTGTTTGAAAGTGAGTTCTTGCCAAAAGACGATTTCGTCGCCAAGAGCTCGCCAGACGACGTAAGACGGCAGCATCAGATATCGTCGAAGCCTTATGGGTTAGATACTTAGATCTCTCCCTCTACCATTGCTCTCCATCATCGAAGCCTTATAATCACCCACGTCTTCGTCGCCGTAAGTCCTCCCTTTCTTCGCCGTCTCTCCATCTCTTGCCCCTTCTTTCTAAGGTGTTGTACTGTCGTCTTGAAGGAAGATTTCTCGGCGGCGAGCAGCACCGAGGACGACTAGGCAACGCCTAGCATGACTAAGCGACGATTTTTCTTCCGGTGATGTTTTTGGGCGATTTGAACGAAGTCACGGCTTTGGAGAGGTGTGGCGGCCACCTAAGCCTATTTTTAGAACACTGATTCTAGGTCGATCTCCCAATATTTTTTTGGTGGCAGAATGGGTGACGGGTGGTGGCGGATCTGGAGCAGATCTTCAAGTTTGGGTGGCGACTGGGATGATGGACCCGCATTCATGGGTTGGTGACCAAAAGGATCGGCGGGCGACGATGGGAGGTGGCTGGAATTCTGGGCCGCCTTCCAAGATTTTTTTGCAGATTAAGAATGGTGGTCGATCTGTTCTCCTTTTGAAAACAAGTGGTGTTTTAATTTTTTTTTCTTTCTAATGCATTGACTATTTTACCCTACCCAAAAATGCACATGAGATATATGTGTATTGATTTAACGGAAAAAGATAATGGAACTAAACGGAATGATCAACTTTGTTGAAATTGATTGGTACAAGGACTAGTGACAAACAAATTTTTGTACATGGACGAAAAACAAAAAAATCAGAAACTACAGGGACCAATTGTGTAGTTTGTCCTTTTAGTTTTGGCAAAAGCTTGTGTTTGATGATTTTACGGATTTTAATTCGTAAGATTAACATATTCATGTTAAATGGGTCAAGATTCATAAATCTCAATAAAATCCCTCAAATTTTAGAAATTGCAGCTTCATCTGTCATGTACTCGTGTTTATAAATGAGTATCGTCACTTCGTAGTATTACAAATATCAATTTTTAGCATAAAATGTGTCATCTTTAGCCCTAAAAGTGTCATTTGACACTTTTAATGAAAATTATCACTTTTTTTCATTTTAACGTGTCACGTTTGGGCCTTAAATGTGTTGCTTTCGGCCTTAAATGTGTCACTTTTGTTTTGAAAAATGTCACTTTGTATTATAAATAAAAACAGTCACTTATTGGCTTGAAATGATGAAATTGTTACTTTATAGCATTAAAATGTTACTTTTTAGCATAAAATGTGTTATTTTTTGTTATAAAAGTGTCACCTTAAAACAATAAATATGTCACTTTTTAACATTAAAAGTGTTACTTTTTACCGTATAAGTATCACTTTTGTATTTTAATAAAAATTATAATTTTTTTTTCCATTTAAAAGTGTCACTTTTGCACTTAAAAGGAATATTTTTTGTCTTTAAATGTGTCCCTTTTACCTTTAAATGAGTCAATTAGCATTTTATCAAAGTCTGTTAGAGTTCGTCAAGCTTCCCAAAACAAATGAGGCTACCAGAGCTAACAGATGATGAAATTTGCAAGATTTGAGAGAAAGAAGATTTCGATAGCAAACCATAGAAAAATAGTGACACCGGAGCAAATGAACAAAATATTACTCCCTCCGTCCCTAAATTATCGTCTTCCTTTCATTTTTCGTCCGTCCCAAAATAATTGTCCACTTTGAAACTTACATTTTTAGAACATCACTTTTACCACTTTACCCTTACTTTTTCACTCTACTTTAATTATGAGCCACATATACATGGAAATTAAAGGAAACTACACATTAAACCAATATAAATAATCAAGTCAATTATTTTTTCTTAAACTGTGCGCCGGGTCAAGTAGGACAATTATTTAGGGACGGAGGGAGTAATTAATATGCTGGCAACCTTGGCACGCGCCACGTGGTCCGCCTTCTCTTGTGCGACACCTTTGTTTTGTTGACGAATCCGGGTTGACCCGTGGTTGCAGCCCTATTTGTTCGGTTTTCAACACATTTTTCTCACATATTTACTCATTTTGTTGTTGGGTAACCGTGTCTTTTTTATGGGTTATTAATGGTATCAAAACCAAGTATTGTTTTCAAATTCCCACCGTCAAACATGTAAAAGTAGTTTTTGTTAATTCTGGTCAGCAAATCTGCCAAATGTGGAAAGTGGCCCACATTGAGCTTGAAAGATAGAACCATGTATTGTGTTTAATCTTTAATGTATTGTTTTTATCAAGGTTCTAAAAATCGTTAGGCGACCGCTAGGCGGCACACTAGCGCCTAGGGCCTAGGGGACTAGTCGGGGCGTAATCGGGGGCCTAGGCGGGGCCTAGAATTAAGGCATAATTACCATTTTTTGATAATTTATATCAAAGATCAAATACATTGACTACAAATTTAATTTTTTTTATGTTTGTCATTTTATCAAACACTTGTCTATATTTGTAAAATGAACAAAAATACACAAACATACCATTAATCTCAATTCTCAATAACCCCAAAACAATAAACCAGCCAAGTTTAGAACTAAAAACAAAAAAAATATTACTCCAGTTCACCTCCCATTACCTCCCTCTCTGCCTCACCATTACCACTCCCCCTTCCTTCTTTCTCAGGTCACCGTATGCCACAAAATCAAAGCTACAAAAATAAATTAAGGTCGACGAGGTTTGACATAGGCGCCGACTTGGTCGATTAGGCGGCAACTAAGAAAGTCGCGGCGGTAGAGAGGGGCCTAGCGACTAGGCGGGGCCTAGGCGGAGCTAGGCGGGGAGTTTTAGAACACTGGTTTTTATGAGTCCTATAAATATATAAGCTTCAATATAAATCTTCTGAATTTAGCTACAAATGTATCGTTTGATACTCAAGATTAAGATTAGATAGGATTAATAAGTTGAGTTATCTGAAGTTTGGTACGCAATATGTTGTCAGGACTAATAGCACGAGTTATGCAGATAAAATCATTATCCCCTCACTATTAATCCCAAGGGAGAAGATTGTATTATTAGCGCCCTCACTAATAAAATTGAGATTAACATTTGTAATCTCAAAACTACCCCCGATATACAAGTGAAAATTAATAACGAGGGCACTAATAGTACTGTGATTAATAATATTATTTATCCTTATCCGACTACCAAACAAAATATGTATATCACGTTAGTTAGAAACTTATGTTAATTTTAAAAGTATTTAGGTAAAAAAATCGTTTAATATTAGTAACAAATTTTTTTTATTATAGCTATAGAAGAGATTAACAATCTAATTATAATGTCTAAAAAATTCCGCATCACTTGACTTGAAATTTTTCATTTTCTAGCCATTAACTAATTAAAAATAATATTTAATATGTTATTATGATATTAAACATTTACTATTAATCTCTTATATTATTAATAATAGTGAAAATCTTATATAGAAAGATTGTTACTACCAACATCATTTCTTAACCAATGTGCGATAATTTTATTAGATTGGCATTGGGTGAGTACTTTACTCTAATAACTCACTTCTAACATCATACTTTAAGCCTTGATATCTTATTCATCCAAAACTCGATTTGGACAAATAAATATATCATTTTGATTTTCTCATCGAGTAGAACATATTTGCACAATTACTTTTGTCAACAAACAAATGACACTTAAAGAAATTCGTGCCTCAAGTTGCGTAATTTCTTTCACTAAAAACACTAATTTTTCAATAAGTATTAGGTGAGTACTTTAACGATTTCTAAAATCAACATTAATTTATAACCAATGTAAGATGTATCTCTACTATAATCACCAATAAAAGTGATTTAACAAACATCAGTTGAAAATTGATGTTGGTTTAAAAAGTGTAAGGGTAAATTAGGCAAAGCCTAATTTGTCTTGTTTTCACTTTCTTGGTCAAAGAAGGATTTTACTTTTGTTAATGATTTTTTAGGTGTTAGGATTTGGTTAGGATACTTTTGTTAGATTGATTTGAAAAAAATCTTTCAAAAGATTTAGGTGATATATTTTTGGTAACTAAATCTTTGCAAAATAATTTAGTTATTAAAGATACCATAATAGGAAACATAATCTTTCTTAATATTGTGCCAATCTCTTTCCTAGTTGGAGAAGGTCTTCTTGTGCCGTGTTCCTACAGGTTGGTGGCCTATATATGCAGACGGGATTTCGTGGTTTGGAGTGCGCCGAGAGCTTACAAAAAGAATTCATTCAGAGTGCTGTGTGCGTACAAGATAGAATCAATTCAGAGTCTTGTGAGCAGAGCTTGAGAGAGGAGATCAAAAGGCCATATACGGAGAGCATTCTGCAAGCAGTTCCTTCATACATGCTGCTTGAAACTTCTGAGAATACAACCTTGTATTTCCAGAAGTTCTGATTTGTGTGCTTCCCAGTTACTCGTTGTTTGGAAGCTGTGTTTTGTTCTTTCTTCCCACGTTTGATTTAGTGGTTTATGTGGGTTTTTCGGTTCTCCAAGATTCTATATCTTGTGAGAATTTTTGTTAATTGTTAAGCATAAAAACAGTGTTGATTTTAATATATATTGTGTTGCCTTGAGGCTTGATCTACAAGTTTGATACTTGTAGATTGTTTTTGATTAATTCTTGTCTTCTAGATCTGCTAGAAACTGATTTTCTATAAATTTCATTGCTACTCTGTTTTTGTTAATAGTTCTTTGTTTTCATTGTGGCGCCATTGCCATTGTTGCAACATTGTTGCAACAATCACTGCAACATTGGCTATTACATTGACTCATATCGAGAATATGTGGTATCGCGTTCTTTCATTTGGTATCAGAGCCTCCTCTTGATATCACTAAGAGTCGATTCTGTTCAAAGACGTGATGGATTCTCAGTATGAGAACGTGGTTCGTCCTCCTACTCTCACAAATGCTAATTATTCTATATGGAAAGTCAAGATGCGCATCTTCATCAAATCCATTGATGAAAGAGCGTGGCTTCTGTTTTAAATGGTTGGAGTCCTCCCAAAACAGATTCGGATGGTGATGTTAAGATCACCAAAAGAATCGAATGGACCAAGGATGATAGGAACAACGCTTCTTTTAACTCCAAAGCCTTGTCTGCAATTTATAAGGCCTTAGATGCCAATACTTTTAGGGTGATAGCAAATTATGAATCTGCCAAAGATGTGTGGGAGGCCCTTCAGACCCTATGTGAAGGACCTGCCAGTGTTCGTTCTTCTAAGCTAAGAATGCTCACCACTCAGTTCGAAAACACTAGGATGCATGAGTTTGAGGACATAATGACATATTATGGAAGACTCCTTGATTTATCAAATTCAGCTCTTGTGTTAGGAGATCCTATTACTAATGAGCGTCTTGTCAGCAAGATGATGAGAACTTTGTCTGAAAGGTTCAATGTCAAGATATGTGCAATTGAAGAAGCACATGATATTGACAAAATGAGTTTTGAAAGATTGGCTGGAATTCTTCAAAACTTTGAATTGAACCTAAATGATCAAATAAAACACAAAGGCAAAGGAGTCTCATCACCTTCCACACACATTGTGAAAAATATTGCTATGCCTGCACCAATTGATCTCTCATGTGATTTGCTTGAAATTCAAAAAGACATTGATGAGTCTGATTTTGGAGAAGAATCAATTGCTCTATTGACTACTAAATTCAAAAAAAATTTGAAAAATAAAAGTCAAAATAGAACTCCATCATCAAGCTCGAAAAACAATGTCAAACCCGATTCTGGAAAATTTGTACCCAAAGAAAATTCTTTACAAACTCCAGAAAAACCCTTCACAAATCCTTTTGCATCAAAGTCATCCTACAATGGTAAGAACATTGATTCTATCCAATGTAGAGAATGTCAAGGTTATGGCCACTATGCTAACCAATGTGCAAACACATTAAGAAAAGAAAGGCTTGAATTTTTCAAAGAACCTTGAGTGATAGTGATGAAGAAGATCTAGGTGATCTTATCACCTTGAATCTTTGTTATGATTCGATTCGATAATGCGGGTTCAGCCAATAATGTGTCACCCGATGTTGCAACATCGGGAGCAACATTGGGAGAAACATTAAGCGAAAACATGAGCGATTTCTTACATTTTAATTCCACAGCTGCAGAAGATGATGGACACTCAGATTCAGATCTGCTGGAAGGGTACAAGGAGCTGTACAAGGATTGGGAGAAGAGAGCTCACCAAGTTACACTACTTGGTAAGGCAAATGATCTGCTAAAAAGGGCAAATGAGGATCAAAAAGAATTCATAATGAGGCTAGAGAGTGTCCTAAGTAGAAAAGATATGAGAGATTGAAGGAGCAACTTGCTCAAGCAAAGAGACCATGACCAAATGGAATTCTAGCAAGCGAAGGTTGATGATCTGTGACTGTAATACATCCAGATCGTATTGGTTTTGTCCCTAAGGTGTTGTGAAAGAAGGAGAAGGAACATCCTGGAACCAAACAGATCGATGAAAGTTTTTCTCGAAACCGTGCTTACGTGAAAACCGAGAGTAAGAAGGAAAATTATGTTTGTCACTTCGCCATAAGCCCGGTCACATACAACATTTTTGTTTTCTCAAAAGGCCATGTATGAGAATGAAATGAGGCAAGATTTCTTTGAAAAGCTCATTGGCGAATCAGATGAAGCGCCATCGCGCCAATGCAAAGAACATTGGCGTAAACATTGGAAGCCTCATTCAAAGACAAATCAAAATTTTTTCAAAAACACCAACCCAAACAGTAAACAAAAGTGGGTTCCCAAACTTGTGATGAAAAGTGTAGAGCCAAATATTGTGAGTTTTGATATTCCGCCTGGTGCTACCATGTCACATGATGAAGAGTGTAATGTTACTTTCACTTCTTTAAAATCTCATGTTGCCGGGATCTTGGTATTTTGACAAGGTTGTTCTAGACATATGACAAAAATGCGGTGAGAATTTGAAGGAATATGTGAGTATTAATGGTGGATCGCTGGCATATGGTGGTGGTGCCAAAGGAAAATTGTTGGCAAAGGAACATTGAACGTTGAAGGCCTTCCAAACCTCAAAAATGTTTACCATGTGGAAGGTCTTAAGACAAACCTGATCATCATAAGTCAGTTGTGTGATGATGATCTTCAGGTAAGGTTTGACAAACATTCTTGTGAAGTTCTTGATCATAATAACAAATGTCTTCTCTGACAGTTTAAGATCGTCGATAATCGTTACTTGTTCAACAATACCCATTCCTGTCAAAAGCAAGTCTTGATGTAACAGATCTCGGCACTTTAAACTTGGTCACATGAGTTTTCGTAAGCTTCGATGAGCTTGTGAAACATGATGTGAAGTTAAAGGATTACCAAATTTGGAAAGGAATTCAAAGGTATGTGGATCGTGTCAAAAAGGTAAACAAACTAAGGCTTCACATCTTCCCATAACACAATGATCCACCTCTAGATGCCTGGAGATGATTCACACCGACCTTATGGGCCCCATTGAGGTAGAAAGCCTAGGTAAGAAAAAAAGTATACATTTGTTTGTGTAGATGACTTCTCTAGATATACTTGGGTAATATTTTTAAGAGAGAAGTCTGAAACTTTTGAGGCTTTCAAAATTTGGTACACCCGTGTAATGAACTTGTATGATCTAAAACTCATTAGGATTAGATCAGATCATGGCACATAATATGAAAATGCATCCTTTTCTAATTATTGTGCCTCCAATGGTATTTCACATGAATTCTCTGCTCCCAAAACTCCACAACAAAATGGAGTGGCGAGAAAGAAGGCATGACATTACAAGAAATGGCTAGGTGATGTTACATTCAAAAAATTTGGCTAAAAGATTTTGGGCCAAGCATTAAACACCGCTTGTCATATTGGAAATAGGTCTTCTTTGAGACCTGTAGCACAATGACACCTTACGAAATTTTTCTTGAAAGAAACCTACCTTGAAATATTTTCATGTGTTTGGTCGCGTGTTATCTCGCTCATGATGAGATCAACTTTCCAAGTTTGACTTTAAGAGTGATAAGTGTGTTTTCATGGGATACTCCACAAATAGTCGTGCATATAGAGTTTTTAATCTGCGAACTAAGACTATTATGGAATCCATGAACGTTGTTTTTGATGATCTAACCGGTCTTGGTCACAAACTTCGAGGAAGATGTTTTAGGAATTTTAGATTTTGGAGATTTTGATCCGTAAATAGAAAATTGTCGAATCCAAGGTTAGTTCAGCAAGCGCATACATATTCAACATAGATGCCGGTCACGTTCTGTGGAAAAATTCAGATGTTTCACCTAATGTGCTTCCGGATGTTGCAACATCGGAAGAAACATTGAACAAAGAACTGCGAAGATGAAGAGCTTGCTGAACCGATTCAAATCAGGAAAATGATCAGTCCAGATTGACTGAACAGGAAATTGACATTCCAAGCAAGATTCAGAAAAATCATCCTCTCACTCAAGTTATAGGTAATGTACGAGATGGTATGTCAACAAGAAAGAAAGGTAAAGTGGATTACAAGAAACTTGCGTACAAACACTTGAATTTGATGAAATACATGTTTCATGTTTTGTTTCCACTATTGAACCTAAAAATGTGCAAGAGGCCCTCAAAGATGAAAGTTGGATAAATGCCATACAAGAACTAGATCAATTCACAAAAAATGATGTTTGGTATCTAGTTCCCAGACCCACTTCAATAAATGTTATTGGAACTAAATGGATTTTCAAAACAAAGCGAATGAAGTGGGAGAAATAATAAGAAATAAAGCTAGATTGGTAGCTCGAGGTATACGAGGTTGAGGGGTGGATTTTGATGAAACCTTTGCGCAGTAGCCAGCGTTGAGTCTATCCAGATGCAGCTTACGGCAATTACTTGTTTTCTTACATCACTCTTCAACAAATGGATGTGAAAAGTGCATTTTTAAATGGAATTCTTGAGGGAAGAAGTTTTGTGGAACTACCAAAGGGTTTGAGGACCCCATAAACCCAATCATGTGTTTTAAATTGAAAAAGGCCTTGTGGCCTCAAACAAGCTCCTAGAGCTTGGTATGGTAAACCACAGATCACCTTTTACAAAGTGGGTTTAGAGAGGTGGATAAAACCTTTGTTTATTCAAAACAAGATAAACATATTTTGATTGCTCGATTTATGTTGATGACATAGTGTTTGGATCCACCTCCAAATCCTTGGAAAAAGAGTTTGTGAATGCATGACTTCCACGTTTGAAATGAGCATGGTAGGTGAATTGACCTATTTTTAGAATTCGATCAAACAATCACATGAATGTTCATTTCTCAAGCCAAGTACTAAACTTGGTGAAGAAATTGACTTGAGAATGGAAAACATAAGAAACCCCTATGGGTACATCCGATAAACTTAATAAAGATGAAAACTGGAAAGTGTTGATCCTACCTTGTATAGAAGTATGATAGGAAGTTTGTCAGATTTAACTCCGCCACCCGGCCCGTATATCATGTACAGCTGCGGTGTCAGGTGCAAGGTATCAAGCAAACCCCAAAGTTTTCACCAAAGTTGTAAAAAGAAATTCGATATGTTGGTGAGACCTTTAACATGGGCTTCAGGTATACTAAGCACACAAACACCAATCTTGTCGGGTTTAGTGACGCCGACCTACCGGTAGTGTCGATGACATGAGAAGTACTTCCTGAGGATGTTTTTATCTAGGAAATAACTGATTTCATGGTTTAGCAAGAAACAAAATTGTGTATCTCATCAACAACTGAATCCGAGTATATAGGTAGTGGATGTACACAACTTTGT
>CM028378.1:152233377-152297610 GCA_013146195.2 Codonopsis lanceolata | reverse complement strand
CTTGACTGGGCGAATTTTACTCCGACCTCGGGTCTTCACCGGATTTCCTACCTACCCATCAAGGAGTTGAACCTCGACTGTTCTGATCCCGAAACTCCTCATCCATATTGGGTTTCTGCCATGGGGAAGAAATTCCCAAGGATAAGAATGTGCTCGCACCGAGTCTCAGCCGACCTTCCTTCGCACGATCGGTTTACACTTCAACCGTGCATCTTACTTTGTCATTTTTCGATAACTTTACAAATGTGGCTTTTCCCTCGTTAACATTCACTTTATCTTATGCGCAGAGGCAATTAATGTGATGTTAGCAAATTCATACAAGCTCGCAAGAAGCAGCTCCAACAAGCGAGCTAAACACTTGTCAACCCAACGCCTATCAATCTCCGACCTGGTCCCGGCCAACACTTCTAAAGCCGGGAACAAAACGCAATCAACCCGAGCCTAGTCAACTCAGCACAGTTTTCTATCCCCGCACTGCCAGAGAAGCGATAAACGCCTCTCCTCATTAATGTCGAGCGTTGAAAGCCCGAGGCGAGACAAGACGCCGCAGAGCAAGGCTATAATCGAGACGATTTCCCCAACTCCCCTCTTGGCGGAAGATTGGCGTCATGCCCGACCTAAAAGTTGCCAAAAGTTGCGCCTCATTAGGAACTCGCCAATGTACCGGATCTCCACAACATCGCAGATCACAAACGAAAGTGGTTTCCAGCCACCGTGACTGGGTTGATGAAACTGCTGCATCACGCGTGTCCAAAGTATGCCGACCAAGCTAGCTCTGGCCTTGATCTGGGAGACGGGAACGTATGACCGAGGTAACGCTTTCCTCTTATCACTCACTTTTACCTTTCTCTTTAAGTCAGTCAAACTTTTCTCGACAGATTGCTAATAAATCAATTTTGATGTATGAACGCCTAATCACCAACCTCAACAAAAACAACACGCCACCGCCGAGAAAGATACTGACTGCACCGGAAGAATGTGTTAGAGGAAAAAATCAACTTAATTCGAGCCGACTCAAGAGCACCGAAGAATCATTAACAAGCAAAGTAACCGAAGCCTCCCAAGTTGAAGCCGAGAAAGTCTTTGAATCCCAGCTAAGCATTTCCAAGAAATCCTAAGAAGCGTACCTCTTAAACAACATAGTCGGTGCGTGGAACTTCGCTTGCCAAAGTTGATCTTGAAGTCGCCATCGCCGCCGATCACCGATCTCGAACAAGCTAACTGAGACCGCTCATTTTTGACGATGAAGGGCTAAAGCGTAAGATCATCGAAGATTACAAAAGCTCGAATGATTTCGCCACCGTGTTGAAAATGAGGCTTATCCATTCTTCCTACGTAAATGTAATTACGAACCACATCCAGGCAATGCCTGCCTCAGCTGGCTAGAAATATGCCCCAACAACTAGCCGAATGGGTGCCAACCCCTTGTTTCAAGCTCATCTCGCCCGCCTGCCATGCCCTCGTGTCTCGTGTTCTTCAATGAAGATGAACCGGAGTCAATGGTCGAGACCGATGCAAGTCGGTAGCGGGTTATCCCCATGGAATCCACCTCCTTATCGACATCACCCCCCACCGTCATCAACCGATGACCAAAATTCCAAATTGGGGTCCTAAGCTCCCTCAACAACCGAAAATGCCTGCATCAGCCGATGATGAAGTTACAATCTTAGAAAACAAGAACCAAGGAACCGAGGAACCCGCTCCCACAACAACGCACAACAATGTCGCCTACGTGCTCGGAATCACAACTATGGCCTGCGTGCCTTTCTGGCCTCCGTGCCTTGTACCACAAACAATTTACTTTTTATGTCTGTAATATTTCTACTACTCACTTTTCGTTTTTGAATGACCGCCTTTATATAAGTTTTTCCCGGGCAAAAATATCTTTTACTCAAACGAAAACGATCATAATTAGCCAATTTCCCGCTCGAACACCAACTCCTTTTACGAGCATAAAGCCCTCTATGCTCGTAAAAAGAGAATAATCGAGAACCGGGAAACCTCTCCTAAAACCTTTTCGAACACAAAGCCCTTTATGTTCGAAAAAGACAGAATCGAGGAGATATTTAACTCGAACACCAACTCATTAATCGAGCAAGAAACAACTCATGCTCGATAAAGAGAATAATCGAGAAAACCACAAAAACCAACTCGAAGACCATCTTCCAAACATAAGGTTGAAAAGACAATCGAGTTTCACCATTATTAATTGTCATAAGAAAAAGGATCAAAGAATTACATATTGCAAATCAATTACCAATAGTATTTCTTCAAATGATCCGCATGCCATGGATGTTTTAACTCGTCACCATCCTCTGTTCGCAACATGTAAGTGCCTTCCTTAATGATCCTTGAAATCGAAAAGGACCTTCCCAATTTGGTGACAAGCTTCCCCACTCACTGATGACTGCCTCAATTTTACGGGACCCAATCTCCCACAGCAAACGATCGACCACGAACCCTTTTATCGTGGTGGGCTTTTGCTCGCTGCTTATAATTTGTCATTCTCATTTTGGCTTCTAGTCGCCTTTCCTCCAATAAATCTAAACCTGCTGCTCGAGCTGTGTTATTAGACTCAACATCGTAATTTAAAACTCTATGAGTGGGCAAATACATCTCTACCGGAGCCATAGCATCAGACCCATAAGCTAAAGAAAAGGTTGTTTCTCGTTGGACCCCTTTACCGTCGCTCTAACCGCCCACAAAGTCAAGGCAGCCTGCCTACCCATCTTCCCCCTTCCAAATTCCTCTTCAAGACGTGCAAGATTTGTTTATTTGCAGCCTCAGCCTGCCCATTGCCTTGTGGATATGCCACAGATGATTGCCAATGCTTCACCCTCATTTGCTCACATGCCTTAGTAAACTTTTCAAAAACCGAGTCCCATGATCGTACACACAATTGCTCATGGACCCCAAACCGCACCATATACGTGTTCATGAACAAAGTCGATAACATTTACCTCACTTATGGTTGCCAATTGTTTCGCTTCCACCCATTTAGTAAAATAATCAACAGCCTACTATCGATACTTGAATTTCGAGCGAAGCTACTAGAAAAGGACCAATCAAGTCTATTCCCCACATATCAAACGGCCACGAGGCTATAACAGTGGGTCCGCTCTAGATGGTAAGCTGAATATCTGCGCTGAACGCCGACACTTGTCACATCGATTGAACATACATCTCGTCAAGAGTCCAGTTGTTATCCAATAATCCACCGCCAAAACTTTCTCTCGCTAGCGATCACCGACTGTGGTGACCTCCACACTGCCTCGTGCACTTCTCCCAAAATTCCTTCCGTCATCTCTGGTCGCACACACCTCAACAGAGGTCGGGTGTAAGATCTCCGGTACAAAATGTTATCCAAAACAAGATAACGACATGATCGTTTTTGGATGGTTCTAGCTTCCTTTTTGTCCTCGGGTAACACCCCATGCTCGATGTAAGCCCGAAGATCATCTATCCAAGATTTTGGGGTCGGCCAAGATCCATAATCACTTCCTTTTCAATAACAGAACTTCCACATGCTCGATCATTACTCCCTGATGCAAGGACCATTTCATCCTCGCCCATCTTCGATGTGATAACTGCCGCATGTTATCTTCCCGAGCAATTCTCACTAATTCCCAAGAATCAAAGTCTTTTAAAATTTCCTTTACCATCGCACAATAACGAGCCAAGATCGGATGATGTACTGCATAATCGCCCTTGACTTGATTCACCACCAACTGGGAGTCACAATATACAACCACTGCACGCACTCCAACGTCTTGTGTGAGCTCGAGCCCAGCAATTAAAGCTTCATACTCGGCCTAATTGTTGGAAGCTGGAAATTTGAAGCGCAATGCCTTCTCAAATTCTACATCTTGTTCTGGTGGGACTAACACCAAATCGGCACCACTCCCAAAAATGCTAGTCGAACCATCGACATGGAGTTCCCAACAATATTCTGTCTCTGCTTTGATTTGCGCCTCAGCACGCTTACTCGCTACTTCTTTCCTCGCTGCTCAAGCTTGTCTCACCACAAAATCGCTAAAGCTTGCGCCTTGATAGCTCGCCGAGGCCGATAGTCAATATCAAACTCTGCTAACTCGATCGACCAAGTGAGTAACCGACTGTAGGTATCCTGCTTGTGCAAAATCTTTTCAAAGGCAAATCTGTACACAACAATCGAGTGCGCTAAAAATAAGCTCAAGTTTCCGAAAGAAGAACAACAAGCGAGTAAGCCAACTTTTCTCAGATTAAAATATCTTCCCTCTACATCGTTGAGGGCTTTTGAAACATAATAGACAAGCTTTTGTACATTGCATTCCTCCCTAACCAAAACAGCGGCTACCGCCTGCTCGGTAGCTGCTAGATAAACAAACAACTTTTCACCAAATACCGGGCTGCTCAACAAAGGTGGACTTCCCAAATACTTCACCAAGTCTTCGAAAGCTTTCTGGCACTCGGGAGTCCATTCAAACCCTTTGTTTCCTCGAAGAACTTTGAAAAAAGGCAAACATCGCCTCGCCGATCTTGAGATAAACCGCCTAAGAGCGATCACCCTACCATTAAGCCTCTCAGACGTCCTTAATACAACGGGGAAGCTTCATAGTGACCAATGCCTTGATTTTCTCATGATTAGCTTCGATGCCCCTCTCGGTCACCATAAAACCGAGGAATTTGCCTACCTTCACCCCGAACACACATTTGCTCGGGTTCAACTTCATGCAATTTTTCCTGAGATTGGCAAAGGTCTCACCCAAGTCTTCTACGTGCTCGCGCCCTTTAGTCTTGACCACCATGTCATCAATGTAGGCTTCCACATTTCTCCCGAGCTGCGAGCTAAACACCTTATTCACCATCCTTTGGTAAGTAGCTCCAGCATTCTTTAGGCCGAAAGGCATCATCTTGTAACAAGACAAAGCCGTTAGAAAGTCAAGAGCCTTGTCCCTTTCATTCATTTTCACCTGGTGATACCCAGAGTAGGCATCTATAAAACTAAGGAGCTCAAACCCCGCAATGGCATCTACCAACTTGTCAATTTCTAGAGGATAGCCCTTCTGGGCAAGCTTTATTCAGATCCGTGAAGTCAACACACATCCGCCACTTTCCATTGGACTTCTTCACCATAACTACATTCGCCAACCAGGTTGGGTAATGTATCTCCTCAATGATGTCAGCCTTGAGTAGCTTCTCGACTTCTTCTCTGATCGCTTGATCATTTTCCACAGAGTAAACTCGAGGTCGCTGTTGGATTGGTCGAAAAGCTGGATCAACATTTAGCTGGTGCAAGGCCACAGTCTCGCTTACTCCCTGCATATCCTCTGGTCGCCAGGCAAAAACATCCAAACTATCTTGTAGCTGCTTGATTAAACTTTCCCTGGCCTCTGTCGTCAAAGCTCTACCAATTTTGATCTTCTACTCGGGATAAGCAGAATTGATGATAACCTCTTCAAGCTCATCTTGAGCCGTAAACTCTGGCTCGTCTCGCATTTGGAGCGTGTCACACTCCACCTTCTCATCCTTCTCGGCTCGAGCTTCAACTTTGTCAAGCTGATCTACCTCCATAACCTCAGCTTCAAATTCCCCCGACATCAATGCCGGCAAAGGATCATCCACAGGCTCAACGCCCTCATTCGGTTTCTCAAATCCCCCCGACGTCAATGTCGGCAAAGGATTACTAATGGCTTGCTCGGCCACCTCTTCTCGTTCAAATCGCTCCACTGACTGCAACATCGGCAAAGATGGACTAGTCTCAACATTAGCCTGGCTCTCAGTCATTGCCATATCTACTTCATTCTGATTCTGCTCCCCCGACTTCAATGTCGGCATAGAGCTTGCAACCATTTCTAAACCCTCTTGTACCATCGCAACTACTGATGGTCCCACAGTCACATGTGAAGTTTCCTTAGTACTGACAGTAATTTTCTGCTCGCCATCCTCTAGGGTCAACTTCTGCTTCTTCCTCTGAGTCTCGCGCACATATTCGAGCACTGCTCTCCGCTGGCTTCGCAGCGTCCCAATTCCTTGGTCGGTATAAAACTTAGCTCGCTGATGCGGGATTGATGCCACCATTTGAAATTTGGCCATACTCGGTACACCCAGAATTATGTTGTAAGGAGATTTCAGGTCGATTACCATGAAGGTAATCTTTTCAGCACGAGTCTTGCTTCCCTCACCGATGAACACTTCTAGCTCGACGGTGCCTTTGACTGGGACCTTATGATTTGTAAAACCTTCTAATGCCCCTGCATACGGCTTCAACCGGTCATCACTCAACTCGAGCCCCTGAAAACAAGAATAATACATCACATCCCGGCATGCCCCTGTGTCCACCAAAATCCTGTGCACAACCCAGCCATCCACTAATGCTGAGACTATCAAGGACTGCTCGCCTGCTACACTACTCGCCAACTCACTGCGAATAAACTGAATTGCATGCTCCCCATCCTGCAAAGTTGCAGGTCGATCCACCACTTTGGACAAGGAATATATTTGTTTGTCGAGCTGCGTCGGTGTAAGCTCCTCGTCCATTATCACATTGATCACCCCCCTGATCGGCGGGGCTTCTCGCCTAGGAGCATTCCCCCTGTTGCCTCCATCTCGCTTGAAGCGATCTAGCCGCCCCTCATTGATCAACTTCTGAATGGCCTTCTTCAATGGCCAGCATTCCTCCGTAGTGTGCCCATAATCATCATGATAAGCACACCGCTTCGTTTGATCCCTTTCACCGGCAGTCGCTGGATTCATGCGAGGTGGGTTAGGAAGCTCGTTCCTTATCTCGTACATAATATCTTCACGCAGCGTGTTCAATGGAGTCAAGTCCGATTCCCGAAGAAATTCTTTTGGCCGGTCATACCGGGACTTGCTCTTATTGTAACCGCCATTGCCCACCTGGTCATTTGCTTTAGAATTTCCAGTAGTTTCACCACTCTCCTTTTTCTTCTCCTTTTTTGTCGTCTCCCCGGCACACCATTTTTGTGCTCGCATGAGCATCTCTGCTTGTGTCTTTGGTTCACACATGCTTAATTCTGATCGCAAACCACCTTCGCCCTCAAGTAATCCGGTTTCAAAACATAGTGTCACCTCATGCTCGGTCAATCCTGGAACCTGCTTCTAACACCTTTGTGAACCTCTCAAGGTAACTCGATGTAGACTTGTGCGCCCCTTGCTTAACTTTTGACAAGTCGGCCCTTGTCTTCGCCAATGTACCGGCCGTCCCAAAATCAGCCAAGAACTTTGCTCGCAAGTCGGCCCAATTGTTGATCGAACGTCGTGGCAATGCCCCCATCCAAGCTAGAGCTTTGCCTTGCAGCGCGCCCACAAAAGCCCTAATCTTCAGTGCCTCATCTGAGGTCACCAAGCCGATTTGTGACTCAAAAGACATTAACCAATCCCTGGCCTTGGTCTTGCCCGTATACTCCTTAATGTTTGGAAATATCAGCCCCTGTGCTGGTGGAGCATTCTCGATCCATGGAGCTAACGGGCTGGCAGATATACCCAAGAAATTTCCATCTAAAGCCTTGCCTTGTTCCCAGGCTTCCATCCGACGTTTCAACTCCTCAAAATCATGCATGTTTATGGTTGCTGGTAAACCACCCCCGAGCTGAGGCTGGGTCACAGGCATAGGAGGGGCATGTGGGGGTCCCATAACCGCAGTGGCTTGAGGAACCCCCACGGCCTGCACCACATGTGCTGGCGCCAAATGAAGCCGCAACCGGTGCGGTGATTGATGCAAGTCCCGTTTTCCTTGAGAGCAATGAGAATGATGAGATCGCTTAGGAGAGGGAGTTCTTCGTCGACGAACATAAGAGCCCCTTGGTGATCGCGAACGGCGACTATGGGCGTGAGATCGCCGCGGTGAGGGTGAACGAAATCTGCGAGCATGCGACCTTGGTGGTGAAGGTGAACGTCGACGACGACGTGATTAAGCCGAATCCTCTCCAACTCGCGGTCCCAGCCTTGAATGAACACTGGGAACAACCTTGTGACTGGCCTTGCTACCTTCCGGTTGCTCGCGTTGTTTAGAGCCTTGTGCTCGTGGCTTAGAATAAACAACCAGGGGATTCACCTGGTTACCACCAGTGCGAGAAACACCCGCCGCCTGGCTAGGAGCCGACAAGGCTGGTAATGGATCTAATTCGATGGGCAATGGTGGCTTGCCCATCGCAATCAACTGCAGGTTGAGCTGATGCATCTGGCCCAAGTAAATGGCTCGCTGTCGTAAAGCTTCCTCACGAAACTTGTGAGCTAACCCAACTGCAGCTTCAGCACTTCTAGCCAATGAATCAACCCCACGCCTTTGATTAAGCTGGTGGCGTGCATCATGAGGTAGTGGAACATTATTCCCAGCCACTTGATTCAGGCTAAGATTTGGGTGTACCTCCTCCCGACGACTACCACTGCCACCGTTCACTCCGTTTTCTGCCATTGTCAAGGATTAAAAAGAGGAAAAATCTAACCTCACGAACTTACTGCCACAAAACTTTCGTTTCCCGGCAATGGAACCAACTGATGCGTCCAAAGAAATCTGGATGCACTGATTAAGCCCAATCTGAACACCTGGCTTTCAACGTGTTCGTAGATCCTCAAAACCCAACTCTGCAATGCAAATGAATAAACGTAAATTGGGCAAGGGCACTCCCTGCAAAGGCCCTCCGGCGTGAAAATCAGTATACATATCAACAGTTGAGTAAGCAATTTGGCAGAGTTTTGGCTAAGGAATAAGATTGCGCATACCTTTCTCCATCATTTTCCAAAGCTTTTATACGCACCGGAAGGCATAACCGCCAATAACCATAGATAACCACCCATCATTGACATTAACTGCCCATGATCGCCATTAACTGCCCATGATCTCCATTAAGCGCCCATAAATGTCATTAACTCCCTCACAAACGGTCATGACCTTTAATGGGAGACACATTAATGAGCCCACTAATGACAACGGTTTAACTAGAGAATTTCCCGGTCATTATTGCCGGCCAGAACTCTTGCTCGGATGTGACCACCCTCAACTAACACTTCGATCTTTCCCGGACATGAATGTCCTCAACTGATGGTCTCTTATTGGCGAGCACGAATAACCATGCCCGTGTATCAGTTTTGCTCGTTAGCTGAACCCCCATCTCGCTAGTAACTTACCTGATAAAAAGCAAAGTTTTGCCTGCTTGCTCGCATGAAACCTTTGCTCCCTTGCTCGGAAGAAACTTATATGCTTGACACGTGACTCATGGCTTGGGCCTATTGGGCCGAGCAGCTCAGAATTGAAAAGAAAAGTATTTTTTTTTTTTTCATTTTGGGGAATCATTTTAAAGCCTTGTTTGGTGTAGTACTTTATAAACACAACTTTTTCAAAATGTAGTGTTTTCAAAACACGGTTTTTTTTTTTTTTTTTTGGTAAACACGTTTGAGAAATTATTTCGAAATGTTATTTTCATAAACAGAGTAGTTGTAAACGCAATATATTTTTAAAACGTTGCATTGAAATACTTTAAAAAAGAAAATATCACATTTTTTATCCGTGTTTTAATCAAAACGCTCCACTAAATAAGTAATTAAAGTCGTTTTAGAAAAAAAGTATTCACTTTGTAATCTTTTATTTTAGAGACGTTACTTTTACTTTTTCACCATTGAGTCACTTGTTGCTTTTATTAATGGGTCTCACTCATACATTGGCATCATACAAAAACAGAACCCCTAAATGTTACACCTCAAAACACTAAATACCACACTACTTAAGATATACGGTTACCAAACTGTCCTCCTTAAAAAAAACATTTTGTCAAGTTACCAAATTTCCCTCCTTCGAATTGAAAAGAAAAATATTTTTTTTTCATTTTGGGGAAAAT
This sequence comes from Codonopsis lanceolata, assembly GCA_013146195.2. Lineage (NCBI taxonomy): Eukaryota > Viridiplantae > Streptophyta > Magnoliopsida > Asterales > Campanulaceae > Codonopsis > Codonopsis lanceolata. The sequence goes on along the minus strand of CM028378.1, from coordinate 152,287,774 downwards.
CTATTTTTCAATTTTCAGTTTTTTTAAAAAAATTTTGTGAAAAAAAAAATTAGCCAAGAAATATCACATTTTTCTAAAAAAGAATCGCAAAAGATATCACAATTTTTTTAAAAGAACCGCCATCCTCCCTTACAACAAAAAAAACACAATCGTTTAGAAAAAAAATTGACAACAAAGTCGCCAGGTATTTTGACTTTTTAACAATACAGTCGTCAGGTATTTTGGTATTTTAACAAAACAATCTCCAGATGTTTTGGCTTTTTAACAAAATAGTCGCCAGGTATTTTGGCTTTTTAACAATACAGTTGTCATGTTTTTTGGCCTTTTAACAATACAGCCGTCAGATATTTTGATCTTTTAACGAAACAGTCACTAGATTTTTTAACTTTTTAACAAAACAGTCGCCAGGTATTTTGATTTTTTAACAAAACAGTTGTCATATTTTTTTTGTTTTCTAACAAAATTGTCGCCATATTTTTGGCTTTTTAACAAAAAAAAATCGTTTAAGCCTCTTTTTCCAATTGTTTTTTGATGCAAAATTGTTTTTTTTTTTTAATTTCAACTTTGAAATTTTTTTTAATATAGAAAAAAAGAAATATATAACATATATTTAGTACAACGTAGATAAGAACTTGCCGTAAAAAAAGAATCAACATGAAACGTTGTTATTCGAATCAAAATTCATTGAAAATTTGTTAGAAAGTAGAATAAAAGTTTATGGTTAATTGTAACAGAGGGTTTGAGGTATATCAATATTCAAAGCTGATATAACTTTATTTTATAAGAGCAAAAATTAGTATTTAGAGTTTAGTGTCAGTTGTAACTGTTTTTATAAGAAGATTAATTAGTAATTAAACCCTTAAGTGGATCTTGCATTTAGTTTTTTTTTTTATTTATTTAGGACCACTCTTTATAAAATGATTAATTAATAATTAGACTTTTTAGTGAATGTGGTATTTAGTGTTTTTTGTGTTGCATTTAGGGCCACTCTACAAAAATACATAACATCCTGATGTTTATAACAATTTAATTAACTTTCCTTAATCTATATGTTTGTCAAACAAGACTCATTTTTAGGATTGAATGTGAATTATTTGCTTAACGGTGTTTAACAGCTAGTTGGATATTGGGCTTTTTGGTATGAAAACATTATTTGTCGGGGGGCTTTGGATAGTAGAGATATTCTCATGGATCTGTTGGATTAAAATTTGGGATAAATTGCAACCAGTCACTTTCAACAATTTTCAAACTGCTTCAGTATCCTACCCTTTTTTTAAATCGGAAAAGGCAATTTTATGGGTGAAATGTATCGCGATACACAAATCGAATTTAATTTCTCCATGTAAAATTCAACTTGTGCATTGTGAATCCAATTTATATATCGAGAATCAAATTTGTACATGGCGAATCCATCTTGTGCATCATGAATCCAATTCTGGATCGAGATTTTCTGCATCACAAATCCAATTTGATCATCGCAATTCATATTGATGCATCATAATACGTTGGGTAAGTGATCCTTACCTCGCCTCCCGCTCATTTATGGCATAGTCATTTTTTCATCCCCAAAAATACATTTTTCCTGTTAATAAACACATGAGACTTGAGCAGACCGTCTGCAATTTCTCCTCAAAATTTCTTTTCGGGTCCTTTTGACATTTTCCCAAAAGAAAGGGAAATATTTGGTTTATCAGATTGCTATAATACTTCGTTTCAAATTTGAAATTTCAGATTATAGTTATTGATTCTTCTTCTTTAATGATATGGTAGCAATTTACGGCAGTACTTTCTCCATTTGAAGATGAGTATCTTCTATTCTTCATCATGTTAAAAAACGGACATTTATTTTAGAACGAGTGTCACACCTATTCTTAGAGGTAAAAACTTAGGTAAGACGATCTTACAGATATTTTTTGTAAGACGGATCATTCTTATCCGACCCATCATGTGACGTGTGTTGGTAAATTGAGCTGTGAAAGAATAGAGCTTCGTCGAATAAAAATTCGTAAGACGGTCTTACAGGGGACTTACTCATTCTTAGAACGGTGATAGTAATCAAGTATTACTCCCTCCTTTACAAGTAAATAGTCTCCGTTTGAAAGTCAAATTTAAAAAAATATATATCCATTTTAGAAACACATTAGTAATAAAATGACACGTTTATATTACTCCCTCCGTCCCTAAATTACCGTCTTTTCCTTTTTCGTCCGTCCCAAAATAATTGTCCACTTTGAAACTTACCTTTTTAGAGCATCACTTTTACCACTTTACCCTTACTTTTTCACTCTACTTTAATTATGACCACATATACATGGGCATTAAAAGAAACTATACATTAAACCAATATAAATAATCAAGTCAATTACTTTTTCTTAAACGATGCGTCGGATCAACCATGACGATTATTTAGGGACGGAGGAAGTATAAATTTTAAAAATTGACTCTTTAAGTAAAACATCTAAAAATGAAATAATAAACTCTTTACACGAAACGAAAGGAGTATTACATCTCCATTCTTGCATATAAATTCCTCCTACTCCTACCATATTATTATTTTCATTACAAAAGAGTTGAATATGACAAAGTTCTCCACAGTTGCTCTCATTCTTCTTGTGGCTGTCATGGCTTTAGGTAAATCTCTAATATTCTTACGTTTAAGTAGTACTGTATTTTCTGAGTAAATGATCACAAGAATAAACCAATATTTCATATTTTCATTTGAAAAAACAGGGAATCAAGTGCTTATGATAGATGGGAAACCTTGCAAAGTGAAAATACCATACCTGACTGGAGATTGTTGGAGTGATTCACTGTGTGATTCTCTCTGTAAACAAGCATTTGAATTAGGTGCACAAGGCCAGTGTGGAGACGAGAAGTCGCCAAATCATCGTCACTTTTGCGATTGTACTTACCCTTGTTAAAGTTGTTCCCGTTGCATCCAATTATGAAATGAAGTTACTCTATGTCTCCCTCTCCATCTCCTCTGATTGCATTTAATGAAATAAAGAGTCGGAGAAATTATATCTTTTTCCAAGCATTTTTTTTATAAGTCTTTCGTTCTTTTTTTCTACCGCTAAAATCTATTTTCGAAATATTGTTCCTAAAATCTCCGCATAGTCTTCATCCACAGCTTCGACCAACACTTTGAAGTTTGAAAATTACGATTGTTACACAACGAAACAAGGATCGACCTACACGATTAGGTCAGGGGGTCGAGGGGGCAGCACCCTTTCGTAGGGGTTCGGGGGCAACGCCCCCAAAAGGTAAAAGATTTTTTTCAATTCATTAAGTACGAAACTGAAATGGACATGTGCTGAGTTGGAGGATCGGACGAAGACGAATGAGGAGGAGGATGAAGAAGGCTTACGGCAAAGGAGAAGGAAGTAGTAGACGGAGGACATAAAAGTCTGGTTTATTATGATTTTACAGCATGATGTATACATTTTTACAGCGCAATGTAAAATTGGATTAAGTAATTAAAGTTAATGCATCGCGTTAGAAAAATTGATGCAATGCAATACAAAATTGGTTTGGTGATTGAATTGATGCATCTCGATGGAAAATTGATGCAACGTAATACATTTGAGTAAGTGATCCATATCACGCCTTAAGACTGATTAAGGCTATCATAGTCATTTCGCCCCAAAAGTAACATTTTTCGGTTAAAAAAAATAAAGATACCGTAGCTAGGAGTGAGCTTGGTCGGGTTCAGTCCATTTTTTTGAAAAAAAGAGAAAATCGGAACTCGACCAATAGTCTAGTTCTCAAAAAATTTAGAAACGGAACCAACCCAATATGTATGAGAACCAATACATTGGTCCGGTCTAGAACCAATCAAAGATATATGAGAACCAGGACCGGACCAATACTATGATTTTTTACTTTTTAACTATTTAATACAAATGCATAATAAAAAATTTAAGGCTGAAACTTGATAAAAAAAGTTGAAAAACTTTCGATAAAAGTACATTCGACAATTAAAAATGTCGAACTTATAAACTCATAGCATAACAAACCGGTGGAAACAAAATAATAAAAGAGTATCAACTAAAAAGTAGAACAAAGAGAGTATTAGGAATTAATATATAATATATATATATATATATAATAATATAATAATACTATATATATATATAATAAAATTAATAAATAAACAACATATTAGTTCGGTTCGGTGTTTTTTTAGTTCGAGAACCGGGACCAACCCAAATGTCTGATTTTATGAAAATTCAGATCCATGACCAAACCAAAGTATTGGTCCGGTCCAATTTTGATTGATTTGGTCCGGTTTCGAAAAAATCCTGCACACCCCTAACCGTAGCAATTGAAAACTTATCAAAGTGGACCGGCCCAAATTTACCTCTATAGAGTCCCTGCGGTGGCTAGGTCTTCCTCTCCGTTCTTTACACAAGGCCAACTCGCTTCAAGGCCATATAAACTTTCATATGGGCCTGGTACATGGCTGTCTTCGCAGAGATCACCGGGATTGGAAGGCTCTACTCAATGCTTTTTCCAGTAAATTTTCTTTCATTTGTTTCCCCAACACTACAGATCTCAAACAAATCACTCTTTAAGTTTACACTGTGTGTGTCTGAGCTTCAAACAATTACTTCAAGTAGGATGTGCATAAATTCAGCGTCAAACAAGAAAGACGAAAATTGAGTAGGGGGTATGGAAAAATGGAGTGCCAATTGCAAAATCAACTCTTGAACAGAACCAGTAACATCATGTATAAAGCAATTGCCCAAAACAAATCTCATTTAGGCTCCTTGACTAGTCTTTGTTCTTTGAAACCACAAGGGTACAGGCTTTTCCAGGACTGATACGTTAATGGTGTTCCACACATCTGGTTTTGATGGGAGCTGAGCAATTTTTTCTGCAATAACCATGTCTTCCGGAAGAATGTAACCAAAAACGGAGTATGCCTTTTTCCACTCTTCGTGGTTCGCTAGGCTTATAAAGAATTCTGGACCGGAACCAACCCAAGCAACTGAGCCTCTTTGTATGATTGGGCAGTCTTCGGTTGGTATCTTGTTGAATGCCGTCCCTTGGGCTTCGAGTGTTCCTTGAATCAATGCAAATGGAGGTCCAAAGGAAGCCTGAAAATTTGATAAAAGAGTTGAGACAGGGATGAATAAGATCAATTATGCGACATGGAATGAAAGTAAAGACCTGAGAGAGAGAGAGAGGGGTAATTCTTCAGAATCTGTTCTTCTGGAGGAAGTAAACTAAAGACCTAACAAAGAAGAAGAGATTAGGAAATTTGAAATGGGCAGATGTAACATGAATGGAGTTGTCAAGACCTAAGAACCCGGCTCACGACATACAGCCACCAATTTGCGCAAAGAGCACCGGGCACAATTGGCCCAGTAAAGGCCCCCAAAATTCCATGAGTTTATGGTAGTATGTGGCCATCTAAGCACGCTTTGAAATCCACCTGAAGTAGGATTGTGGTACAAATAGTTCAATGTAATATTCCTGCACTCACAGTTGCTTATCTAGAGGATGACCTGGATTTTCAAATGCCTAAGCCTGTAAGCCATTTATGGAACCCCAGCCAAGAAACAAATATTATAGATGCCAAACATACTGTCAAACTTCTAACATAAACTTTTAAGTCAATTGAAGAATCGCACAAGAAAGATTGACATGTAAAATACTTGAACATTTAGTAAAATATAACAATCAACAAAAGAATTCATTCTTGCAAATGGCACAACAATGAAATGGAATCAAATTTTAATTGAACCATTTCCAAATGAAATCAATTATTTGCGTGCAAATTGTGATTTATCTAGACTTGGGGCTATACAAATAGCACTATACACTTTACACTTGTATTAGCAATTATGTTTAAAAGAGTACTTCAGATACCAAAAGTTTAATTATTTATATTTCAAGATTGACAAGTTTTTACTAAATTTGATGATCCCAGAATATCCTCTATAATGCAGCAATTTATCAAGAAACTTAATGAACTTACTTCTTTCAAATGGTTTCCTTTCGAATCCCATGATTGCCCTCGGCCTTCTGCCCGATAAAATTGGCAACCGGCACAATGACGAAGCTCCAACAACCCAAGAATGTAGTCAACAGAATACGGGGCACAGTCAGGAAGAAGCTGCATAACCATCTAACCATGAGTAGGACAACAAATGAAGATACTAAATGCAATGGTGTTTATAGAGAACAGTCAAGATCCAAGAAGAATATTGATGATGAAAAGTATCAGTTTTGAAAGAGGATTAGGTTAAGGTCATCTACATACCGTCAAAGTTTCTACTTACAACACCTCTTCAAACATGTTTTACACCGTCCATCCCAATAAAATAGTGTCACTTTCATTTTAGTTTGTCCCAAGAAAATAAGACCCATTTCTAAAAAATGATACTCCCTCCGTTTTCAAGTAATTGTCCTTCTTTCCTTTTTTGTCCGTTCCAAAATAATTATCCTCTTTCAAAACTTTCCTTCTTAAGAAAATACTTTTACCACTTTACTTTTTTTTATAAGTACTTTTACCACTCTACCCTTACTTTTTCTACCTACTTTAATTATGGCCACATGCTCAAAGGCATCAAAGAAAACCACACATTACACCAATATTTATAATAAAGTCAATTACTTTTTCTTAAATGATGTGTCGGGTCAAAGAGGATGATTATTTGAGAACGAAGGGAATATAAATTTAGTGCAATTTAAAGAAAATACAAACAAGTAAAGCTACAATCTTAAGAAGACTTTTTTGGGATGGGGTAGGTATATAGTTATCCAATTTATAATCTAAGAGAGGTTCAAGTGAACGATATACTCTGATGAATTGCTTGAGAGAATTATGGTTAAAATACTGTTTCTTTTATTCCTTAGTGTTGACAATCCGAATGTTATCCTTCCCTTTTCCTTTTTATCTGGCCTTACTTCCAAAGGATAATGAAATCAATACTAGTGTGTAAGCCTTTATTCCCATCAGTCAAATGCTAGGAACCAGAGCATAAGAAGAATGCACAAATGTTTCTTTCTTTGGGAATAATACTCATGACTTGTTCTAGTGTTAATAAGTAGCGTATCCCTCAAAAGTTAACCATGAAAATGCTTTCTATCAAGCATAACATCATAGTGTTTAAAAAGGATTAATCTGCTAATTGGAGGATTAGCACATACTTTTATATGGAGAGTACCATATTGTGTTTCCAACCTAACGATGCCCTGCAAGGACAAAGGAAACAAGAAGAAAAAGAATGAAAAGAAGAAACGTTAACAGTAAACAAACTATTTGTCAACCAGAAAACTATATTCACTGCAGGCCAGTCCAAGATCCAACAGGACAAGGACATGCCAGCAAGAATAGGGAGGTACAAGCACAGTAATTCAACTTCAGTTCAACAAAACAGAGGATTTCAACATATTTGATTTACATCCAGATGCAAACATGTCTATAAAGGTTGGAGAGTTAACATTTCATCCACAACACACATACGATTCAAACTATATGATACAGTTCGAATTGGGGAGCTGTTGATTCGAACTGTACAGGCCATTCCCATTTCTATCCTATATTCGAGTTTTTTTAATACAAAAGTTCCATTCTGAAGACTGGAGAGAGAATTCGGAATACTGTTTCATTGTAAACAAGGTAGATCTAAAAAATCTGTTCATTAGTACCTCACTTACATAAACTGTTTGAAGTGAGGATGATGAATGACAATTTCATTCTTACTTCTTGTTAATTTCAAAGAAGGGCAACTAATATTTTTAATTAAAATGAAATCACATCAAAACTAAATCACACACTTTGTTATGGCACGCGCCTTACTGATTTGCTGTTGTGAATGTGCATTAAAATTGGTGTTGCATGCAAATATGTTTAATGGTTAGAAGAGTGGTGGGTAGCCATCTCTAGATGCTTTTTTGGCCATTCTTTTTACAACTCGTCCCAGAATCTAAAAAAATTGATTCCAAATTCTCCGTTCATTGGAATTCTATTCATGATATATTTCTCTCACAAACACATTATGACCAAATTCTATTCTGTATAATATAGGGAGAAGTAATTCAAGGACCAGAATTCGGGACAATAAATGAAAAAGAAAAATAACAGAAAGCACCTTTTGTTATATCAATGTTATCTCTAGCTATCCTAACTCCTAAACTTCAATTTCCAATGAAATTTCAATGTAAATAATTCAAAAATATATATTTCTGCAAAATTTCATTTGGGGGGGAAATATACACCCTTATGCACTAACACAGCAAGTCGTGGAATACCCTGGCTTAGAATTCTCTCCACTTAATCTATTCAGTAATCTTTTCTGTTTTCATTGTCATAATTTATAGAAAAATGTGTTGTTTAACTAATTTTTCAATGGTGATATTAGTTATTGATTTATTGTTCTATTAACAATGGACACCACAAAGAGATAACTAAGCATGTACTTATTATAATAATTTAACACTAAAATCTAAACTTGAATCGTAGGAGTGAAACACATTGTCGACATGAAAAGCTCAATGAAAACCATTTTAGGCCCCACCTACAGAACAGAACTGAATATAGAAGGTTAGCCAACTTTTACCACTCCTTTTCCAAAAATAAGGCCAGAGGTCCAAATAGATTTGGTCCCTGCTTCCTGTCGGTCAGGGGCCAAGGTATCCTTCTGTTTCTTCAACCAGCACTGTAGCAAAAAGATGATTAGTTCCGACTCACATTATTGACAAACACAGGATTTAAAGCAAAGCTAAAGATTGTGCACTGCCATGGCAATAACTATTGAACAACATACCAAACAGTAAAAAATAGAGATGTTAATCGGTCTAGCCCTAACGGTTTCGGTCCAACCCGAGCGTTTCCGGTCCGGTTTAGCCTGTTTTCACTGCTGTTTCCATTCAATGATTAAATTTGTGCGCTTTTTCCCAATTTCGAGGCTTGTACGCTTATTTTAGCGTATTATACGCGTCCCGTATATTATACTAACTATATTAAAGCTGCTAATCGGTCCAACCCTAACAGTTTTGGGTATTATACCCATCCCGTATATTACTAACTATACTAAACCGTATGCAAGTCGGCTTCCGGTTCAACCCTAACGGTTTTCGGTCTGGCCCTATCGGTTTCTGTCCCTAATCAATTGCGGTTTAAACGGTCTGCTAAAATTGCAAACCTAACCCTAGAAAAACCCGGTTTAATAGGTTCAAACCTACGGTTCTCGGCCCTATTAACATCTCTAGTAAAAAATCTAAAGATGTGTAGATGGGAGCTTCTGAACTTGGGGAATAATTGCTTGCTCAATGTACCATACTGCATAAGGAAACATTGGATTATATGTTTTCTTCAACTTATACCTCAAAGGCTCAAACTATTGAATCAATCTCTGGTCCTTAGAAAATATATATTTGGGAAGGAAATTAGTTCGAGAAAATAAACTGTTTGATCCACAAGCCTTCTGGTACCCCCAAACACTCCAAGAATCACACAAACAAGGCCAATTATTATACAGTCATACAAGCTCTACAATAACCCATATACTAAAAATCGATACGTAGAAACTTTTGTTTTTTTTGTGAACGAAATCGGTTCAATCAATCAATACTTGATATCTCAATGTTTTAAGTAAAGACCCCAAGGGGTCTTGGGGTCTGAGAGATGGCAAGGGCACTCAGGCAAAGATTTTAAGGTCCTTGGTTTCAATCCTCGTACCAACAATGGGTCACACGTATCCATCAAAAAAAAAAAAGTATTCCACCGAAGAATCACATAAATAAGGCCAAGAATTTCTACTGCACATAAGCCTTACAATCAAACTCCAGTATTTAGAAAAGGGTAGTGTTAGGGTCCTTAGGGATTCCCAAAATATCAGTCCCATCTGCTATATGTCAAGCATTTTTTTCTTTTTATTGATAGAAAACATAAGCTTTCATTACAAGAAAGAGGAAAGAGGAGTGGGTAAGATATCCACCTTTACAAAAGACTAAAACTCAAAACCAAAAAAAATAAAAAATGACTAGACTAATAGACCAAGAGCTGCCCGCAAATGCCTCCTCGTTACGTCAGTCATGCTTAGCACATACAATGGGATAGAAAATTGGGATGTTCTTATTGCAAAACCTAGCATTTTCTTTTATAAAATTTTGTTTATGAATGAAATTAGTTCAATCAAACAATGCATGATATCATATTATTTTATGTGCCAGTACCCAGAATTGCGAAAACCCAATGCAGTAAAACTAATGCTAGAATACCAGTTCAGCTTCTTTATTCAATCAACCTAATGCACAATTCAAACAATTTCATAAACAGAAAATTTACATAAACCCAGTTAAACTTAAATCAATCGAAGTAATGCATAATCACAAAACAATTCTCAAACAGAAAATTCCAAATTAAAGAAATCCCTAAAAACTAAACCAAATAATCATAAGCTATAAGTAATAAGTTCAACTCACCTCACCAAATTTGGATCCACAACCCTTGCGATCCCCACAAAACACCCAAGAATCACACAAACAAGGCCCATTATCCTCATTACACATAGCCTTACAAGCTCCACAACACTCCCCGGACGTATTAAACTTGAAATCTGTACCCCACTTCACAGCAGACCCCCACAGCTCCAAATTATCAATCCCTCTACAACACCCACCACCTTCCTCCAACCCAAAAGACTCAGTCTTCGAAACAGAATTATCGAAATTGCTGTTGTTGCTGGGTCTCAACACCACGGACATAAACAAGTAGACCAGAAAACAAGAAAGGAGACCCATCACGAGAAGGATCAAAGAGACCCAGCGGGTAGGTTTGGAGTCATTTGGCCTCCGACCCATTTGGAAATCAGGAAAGAGGAAGACAACCCAGAAATGGATTTGGATTTAGTGAGTTCGTCTTTGAAAATTAGTAATGGTGGCTTTAGGGATCGTTGACTTGAGCAGGAGAAGAATTTTGCGTTTGAAATTGATGACATCTTATAGTGCTTAAATAATTGCAATTTGTGAGTTCAATTGTATGGAAGCGTACGTTAATGAGATCGAAATCTTTTGTCGCAAAAGAGGACCTGTTGTGGGGTTGGTACTTTTACTTGGGTAGATTGTGACGTGGGTTTAGGCATCACTGGCTACGACCGTTCGACAACCGTACCACATCATGCAGAGTTCCACCCACATTCACCTATTCAAGTTTCTGCCCCCTACTTTTCACCCGGTAACATTTTAGTTTAAAATATTTTAATGATTAACAAAAAAAAAAAATACTCATATTTAGGTCACCCAACTTTTTAAGACGGTATTCTTTTCACCATACAAAAGTTACATTGCAAATTAACTCATTTTTTTAAATGGACGTTAGATTTAACCGTTAAATATATTATGTTAAATATTTATGTATGTCATTTTTGTGATTATAGAAACTAAAAGGAGTCCAATAAAAAAATAAAACATATGCTACGCTTGATCTTCAGCCTCCGCTTACTGTAACCCCCACATCACTGTAACCTGAACCCTATGTTGTAATAATCATCAAATTTGAAAGGCCCAACCGGGCCGACCCAACTCATCGTGACCATGTTGGGGGCAATATTCAGTTCTTGCAGAAGATTGATTAGAAAAACGGACTGGCTAGGTCTTCCCTTCTACACAAAAGTGTAGTGGCCCTAAGGGCCAATCATCAGCTTAAACTCTCTTCTATATAAGGTGGAGCTTACTCCCTTATTTTTCCCAATGTTGGATTCTTCCTTTGTAAAGAGCCTTACTTCCTACATGACTTCCTCATTCAAGTCTTTATTGGAAATTAACAAGTTTCCAACAGTCCCCCATATTAAATGAGATATCATGTAAGTTGATTACATGAAGATGAGACAGAGATACAACTGAGAGTAACTGTACTGGAATAGGTGGCTTCTGGCTTTGAACCTTTCCTTATGATGTACGATTGGGATGACTTACTAATCAGTGACTTGAGTGTCTTGAACTGACTGGTGTTTAATGTCATCCAAGACAATAGTAATCACACAGCTACCCTAAAACAAGGTTTGATTCTTCGGTTGTGTTCATTTTGGCCCTGAACTATACCTGGTTTTGCAAATGCTTTAGAGAATTTTAGCCTCTAATATCTCATAAAATCGACTAGTTTTACATTCAAATAAGTGACTTCCTATAAAGAGTCTTCTAACATTACTCCGCTTGATAAATCAAGTCATAAGAATCATTAAAATCAAAGTTTATCCTATACCAAGACAGATAACACTAGTGTGTTTCACCATAAGAATGGATAAGAGTTAAATCCTTTAGTGTTAACATCGAGATTACTTTAGTTGGGTTGTCCTTTTGAACCTAGACCATGGGATCTCCAATCAGCTAGGTGGGGCTTTCCGCTAAATTATTCATTACTTTGTAGGCTTGAGGTTCATTCCCTTCGATGAATTGCATACTTGCTCTCTCGACAAACCTTTAGTCAATGGATCCGCTAGGTTGTCTTTTAATCGAATATAATTGATGGTGATCACGCCATTTGAGATAAGTTTCCTAAAGGTATTGTGATGCCTCTGTATGTGTCGTGATTTACCGTTATACATATTGTTTTGTGCCCTTCCAATTGCGGCTTGACTGTTGCAATGGATGCATATGGTTGGTACTGCTTGTGGCCAAGCTGGAATATTTTCTAGGAAGTTTCGTAACTATTCGGCTTCCTCTGATATTTTATCTAGAGCGATAAATTCTGATTCCATTGTAGACCCTGTAATGTAAGTTTGTTTGGTGAATTTCCATGCAATAGCACCACCACCAAGTGTAAATACAAATCCACTTAAGGATTTTGAGTCGTTAGTATCGGATATCCAATTGGCGTCATTGTAACCTTCAACTACTGCTGGATACTTTGAATAATGCAACCCATAGTCCTTATTATATCATAGATATCTAAGAACTCTTACAATAGCCTTCCAGTGATCATGTCCTGGATTACTGGTAAATTTGCTCAATCGATTGACTGTTTGAGCAATATCTGGTCGCGTACAATTCGTAAGAAACATAAGACTTCCAATGACACGAGCGTATTCAATTTGAGATACACCTTCGTGTAGGTTCTTTTTGAGATGAAAGTTTGGATCTATTGGAGTCTTTGCAATACTATCATCACCATTACTGAATTTTTCCAGTAATTTCTCAATGTTATGAGATTGTGATAGTATGATCTCTTCAGATGTTCTAGATATTTTAATACCTAGGATGACATCAGCTACCCCAAGATCTTTCATGTCAAACCTGTTAGCCAACATTTTCTTAGTGTCCTTGATCGTTGTTATTACTGCCAATGATGAGCATATCATCCACGTAAAGGCATATAATAACGTAACCAGGTTGTGTATTTTTTGCGTACACACATTTGTCACATTCGTTGATCTTGAACCCATTTGCAAGTACCACATCATCAAAGTGTTTATGTCATTGTTTTGGTGCTTGCTTTAAACCATACAACGATTTGACCAACCGACATACTTTCTTTTCGTTACCTAGAGCTATAAATTCTTCTGGTTGATTCATATAAATTTTGTCTTCGTGTTCCCCATTTAGGAATGTGGTCTTAACGTCCATTTGATGTATTTCAAGACCATGCAAAGCTGTAAACACAATTAATAGTCGAATCGACGTAATTCGAGTTACCAGAGCATAAGTGTCAAAATAATCAACACCTTCTTTTTTATTAAACCCCTTTGCGACCAGCGCTTTATACTTATCAATGGAACCATCGGGTTTTAATTTCCGTTTGAAAATCCATTTACAGCCCAATGGCTTGCACCCTTTGGGAAGGTCAACTAATTCCCAAGTGTGGTTTTACATAATGGAAGAGATTTCATCATTAATGGCTTCTTTCCATTGAAGAGCTTTTGGAGTAGACATTGTTTTCTTGAATGTTCGTGGTTCATTATCCACTAGAAACGTGGTCACAAAGTCAGGTCCAAAAGTTTTAGTTATTTTTTCTCGTTTGCTCCTTCTAGGTTCATCGTCATGTTCATCTTGATGATTATTTTGGATGATGTCCATGGGGACAATGTCCGTGGGGACCTCGTTCTCATCTTCGCTTGTGGTCCAAGGAAATGAGCGTTTTCCATTAGCATTAGTCTTTAATGGAAAGATGTTTTCGAAAAATGTGACATTTCTTGATTCCATGATTGTATTTACTTCAATATTTGGATTTTTAAGAACTTGTAGGCATTACTACAAGCTACATATCCTATGAAGATACAATCCACAGTTTTTGGACCAATTTTAAACTTTTTAGGTAATGGTACTGCTACCTTTGCTAGGCACCCACATACTTTGATGAATTTGTAGGAAGGTTCGTGACCATTCCATAATTCATAGGGTGTTTTGTCCAATTTCTTGTGTGGGAGTTTGTTTAACAAGTAATTGGCTGTGAGCACTGTTTCCCCCCACATTTCATCAAGTAGGCCCGATTGAATCAATAATGCATTCATCATTTCTTTGAGAGTGCGATTCTTTGTCTCAGCAATCCCATTAGATTGTGGAGTGTAAGGTGGAGTAACTTGGTGAAGAATTTCATGTTCTGCACAGAAGTCTTTAAAGGGAAATACATATTCGCCTCCTCGATTAGACTTAAGAATTTTTATCTTTTTCTCAAGTTGATTCTCGACTTTGTTTTTATATAGCTTGAATGCTTCAAAGGCTTCATCTTTACTGTTTAATAGGTAGAGATGACAAAAACGGATATTGTCATCGATGAAAGGGATGAAGTATTTTTTCCCGCCATAGGACTCCATGAATTTTAAATCGCATAAGTCACTATGAACTAGATCCAATGGTCTAGTGTCATGTTCTATTGATTTAAACGATGTTCTTGTTTGTTTAGCTTCAACGCAGATTTGGCATTTTTCGTTTTTATTAATGCGTATTGTAGGAATTAAATTCATTTGCATTTGTATACGCATAGAGTCTTAATTAACATGACCGAGTCTATAGTGTCAAATATCATAATGCTCAAGCAAGTAAGAAGAAGGTGCATCAGCTGTATTATTATTAACTTTGTTCGAGGTGTTCACCACCATCAAATTACATTTGAACAAGCCCTCAGCGAGGTAACCATTGCCCAAAGACTCCACTCTTACTAAGAATAATTTTTTCTGACTCAAACACTAATTAAAAACCATGTTTAATCAACAATGAACCAAAAATTAAATTCTTCCTAATATCTGGTACATGAAGGACATTGGTCAGCACCAATTCCCTCCCACTCGTCATTTTCAAAGTCACTTGCTCTTTGCCTTCCACTCCAGAGGTGGATGAGTTGCACATGAACAGCTTCTCCCCTGACGTCACTTTTGTATAAGAAGAGAACATCTTCGCATCGCCGCATATGTGACGTGTGGCACCGGTGTCCACGAACCATTCACGACCCGTACCGACCATGTTGGTCTCGGAGACCATGCTGACCATGCTGATGTCGTCACTGACAAGGTTGGCTTCGCGCCGAACCCGTTTCTTTCCATAACAGTCAGCAGCGTTGTGGCTTATCTTGTCACAATTAAGACACTTTCCCTTGAACATGGGCTTCCTGTGTTGATTGGATGTCCCTTCACTGGAGCTTTTACACTTCCTGTTCTTGGAGTCTTGTTCCACCACATTGGCTCTGTCAATGAGGTGGGTCTGTCTCCTGTCAGCCACCCGGTTGTCTTACTATATTCGCAACTTGAGAATTAGGTCTTCCAAAGATATGTCCTTGCGTTTGTGCTTGAGATAGTTCTTGAAGTCCTTCCAAGCGGGAGGTAACTTCTCGATCACAACAGCGACTTGAAATGCTTCAGAAATTGTCATGCCTTTGGCCTCAATTTCATGCATTATCAATTGGAGTTGTTGAACCTGTGTTATTACAGTTTTGGAATCAACCATACAAAATTCGAGAAAATTGCCAACTACGAATTTTTTTCAATCCGGCATCTTCAGTTTTGTATTTTTTTCTCTAATGATTCCCATAAATCCTTTGCTGTCTTAAATGGACTGTATACATCATACAGCGAGTTATCCAGTCCATTAAAAATGCAGTTCCTGCATAAAAAATCAAAATGCTTCCATGACTCAACAACAGCCACAGTTGTTTTGTCTGACTCCCCTTGATTCATAATAGGGGCCGTCTCTTTCATGAACTTGGGCAGGTTTAGCGTCGTCAGGTAAAAGAGCATTTTTTGTTGCCAGTGTTTAAACTCTATGCCAGCAAATTTTTTCGAGCGTTCACTATGGTGGGTTTGGACGATTGGCTACAACGTAGGATTTGATGCACTAGGTTGTTCTACAGCAGCAGGTTCTTTTCGATTAACAGAAGTCATACTGCACATAGGCAGGTGTGATTAGTAGCATAGAAAAGAAAAATAAAATTAAGTTCTGTTAAACACCAGTATGATATTAATCAGTAAACTGAACTAGTAACCTACTGATTATTCTGTTACTGTAAAACAGCAACCTATTGATAACCTGTAATTCTATGAAAAACATAATGCAATATTTTATTTTTGTAAAAAGGAATAAACCTTTTGAATTTTGTAAAACAGAATACTGATTTATTAATATTATAGATCAGTAGATAGTAACCAAGTTTCTGTAAATAGAATACAATGTTTTATTTCTGTAAAAGCAGAATAAAACAACCACGGTCTAGTTTTTCTTCTATTTGCACATAATAAACAAAAACTTTTGTAAATCGAAGTTACAGATGAAGACCTTCTGTTAATGTAAGTCTGTTTGAATCAGACCAAATTAACAGATAAGAGAAATGGGGAAGAAGAAGAAGAATATGCAAAAACAGTAAAATTAGAAGTGAGATGTAGAAAATTGTCGATCTTCCAGGAACATGTACGCCAAAAATTTTGCCTTAAGATTGTTGGGGGCGATATTCAATTCCTGCAGAAGATTGAATAGAAAAACGGATTGTTTAAGTTCCATCGAGATCAATGATATCTTTCCTTAAGACAAAATTGGCACCATTACTGGAATAGACGGACAATGCCAAGAGTCTCCCAGGATCATGGATCTTACGTAATTGAAGAGACCCATTCCTTCCAACTTCAATTACCGGCGAATCAAAACCGCTGATGTATCTCTGTTATAGTTTGTTGGGCAGAAAGAATTTTGAGAAAGAGAAAGAAGGGAATTAACAGTGTCGAATTTTAAAATCCCTAGTTTGTTTAAATAGGAGGGAGCGTCTTTTGGGAGTGGGTGTGCTCGTTAAAAAATGAACAGACAATGTATGTTATTAGCGAACTGACACAATGTTTGAGTTTAAACCACGGACACGCATCTGAGACGTGGTTTGAATTCTAGAAGGAAACACTTCAGTAGGTAGGACCTGTTGATACATCTGCTGCTTGGATTTGACCTGCTGTTTTTATTCAAGTTGAACAATAGCAAGTTGGTCCTATTTCTGTTCAACAGATGATTAGTAGATGGACCAGCAGCAAAAAAAAAGGGACCCAGCCAGTCGACCAACCAATCCAAGCCGAGCGGGCGGAGCGCGCATGTGTGTTTGAACCTGCACTTGTCGATCTTCCAGGAACATGTACGCCAAAAATTTTGCCTTAAGATTGTTGGGGGCGATATTCAGTTCCTGCAGAAGATTGCTTAGAAAAACGGATTGTTTAAGTTCCATCGAGATCAATGATATCTTTCCTTAAGACAAAATTGGCGCCATTACTGGAATAGACGGACAATGCCAAGAGTCTCCCAGGATCATGGATCTTACGTAATTGAAGAGACCAATTCCTTCCAACTTCAATTACCGGCGAATCAAAACCGCTGATGTATCTCTGCTATAGTTTGTTGGGCAGAAAGAATTTTGAGAAAGAGAAAGAAGGGAATTAACAGTGTCGAATTTTGAAATCCCTAGTTTGTTTAAATAAGGGGGCGTCTTTTGGGAGTGGGTGTGCTCGTTAAAAAATGAACAGACAATGTTTGTTGTTAGCGAACTGACACAACGTTTGAGTTGAAACCACGGACACGCGTCTGAGACGTTGTTTGAATTCTAGAGGGAAACACTTCAGTAGGTAGGACATGTTGATACATCTGCTGCTTGGATTTGACCTGCTGTTTTTATTCAAATTGAACAATAGAAGGTTGGTCCTATTTCTGTTCAGCAGATGATTAGTAGATGGACCAGCAGCAAAAAGAAAGGGACCCAGCCATTCGACCAACCAATCCAAGTCGAGCGGGCGGAGCGCGCATGTGTGTTTGAACATGCACTTGTCGATCTTCCAGAAACATGTACGCCAAAAATTTTGCCTTAAGATTGTTGGGGGCGATATTCAGTTCCTGCAGAAGATTGATTAGAAAAACGGATTGTTTAAGTTCCATCGAGATCAATGATATCTTTCCTTAAGACAAAATTGGCGCCATTACTGGAATAGACGGACAATGCCAAGAGTCTCCCTGTTTTGGTTTTTGATGTTCAATTCCTATTCTACCCCCACTAAACCCTTCCTAACCCTCATACTAAGTCCTAATCATGTCCTAACATGTTTAGGGAGTTAATTAAGATTTGTTAAGTGGTGGATTACATCTAATGATCACTAATTGTACCCATGAAATCCCCTTTGTGCCCTCACTTGTTTGGGAAGTATATATACACTAATCACCTTGTAAAATTCAGAAATCTCTCATTCCTTTCATCCTCATCATACATATAGTGAGAGAGAGTGTGGGAAACCATGGAAGCTTGGAGCCCTAGCCTCCTTCCTCCTCCAATCCTCGATGATCCGACCGTTGGATCGCCTCCAAACTTTGGATTCGTGAAGCCATCGTCAAATGGAACAACTTCACCGATTGGATTGTGATTCTTTTGAGTTTTCATCTAAGTCAAGTAAGCTACTAGACTCCCTCTTCTCTTGATTTTGTGCTCATTGATCCTAAGGAAAACAAAGATGCTTGCTATTTGAGGTCAATGAGCACACATGTATGTTGTGTGTGATTTTATTTTGATTTTTGGATTTTTGGTGAGTGAACTTGCTAGAAGCATGAGTAGGTTGATTTATATGTTTGATAAAGTATGTTATTAAGTTTCAATTGGTAATTTTGGACTTGGGTACGATGGATATTTGATTCCCTAAAAACCTAGGGTTTGATATGATGAATGTGTAATAAATGGGTTCTTGATTATATGAATGATTTTGGAGGATTTTATTGCATATTATGAATGGTTGGAATCATACATGGATATATGTTTGGGAGTTCGGAAGTATACTTGATGAATCTTGAATTTTGATTGTAAGCATGAAAGAATAATTTTTACAATGAATTACATGTTGAATGTTTCGTTTGACTTTTAAGAATAAGAGTTGACTATCATACATATGAGAGTATAATGCTATCTAATTCATGAATTTTGGCTATGAGCATGTATATTGAATTATTATTATGGATTACATGAATAAAATGTAATGTTTGGCTTTATTGGGTTGAGTTGACTATTATGCATATAAGAGTATGTTGGTCAACTATAATTCATGAATTGAAGGTTATGAACATGTTAGGTGAATTTACATGTTAGTTATGAACATGCTAGATGAATTTAAATCTTGCTTAATTAGATAAATGGTTGTTTTGAATGAAAGCATGCTTGATTTAATGTTAACTTGAGACACATGCTTGAAATGTGATGGTTGACTTTAAATGTTAAGTGTTGACATATGAACTATGTTTAGGGGTTTTGTTGGGAAAGTATGGATTGTTAGGTTGCACAATGTTGCTAACCTTGAGAACTTAGCCATGAACATTAGCTAATGAATAATAGGAGGACTATGATGCAAATAGCTTCTATGCCTTCAAATTTGAAAAGAGTAGAAATGACTCAACGGAGTCGATTATGGATTTATATGAACATAGAGAACTACGTATTGAAATCCTACGGAATTTGGGGTAGTTTTGATGGAGGTTAAGCCTCCGAGCGTTTTAGAGTGTATGAAGAACACTTGGGTATTAGAGACTTGATATTATCGCTCTAAGGTGTTTATGTGTTAGTTAGCATAGAAGTGCATAACTATGTGATTTATAAGTAAATATCTACTTGATTGGATTAGTACGGTGTGTTGTACTTTTCCTTTATTTGAGCATGCGAGTATATATTACATGTGCTTGAGTTTGAGTCCAGTTGGCGGTTTTTGGTTTGAGTCTTTGGCGGGACGATGCATTGTCTTCACGAATTGTGGGATTCGTGATCGCAATGGATCGTCGCGCCGGGTTTTCACACACCCCTCCACCGAAGGCCACGGTGGGGAAGTAGCTGATCTTAGTTAGAGTAATACACATGACTTTGATAGCTATGGAACCCGAACGGGGACTGTTTCGGGAACGTCGATGCCACGAAAGGGTTATCGAGGACACGTTTGTTTTCGCAGGAGTTACACGCTGGAAAAGGAAAGGAAAATCATCTTCTCTCTCTTATGAAGTTTATTTTATGAGCACGTATGAATTGTTGTGCTACATGGTTAATGGTATGATTTTCATGAGATGATGATTTCTTGATAAAATGTTATAATAAAAATATAACATGCTAATCAAATGAAGATTTTATGACTTGATGTTATACTAAAAATATAACATGCTATTCATGACTAGAATAGAAACAATAGTCTCCCACATATGAATTATTATATGAGATAGGTTTAATGAAGATTTATGAGATTCATGGTATAATTGGATTATGTGGTTGGTGGTTTGATGAGAGTTTAAATGTGGAAATAAAATACTACACATTACGGAATTTAGAATCATAATCTATTGATATGATTTATTTCATGATAATTTATGAAGAATTATATTCCATGTGACTATGGTTGGATTTGGTTTGTGTGGAGAATTATACCATGAAATGTTACATCATAAGTATAACATGAGATGTACATGTTTATTTGAGCATTATGTCATGCCATGACATTGCATCTTTAGTAGCTTACTAAGTCATTATGACTTACTCGTTTGCTTTGTTTTCCTTAGATTCGAGCCGAGCTAGTAATGCGATGGAATCCGCCAAGTCTACGATAGATGTGAGATTTATTTGTGAAGGTTGCTATTAATTTATTTTGTAGCCTTAGTTTTTTTTTTTTTTTTGAAAGGACGTTTGGGAAGTGAAGTTATATAAACTTCACTTTGGGTAGTAAAATTGTGTTATTGATTTGGTTCTTGTATTTGTAATTATTAATAATTGGTTTTGTGAGCCGACAAATGTTAGTCGAGCCATGTTTGTTTAAATACATATTTATTCCATCTCAAGTTATTTATATTGTTGGTTATGTTGTACTCCGGCATGTTTAGCCATTGAGTGTGTAGACTAGAGTCTTAGACTTAGTGTAATGTTGGGTTCCGGCTGTAATGTCGCCGATGACTTGGTTTATTTATTGCTATATAATTATATTGCATGACAGGGAGTTTTGCTCTACGTGCCCAATGTTGCGGCACGTGTGTCGAATTTTTGGACCGAGAGATTAATGATCTCTTTGGTTGTATTTAGTTTGAGATTGTTAGCTCGGGCGCCACTGTGATATTTTGTTTAGCTTCCACATGTGTCTTAAGTTGTTGGCGTATTGCCGTTATGGCCTTACCCATTATTTGATATTTGCTTGTTATTCGTGTGTTCTGACGGCACGACCTTGCGGTCTCGTATTAGGATCCGGTCGGGTCGTCACAGTTGGTATCAGAGCTATTGGTTAGTTGTCTGCCAGGATAGGTTTCTTGGCCTAGTTTGGGGGTTGGTTTTGTGTGATTTATTATATCTTAACGTCGAGAGTTATTGTATGTTAAGATGTTTGAAACTAGAAGGGGTGTAGCACTAGTAGAGGTGCCGGTGTTGATGAGTATAAGGTAGTATTAGTGGTATCTATGTTTGAGAATTCACTGGAGAATTGGTGACAAATATTATGAGATTATGATTCAATATTTAGAGATGTTCACCGAGTTAGCTCATTAGAGTAGAGTCCTTAGTACCGAATGAGACTAGGAAGACTCCATGGTTTGTGAAAGGACTAAGGATAAAATATTATAGGCAATTTATTCTATCACAGCTTGCGGATTATCGGGGGGCTGTGGACTATACTTATGAGAAAAGGGTTAGATATTATGGAATGCACCCGAGAGAGGACCTCGGGGAATGTTAAGGATGATGATGTGTTTAGAGGGCAGCTAGCACCTCATAAAGTTGTGTAGGAAAATCCGTAGACTAGTAAGCGGAGTGATGCTTTTACCTAAAGTCATAGATGAAGAGGTGATAAATTGTTGTATAAATTTTGTTTGGGAAATGAGACACCAAGCGTAGGTGTTGGAGCAATATAGACAAGTGTTTAGTTTGTGGTGGCGATCACATTAGAAAGGATTGCCTTAAGTTGAGGATTAATGACTCTAGGAGCACTAATAAGCGGTCTAGTGACTCTTAGTGAAATAGTAATAGACGATCTAGAGTTTGAGGTTGTGTGCGCGCGTGGCGGTTGGCCATTGCGAAGTTTTGAGACCTACCCGAGATAGGAGGTAATTCCTTATACGGATATTATGGTTGTTATTACCGTTATTGTGAGTGCACGTTGTATCGGTAGCTCATATGCATTCATACATACATTGCATTGTGTGTTGAGATTTGTTGATTTTTGCTTTCCCGGTTTATTAATATAATTGAGGGGGATATCCCGGTATGGGATTGATTTACGGTTTTGGTTGAAATTTTGATTTGTCGGTAGATAGTCTATTACAGTATAGTAATATGATTATACATTATTGTGTGATTTTTATGCGAGTATGATACGCTCGAATCGCACGGGTGATAACTTGGTGGTTATGAGATACGTTAAGATTATTACGGATGGATATATCGTTTTATTGCGACTAATAGAGTGTCGTTGCCACGCGAGGGTATTTCGTGTGTGTTTTGTTGAAGACGAGATTTTTGGGTTAAGGTAATGATAGACTTTACGGAGTTTTAATGATCGCGAGTACTAGAGCGAATAATACCTCTTTTCCTTGGATTTGTTGTGAAAATGTTGTTAGGCGAGTATAGTGGATATACAAACCTTGTAATTTGTTAGAATTGTCATTGTATAGAAAATTATCAAGATGTAATTTTATGAGAATGTATGATTGGATTAGTAATTACACATGACATAGTAGTTGCTTGATTGTGTCGTATGCATGGCTAAGAGTTATATGAATTATAAGGATTATATGAGTTACATGAATTGTGTGAATTACATGGAGTATATTTGTTGAAGTATGATGATACTTGGTGATTATATGTCGTATTTGTATGATGTATGTGTATTCATGTGGCATTGCTAATGATAGGGATTTTATCATTTTCCTGGTGATTGATTTATAAGTAAAAAATTTACATGTTGTTTGTAGAATATAAACATGAATAGTATTGATACATGTATATGTGAATTAACATATGGCTTTTATGTGAGTATGCATAGTAAATGTGCTTTGTTGTAAGTAAAGATAGGGTTTACAAGTGTAATAAATGCGGTTAACGGATATAGTTGTATTTGAGTATGAACATGCTTATGTGCACTATTAGTAAGAATAACTTAGTCTATTGCATGATAGGATCATGATTATCATTGCTTAATGATTATGTCATGTTTGAACTGTTGCATGATTATGTGAGACTGTAGTAAAGGATGCTTAAGATTTTCTCATAACCATTCGCATCCTTGCAACGAAAGCTTTTGAAATCTAATTTAGCCGATACCCTAAATTGGTGATCAAAAGAGGTTCGTTGGTGGACTAGGATTGGTAGCAAGTAGGTTAGAAATTGACTAAACCTCTTACCAAAAGAAATGGAATGAATTTTCATTTAATGCTATTATGTGCTCTTATGTGCATTGTCTATGATTGGAAATTACGAGTATGGCTTGCATGATCATGAATGCTAACTTACTTGTTTTAGAAGTGTGTTGTGGAACACTCTTCCTTAAGTTTGCGAATTGCTCTATCGGCAATCTTTACCTCTCATGATTTAGAATTATTGCATTTAAATTTCGTGTTGTAGCTCCGAAGCAAATAGTTTCGAGAGATTGGTGTTTATAATGTCCTTGAATATGCTCCGGTGATATACTTGGAATTCACATGGTTAGTTAATTAATAATGGAATTTATGTGTGCTTTTGCGACTCAAGTATGAGTCAAGTTATTTTCAATCTTAAGTGTTTGGTATTATGGTTATTGGCAATTTCTGAACTTGTGAATGTGAGATTTTTGGTAATTGATTTTTGACTATTTGGTTTGGTTATTGTGATAGTAGACTCGGAGATTGAGTCTAGGTTTATGGTTTTGGACATTGTGTGTTCACTCGGAATTGAGAGACACCGTAGTTGTATTTGGGTAATTGTTGTTGGGTGATGACCTAACGTGGGTTTGTGATACGGTTTAGAATTCGGGACGAATTCTTTTTAAGAGGGAGAGGATGTAGGACCCCGATTCCCGATTAGCTTGAATTGCGTGCAATAGTCGCATTTCTTCCCCTGTTGACTGTCTGACTGGTTTTTGAGAGAGCCTAGATATGTGTGGGAGAACATATTAAGACCAAAATACTTTTAAGAGATGCCATTTAGTTGTTGACTTGCTAAAGTCACAAGTCGTAACTCGACGATAGTCGAAATGCGACGCGATTGAGAGTTTACTCGGGTTTTGTGTTCCTGACCTCGATTTGGTCCTAGATCTTTACATGATGACTGATTAACATGTTTAGATGTGTTAGACTTCTATTTGGATGTATTCCTTAAGTCTCATAAAGTTTTGACGCTCCGAGGATAACAATTCTCCTTATCGCGTAGTTTGAGGTTGAGCCGGGTGATCGTCTCGTCTTTCGGGAGCTCATTTCTACTATCTGTTGTTACCCGTCGGCTTGCGGTTTCATTCGTCGTTTCGTTAGCGCGTTTTTGTAACTTGCGCCGGTTTCGCTCCGAGTTGTTTCGGGTGTTGTTTAATTTATGGGGGTTTAGACCTAATTTGAGAATGGTTTGAGACTTGTTTGGTTTAGCCAAGTGTTTGAGGTGTTTTAGGGTTGAATTATAGGCCGTTTCGAAGCTTTATGGTTGTTATTATCGTTATGCCCACGAATATATGTCCCTTAGTTTTTCATCCTACTTCAATTATGGGTCACATACACATGGATTTTAAAATAAATTACACAACAAACTAATATTAATAATACAATCAAATGTGTTTTCTTAAACCATGCGTCAAGCTTACCCAGATAATTATTTTGAGACGGAGGGAGTAACATTTCTACTTAAAACTGGTCATAATCATGTTCATAAAAGCTAAAAAGAATAATTAAGTAGTTGTCCACGCCAAAAATTCACATATCAAAAAAGTTTCATTATGTTACAATAATAAATAGGGAAACACTATTTCCACTACAATTTTTACTTATCCACTACATCCTTAATTATAAGATTAAATAAATATATATTTGGACAAAACTACCCCTTTTATGTTGATTAATCAAGTTATTTTCTTAATTACCTTCTAACATTATGTTTTTGATCAAACATCAATGGACAACATAATTATTTTATATATATTCTTAGCATTTTAATTCTCAACAAACAAGGTAATTTTTTTTTTGTAATAAATATGTTTAATCATTTTTTTCTAATCACTCATGTTTCATATTCCATTATTATAAAAATAATATGATTAATACATTTTCTACCAAAATTTTAGAATATATTGGATATTTTATTATCAAAAAATAATATTCTAATTTAGTTTAAAAAATGTTATTTTAAAATATCAATTATTATGGTAGGTATTAAACTGAATATTGGCTTCAACCAACTCAAGAATTAAATTTTTGAATCAATTATAAAGGTAGGCAAAAGATTTAAATATTACGATACTATTTCATATTATGATTTTAATATTCGATCATTTTTTACAATTACATCCTTTAAATTTCACTTTTAATTTTTTTCATAGCCAATGAACATATATTTACTTAAAGTTTGGTAGACAAAAAATGTCCTTACGATATTTTTTTATTATAAACTATAACTTTAGTCCTAAGATTAATTAACTAAGTCATTAAAAAAAGTATAAATAATAATAGAATAACTAATGTGGTTCATAAATGTTTGAACTAAAAATAATGTTAAAAGGTAATTAGGAAAGTAACTTCATTAGTCAACTCAAAATGGGCCAGTACTTAAAGGGTAATTTTGTCTAAACATATATATTTATTTTATGCAATAATTGAGGATGTAGTGAATAAGTAAAAATTATAGTAGAAATAGCCTCTCCCTAATAAATATATAGATAACAACCTAATGTCTAAAAAAACTTCAATTTACTATGTATTCAATACATACAAAATTACATATACAAATATATTTTATATATAACAGTAATATTACATACATTAATATAATCTAAGATGATTTCTGTAGAATAGTTAATTGATTTGGAAACATTTACCTAAATGATGCAATCTGTAACACTAACAATAAACATTGATGCACATAACAATTTCTTTGGTGAAGTCTTTACAGTAAAATTAAAACCTACTTGTAGTTCAAATATATGTTGACGTTGCCACATGTATGTGTGTACGGATGCAAAAAGAAAATAGGTAAATGTGTTTATTGCATATATAATTTCATAAATGAAGAAATATTCAGAAAGCATTACCAAGTATTTCAAGAATTCAAGTTCAAAAAGCTTTAGACATAAATAAACCTACAAATTTGTGCCTAAATGAGAAAAGTAATATATATATATATATATATAAAGTAAT
Organism: Codonopsis lanceolata; assembly: GCA_013146195.2. Classification (NCBI taxonomy): domain Eukaryota; kingdom Viridiplantae; phylum Streptophyta; class Magnoliopsida; order Asterales; family Campanulaceae; genus Codonopsis; species Codonopsis lanceolata. The sequence continues at coordinate 152,261,011 of CM028378.1, read as the reverse complement.
TAATTTGACTGAACTTTAATACTTTAAAACAAGAGACAAGATTCTAGAATACAATCTTTGATGGTACATGAGAAATAAATTCAGTAATGGAGTATATGACACTCTTTTCAAAGTGGTCGAATTTTATTTCAAACTTGTCTCCCAACCACACACACACACACACACACACACATATATATATATATATATATATATATATATAGAGAGAGAGAGAGAGAGAGAGAGAGAGAGAGAGAGTAAAACATAGGAAATGGAAACAAATTTTGTTGAGATGTTAGTAGTATTTGATTGATCAATTGTTACATATGACTGAAGATAAGTTTAAATGATTGAAAATTTTGTACTAATTGACGGAGATGCAAGTCTTGAAAGTGATAAAAATAAAGAACAACTTAGTGCACTAATCAGCGGATTTATATGGTTGAGAATAATGTTAGGATTTTAGTGTTTTGGGAATGGGGTTGGTAATAGTAACATTAAAACTAAACCGTTCCCAAATATTTCATTTCAGTTATTCCTCATTACTCGATTCATATCTGGTTAAATCATTAATAACAGTCGACTTCGTTTCAGTTCAATTCGGGTATCTACGGTTTGGTTTGAAATTGTCATTCCAAGGCATCACTATGTTGATCCAAGTAAATATTGGTGAAATGTGTGATTTCCTTTAATTCTCTTGAATATGTTGTTATAATTAAAGTATGTAGAAAAAGTAAGGGTAAAGTGGTAAAAGTGTTTTCTTAAAAGAGAAAGTTTTGAAATATGATAATTATTTAAAAACAGACGAAAAAGAAAAATTAGACAATAATTTGAAAACGGATGGAGTAGTTAATATGATATTGTGATATTAATCATTTCCTATTAATCTCTTCTATTGTTAATAATAGTGGAAATCTTATATAGAAAGACGTTTACTACCAACATCATTTCTTAACCAATATGGGAATAATATTATTATATTGGCATTGGATGAGTACTTTACTTTCATGATCTATTTCTAACATCATATTTTGAGTCTTGATATCTTATTAATCCAAAACTGAATTTGTACAAATAAATATATCATTTTGATGCTCTCACCAAGTAGAACACATTTTGCAAAATTACATTTGCCAACAAACAAATGACACGTAAAGAAATTAGTGCTTCAAGTTGCACAATTTATTTCACTAAAAACACTCATTTTTCAACAAGTATTAGGTGAGTATTTTAATGATTTATAAAGTCAACATTAATTTATAACCAATGTATGATGGATCTTTACTATAATTACCAATAAAAGTGATGTAACAAAAATGGGTTAAAATTGTTTAATTTTTTTGATAAAATTCTTTACTTAGAAGAGGTTTAGATAAAAATAATGTTGGACTTCTACTATTATTTTTAAAAGTATCTTTTAAGATGTTGGTTTCAAAAGTTTTAAGATAAAAGACTTCTATTATTATTATTACCAATAATATATATATATATATATATATATATATATATTTATTTATTTATGTATTTATTTATATTTATATTTATATTTATATTCCACATTTGTTAGAAAATTATGTTGACTTTATATTCCAACATATAAATCATAATGCCTAAAATTTTAAAAATTATACTACTACTATTACCAAAAGAACCCGTACGGAGTACGGCATAACTAGTTTAAAGTAAGGATTGAATTGTTTTGTCGTTCCACAATCTTAAAGGTATTTGATATTTCTGTAAAAAAAAATATTTCTTATTAGTGAAGGCCGGAAAAGAAATATAAAAACACAATCTTCCCGTGGTCTCCTTAAACAATATATGAGGTTTATAAGTTATAACAATTTATGATCTATTTACATCATAAATGAGGGCAACAGTTTGAAAACCAGGAAACGTACTTCCTAAAATTGATGCAAACTGCATTTCACCATCTAGAATATGAATATATACATGTCTTAATTATATAAATCAATTGCACAACCACCAAAATCTATATCTATACATTATATAAATTTGGAGCCAAAATTAACTTTTCAAAATGGTGTACCATATTTGGTTTAATAGTTTTTTCAAAATGAAATTTCCAAAAATGGTAACATTTTTATTTAGTTTAAGAGTCATTAATATATCGGTTTTTGATGCCTAGATATTGTCATTATCATTAAGTGTATAAAATAATTCAAAACATTTTTACATTTCTATTTATCTTTAGTCAATTGAATAATATAAAAAATATAGGATGAATCGTAAACAAATACAATATGAAAACAATTACAAGATTGTCAATATAATAATAATATTTTTTTTGTTATCATTTGTTGTTACAACGGAATATCAAATTATTAATAAAGAAATACAATATCAAAACAATAAAAATAACTAGTTGACAAATTATTTCATTCAGTTGTATTTGGATGTATTGGAAGAAGGATAGTCCCATGGATGTTCATTCCTCAAAGAGATTCAATGAGGACTTCCAATATAAATATGAAAATTTTCCTTTGATGAAGATAGTAAATCTTACTAATCTTTATATAAAACGAACAAAATCTATTTAAAGATACTTTTGATTGGCCCGATGAGATAAAAAAAGAAAGTGGTGGTGGTACATGTACGGGCGAACTCCCTGAATATATGAAGACATTGGTTCAAGCTGGTTTAAGTAATGCTGATATTCGTTTGCTCCTGCTACAACATGCACAAATGATAAAGATATGAGACCATCTGCCCAAGATATTGCAAGTATCAGATAATTTATTGTAAAGTTACCATAATACAATAGCTGATAATTTAAATAAATCACCTAGAAAAAGTAAGAGATGCCGATAAAAAACTCACACATACAGGCACAATAACAAATTACATATTATATCGTCAATGTGGAAATATATTTAGAAATATACACAGATTTAGTATTTTGTATATTTCATTGGATTTGATGTTATACGAACCAAAAAAATCAATGTATTGACATAAGATTTTATTTTTTGAAACTGATACATGTTATAAAAATGGGGATCTAATAATTTATGATTTATGTGTGTCTCATATTTAGACACATAATGATGAAATTAAACGAAATTACTAAGAAATTGTATTGTAGTTCAAATAAATCAAAAAATATATTTTATTAGGTAGAATAAAATGATAGATCTATAAAATGTAATTTTTTCTCTAAATAATAAAAAAAATTGCATCATTAAATGAGCTTTTCATAAAATTATTAATTTATCAACAAGTCTCCGGCATGACAATTTTGTATCTTCCGTCGTCGAATTTGCAAAAAGTGGACACTTGCGTTGGGTGGGTTTCTAAATTTTGGCTTGAGTTTTTTGGAAGCAATATGTAAAGGATTGTATATGACTTTAACTTGGGGTTATGAGTTTAAAATTTTTGTAGAGTTTTCTAGAATTCTATGAGAAAAGAGCCATAGAAATAGAAGACGTCGTAGGAGTGAACAAGTGTGAATGAGGCTAACAAACTATGATTTGTTGTTGACTCTTGATGTTGTTTTTGGGAGGTAAATCCAGATTTGTCAATTTTGATAAGTTTTCAATCACTACAGCACTTTATGTTTTTTTAATCGAAAAAGTCATTTTTTGGTGCTAAAAAAGACTACGATACATTTAATGAGTCTAAGACGCGCTATGGATCACTTACTCAAATGGATCATGTTGCATCAATTTTTACACCACGATGCATCAATTTAAATTGCATCAATTTTTGCAATGTGATGCATTAATTTTATTACCTATTTCAATTTGAGAGATTCGGGTTGGTTCCCTTTCAATACTTTTCAACCTTTATAGTATTCTCTTTTTTTAACCGCAAAAAGGCACTTTCGAATAGAAAATACAAATATGTCATTAATAAAAGGAAAACAGGCGCACATTATGCATAATCATAAATCCAAAGCCGCAGCATTGCATCATGCACTCTGTGCATCACAGAACCAAAGTTTGTGCCTTGAAATTTAGGCAAGCAATGCATTAGGCACGCGGTGCATCGCAAAACCAAAGTCGATGCATTGCAATTCAGGTTGTGAAGGAATGAACCTGCTTCAAAGGATTACAAGACTCAACTTTCATAAATTAAGAACGAAGGTTGAGAGCGAATATTGCATGTAAATGAAAGATTAATCTCAAGGCGTTTTAGTAAACAATGTAGATGAAACTACTCATTCCAATTAGATGCATCTGAATTCTAATTGGTTGCATCAAAAAATAAACCAAACCTCATATCCATTGACGATGTATAAATTTGAAATTACGATGCATGATTTTGATGCATCGGAATTCCATTAGATGCATCACAAAATGAACCAGACCTCATGCCCCTTGGCGATGCATGATTTTCATGCATCGGTTTTCCAATTGGATGCATCACAAAATGAATCAAACCTCATGTCTCTTCTTTCCTGTACACAATCAAACAAATGATTTATTGATGTATCTTTCCTGCATTGCAAATCCAAATCGATGCATCACGAATCACAAATAATGGATCATGATTTAAAATTGATGTATCATGATTCAAAAAACGGTGTCCAACAACGAACAAATTTATATTCAAGCATTTCATTGAACTGTTTACATGCATAGTAATACAACAAACACAATGAATCTATTTTGAATCAAACACACAAACATAAATGATGAAGAAGAAGAAGAAAATGAAGAAGATGATGATGATGATGATGATGAGACACTCCTCAGACTAAAGATTGATAAATGAAAAGGAAATAGAGTGAAAAGTTAAGGTGATACTATTTTCCTCTCCGTCCTTGTGAATTCCATTCGTATAATTTCTCTATCATGTGCAATTCTAGGGGCTCCGATCAATTCAACAAAATTACTCATCCTCAACAAAATAAATTAAAAATAGAGCATAAATGGGGAGGAGAGAGACGAGTTTGTTGCAATGAGAAGAGACATCGTATTCAACTAACAAGGGCATTCAAGGAAGAATTATAACAAAGTGGACTTATGCAATTGAAAAAAAAAAGAGGTATTTAAGAGGTTAAATATCAATGAAAGTGGACTGGCCTTATAATAATTCATTTCAATTTTGCATTGCATTGCAAAAATTGATGAATTGCGCTGGTCAGGCCATTCAAGTGGTCTAAAATATATACCAAACTCGCTTTAGGCAAATTATCTGATTTTACTAAAGTTTAAAATTGAAACCAAATCAGTAAATTGACGTGGTCAAAATTTTCTGGTCTGGTCTGATTTTAAATAAAATTGGAATAATTGCGCCGGTCCTCTTTCATGAGTTTTTTTTACCGAAAAAAGACGATTATGCTATTAATGAGCCAAAGACGCGCTAAGGATCACTTACTCAACACACTGTGATGCATTAATTTGAATCGTGATACACAAACTGGATTTGCGATGCATAAATTGGTTTCAATTGGGGTTCTAAGGCACAAATTGGATTCCCGATCCTTAAATTGGATTTTATTTTGTGATTGCGATGTAAAATGGATGATGCTTAAAATCCCGATATACAAATAGGATTCATTTTGTGCATTGTGATGCAAAATCGATGCATGAAATGATACTTTGCGCACGTGTTTGGTTCATTAAGGGTATCGTAGTATTTTTTCTGCCAAAAAAATGCCTTGAAAACTTTTAAAAAGGGACCGGGCTAATTTCACCCCAAAAAATTTACTCACCCATAATTGTCGTTGTGGTGTAATTTATATCTTTTAAAGTAAAAGGGATTGAGTCAAGGACATATCGGGCTCACCAAAATCTTTTGTATTTTAATTGTTCAGATAGTATAATCAAGGATAAGTCACTTCCAAATTTTATCTTCTTCTTTTTTGGTTTTTATCTTTTTTTTAATAATAGAAATGTTGTTTCTTTGAAACATATTTATACTTATAAATTTTTAAATGGAATCAAATGTTCTAAAAATGTTAATCATGTGTTGAATGAATGTTGGAACTTCAGTAATATTGCTAGGTAACATATATATATATATATATATATATATATATATATATATATATATATATATATATATATATATATATATATATCATAATTTTAATCTTTGCGTTAAAATTATTTAACTAATTTATATATATCGAATTTATAATACTTAGTTACAATTATTTGTCTATTTTGTTAGCATTAATTTTTTTATTTATATCAACGTATTAGTTATTTTATTTACTTCGAATGTTATTATGTATTAGTGATAGTCATAATAATTGTACATGTTCAATGATGAATGTTGTATATAAAGAAGTATTCCAAATTTATAATAACTTTTTTCAAATTTATGTAATTTTCTTTCTTTTATTTTACTGTTTATTATAGTTTATTTATTTTGTTCATATTAAAGTTTTTAATTATAAATTATTCAATTTTAATTGAGTATATGATTTTACACATGTGTACAAACCGTGTAACGCACGGGTGTATCACTAGTACTAAAGTAAAAGTATTGCTACTGGCTCTTAATTTCTTCTTCTTGAAGCATCTCCCACAACTTCAACTTGGGCCTCTCTCTCTCTCTGGTTTCTTTAAATAGTAGCAAAAATGTATTTAGACAATTACAATCGCATTCATGAACTTGTAACTTTCATATATTCCACAAATTTGCATTTGTAGGATCATACTATAAAAAACTTATCAATTTTAGGCAAATAGTCAACTATTGTATTTTAAGATAGAGTGGCGCTATTCAGCCCCCCAATGTTATAAGTTGACCCCCCAATAATCTAAACTTCCAAATTTACCCTTCAACATCCAAACTCAAACCCCACCTCACCGCCACCACTATCTATACCCCCCATCACCACCTCCTCCTTCCCTCACAGTCCTATCTCCATGGAGCAGCCCCACCCTCTCCCTCCTCCCTCCCACCGCCTCCTTGTTTTCCCTCCCTTCTTTCTCCCTCTCCCTCCTCCTTTCTCACTATTTTTCTTCTTTCTTACCCGGCTACCCCTTCTCTTGTAACCAATTTTTTTTCAAAAATAACAAAAAAAAAATTTGATTTCCCAATTTCCCCCAAAATCACACTAGTAAAATAACAAAAAAAAAATTGAATGTTCAGCTCTGGTTGACCGAACAATATTGTGATGTTTGACTAGTCCACGCCGAACATTACTGAGATTAATTTTTTTTAAAAAAATTATACTATTCGGTCACCTTTGGTCGAACAACACTGTGTTGTTTGGTTACAGCTAGCCGAACAACACTGTGTTATTTGGTTACATCTAGCCGAACAACACGGTGTTGTTTGGCCAAAGGTGATCGGACAGTATAATTTTAAAAAAAAATTAATCTTAGTAATGTTTGGCATGTGCTAATCAAACAACATAATATTGTTCGATCATCCAGAGCCGAACATTCAAAAAAAAAAATTTTTGTTTTACCAATACCAGTGTGATTTTGGGGGAGATTGGGAATTTTATTTTATTTTTGAAATCATTTTTTTTTTTGATATAGGAGGAGGGAGAAGGGTTGTGAACACAAAGAAGAAAAGGAAGGAGAAGGAGGAGGGTTGGGAAGGAGGAAAAATAGTGAGAGATGGGGAGGGATGGAGGGAAGTAGGGAGGCGGTGGGACTGGGAGGGAGGAGGGAGAAGGGAGAGGGTGGGGGCTGCTCAATGGAGAAGAAAAAGAGGGAGAAGGGGAAATGGTATGATTAGTTGGGAGGGTAAATTTAAAGGGAAAATAGGAAGTAAGGTTTTTTTTTTTTTGAGGGGGGGGGGGTCGACTCATAGGAATCGGGGGTCCGAATGGCGCAACTCTTTAAGACATTTCCACAAATTTGCATTTGTATGATCATACTGTAATAAACTTCACAGTTTTAGGTAAAAAGTCGACTATTATATTTTAAGATATTTCACTTTTTAAAAGTCGACTATAAAAAAAAATATAAAATATGTTCACAATTTTCATTATATTAATTTTATCTTTACCCTCCACTTTGTTGTAAACATATTGAGTGTACTTAAGTATTTTCGTAATTATGACCAACTCCAATGACATTAATATATCTTGTTAGTTAGGAACCCAAGGGGCGGGAGAGATGGCAAGGGCACTCAGGCAAAAACATTGAGGTCCTTGGTTCCAATCCACATACCGACAAGGGGTTACACTTACCTATCATATATATATATATATATTGTTAGTCAAAATTTTAGAAAAGACTATCTTACGGTATTTTCTGTAATATGGATTTCCCTAACTCGAGTCACCGTGTGTTGGTAGGCTAAAAAGTGAGAGAGTTGAATTCCATCTTACGAATTAAAACATGTAAGACGGTGTCAAATGAAATCTACTCATCTCGTTATTAATTATCCTTCCATTGTAATTACGCGTTAGGAGATTGTTTAAAATCGTTTCTAAAAAACACCGTACGTGTGTGCCCGCACCCATTGCCATGCTTTCCCTCAATTTTCACATGTTAAAGGTCAATTTCTTCCCCAGACCGACCACGAAGATGATGATGACAACGATGATAATGGAGTATCTTTCATTTTATAAAATATATTTCTTGAGTTAATGTTTAAAAAGTCTAATATTAAGGCATATGTAATTAACATTATAGTATTTGTTTATAATTACAATAATGTTTGAGAATAATCAATATGTTAATATCAAATGTAAAGTGTAATTTTGAATATTTGTGAAAAAGTAGGGGTGTCAATCCGAGTCGACAAACCACTAAGTCGAGTCGAACCAAGTCAAACCATGTGGTTTGGTTCGGTTTTGGGTGCTATATGGTTCGACTCGGTTTGAGATTTTAGGAAGTCGAACGGTTTGGTTTGGTTTGCGGCTTGATATATCGAGTCGAGTCAAACCGAACCAAACCAAACCATTTTGAGCCGAACCACCAAGTCAAACAACAAATTCTTTAGAATTCCTAACCTTTATACTTTAGTACTTATATTATTAATACTTTTATACTATATAAACTATAAGGGCTTGTTTGGTAGTCGGACAAGGATAAGCAGTATTATTAATCTCAGTATTATTAGTGTCCTCGCTATTAATCCTCACTTGTATATCGGGGGTAGTTTTGAGATTACAAATGTTAATCCAATTTTTTTTTTAGTGAGGGCGCTAATAATACCACCCTCTCCCTTGGTATTAATAGTGAGGAGATAATGACTTTATCCGGATAACTCGTGCTATTAGTCCCGACCACCTATTGCGTACCAAACATCAAGCAACTCGGCTTATTAATCTTATCTGACCTTAATCCTGGCTACCAAACGGCACCTAAGGCTAATATTAATATTTAGGAATTTGCTTTTAGATTTTTTGAATTTACATAAACGTTTTTATTATCATGTACATTATTATATTTTTATTATTTTAGATTCAATTTATTGATTATAATAATTAAAAATGTTAGTCCTTTTATTTGAATGTTTGTGTAAATTTTTTTAAAGTGAGTTTATGAATATAATTGTATTATATTTAATTTTTTAGTATTTTCTTTAGCGTGTTTTGATAATATTTTCTTGGTTTACTTAAATTTTGAATGACCAGAACTCTTTCTAAATTCAGACCGAATCATGAAACCAAACCGCAAAACCGAACCATGGAACTGAGTCGAATCAAGTCGAACAATCATGGTTCGATTCGGTTTAGCTCAAGACTTTAAACAGTTTAGCTTCGGTTTGATTTTTCTCAAACCGATGGTATGCGGTTCAACTCATAATTTGTTTCAAGTCAAACCATTTACACCTCTAATGAAAAGTGTTAACATAAATTTTTAAATTTTTTTAAGTGAAACATAATAAAATAATATAGTAAAATATTTACTTAAAAGGGAGACGTATTAAATGTGGAGGGTAGATTTAAAATATTATTGAGATTCTAGACATAATAGATGAAAGTATGACATTTTATGTAAAGAATCCCAAAATATCATACTGAATCTTTTGCTTAGAAATAGAGCGATTACTCAATAATCTTTTTACCATGTAAAGATATTACCAAACACATGCTAATTTAATTTTTGGAGTGGCCCGCCAAGTTTATGTCTTTGGCTCTTTGCTCGCCTATAAAACCATCAGCCGCTCTTCAGACGCTCTCTCAAACTTACCTCTCTCTCTCTCTTTCTCTCTCTCTCTCAAACACACACACACACACACATCAACATCAGGATGAGTAAGAAAGTAGAGAAGAGATATGCACTACTAATGGCAGCAAGGGATTCAGAGTATGTGAAGAAAATGTATGGTGGGTACTTGAATGTGTTTGTATCAGCCTATGGAGAATTAGGAGAGAGATGGGACTTATTTAGGGTTGTTGATGGAGAGTTCCCAGATATGAATGAGCTTCATAACTATGATGGCTTTGTGATTAGTGGCAGCCCTTATGATGCTTATGGAAATGACTTTTGGATCCTTGACCTTTGCTTTCTCTTGCAAACCTTAGATGCCATGCAAAAGAAAGTTCTTGGCATTTGCTTTGGTCACCAGGTAACTTCATGTCAGACAAGACATTATCAAATAATCTACCAGATTATTTTTTCTTAAACTAAACTAAACTAACATTTTCATTGGTGTTTTTTTAAAAGGTTTTGTGCAGAGCATTAGGAGGGAAAGTTGGGAAAGCTTCTAGTGGTTGGGATATTGGTCTTAGGAGTGTGAGAATTTTGAAAGATTTCTCTGCATGTAGCTTTCTTGAGGATATGCCACCAGCTCTTTCCATCATCCAATGTCACCAAGACGAGGTACGTCTCTCTCTCACTCTCTCAAAACATATGTGTGTGTGTGTGTGTTTGTTTGAAGAACATGACAGACCATTTGGACTAATTGTGACCATGGAACAGGTGTGGGAAGTCCCTATGGGAGCTGAAGTGATTGCATTCTCCGACAGAACAGGGGTGGAGATGTTTACAATTGGAGACCATATCCTAGGAATCCAAGGTCACCCCGAATACACCAACGACATTCTAAATAATCTCATCGATCGACTTCTCAACAGTAACTCCATAGAGGTTGATTACGTTACTATTGTAATGATTTTATTTACTTCTTTTACCACTCACTGATTCCATTTTTTGTTTTATTTTATTTTATTTTTTCTCATTGATGGTATATTATTATTGCAGAAAGGTTTTGCAGAAGAGGCAAGGTCAAAGTTGGAAATAGCAGAACCAGATAGGAAATGTTGGCAAAAGATCTGCAAAGGTTTTCTCAAGGGTAGATGGGTTAATGATTAATTACCCTAACTTATTTTAGATTTTCTTTTAATGCTTAGGTACATGGACGCCTATAATATATGAAGTCCATAAACCTGTATTATATTCAGTAATCTAATGAAATATCAAAAATGGTATGGATCTTATAACGTGTGAAAGAATAGGATCCTAGATAGTATAGCCAAGTACAATTCCAACTGTAGATCTTCCTGAGGTTTTTCTGTTACAAGTTGTGCATTAGATAATCGGAATCTAATCTCTAACAAGAGCACTGAGACATGTGCAAATATGATGGGAATCAAAGGTTCTAGTCATTAATAACAGGCGACTTCGTTTCAGTTCAATTCGGGTATCTACGGTTTGGTTCGAAATTGTCATTCCAAGGCATCACTATGTTGATCCAAGTATGAACGTCTTGGGAAAGTCCTAGAACTTAACTAGAATTAGAAAAATCTGGCCAAGCTTACAAAACTAAATCATCCCCTAGGTATAGTGGGGCTAATTTGACAAGAGGCACTTGAATTCCAATTAAATTAAGTCAGCAGGGAGGATATGGCTATCCCTTGTTTTAAAGGAAAGCAAAGCTTCAATTCACTCTCTCATTATCTCTCTATGAGTAATTTTCAAGGCTATCCAATACTATTTTCTCACCTTTTGGGTGGTGAAGACTCAATTAAGACTCAAGTATTCAGATGTGAGATTACTAGTAGTACTAGTATTAATTATCAAGACCCAGGAATGAGAGTGGGTTTTGAAGCTTGGAACTTTTGTAACGAGGTCGGACATGAAGACCCTTCCATGGGCAGCCCCCGTTCTGCCGATTGCTTTGATCTCTCTAGTCTCTACCACCATTCCCCCTTTTCCTTTACATCTCACCACTACCAAACCCCAACCCCATTATTCTTTGCATAACAAAGTGTCTGAGGCTGATAACAGACTTGGCGTTGGAACTATAAGAAAACAAGAAAAGAAGGAAGACAGAACACATGAAGAGAAGAAACCGACACAGAAAAAGAACCCAGCCTATCTTTTTCATTCACTATTTTCAGCCTATATATACACGACAATTACATAGACAATCAATTTACAACCCACACAAAATACTTTCCAAAACTACTTGCAGCCTATACAAGGTAACTTTGACTATAATACATACATTGAATTAGGACAAGACAAAAATTAGGAAACCAAATAATATCACACGTTTACACCCTCCCGCAAGCCAAGAGGAGTAGAACGAAGCTGCAGCTTGTCCGAAAGAAGTTTTAACCGTGCTTGAGCTAGGCTTTTAGTGAAGATGTCGGCAATTTGATCACGTGTAGAAATGTAACGAAGTCTAAGAAAACCCCGTTGTTGTAATTCACGCACAAAGTGGTAGTCAATTTCCACATGACGGGTGCGAGCATGGAAGACAGGATTCCGAGACATGTGAATGGCGGAGATGTTGTCACAGTGGATGATTGGGGCGTGTAGGTGCAGACCAAGTTCACGATAAAGAAAGGAGAACCACCTCAACTCGGCAGCCGTAGTAGCCAAAGCGCGATATTCAGCCTCACTACTAGAGCGGGAGACAGTAGACTGCTTCTTGGCTGTCCAAGAGACAACATTAGGACCAATAAACACACATGCACGGTGGTTGATCGGCGATCATCCGGAGAGCCTGCCCAATCCGCATCTGAAAAGGCTGACAGGGTGAGATCAGAGGAGGCTCGAAAGAAAGACCAAGAGTGATCGTCCCTTTAACGAAACAAAAGATCCTCTTAACAGCCTGCAAATGCGAGGTGCGTGGAGCATGCATGTGTTGACACGCCTGATTGACGGCAAAAGAAATGTCAGGTCGAGTCAACGTGAGATATTGCAGGCCTCCGACCATGCTACGATAGAGAGTGACATCGAGCAAGGGGTCTCCGGTGGTAGAATTCAAATGTGAACCAGTAATCATGGTAGTTTTGGCCGGCTTACAGCCTTCCATGTTGAATTTTCGGAGAAGCTCGGAGGCATAGCAGGACTGATTAAGACTAAGGTGGGTGGTTGTGCGGGTGGCCTCAATACCCAAAAAATACCCCAAGGGCCCCAATCGACGACTTTCGAAGGTTGCACATATTTGATCGATGACTGTGGGTACCAAAAGAGAGGAGGAACCTGTCACAAGAATGTCATCGACATATACAATGAATAGCCACCATGTCAGCCCCGCTATGTCGAATGAATAGGGAACTATCAGACTTGCTGTTAAAGAATCCCATACTAACGAGAAAATCATGGAGGCGCTGGAACCATGCCCGCGGAGACTGTTTAAGCCCATAGATGCACGGTGTAACTTGCATACATGAGTTGGATTAGTTTGGTCACTGAATCCGGGAGGTTGAGCCATGTACACTTCTTCATTAAGAATGCCATTAAGGAAAGCGTTTCGGACATCTAGTTGTTCAATTGGCCATCCCCGAGAGTGTGCTAGAGAAAGTAGTGTACGGATTGTAGGTGGCTTGACAACCGGACTGTAAGTTTCGTCGTAGTCGATACCCTCCCGTTGGGTGTATCCTTGGGCAACAAGACGAGCCTTGCGACGTTCAATTGTGCCGTCTGCCTTTCGCTTTATTTTATAAACCCATTTACTGCCAACAACATTTACACCGGGAGGCCGAGGACGAGACCAGTGCTGCTTTTTCGTAATGCGAAGCTCATCGTGCATTGCTTGCCATTGTGGCAGGCACTGTTTGAAAGATCGGGGTTCGAAATGCACAGAATCTGTAGCAACAGCAGCGAGGGCTTCAGGAAGAGGATGGTTGTAGACTATTTCATTGATGCTCCGGAATTTGAGAGGAATAGAGGATGTATCACTGGTGGTTTCTTCCTGAAGTACACATGGAATGGGGCTGTTAGCAAATTCTGGACGTGTGGAGGAAGGCATAGGAGGCTGTGCTACTGGAGGAGATGCAGAAGATACTGGAGATGGATTGGATGGAGCAACTGAAGCTGGAGAGCGGACGGAATGTGTTGGCAGAGGCGTGGGCCTTGTGGACTGAGATGGATCAAAGGAGGGGATATGGGCAGAAGTCATAGAGTTGGCAGAGGCATGGGCCTTGTCATAGGAACGCACCGGTCCAGTGGTTGGACGAGTGGGCTGAGGCGTATGACTTTGGTGAGGATAATGACGAACCGGCTGGCTGGGGCCAGGAGAAGAACTTGTGGAAGCAGGAGCTCTAGCAAACAGAAAATCAGACTCGTCAAATAAAACGTGACGAGAAATATATAATATGTTTGTTTGCAAGTCCAGGCGACGATACCCTTTACGAAAACTATCGTAGCCAAGAAAAACACATGGTAGAGATTTAGGCATTAACTTGTGTTTATTATAAGGAACTAAATGAGGAAAACACAAACACCCAAAAGTCTTAAGAAACCGGTAGTCGGGAAGTCTTTTCAATAATTTGTGATAAGGAGAGATATAATTCAATTGACACATTGGTAATTGATTTATGAGAAAGACGGCGGTGGAGAAGGCCTCAAGCCAATACTTCTGTGGGACTTTTGATTGAGCAAGTAAGCACAGACCCATTTCGACAATGTGTCTGTGTTTATGTTCAACAACACCATTTTGTTGAGGGGTGTAGGGACACGTGGATTGATGTCGAATACCATTTTGAGAGAGAAAAGATAGAAATTGATGATTCATAAATTCACCCCCCCATCTGTCTGGACTGTTTTAACAGTGTGCACTGCAGAGATTTTTCTAGACAATTGATTTTCAATCTGAGTTTTAAAAGTGGCAAAAACTAATGTAACGTCAGATTTATGAATCAAAGGAAAAATCCACACAAACCGAGAAAAATCATCGACAATACTTAAATAAAAACGATAACATGAGTTTGAAACAATTGGAGATGGCCCCCATACATCCAAATGTAACATGTCTAAAGGATGTAAAGAGTGAAAAGTGCGAGAAAGAAAAGGTAAGTTACACGTACGACTTGCCCATTGGGCAAACATGACACACACCCTTATTTTTAAGGGATCCGCTAATCGGAATCCGAACTTGTTTTACTAAGGACTCAAAAATAGGAGAAGACGGATGACCCAGACGAGCATGCCACGTAGAAGACGAAGCACGTTCCCCGATGAGAGCGAGCGGATTAAGATTGGTGGTGGAATCAAAACGAATAAGCGATACTGACCCATCGAGCTATTGCCAAAAAGAATGGTCCGCTTCCGCTTCGTTTGATTGTCCTTCACACGAAAGCCAAAACCGTCAAACTCAAAAAAACAATTATTATCTAAAGAAAATTTACGAATGGAAATTAAAGACTTGTGCATGGTAGGAACACATAAAACATTACGTAAATTAAAAACATGGTTACCACCAAGAAAAGAAGACTGTCCGACACAAGAGATAGGCACACGAGTCCCATTAGCCACGATAACTGAATCAGTACCTGAATATGGTTCGATATGAGAGAGATTTTTCGTGGATGGGGACATGTGATTAGTGGCACCCGAGTCAAGAACGAACGACGGAGGCATGGAAGATGTTCTGTTTGCAGGAGAAAAACCATAAGTGGGTGCTTGGGGAAACGGATAAGGTGTAGGATACGGTTGGTAAGGATAAGGGTAGGGAATGGGGTAAGAAACGGGACTGGATTGGGATGTGTAAGCGAAATTGGCACGATCATGTCACTGTAGGGCTAGATGACCGGGTTTACGACATGGTTGGCAAGTGGATGTAGGTTCAATGTGAGTAAAAGGGTTTGGTGGCTCATACCGAGGGGTATTCAAATGTGTGGGAGTTGGTAAGAGACCTTGTCCACGGCCACCCCGACCTTTATTCTTCCACCATGACCGCCCTCTTCCTTTGTTCACACTATTGTTACCTCTGCCCGAGTGATAGGATTGGCTATTTCCCTGGTAAGTATAACTGTGGGTATGGTTAGGAGATGAAGTGGGGTTGTTGTTAGTGTTTGGTTTGGGGTTTGGTAAGGTAGAGGCTACTAGGGCAGTAGTGGAATTAAGGGAGAGGTTGGCAAACTTTTGTTGAAGTTCTTCTTCTTGAAGAAGTAGATCTTGGAGTTCATCAATGGTAATGGCGGGTTTGTTATTTTGAGTGGTGATAAACTCTTTATAAGTTGGTCCCAGCCCATTCAAGATTCTACCTTAGACCTCGTTTTCGGGCACAATTTCTCCGGCCTTGGCTAGAGAGTCAACAAGGGTGATAGCACGAAGAAGGTAATCGTCAATGGACATGTCCGAAGGACGAGAGAGGGAGTTCAACTCATCACGTAGTTTCTGTATATGAACCCATGAGGTTCCTTCGAACCTTTTAGCAAGAATATCCCACGCCTCGATTGTGGTTTCACATGGATTAACACGAGGCTGGATTTTAGACGTGACTGTGGCTTTAATCCAGCCTGCAACTAGTCCAGAGGCTTGGACGAAATGGTCGTGGTCTGGGTTTGGGGTTATCCCATCGGCAAGGTGAGAGGCATGTGGGTTTTTCTGGGTGGTGATTGTATACATAAGTTTGTGGGTTTGCAGAACAGACTTGAAAGGAGAGATCCAATTCAGGTAGTTTTCAGTTGTAAGGTGAGTATGACCCATGTACGATTGTATGTTAAGAAAGAGGGGAAGAGAGTTTGGGTTTTGGGAAGGGGTTTGGGAGTGGGAATGAGAAGCACCCGTGGTTTTTGATGAAGCAACAGAACCATCTTCCATAGCTCCTTAGGGGCTCTGATACCATATAAGAAAAACGAAGAAGAAGGAAGACGAATACACGTAAGAAGAAGAAATAACACGCATACGTAGAAAAGGAACCCAGCACGTTTTCTTCATTCACTGATTCAGCCTATATGTACACGGCAAGATACTTTCCTAATACAATGATTGATTCTAGACAATCAATTTACAACCCACACAAAATGCTTTCCTAATACATACAAGGTAACTTTGACTATAATACATACATTGAATTGGGACAAGACAAAAATTAGGAAACTAAATATTACCAAATAATATCACACGTTTACATGGTATAGGGGTTAAAGCAGATCCTATGGCTGATCAATTTGACCAACGAAGGGCAACGATAATAAAAATGAAATTTTCATAATATATGTTATGAATACAAGGATAATCTTAGATCAAGAAATCGAAGATCCAATCTTGTTGGTGTGACCAGAAGTTAGGAAGGTATATTATGTCAAAATTTCTGACAATGGTTCAAGAATTAACCGAGTCATTAGCAAACCGTTTAGTTCCTATTAGATATGGCCATCAGTTTCATCAGACTCCGAAGTAATCTGTACCGCTTATACATGAAAATGTAAACCTAATCTAAAGCTATAACCAGTACTCTCAGTCTCTCTCTCATTTTTAATCACACAGACTAATAGGACTACCAACACCTTCTAGAAAATCAGACTTGATCACTTATGGACAGAGCGTGTGTACGTGGATGGTGCACCTTTCCATTGTTTATTGAAGTTAAGTAGAAAATAAGAGAGTTTACTTTGAAATGGGACTTTTATAAATTATAATGGAATAGACAAGAGGTTGGATAGGGAAGTATTTATTCACATTTCACAGTTGGTCAACTGCATTACAACCAGCAAGCCCAAAAAAAAAAATCATTCCCTTATCTCTAGAGATCTCCAAAGATTTTAATTTTTTTTTTGGGAATGAAATTATGGTACAAGTAACAAATCGTTTTGTTGCAAGTGAAGTAAATACTATGATAATCTTGGTGGCATTATGTTTGTTTCCTTGTGTAGGAAAAATATCACTTGCGGTTTAAAGTTTTGGAGGAGAAACTTAAAGCATCTTGTAATGGCATTTCACACAAAAACCCACAAGGAAAAGAGAACATGAAGATTTTGTGTCTGGAATGTTATATGATATGTTACAGAAAGAGGTTTTAACTTTGCGTAAAGCTTGCCAAGAGAGAGATCAGAGTCTCAACGACAAAGATGATGCAATTGAGGTTGGATGCAAACTCTTATGATGTTCTCTATCTTTATACACACATAAAAACATATGTATAATACTTGTTTGTTTATAATTTAATGTGGAAATGTCTAGATGTTTTCAAAAAAATGTTGAAACATTGAACAAAGCAATGGAAGTAGAGACCAAAAGAATGTGGAGGGAAGTAGCTATGAGGGAAAAGGAAGTTGCTGCAATGCATATTGATAAGGACAGAGATCAAAGGGCAAGGCGTTCCAGTGCTCCTAGGGCAGCTGTAAATGGCCCTTTGTCACTATCAGCAAGGTAAACTTTTTCTTATTGATGCCTGTCCTATTTAATTGGATTAGTTTATAGAATTTGGACTTTAGTCTTATTTCTAAGAATGGTGTCCTCTTGTTTGTGATTGCATCAGTCCGCTCGTGCACTTTGGTGTTTGGTGACCAAATGTGCCAAAATTTCAGATTACTTGTCTGTCCCATATCACATGTACCTTCATTCTCAGATAATTTATTGATTCCATTGAGAACAGGGGTTTGCTTAATCTGCTATCCATTCTTTTGAATTGTGATTATTCCACGAAAACATCGATAGGAAGTTGTTTTCAATCAAACTAAAGCCTATAGACCCTAAGCAAAGCAGATGGAATTTCAAGCATATTTGAGATGACAGCAAAAGATTATGTTGTCTGTATGGCCACCTTTTAAACTCTAGTTTAAAGAAGATTTCTCCCTACCAAAATGTTCAGGATGCATTCAGCTGCCCTTTGGACTGATCGATCTTCTGGAACTAGGCTTTCCATTCTGGTGTTATAGACATGTTCTTTTAATGTTCTTTTAAAAAGCAAGCACCACCTAAGCACACAACTGGAATAACCTCCTACTTGCACAGAGAATAAAAAGAATTCAACTGAAAACTTTCAATTTCAGCTAGAAAATTCAGGCTATTGTGCTTTGGCAGATTTCCTAGATTTCACTCCTATGAGAAGAAGATGATAGGCGGGAAGGGATAGATCACCATTACTCTGATCTTAAGTAATCTGCTCTGTTCCCAGGTGCCAACCAAGAAAGAAAGAAATAAGGGAAAGCCTTAACCAGATGAAGCAATCTTTCCTTATCTTGTTAGGAAGATCTAATGAATACCTTTGGGTCGGGTGGCAACCAATTCAAAGAGCTCAATTCAGTAAGTGTGCTCTTGGTACAGGACTGCCAACATTAATGAGTCTTAGTTTTTAATGAGAGATTCTCGCCTTCAAAAGTTATAGAAACAAGAAATATTAACTGTTTGAGGTGACCAAAATAAGATTTCTGACTTATCTTCGCCACCTTAATTCAGTAATAAACGTTGTTAGGTGGCATGCCTCCCTAGCTACCTTTCACCTATCCCAGTAAAGTGGATAGATAATATGAGTTATGAATTGTCAATGTAATGGATCTCTTGAAAGTTGAGGTAACATACTGCTTTGAGACTAATTATTATGTTCTACCCCTTGGTGTTTTTAAACTTCTAGGAAGGGCACTTATGTAAAATCCATAAAATCAAGCCTTAATAAGTGATTTAGTACTCAAACTCTATGGCACTTTCTCTAAATGAAAATTCGTGGCACTCACAGCAAGACATTCTAAATGGAAGGGACTGAACTCCAACAAACCGAATTTTTCATGAGCAAGAAGTTAAAGCATGAAAGCAAAAAAGTATGAGTTGAACCAATCAAACTCAATTAGGAGAAGGAATCCGACGATGTCTTTTTTAAGTAAATCCGACAGATTCACCATCAGATTGAGCATCAAATTTTCCAGCACGCGAAACCTATTTCTCTCACATTGGGAAGACAGCTCCTGAAAGTATAGAATTCCTCAACTAATTGAACTTAATATAGTACAATCTGTTTTAAGACTGGTAGAAAAAGTTCTTCTATCTCTTTGGATGAGTTCAACCAGTAAACATAGATTCTTTTTCATTTCCCAGGAGGAAAAATAGGCAACTGCCCTTTATAGACAAATCAAGAGTTTCACATGAGTATAAAATGGGATGAGGAGGGAAAATGTTGTGCGTGTATCTGCTGCAAATGCTGCTGCTTCGCTGAAAACTGCCCGCTTTGAATCTACCAAAAGCCCTGTACATCCAGCCAAAGCATCATCTCCTATGCTTAATACCCTTTCGACATCTCCCCCTAGACAAGATCTGACATCTCCAGTGCATATTAATTCTAGCGTTGCACAACCAGCCACATTTGCTCCTCCCATTCTAACGGCTGTAGCAAATTCTAACCAGCATACTTTGACTGTTCACCAAGCTGCTCAAACGGTCCCTTCCTGCTCGGGTTCCTTCAGCACCAATAATTCCTCTCCAAAGGCTCCTCAAGGTATTAATAATTCTGGTCATAGAACTCCTATGCAGACGTCTTGCTCTGGCTTGAGTCCAAATTCCCCTCCTTTCAACCCCTCGCTAAACCGACAAAATTCTTCCCCTCCTGAGAAAAATCCTAGCTTTGACAATCCGTTTTTTCCTTTATTTCCTTTATATAAAAATCTAGCATTTCTCAAAAAAAAAAAAAAAGGGTTACAATTGTAAGGACAAATTCTCTTTAAAAACAATCTGTTTTGGGACTGTAGTTGTTTAGTATGTTGGAGCAGTTTTTAAGGTTATAAACTGGTCAAATCAAACTAGGTTTTTTGGGTTGTAATTTACAAAAAAGTGTAATAATTTTGGGCAGATTCTTAGAGAGTTTTGGGTGTGTTTTAAGCAGTTTTGGGGAGAATTGCGAGCTATTCTTGGACTGTTGATTCAGTCATAGGGTTGTTCGCTTTGCTGGAACAGATTTGTTGGTTTCAAGCTTCCGCACACATCATGTTTGTTATCATGACTTGATGACTTATTCTTGCTTGTGCTCTTATCTAAATTTCCATTTTTCATTGTTTGTGTGTCAAATCTTCAAATGCAGCATTACGATAGGCGAGGTCAATATGACATTGCTCTGACAAACATTGGCGAGGCTACACAACACACACCAACTGTTATAGATTTGTATTCAGTTAGGTGCTCTATGGGCCCTTGGCGTCCAACTGTTGTTTTTATTTATTTTTAAATATTTTGACTCAAAATAATGTCATTTTAGGTCTTTTATAAATAATAATAATAAATATCAATTTAGAATCATTGAATTATGTATTGTAAATTTGTAATTTGTCAATAGGTCTATGGAGGATTGAGCAATTGACAATTTTTGTAATATTTTGAACAAGATTACCTTTTTAATGAATACTGTGAATGACTACCGGTGTTTGGTTTATTGCTTCGTATTCATATCTTATAGGGTGTATGAATAATTAGGTGCTCGGGTCGGTGTTGTAATGCGATTGGCTAGTGTAGATGGGAATAGAATTGGATGTATATTATTTTATTTTAAAACAAATTTCTAACGTTTCTAAAAAAAAAACGTTGTAATATATAATTTACAACGTTTCTATAAAAAACTTTGTAAATGATATACTACAACGTTTTTAGAAACGTTGTAAACTATCATTCACAACGCTTTTTATAGAAACGTTGTCATATAACTTTTACAACGTTTTTTTAGCCAACGTTGTTATATCATTTTACAACGCTTTTAACTCAAACGTTGTCTTATATTTATTACAACGTTTTTAGAAAACGTTGTGCAATGTTTTTACAACATTTTAAAAATGTTGTCTAACAGCTTTTGAGACAATGTGGGAGGCAAAAACAACGTTTTTTTGCAACGCTTTTCAAAAACGTTGTAAAATTGAATGACCTATTACAACGTTTCAAAAACGCTATGCATTACTCTTTACAACGTTTTAAAACGTTGTAAAAAGTCATTTTGTTGTAGTGTGTGACTTGTCCATGAGGTTGCATTCGAGATGTTATAGATTTGATTCCTAAAACTTTCCGCAAAGTTCTTTCACATACGCTTTTGTGAGGAAGAACAAGTTGACAATCTCAAGAGAAAGAACAAGAATTCAATTTTTTTTTCCTTTTGCCTTCTTTTTTTCCCAATAAAATCACCTTCTCCTTTCACAATAAAATCACGAAAGGAGGGTGCTGGACTTCATTTATATATTGGAAATGGAACTCCTAATCCAAAAAATAAAATAAAAGCATCACGGTATGTTATTCAACTCAACTGATTCAAGGAGTTTTTATCTCAACTATAGGTGGGTCGGTGATAAGGATCGGACGGATTAGAATAAGAACTTAGAACAAAAAGAAGTAGTGAACCTACCTCGTGAGGGATCATAGAAACACACACAAAGCTCACAAGCTTGTTCGAACTAACATTGAATTCTATTTAACTTTGAGAGTTTTGATCATTATTTATCTCATTACAACTCTCATAATACGACTAGGACTAGGGCTATGACTACCAACTATGAAATAACTTTAATAGTCTCAACTACTCCCTACAGAAACAACTCTATTAATAAAAACAATAACTATGTTAATAACCTAACTCTTTACTGGATAATTCATTTGTAGTAATGCTAATGCATCTGTAATGAAACAATTGGAATAATAATATTATTGATATGTTTCTCTTCTTTGTGACTCTTCCTTCCTTCTCTGTTATAGTAAGATGATCTAATTTCCTTTCAGGTTGGTAGTTCCGCCGCAGGGCGATGGTGTCAAGTTTCCTTGTGTCGCTACTGGGATTAGGAATGCAATTCAAGGGAAATTTGTTGTGGGTGATGATGGCCCCACATGGAAGAAAGTGTCTGTTGCGGAAATGGAGTAAATCAAAGGCGATTTCAAGCTAATGCAAGAGGAAATTTGGTCATTTAGAGCCCAACAACCTCCACCAACGTCTATGTAGTTTAACAAGCTTAGACAATGCTTTTTGTAAGTCACTTGGAGGCTCTCAACATTCTCCACACTTTCGTGTAGTCCGACACTTCGACAATGACTTTTGAATAAAATGCTTAAACTTGAGTTGTTTTAAATATTTGATTTTAGATTTATTTTTTTTGTAAAATGTGAAATATGGAATGATCAGTCATAAACCCTAACAACTCTAACCTCTCTCTAGTTTCTCTCTAGGGTTTGGCCTTTAGGGTTTTGTTCGTGCTTCCCTTTATCGGCTATGGCCGAGGCTGGGGTTGATCCCCCTCCGGCTCCTTCCCATCATCCTCCTCCAGCCCGCTCTTATGCCGAAGCTCTCTCTAACCCTTCCAACAATCCTCCAGCACCATTTTTTATCCCGCCTGCATCCTATAAAGGTGAGCCTTCTCTCAAGCTCTCACCCGAGATCATTGCCACCCTTGCTCAGCCCTTCCGTCTTGCTCTAATAGGTAAGTCCTCTCATGGTCGGCCATCAATGGAGGGCATCAAAAAACATTTTAACACTTTCGGTTTAAAGACAGTCGTTACCTTAGGACGGCTTGATACGAAACACATACTTATCCAAGTTCATTGTGATGAGGATTATCAACGCCTTTGGATCAAAGACCAACGGTATCTTGGTCGATTTCCCATGCATGTATTTAAATGGACACCCGATTTCCGTCCAGATGTTGAGAGCTCTATTGTCCCGATTTGGTTCTCCCTTCCCGGCCTGCCCATTCATCTCTTCAATAAGTTAGCCCTATTTTCTCTTGCAGCTCTTTTTGGAAGGCCTCTAATGTTAGACCAGCCTACATTGAACCTATCCCGGCCTAGTGTTGCCCGGATCTGTGTGGAGATTGATCTCTTAAAAGAATGTCCCTCTCGCGTATGGGTTGATTGTGGAGGCGCTTTTCCCAGTTTCTGGCAAAAAATAGAGGCTGAAAATAAACCCTTTTATTGCACTAATTGCATGCGACAAGGCCACCAAGAATTATCTTGCCGAATTAAACATCCCGATCTTCCTGCCCAAAACCCTACCTCTTCGACCAAAGAACCCCAAGTCAAGCCTTCTTCTATTCCCACTGGACAACGCTGGACTCCCAAAAAGAATGACACCACCACTTCGATTGACAAAACCCCCAACCCCTCGGCTAAAGCCAACCCAATCTCAGCCATGCCAAACATTCAGCCTACTATTGAAGATGCTTTGGAATCAGAAGATTTACAAGAGGATGAAATAGCGGCTCAATCCAATCTTAATGGTGATAATGGTAATTCTGTTCAAAGCCCTCATCAACTTGATTCCATCCTGAATCAAGTTGATCAAATCTCAAAAGATATTTCACAGCATCTTAATGCCAAAGCTTGCACAGTCAATGGCGAAACTGCTCCTAATCCCGTCAACCTGGATGTTTCTGATGACTCCCTAGAAGATGTTGGTGTGGAGCCTCCCACTACATCCATCCTATCCCCGAACAAATTTTCTGTTCTAAATGTTTTGGAGGAGGAGGAAGATATTGATCAATGCTCTTTAGAAGCTCTCAATCTGGAAGTGCCTAAGAAATCAAAGCATCCAATCCCCCCGACCGATCGAACAACTCGTTCCCAGGCTCACAAGCCCTCTAAAGGTTCAAACTCTAATTCATCCAATGGATGTTAAAGCACTTTTTTGGAATGCCCGCGGTATAGGTAATGACCCTACTGTTAGCCGTTTAATGTTCTTGATTAAGCACCATAATATTACTCTTCTAGCTATCTTTGAGCCCAAAATTGCAATTGACAAAATCCATCTCATTACCCGAAACCTGAAATTCAGGTTCTCTCATTCTAACTCTTCAAGTACCATTTGGATATTTGTTAAATCGTGCTTCAGTTGTAGTATTTTATGTGACTCCTCTCAGCAGATTACCCTCAAAATTCAGCACTTTTCATGGCCTTTTCATGCATTTGTTTCTTGTATTTATGCGAGGTGTGATATTCGGGACCGTCAAGATCTTTGGGATGATCTTCTTCACATAAATTCTCAGATTTTAAATGTTCCATGGCTGGTTGGAGGAGATTTCAACATAATTCTTGATCCATCTGAGAAGTCAGGAGGTAATGGTTGGGATCGTATAGGAGGCCTCGAATTTCAAGCCTGTATCTCAGCGGCCGGTCTAACTGACTTGGGATACTCTGGATCAGATTTTACTTGGTGGAATAAGCAAGACGATACAGCCACAATTATGGAAAGAATTGATAGAGTTCTTGGCAATACAAGTTGGTTGGATAAATTTCAAGGTACTACCATTCAGCATTTAAACCGAACTTGTTCTGATCACTCCCCTCTGCTTGCCACTATCCCTCAAACTTCAACATCCAGGTCTTCATCTTTTCGTTATCTAAACATCTGGGCAACTCATCCATCATTTTTAGATACGGTTCGTAGCTCCTGGTCTCAACCAGAATCCGGCCTTCCTATGATCAAATTTGGCAAGAAACTTCGGCGTCTCAAGCCTATTCTCCGGAACTGGAATAAGGAATCCTTTGGTAACATTTTTGATAGCCTCCGGAAAGCTGAGGAAGATGCTCTTGAAATGGAACTTTTATATGATCTGAACAACTCTGATTCAAATCGAGCTAATCTTATGGAAGCTCAAGCCCGTCTTCGACTTCATCTCAATCGCGAAGAGGGTTATTGGCGGCAAAAATCTAAAATTAAATGGCTCAAGGAAGGTCAAGGAATTCTAAGCTTTTCCATGCTTCATTCCGTCAAGCTCGGCCGGCTTTTATTCACTCTATTCATGATGTTGATGGATCTCTCCGGATAAAAGCCAAGATATTAAAGAGGCTGCCATTCGTTATTTTCGTGGTCTTCTATCTTCTGATGCTCCTTCTCCTGAGCTTGATATAGAAGTCATTCCTAATCTTATCTCAGATGACTGGAACTCTCAGTTAATAGCCCCTCCTGATATTTTGGAGATTAAAAAAGTTGTCCTTGCTTTGAATGGTGATAGTGCTGCCGGCCCAGATGGTTTCTCCGGTCACTTTTACTCTACTTGTTGGGAGATTATTAAACCGACTTTTGTGAGGCTATTACGATTTTTCTCCTGGCTTTACCCTTCCTAAGTCTTGGTCAAGCACTCTTATTGTGACCATTCCGAAAGTCTCTTCTCCCTCTTCTTTCAAGGATCTTCGGCCTATAAGTTTGTGCAATTTCAACTCCAAAGTCATATCTAAAATTATTTCTTCTCGCCTATTCACCATCTTGCCCCTCATTATCCTGGAAAACCAAAGTGCTTTAAAGGTCAGATCATTCAAGACAATTCTCCTTGGTAGGAAATGATGACCATCTTCGTAAGAAAGTTGCAGGCTCCAATATCATTCTTAAACTTGACATGGCAAAAGCTTTCGATCGGGTCTCTTGGGTATTCCTTACAAGAGTTCTCCGCAAATTTGGCTTTCATGAAGTTTTTATTGATCTGCTTGGCGCCTTCGTCGATAATTGGTTCTCATTATTCTTAAAAGGAATCACCTGTGGTTTTTCCCCTCTTCTCAAGGTCTCAGACAAGGAGATCCTTTATCTCTCAGTTTGTTCATTATTATGGCTGAAGTTCTAAGTCGTAAACTTGATAATCTTCATCGTAATGATCCCAGAGTTGTGTATTCTACTATTAGTGGCTGCCCTATCATATCTCATCTTGCTTTTGCAGATGATATTGTTGTTTTACGCAATGGATGTAATCACTCTTCTCCTCCACCACAATTTGATATTTGATTATGAGGCTATGTCGGGCCAGCTCATTAATAAATCCGAGCTCTTTTTTGTTGCTCTAATCTTTAATCGTGCTTCTTCTATCTCCCGTCACGGGTTTTCAAGAGGGTAAATTTCCTTTCACTTACCTTGGCTGTCCAATATGTTTTGATAGAAAGACAAAACAGATATTCGACCCCCTTATTCTCAAGCTCCAACGAAAAATTGACTCTTGGATGGGTTCTTTTCTAAACATGGCTGGTCGTATTATTCTTATTAATCATGTTCTTCGGTCCATCTCCATGTTCGCCTACGCACCTTAGATCCTCCTTCATAGATTTGAAACTTCCAATAGTATGTTCTCCAATTTCCACGGGGTTATATCGATGGCAAAAGAAGAAATAATGGTCTCTTGGAAGGATTGTTGTCGTCTACAAGGGCCTTGGCATTTTCTCTATCATTAAAAACTCACAGAATCAGTGGCGTTTGCTGCTAAATAATATCTCGTCCAATTTCATTAATAAATATTGCTCATCATCTAGCGCTTTCTTCATATTTGGACTGTATGACCAAATCCCGCTCTTTTGCTGAACCTTATATCAAGTGGATGGTGGGGGAGCCAATGCTCACGAATGATATCTGGTAATCGCCAAACCCCACGCGGTTTCGGGAGTTCGAGACATTTCCATGACCTCGCCGAATACTTCCGATCTTCCTCCTCCAATTATGCAAGGCATTCAATCAGTGTATTACTCTTTGTGATGGGCGGTTTGGTCTCTCACTTCTAAGGAAATTTCACTATATCTTCGGCTATTTCCATCATCTCCCCTCCCGGTCCTTCACGCTCTCTTCAAAATTTATCAGCACAGCATATGCCTCGACATATCAGGTATATGTCATTGGCGCCTTGTTAAGTAGCGGCTGCCTCTATCACGAAGGTTTATGGCGC
>CM028378.1:152203158-152233277 GCA_013146195.2 Codonopsis lanceolata | reverse complement strand
TCATCTTCTTGACATTATGACATTTTATTAAGTTATTTATCTTATTTTATTCATGGGTAATAACTAAACATACTACAAATTTGTAATATCTCAACATTTAACCAACAATTTGTCAATTATAGATATAATTTTCATATACATCTTATAATGTCTCTCTTATCCTTAGAACATATTTAAAGAAAGTAA
This sequence comes from Codonopsis lanceolata, assembly GCA_013146195.2. Classification (NCBI taxonomy): domain Eukaryota; kingdom Viridiplantae; phylum Streptophyta; class Magnoliopsida; order Asterales; family Campanulaceae; genus Codonopsis; species Codonopsis lanceolata. Next base: position 152,233,091 of record CM028378.1, on the reverse strand, counting down.
AACGCTATTATTTTTTAGTTCCAATAAAATTTATAGTGTCCTCAACCGAGGCATTTTGTAATTTAAAATATTGGGCGAATAAAACGCCCTCGTAAGGTTGGGGAAATTAATAAGAAAAATCAAAATTCAAGATTTAATGAATTGAATTAAATAATGTATGAACCCTAACTTTTAAAATAGGTAGTTGGCGACCAAACTATTTCAATTATTCATTGAATTAATTAGTTTATGATAAATTTATTCTTTTGTTTTAATTAATGGTGAATCATTTATTGCTAAAGCTTATTTGTCCATACAAGCTGTAAGAGACAACTACACTTTGGCAAGAAGTTAAATTAAATGATTAGATTAGATTAGATTAGATTACAATTCTATTACTATAGATACAATTTTTCATATAAATCTTATAATGTCTTTCCAACATATTTAAGAAAGTAAACCATATTATTTTTTTAGTTTCGAATAAGGTTTTAGTGTCTCAACCGAGTAAGGGTATTTTTGTCATTTCAAAAAATATTGAGCCACATTTGTAACGGTCCTGTGGGGGAAATTGAGAAAAAAATCAAAATACAAGATGAAACAATTGAATTAAATAATGTAGGACCTAACTTAAAATAGGTGCAAGTTAAGGGATCAAACTATTATTTAATTATTCATTGAATTAATTAGTTTATGACAATTTATTTTTGCCTTAATTAATGGTGAGTGATTTATTAAGTTAAAGGTAGGTTTGTCCATACATTTGTTGTAAGAGACAACCTACACTTTTATAAGTAGGTTAAATTAAATTAAATTAGATTAGATTAGATTAAATTAAATTAAATTGTATTACTATTGATACAATTTTTCATATAAATCTTATAATGTCTTTCCCGAACATATTTAAGAAAGTAAAACCATATTATTTTTTTAGTTTCGAATAAAGTTTTAGTTTCTCAACCGAGTAAGGGTATTTTTGTCTTTTAGAAAATATTGGGCGACATTTCAATTTATTATTTAATTATTCACGAAATTAATTTGCTTATGAAAAATTTACTCTTTTGCTCTTAATTCATGGCAAGTGATTTATAATATTTATGACACTTTTTTTTAATCATTATTGTTTGACATGATAAATTTATGTGTATTGTCCTTAACAAAATGCACAAATTCATCAAATGATACTTCATTTTTTCATCTTCTTGACATTATGACACATTTTTTAAATTATTTATCTTATTTTATTCATGGGTAATAATTAAACATGCTACAAATTTACTTAATATCTCGATACTAACAGACAATTCTATTACTATAGATATAATTTTTTCATATAAATCTTATAATGTCTTTCCCGAACATATTTAAGAAAGTAAAACCATATTATTTTTTTAGTTTCGAACAAGGTTTTAGTGTCTCAACTGAGTAAGGGTATTTTTGTCATTTCAGTAAATATTAGACGACATTTGTAAAGGTCCTGGTTGGTAGGGGAAATTGAAAAAAAAAATCAAAATACAAGACGAAATGAATTGAATTAAATAATGTTGGACCTAACTTTAAAATAGGTACAAGTTAAGGGATCAAACTATTATTTAATTATTCATTGAATTAATTAGTCTATAACAAATTTACTCTTTTGACCTTAATTAATGGTGAGTGATTTATTAAGTTAAAGGGTACATTTGTCCATACATTAAGTTGTAGGAGACAACCTACACTTTTATATGTAGTTAGATTAGATTAGATTAGATTAGATTAGATAGATTAGATTATATTAGATTAGATAGATTAGATTAGATTAGATTACATAGTTAGATTAGATTAGATAGATTAGATTAGATTAGATTAGATTAGATTAGATTAGATTAGATTAGATTAGATAAGATAAGATTAGATTAGATTAGATTAGATTAGATTAAATTAAATTAAATTAAATTAAATTAAATTAAATTGTATTACTATTGATACAATTTTTCATATAAATCTTATAATGTCTTTCCCGAGCGTATTTAAGAAATTAAAACCATATTATTTTTTTAGTTTCGAATAAGGTTTTAGTTTCTCAACCGAGTAAGGGTATTTTTGTCTTTCAGAAAATATTGGGTGACATTTCAATTTATTATTTAATTATTCACGAAATTAATTTGCTTATGACAAATTTACTCTTTTGGCCTTAATTCATGGCAAGTGATTTATAATATTTATGACACTTTTTTCTAATCATTATTGTTTGGCATGATAAATTTATGTGTATCTATATATATATAAAGGCAGATGCATCTATAAAAGGAAATATCCCGCCAAAACTTTCTTTCTAAAAAATAGAATGTTCTCCATTTATTAATATAGGTACAACTTTGCATGCTATCTAAAAAAATTAAATGTGTCATTACACTTCACACTAATCCATATAAAATAACCTTTTACATTCCTTGATACTTGTGTCAATCATGCTTGTGAGCATCATTCACATTTCAAAAGTCCTATTGTACATGAGAAATATATATTGTATTCTTTGCCCAATATATATGGTTTAGTTTTTGCATTTTATTTCAAAAAAAATTCTTCATTCGCTGTTAAAATACTTTGACTTAGTGTTTACCCAGATCTTTAAAAAAATAAATTAAATCGATCTAGAAAGTTAGGATCTATATTTATAATTTTATTTTCTTAAAAATAAAGTTATGTACTTCTCATAGATTACATATCTAAAAATTTCGGATCTACATCTGTGCTTTAAGTAAGTGTCCGAAAAATTAGAGGATGTAAAAATAAATTAACAAAATCAAAATAATTTTTCAATATATAATTTAGAAAAGTTCCAACTCTAAAATTAACAAGCTCAAATTATCCAGATCTATGAAAAAAAATTGAAACAGAACTAATTAAAATGTTAAGTCCTATATTTTTAGATCTATTTTTTTTTTGAATTCGTGTCAACTCGATCTGGTGATTGATATTCATCAACAGGAGGAGGGGCATTTTAGGAAGAAAAAAAGGACTTACGAGGTTGGATAAAAAATAGTGCACCAGAGAGGTTATAATTTTCAAATAAAGAACCGGCCCGCAATTATTCATTTTATTACTAATGGACTACTAAAAGTATAATTTTTTTCAAAAGTATGACTTTCAAACAATGACTTTTTACCCGGAACGGAGAGAGCACGTAATTAACATGGTATTTAATGATTTTTTTTTGCCAACTGTACATATTATTGCCTTTTTCTATTAGATAATATTTAATCAACAAATATATACTTCTTTCGACCAAAAATTATTATTCAGCGTTCCCTTTGTGTCCATCCAAAAATTATTGAAATGAAATCTTCATCCATTTTTAAATTATCGTCATCCTTTCTTCTGGGACGGATGTAGTAATGTTAAAGTTTGAATTATTTGATCTATGTCAAAATCATAGTGTTACTAAATGATCATTTTGGTGTTTGTTTTTTTTTTCAATTGAATAATCATATATAAAATTATGTTGTAGAAAATGATTAATTTTCAAATTCTATAATGACTAATCTTATTGTTATATATTTTTAGTTAAGTAGTGTCCCCTAATTTATACTTTTAATTTTGTATGTATAATTTAGTTGAAAAACATATATGCCGTGTGTTTAAACGCACGGGTACAAACACTAGTTGTCCTTAACAAAAGGCACAAATTCATCAAATGATACTTCATTTTTTCATCTTCTTGACATTATGACACATTTTGTTAACTTATTTATCTTATTTTATTCATGGGTAATAACTAAACATGTTACAAATTTGCTTAATATCTCGATACTAACCGACAATTCTATTACTATAGATATAATTTTTTATACAAATCTTATAATGTTTTTCCCGAACATATTTAAGAAAGTAAAACCATATTATTTTTTTAGTTTCGAATAAGGTTTTAGTATGTCAACCGAGTAAGGGTTTTTTTGTTATTTCAGTAAATATTGGGCGACATTTGTAACGATCTTGGTAGGTGGGGGAAATTGAAAAAAAAAATTAAAATACAAGACGAAATGAATTGAATTAAATAATGTAGAACATAATTTTAAAATAGGTACAAGTTAAGGGATCAAACTATTATTTAATTATTCATTGAATTAATTAGTCTATAACAAATTTACTCTTTTGACCTTAATTAACATAAATCTTATAATGTTTTTCCCGAACATATTTAAGAAAGTAAAACCATATTATTTTTTTAGTTTCGAACAAGGTTTTAGTGTCTCAACTGAGTAAGGGTATTTTTGTCATTTCAGTAAATATTGGACGACATTTGTAAAGGTCCTGGTAGGTAGGGGAAATTGAAAAAAAAAATCAAAATACAAGACGAAATGAATTGAATTAAATAATGTAGGACCTAACTTTAAAATAGGTGCAAGTTAAGGGATCAAACTATTATTTAATTATTCATTGAATTAATTAGTCTATAACAAATTTACTCTTTTGACCTTAATTAATGGTGAGTGATTTATTAAGTTAAAGGGTACATTTGTCCATACATTAAGTTGTAAGAGACAACCTACACTTTTATATGTAGTTAGAGTTAGATAGATAGATTAGATAGATAAGTGTCATTTTTTGAACGAATTCAAAATCATTTAATAATATTTCAGATATAAAAAATAATCTTACATTTTGAGCGAAAAATTATTTAAACTAATTATTTCAAACTTATGACTTGGTTATTTGAAACTAGTATATGGCGGACCAACCCGCCCCGACCCGCCCCAACCCACCTCAACCCGCAACCCACTGCGGGCTCAACTCATTTGACCCACCTCCTAATTGGTTCATATTTTCCCAACCCAACCCACCTTTTTTAAGTGGCGGGGCGGGCCAACCCAACGGGCCCAACCCATTTTGACAGCTCTAAATGTGCCCAAGTGGGCATGCCCATTTGTGTCCACTTAAAATTTTGGGTGTGCTCATACCCATTATTTACTGGGCGGTCTGGACGGGCAAATGGGCACGGGCAAAAATTGCCACCTCTACTTGTAATTCAACAGAAATTCATAAGACAAACGAGAAAGAAGAAAGTACAATACCTTGCGCTTCAATTATCTTTGTGCAGGACCTCGAACAACCTATCGAAAGAGTTCCCAGGTTCTTCCAATTCACTTTCTAACAGGGCCTCCGATTTCAATATCTCGCGATATATTAGGCCTAGGAATAAGGGAAACAAAATAACTTTAGTTTACAGAACAATAGTAACATAAAATAATTAGAAGTTTATAACGTATAAAGGTAGTTAAGTAATGAGCACATATTTTCAAAATGCAGCAAAGTTCTACATTTCACTATGATATTCAAAAGGCAATGAACATAGAAAATAAATAGCAAATTTATGGAATCCCCCATGCTCAATCGATGACTCCTTCACCTTTAATATATCTGAAACAACAAGCTTACTCAAACTGCACAAGTTTAGTGCATCAATTGGACACTGCTAACAGACAAATAAAAAAGAACAGTAGATACCTGAATTTTGCCCTTAATTCTCCAAACAGGGCCCCCGATTACAATATCTCGTGATACGTTAGGCCTACGAATAAGGGAAACAAAATGACTTTAGTTTACATAACAATAGTAACATAAAACAATTAGAAGTTTATAATGTATAAAGGTCGTTAAGTAATGAGCACATATTTTGAAAATGCAGCAAAGTTCTACATTTGACTATGATATTCAAAATGCAATGAACATAGAAAATAAATAGCAAATTAATGGAATCCCCCATGCTCAATCCATCACTCCTTCACCTCTAATATATATGAAACAACAAGCTTACTCAAACTGCACAAGTTTAGTGCATCAATTGGACACTACTAACAGACAAATAAAAAAGAACAGCAGATACCTGAGTTATGCCCTCAATGTGACCAGTGTTTGTTACAAAAAGCAAGGTAGGGCGCCTTTCATCCATTATCCTACTGTAAGTTTAACGAGGTTCCCCATTTCTCTCGGAAGGAACCACATCACCACGGTCGGTTGTGGCACCTGAGGAAACATCAAAGTTGCCAATGATTACAAAGCAGGGTGCACCACGATGCCTGGAGATTGTGAAGTAATTAACGGGTCTTGTATAGGCAAGGGCTGCTGCCAAAACCTTATAGAGCTTTCAAACATGACAAATTTTCGTTTTCATGTAGCCAGTACTGATGGAAATATGGGGAAGAGTGGATTCAACAATTGCAGTTATGCTTTTATTATTGGAGAGTGTCACTATATCTTCTCCAGAGCTGATTTCTACACGGAGCAAAACCTCAGGTCATTTAGGATGAGGCTTGACTGGACAGTTGGCAATACAAGTTGTGAAGAAGCTAAGAAGGACAAAGGCACTTATGCATGTCAGAAGGATAGCTACTGCTATGATGTTGCTAATGTTCAGGGGTATCGATGCAACTGCTCCAAGGGTTACCGAGGAAATCCTTACCTCGAAGATGGTTGCCAAGGTAATTGCTTAGGCAAATTAATGTCACGGCTTCTTGACTTGACCTTGGTTGGTAACCCTAGTACCCTACGACCTACAGTTTAGTTGATGTTAGCTTCTAATAAATTTGTGTTATTGTTTTCTTTTCAGATATCGATGAGTGCAACACCGGCCAAAATGAATGCATAAATGGATGTCGCAACACGAATGGAAGTTATATTTGTTCTTGCCCCAAGGGTTACTATGGGGATGGTAGAGAGACCGGAACACGTTGCATAAGACAAAGTTCCTTAAAAAATGCCATAATGCCATAATGAGCTTGCTTATTGTAGAGAAGTTCTTGCTATAGACGATTTGACTTTCATCACTTTTGAGAGTGATACTATAGATTGCATGCAGGCATCAGCATGGGCATAACAATCACATCAGTGACAATGATTTGTATAGTTCTTGGAGTAAACCAAAGACGCATTGTCAAACAGAGAGAGAAGTTCTTCAAGCAAAATGGTGGTAAAATGTTCCAGAAGCTACTTTCCGAGTTTGAAGACTCAGCCCAGTTTGTTAAAATCTTCACAGAAGAAGAACTCAAGAAGGTGACCAATGATGTGGCAAAAAGCACAGCTTGGGCCGTCCTTGAGATGAGTAGGATATCTGGCTTGTGGTCGTCTTCCCTGAGCCTGTTAAGATCACAAGAACACCTGAGTTGAAGTGCAAGGCAAGGCCTCGTGAAACCCCTCCGGCGTGAGAGTAAGTATCGAGTGATTGTCAAGAAGTAAATTGACAGAGTAACGAGGCTCAAGAAAGTGTCTGTACCTTGTTGATGATTATGGAGAGGTATTTATAGGCCCTCAAGGTGATTGAATCCGTCTAGGATTCAGTTTCCATAACTGCCGAGATAATCAAGGAGGAAATCCCTTGATTATAGGCGAAATAGGCGGTTGACCGCGTAGTTATAGGAGTTAATAAGGCAAGAATTCTGCCCAAACATGGAAACCTTTGACTTGCCTTAGAAAGCAAGCTATCAGCGTTCTCAGCTTGGTGTGTGCTCGAGCGAGCAAGGCTCTGCCCGATTATCCTGTTTGTATCGATCTCTGAACTTGTCGGCCTCAAGATCGGCCCCTGTCGGGCGTGCGGTGCCCCGAAGTAAGTATGATTCCTTTGCTAAGCATGCATGAGTCCCGATCATGGTTTCTGGTCGGACAGGCGAGGCCTTTGCCCGCCTAGGTTTGAGTGAAGGTTATGCTGCTCGGTGCTCGCTGGGTTGTCTCATCTTGCTCGCTGGGATGTGGGCCCCAGCGATACTATGCTCGTGTCTGGCACGTGAGGCTAACTCGTGCCTCGCTCGTGACCCGGTTTGGGCCGGGTATATCAGTGGCCCCTAGCTTCCTGTCTGGCGAGTATTCATGCTCGGAGCGGGGAGCGCTCAAATTTGATATTCGCACGGGCTTCAACACTTTGTGAATTTTTAAGTAATACAAGGAATTCAGCGAGGTGAACTTGAGGCGTGTCCAGGAAGCTTTTTGTCAAGGGCGTGACAGGCGCGTGGGCGGAAAAAGCGCGTGAGCCGTCAAAAGTTGGAGCGATTGGACGGGGCACGAAGCACGAAGGGCAGCATTTAATGCTCCGTCATGATGGGCCGCCTACCCCGAGCGCCGTTTCGGGCCCCGAGCTCGTTTTTTCCCCCCAAAGTCTCTCCAAGTCCAGCCTATAAAAGGCGCATCCCCCCTCTTCTTTTCTCTTTTTATTGCCTTCGAGATTTGCAAACCGCTAGAGAGAGAAATTTCTGCAGAGCTTCCATTGCCATTGTTGCCGTGTTTTTCTTCAAACTTTGGTGGAGCCTCTTCTTTGCTTCTGGTACCAGTTCATTGATCGGCGCTTGAAGCATTCATATCAGCTCTGATTACCTCCGTTTAGTTACTCCATTGAAGACCGACCGTTCAACAAATAACAGTAAGCTCTTAACCCCTCTCTGCTTGTATTTCTGATTTTTCTGGTTTTTGGCGATTCTCTGCTTTCTGCCCTTCATCTCTACCTGATTTTATTAGGGTTTTAGTAAATAAGACCGCCCTTAGGTAGAGATCGAGGAATAGAACCCGTAGTCTTGCTCGCTAGGCGGGCGTGGCCCCTTTGGGTTGACCTAGACTTAGGATTTCTTTCCTTTTTCCTTCATTAGTTGTCCGGGCAGAATTCTAATGACCATCTTCCTCGATCTCTTTGTAGATGTCTGACATGTCCGATAATGACCGCGAGGCCTTCAGCTATGGTGGGAGGAACGACTCGCTTATCAGCGAAAGGTCTCCTTCGATCAGCGCTGAGTGTGATGAGGGAATCAGATCTGTGGCCGGGCCAACAATTCGAAGGCGTGTTGTGGACCCCGTGGTTGACATAGTCGATTCTTCCAGCGAGGAAGATTCCGGCGAGGAGAGTGTGACCGGTGGCTTTGCTGTCGGGCAAGGCCTCGAGCAAAGAAGCGTACTCAGGCGAGATTCAAATGGGCGAGTAATGGTTGAGCAAATAGACTTGGCCGGAGAGGCTTCTGAGGCCGATGAGGCAGACAACCTGCCGCTTGCTCGGCGCTTTAAGAAAACTGGCCGCTCCCAGGTGGAAGTGGCCCCTGAGGAAGAAACAGTTGGCCATGACAGAGTCCCCATTGCTCGCTTCCTAACCAGGAGGGGTGGTCCTCAAGTGGTGGTCCCCGTTGAGGAAGTGATCGAAGAAGAAGAGGAGGAGGATGAGCCCGATTGGTACGTGAATGCAGATGAAAGCCGTTATGCTGCTCACTGGGCCACTCTAGACACGGCAGACAAAGTGACAGCATGGCTTACTTCCCTTGGTGTTGACAATGCTTACTATCGGGCGAACAAAATGGATGTCCCTGCCCGAGTCACCCTCTCCCGCGAGCAGGGAAATGAGCTCTTATTTTTTGCCGATTTCTTTCGGGTCGGGCTACGCCTCCCGCTAGAGCCCTTCCTGGTGGATTTCTTATACGAGACCAAGGCCGTCCCGTGCGATCTGATGTTGAACACAGTCCGCGCTATCACAGCCTTCACAGTGGCGAGCAGGCTGCTGGGGTTTGAGCCGGATATGTTTTTGCTGCGAAAATTATTTATCTTTGCGCCGAGCACGGGAGGGAGGATAGGTGTGAGGGCGAATTCCAATTTTTTGAAGCCGTTGTCCCGACGCCCCTGAAAGTGGACTCTGGGACCGGCGGTCCTGTTTATTGAATCCTGGGTTGGGCCGGCCGCTTATGCCCACAAAGATTCGGTGAGATGAAGATCCCCAAGGCCTCTAAACAAGAGTTCAGCTCGGGAGAGACTGCTCGATTGGCCGCGTTGAAGACCGCCGTGGGCGTAATAGAAGAGAACGAAAGACGTGTCGGCCAGCAATTTCTTCTTGACTGGAAGGAGCTGGTCTGTAATCCGCGTTACTTGTGCTTGGCCGGGGTCATGCGAGCAGAGGTCCCCGAAGTGGAGCCCCTTCTGATCCATGTGCCTGAGAACCCTCACCCTTACTGGGATGACTGCCACGGCCGATGTTTAAACACGAGTGTGTTGAGTGCCAACGGCTAGGACTGGGCAACCTGACCGCCGACCGTTTATGAAGACCGCGACGGTTGTCAGCCGATCTTTGATAATTTCTGTTTTGCTCATATTCTTCCCGAACTCATTCTAATCTCGTTTTTCTTTGTTTTGTCTCAGGGATGAAGAATTTGGCTGTGTTGAGGCAGCGAAAGAAAGAGGCCGACCAGCGGGCAGCTGACTTAAAGGTCAACCAGCCAGTCGAGCCGCCTGTTGTACCTTTGCCCACCGGCCAAAAAAACCCCGGACTTGGGCCGGGCCGCAAGTCCGGCCAAGAAAGCTGTGGTGCCCAAGGTGGCTGCTGTCCCCCAGAAAAAGACTGGGCCAAAAGACAATTTTGTGGCCACTGTTGATGATCCTGCCGAACTGCCCACTGCCAACATCTCTGTGGTGCCAGCCGTTAAGGCGAAAGGCAAGAGGAAGAAAAGCTTGAGCCCTCCTCCTGTCCGTGAAGTTCGCCATCGAGGGCCGAGCCCCGATCCCTGCCTCTACCCCACTCTCGTGCCTCCGCGACTTGAGGCGGCTTCCGATGCCCTCAACTACCGCCGCCGGCCGCTCTAGTGAAGGAAATTTCGAGATGCTCCATTACCGGGGGCATCGATCTATATGCTCGCTGGAGCCCGGAGGTATAGTTGGCAAGGGCATTATAGAAAGGGCCTTGCATGATGATCTTGCCCGAGACCGAGACACGGCTGGCCACGTTTTAGTTGGAAATGTGGGACTCTGCCTGAGCGAGGTAAATTAGTTGACTGCCATTTACTTCTTTCTCCTTTGTCTATTTCATGTTTCTGACTCCTTTTCTCTGCTCGTAGATTGCCTCCACGTGTACCAATCTCTACGATAGGTATAACGAGGAGAAGGCGCGCAGAGGCAAGGCCCAGAGCCGGGGGGAGAGCCCGGTGAAAGGAAAAGTGTCGAGCAGTGGCTCGCCTGGCCGATGAACCTGAGGCCAAACCGAGGCGGCCAAGAAAAAGAAAGCCGAAATGTTCGAGCTGCAAAGTTGGTCGCCTGCAATGACTTAATCGCCGCTAAAAGACAGAGTTGGTCGGCCAGTAAGAAGAACCAGTGCCCCGACTCGAGAGTCGAGCGAGCTGCACCGCCTTGGCCGCGATCATCAAGCAAAGGGATCTCTTGCAGGCAGAGAGAAGTTCCCTTAGGATGCAGGCCGTGAAGGATGGGAAGGCCGTTGAGGAGCTGACGCAGAAGCTGAAGAAGGCCGAAGAGTCCGCGATTGACAATTATAAGAAATCGAAAGATTTTGAGATCGCTGTGGACGCGGCCATTCTTCCCTACTTCGCCCATGGCACTAATCATATATTAAGGATGCTTGCCGGCCATGGCGGAGTGGGATTGAGGACCATGGCTGAATGGGCCGTGCTCGACCCCTACGCTGAAACTGCTCGCCCTTTTCATGCGCTGGTCCCTTATACCAAAGATGAGCTCGCAACCATGGCGCAGGGCGATATTGACGCTGGCCGAGCACCCTGGGTCCCTCCGCCTGTGGACGAGGTAAATGTCGCCGCTAATTGCCGAGTTGGAGTCTCGAGGACTAAACTTTGAAGCAAGCCGAGCAGATTGAAGCCGAAGTCTCGTGCTAAGGCGGCCGAGGATGAAGCCGCCAAAGAACTTAACTTTCAGTATCAGATGCAATATCAAGCCGGTGCCAAAGAGCTTCCACCTCCTCCTCCGCCTGAACAAACTTAGGATTTAATTTGGCCTGCGCGCCAGTATTTTTTGGTCTCCTTTTTTGTAACTCCCAATCTGACTTCAATAGAATTCAATTTTTGTTGACAGATTTTTCTTACATTTGCTTTCGATTCGCTTGTGTTTGCTCGATAACTGCTTTCTCACTTGCATCTTTTTCCCGCCATTTGTTAATACAAGTGCCTGCTCCCTAAAATATATATCGAGCAAAAATGTATGAATAAATTTAACTAAGGATGATTATTAAAATAACAAGACTAACAAAGCATTCTTATTATTTAAATTGAGATGTTACCCGAATAGTATACCGGCGTAAATGCTTGATCCGCCAAGGCTTAGAACGGGTGAGCTTCCGTAAGATCGCTAAGCGGCATGGCCCAACTTCAATCGGCAACCAACAACGGGCAGGCCTTGCTCGATATGGGTAGTTCAAGCGGTTGTTGGTATATCTTCCTGTATTGAGATATACTAAGTGTTGCTCTGGCCACTATAGGAACCCGAGGTAGTTAATCGCTATCTTGCAGAATGGACTCGAGCCCGAGGCGAGCATCCTAGTACGTGAACCCTGCATGGCCGCACCTCACCCACGAGGATGAATTCACGATACTAGGGATTTTAGAATTTTTGACCTGCATACTCGCCTCGTCGGGCGAAAGCGTAATCTAGTCAAACAAGTACAAACAATTGCAGAATAACAGCTCCACGGATAACTTTGAAATTTTTGAATTGGGAAATATGACAACAACTTGCCTTTTATTGATAAATGATCGATGCCCCTCACCAGATCGAGGTCTTGCCCTTTTGTTTCCTCGACCTAGGGATAATACTTTTGAGGTGATCTCGCATGCCAAGGATACTTCGTGTCTTTTCCTTCCGAGTCCGGAGTGTGTAAGTGCCCTCCCTTATTATTCCAAAGAACTCTGAAAGGACCCTCCCAATTAGGAGACAGCTTTCCCCACTCGCCTCGATGACCGGTTACTTCAATTTTTCTCGAGTACTAGATCCCCAACAGAAGGCTCGCTCGAACTCTTTTATCATGGTGAGCTTTTGCCCTCTGCTTGTAGTTGACCATTCTCGAGTCGTGCATCCAAACCTCCTTTCTTCCAAAGAAGTCTAAGTCTATGGCCCTGCAAGTTGATTGTTTCTGCTCAGAATGTGAGACCCTGTAGCTTGGCAAAGCCATTTCCACCGGATCATAGCCTCTCGACCCGTAGGTAAGTGCGAACGGAGTTTCCTGCTGGTCCCCGAACAAGGGTTCTAACCGCCCACGAGCCGATTGTAATTTTTCTCGCCCACTTTCCCGCCGCCTTCTAAATTCCGCTAAGAGCGTGCGTAACTTGTTTGTTTGCAGCCTCGCTTGGCCGTTGCCTCGAGGGTAAGCAACGGACGATTGCTGCTTCACGCCCAAGCGAGCACATTCTCGCCGTGAACTTGTCCGAGAACCGAGTCCCATGGTCGGATATGATTGCTCGAGGGAGGCCGACCGCACCATACCTGGTCGTATACAAACTTGATGATATTCGCCTCCGAAATTTTGGCCAAAGGCTTTGCCTCAATCCACTTCGTGAAGTAATCTATGGTGACTACAACAGATTTATATTTGTATTGTGCCGCCGGAATGGGCCGATCGATCGATTCCCCACATGTCGAAGGGCCAGCCGCAACGATCGGGTTTGCATAGTGGATGGAAGCCTTGGTATGTCCGCAGATCTCCGGCACTTGTCACATTCGCGAGCATACTTTTCCGCCCTTTCGAAGGGTAATCCAAGAGTATCCCGCCGCAGACCCTTTCGCTAGAGCTCTTGTGCCCGGTGGCCGCCACATTCCCCTCATGTACCTCATACAAAACACCCTGCTAGCTCGGGGTACGCAACGAAGCATAGGTCCGACCCTAGATCGCTTGTATAAGATTCCCCAACTACCGAGTACCGAGCTTGGCTTCTGACCGTTGTGGCCTTCGACCTTGTTCTGGGCGTAACTCCCTCGCCGATGTAATCCTTATAGTCATCAATCCAACTTCGGCCGGCTCGATGTCCATAATTATAGGTCTATCGATGGCGGAGTTTCCATATGCTCGATCATTACCGAGGGATTTAGCAAAGCAAGATTATCCTCGCCGATCTTGGATAAGTAGTCCGCCGCATGTTGTCCGCTCTGGCCAATCCCGATCATTTCCCAAAACTTGAAATTTTTCAAGATTTCCTTGACTAGCTCGCAAGATTTTAACTGTGGTAGGGTGATGTACCATGTATTCCCCCGACTTGGTTCACGACTAGCCGTGAATCCGAGTACACCGTGATGCCTCTACACCCATGTCTCTGCGAGCTCGAGCCCCGCAATCATTGCTTCATACTGCAACGTTGTCGATGCGTGAAATTTGAACCGAGAGCTAACTCGAACTCGTGATTTCATCTGAGCTACGAGAAGGATGCCGCCCGCTCCCGACTTTGCTCGCCGCCCCATCCACGTAAAGATCCCAACAAGAGGTCGGGGTGGCAATTGCTTTTGCTCTGCTCCGGCCGCTTGATCTCGTGCTCCTCGCTGGGTGAAGCTTGTTTCAACCAAGAAGTCGGCCAATGCTTGTGCTTTGATTGCTCGCCTCGGGCAAGTAGTCTATGTGGAACTCGTGAGCTCGACGACTGGCTGAGCACCGCCTCGATGTATCGTTTGTGCAGACTTTCAAGCTGGTGCATCCGTGTATACTATGATTATGTGTGCGTAAAAATAAGCCCTTAATTTTCTGCGCCTATGACAAGCGAGTAGGCTAATTTTTCAACATTAAAATAACGACCCTCAACAGACCGAGGGCCTTAGATACATAGTACAATGTGTTTTTGGATATCTAGTTCCTCCCTAACTAAATGCCACGGCCCGGTCCGTGGTCGCTAGATACACAAATAAAGGCTCACCTGCATGGGGTCAGCTGAGGAGAGGTGGTTTGCCAAGATATTCCCCGAGCCGCCGAGGGCCTTGGCACGCCTCAGATTCCACTCAAAGCCCTTGTTGCCGCAGTAACCTTGAAGAAAGGGAGGCACTTTTCACCGATCGAGAAATGAAGCGCCTAAGGCAATGATTCTCGCCGCTTAGCCGGATGTGCTTGATGCAATAGGTCGCTCCATGTCGAGCGTGGCTTGTATCTTCTCCAAGTTGGCTTCTATGCCGCTACTGTTGACCATGAATCCTTAAACTTCCCTCGCCTGACCTCGAAAGCGCATTTACTCTGTTCATGTTGTGTTTGCGCAGTTGGCAAATGTCTCGCCAAGTCAAGAGTATGGTCGCTCCTTGGTTTTGATGACCATGTCATCTATGTAAGCCTCCATATTTCGCCTATTTGAGAGCCGAACACCTTATTGACCATGCGCCGGTAAGTGGCTCCTCGTGATTTTTGAGCCCGGCGGCATCATTTTGTAGCAATAGAGGCCGCCACCGCTCGAAGGTCGTTTTCGCTTTATCCCCGCTGCTCATTTTGACTGTGGTATCCCGAGTACGCTGGCCCAGAAACTAAGCATCTCGAACCCGCTATAGAATCGACAAGCATATCGATGCGGGCAATGGATAGCGCCGGCAAGCTTTGTTTAGGCCGGTGAAGTCCACGCACATTCGCCATTTATCATTTGCCTTTTTACCATCACCACATTAGCTAGCCGTGCCTGCATCGAATCTCCTCGATGATGTCCGCTTTAGAGTTTCGACTCGCTTTGATCGCCTCATTCTTCTCAAAGTAGTATCTTGGTCGCCGTTGACGGGCCTGAAGGTAGGGTCGACATTGAGGTCGTGGCGGCAATGTTTTCACCGATGCCCCTCATGTCCTCAACCGCCCATGCGAACACATCCAGTCGTTTTTCAACCAATCAATCCCGCCTCGAAGCTTCAGAGGCATGGCCTTCCCGATTTTAATTTTTTGCTCTGATATGCCGGATTGATGATGACTTCTTCTAGCTCGCCCTCCGTTGAATATCGTGCCTCGCCCCGACCTCGCAAAGTGTCCAACTCAATATCCTCGTGATTTAGGGCGCCTCCTCAAGGCCCGTAGGGCCCTGGGCCTGAGCTTGTTCTGGGAGTCTCTATGAGCTTGCTCGGGAGTCTCTACCGGAGCTTGCTCTGGGAGGCTCTATATCCATGGGCTCTGGCCGCCTCATGGGTCTCCCCGAGCTCAATGTTATTGATAGAAGTGGACGCCGGGTAGGCTCACGGAGATCGTGCACCGATCGAAGGTCCACAATCGGCTTAGGGATCGCATTTGACCGATCGGGAATGTCCACAATCGCTTTTTTTCTTCCGAGCTTCCTGACATACTCCCACATTGCTCTGGTTTGCCGCTGAGGATCCCCACTCCATTTTCTCAGATAGAACTTGGCTTTCTCGTGGGGAATGGAGGTGACCATCCGAATTTGGCCATCGCCGAGCACCTAAAATGCGCTTGTATGTCGATTTTAGGTCGATCACTAAGAATGTGATCATCTCAATCCGTGTTTGGGCCCCATCACCCATAAACACCTCCACCGATGATCGTGCCTTTAACCCCCCCTCGGTGATTGGTGAAGCCTTCAAGCTTTCCCAAATACGGCTTAGCATGGTGTCTGAAACTCCAACCCTCAAGCATGAATAGTACATGATGTCCCCGCACGCTCCCCGTATCTAGCAAGACTCGTGAACCCGCCAGCTTGTTGACGAGGCAGAAATGACCGTAGGTCGCTCTGATGCCAATGGAGTGCTCGCTAGCTGGCCGCGAGAAAACATATGCTCGCCTCCCCGCCAGATAGCTGAGCGTTGATCGCCTCTAGATAAGGAGTATATATGTTTCCCGAGCCGGTGTGGACGGAGCTCCTCCCGAATCATGTTTATCACCCCCGAACCGAGGGCCCGGCCACCTCTTCCTCTGGGGGTCTTCCTTGATCATTGTTGGCATTGTTTCCTTCGCCTGGTCTTTTTGAAGCGGTCTAACTTGCCCGCATTGATCGCCTTTTGATTTCCTCTTCAACACCTTACACTTCGGTGTGGCCTGCCGTGGTGGTACTCACAAGATTCGTGTTGTCCCGAGTATATCGAGCTCTGTGGGTCAAGAGGATAGGATAGGCGCAGCACGCCCACCGAGCATGATCTCTTCCCCGTAGTGTTTAACTGGTAAACCGAGATTCTCTCGAATGCCTTTGCCCTGGAGTGGATGATTTCTCCTATCCTATCCTTGCTCGAGCGGCGGGCCCTCCGGCTCGTCACCGGGCGAGGCCGAGCCGCCATGAGCCTTGTCTTTGCCTTTGGCTTTATCCGCTTTGACGCCTTCTGGCCGAGCAAAAAGATGAGAGTTTGCCAAGAACTCGCCTTGAAGCCCCCGGTTCATTGCTAGCATAGTCTTCTGGTCCCGCCTCATGTTGTTGAGATAGCAAAGGTGATCTCCGGTCACCTGTCGCGGCCACTTGCTCGAGCATCTCCTCGAACCTTTTCGTAATCGCAGGATTCGTTATCTCCCTGCTTAATCTTAGCAAGGTCGAAACGATTCTTTGGGGTTGGGCCTGCATTGCCGAATTCCTCCAAAAACTTCTCTCGGAGCACCGCCCAGCTCCCAATGGTTCCCCGGGGAACTCTGCCCAACCAGGCTTGCGCCTTCCCCGAGGGCTCCTCGAATGCCCGCATTTTCAAGGCCTCAATATCTGTGACCATCCGAATTTGTGCCTCGAATGATCGGAGCCAATCGCTTGCCCGCCTTCCCAAAATATTTGTCAAACTGGAAGATGATCCCTTGTGCGGTGGCGATTTTCAATCTCGAGTGAAAGGGCCGCCCTCCACGGCTTAGTGGCGCCATAACCGGCTTGGCCACCGCTAGGCTTGCCATTTGTTTTGCCATGTCCCTTTTCATGGCCTCCATCTTCTGACACCGCTTCTCACGCCTTCCGTCCTTGAAGAATGGGCGGGTCCGAGGGATCGCCACGCACATGCGGGCAGAAGGTGGGCGCGCAGGAGGACCCGACCTCCTGTGTGATGCGGGCTTTGTACTTTGGCCGCTGCGCTTCTGCTTCTACGCATTCCCGGCCTCTGCGGCGGCCATGACTTTCCTCTCGTGCATAGTGCTCATGGTGATGGTGGCGCTGTGGGAATGATGCCGACGGCGATCAGACGGCTCACCCATGCTTTTTCGCCTCCACCGCTTTCGACGGTATGTGGACGATAGAGGGCATGCTTGGGCGGCAACTGTTGGGAGGCAGGCCATCTCCAACAAAAGCCTGATTGCTAAGCGAGCATTGCCACATCCGCAACTGGCACCCGGGCATGGCCCAAGGCGAGCAGTTGTTGATTGAGAGCATACATCTTGCTATAATACTGCCTCGAACTTGCGCGCCTTGTTGATCAAGGTGTTGTCCGGCGAGTTCATGTGGCTACCTCGATGCTTTCACCGGGCGGTTAAGTTGCATCCACGAGATCTTGTGAGCGAGCATCGCGCTCTCATTGATAACCAACTGCGGCGTCACGTTGGCTTGCGACTTTGGCTAGCATGTTGGGAGACTTGCCCCTCCACAAATGGCACTTCATTGCCTTGATTGCCCGCCTGCAACCACCTTGGTTTCGGGTTTGCACCGTGTGGTGCTCTGGGGAGGATTGTTTCCAACTTGGTGGTAGCCACTGTTGATTGCTTGCGGTGGCATGGTGTTTGCTACCCTTTCCGGCCATTGCAATAGAGAAATGTTGAAAGATTTTACCGAAAAATTTAGAAGGAAGTGATGAAACTTGCTTTCCAAGAATGGAACCAAACCGATGTGGCAAAATGCACGGCTTGGGCCGTCCTTGAGATGGGTAGGATATACGGGCTTGTAATCGTCCTCCTTGAGCCTCATTAAGATCACAAGAACACTGAGTAGAAGTGCAAGGCAAGGCTCGCGAAACCCTCGGCGTGAGAGTAAGTATCGAGTGATTGTCAAGAAGTAAATTGACGAGTAACGAGGCTCAAGAAAGTGTGTGTACCTTTGTTGATGATTATGGAGGGTATTTATAGGCCCTCAAGGTGATTGAATCCGTCTAGGATTCAGTTTCCATAACTGCCGAGATAATCAAGGAGGAAATCCCTTGATTCTAGGCGAAACAGGCGGTTGACCGCGTAGTTATAGGAGTTGATAAGGCAAGAATTCCGCCCAAACATGGAAACCTTTGACTTGCCTTAGAAAGCAAGCTATCGGTCCCGGCTTGTGTGTGCTCCGGCGAGCAAGGCTCGCCGATTATTCTGTTTGTATTGATCTCTCACGAACTTGTCGGTCGAAGATCGGCCCCTCGGTCGGGCGAGGGTGCCGGGCGAAGTAAATATGATTCCCTTGCAAAGCATGCATGAGTCCCGATCATGGTCTCTGGTCGGACAGGCAAGGCCTTTGTCCGCCTAGGTTTGAGTGAGGGTTATGCTGCTCGGTGCTCGCTGGGCTATCTCATCTTGCTCGCTGGGCTGTGGGCCCCAGCGGTATTATGCTCGTGTCTGGCACGTGATGCTAACTCGTGCCTCGCTCGTGACCCGGTTTGGGCCGGGTATATCAGCTGTCATGTGGCGGCTTTCTGTGAAACCTAAAAGTTTTAAAAAGATTATGTGTTGCTACGTGTCACCTTCGAAATGTTAAAAGTTTTTTTCTTTTTCAAAATCGATTAGTTTAAGATAATTTTTTTAAATGTAATTAGATAAGATAAAGTTCCTAAAACAAATTTGAGAAGATAAAACAGATTTAGGATGTAGTTTTACGAGCAAATTTATGACAGAGATTTATGATTTTGTTTTTATTTTTTTCAAATATAGCTTAATTAAACTAGATTTTTTATGTGAATAGCCGGGCTTGAAAACACACAATCTGTCCAGCATGTTTTAACCCCTTGTTGCTCACCAAAACAGCCTCTAACCCGATACTAACCCTCCTTAAAATCTGTTTGTTTTTAGAAGATTTTTCCCTTACAATAATAACCCAATAACTAACTAAACAAACCCTCTCAATCATGATCCTTATAACACGCCTAATCGCGCTAAAACCGCCCCCGCCTTTAATGAATAAGGCTGCCACAAATTGAAATAAAAAAAAGAAAGACATAGACGAAGAGGATAGATCAGCTTCACCAAACGAGCTTCACTCACTCATTATAAGGAAATCCGTTTGATTCGACGATCAAGGCTTCACTCACCTTGGAAAGAAGAATCGAAAGAAGAATGAACTCGTTCTTTTGCACAATGTTTTCACACATCAAAAATCTCTGCCATTCACTATTAAACGATGCCTTAAATAGGCTTACAAGAAGTTAACCCTGACCTACTAATAAAATCCTAATTAACTAAAAACACAATAATTCTAATTAAAACAGAAAACTAAAAACTAACAGCGACTAATAATGAAAAACGGGATTCTTTCTAACTTAATGATCCTTTAGGTCTTGTAGAAGCGGCCTCCTTTGCTTCCCTTGCGTGACTGATCCTACTTATTTCCAACCTGTGCCATGCCACCCTTTGTCTACCTTGCATGAGCCTTACTCCCAACTCAACAGCCCAGCTCGAACCACCTTTACACCAAGCCTGTCCAAGTCGCATACCTCATTATCACTCCCTTTCCTAGACCAACCCATTAGCTTTCTGATCGAGCTCAAACTGTGGACTAGATGTTGATTCCCCCTCTCATGAGTGAGCTCAAAACCATACTGAATAAGCCCAAACTCTTTAGGCTTGGACCACGCAGCTGTGCCCTCTTTCAATTCCTTTAGCCTGTCTTGCTCCCAACTGCTCGCCACCCACACGGTGTATAGAGCCCACTTAATCCCTTTTGCTGGATCATGCCTTCTATTAGCCCGACACAGGTTAACTCCCTTCAACAGCCCTCTTGTTGTTCCGATCCAGTTCATGCCCTTCTTCGCTTCGAATCCCAGTCCCGTAACATTCCCCCAAACAACTCCATTTAGACTATGAGTGTTCAGCACGTTATTCTCCATTGGAATGCTTCCTCGTTTAAACATGTTGACCATCCCATCCGCATCAATTTTATCCTATGTAATTTATACAAGTTTAATTTGACTAAAACTCTTCAATTTTCATCTTTTTTCATTTTCATAATGTTTAATTTATACAAACTATCCACATGATAATTCTATCTTATTTGTTATGATAATCCATATTTATTAATTATTAATTACTAATCTATTAATTATATATTGACTATTATTAAAATACAAGTCGTTCTTGCGCCACATGACGACGACTTACGTTGAACGCTAAAGTTTTAAAAGAATTATGTGCTTCCACGTGTCACCTTTTTGTGAAGTTGTAAAATTTTTATTTTTATTTTTTGTTATCAAAAATTTATAACCGGATATATTTTAAAACTGGTGTCTCATTTATAAATGACAAAAGTTTTTTTTTGTTGTTGCCAAAATCAGTTAGTACGAGTGTAGAAACTTACATACCTTAGATTTACTTAAAACCATTAAACTAAAACCATTTAGTATAAATACTTTTCCAAAATCCTTAAAATTGGTTTTTACTAAGATTTTGTAACAAGTCTAAATCTATCTACTGAAACATTCAGCAAATAAGATATCCTCTGTTGTTTATACAGCAGATACCTATTTGACTTTGCTTGGCAGCCTACTTTATAGTTTTATTCTATCTGTCTAAAGCATAAGTCATCAGCAGTTAGAAGCTGATGATATACTATGTCAGCACCTGTTTATACTCTAAATTTCTACCTGCTTAAATCACTGTATTTATTTAGAAAAGATCTGACCTTCATGCGCTTATATAATTTATTGTTTTGGTAAACTTTTTCAAACAAAAGAACTATTTACATGTCTCTTCGATAGAAGACTTTTGTGTATGTTATAAATGTTTTTTTGTATACACATACCTAGCTAATCACCCTCTTTAATATTTCATGTTAGGAAATGCTCTTTGTCTTTTACAGTCTTCCTGGATTTCTGGGCATTCAATGGAACATCATCTCATCAAGAAATTCAAAATCCAACATCTCTCTCAAATGGCTGCAATTCTGAATTCATCTATAAAACGTTTGAAGCAAAGATTCATGAAGACACCCCTTGCAATATTACGTACTCAAGCTCTCATAAATCAAATTTTCAGCACTAAAAATAGACAATCTAGTCGAAGCTCTTATTCAAATCAAGAACTTAAAATCTTTCCTTAAAGAGCTTATTCTCCAAAACATTACTAAGTAGTTTTTTTCGTAGTTATTCTTTTCTAGTTTCTGTTTTGAGCAACCGCTGATTCTCTGTTCCTTTACTCTTTCAAATCTTTTAAGGATCACAGATTGTTGCACGAGTTTGATTCTTGCTAGATCAAACTCCTCAAACACTGGTTTTTGTTATACACTGATCCGTTAGTGATCACTTAGCATATACATAATCTTAGTGCACTTCAAAATTCAAGTTTGACCAACTTGGTAGTGGACGTAGCAGTTTTAACACTATGAACCACTCCAAATATCTTGTTTAGTCTACCTGCTGTTTTCATTGTTCAAACACTTAAGTAGCTTTTATCTACTTAAGTGTCTAACAGATACAATCTTGAGTTCTTTACATATTTGATCATATATATTGCACTTCAACTCACTCCCTATACTTCAGTGATAAAAAAAAAAAAACAAATCAAACTCTTTTTAGTTCAGCAGCTGCTACCTGCTGATTTTACATCAGCTGCTGAAAACTTCTATTTTCCACTACATCTTTTGAAGGTTTTCAAAATAACCCTTAAAGTTTTTAAAAAGGTATTCACCCCGCCCTTCTTGCCTCATTTCCTTGCCTACTGGACTTACAATTGGTATCAGAGCTACACTTTTTGAAAAATCTAATTTTCCAAGTCTAACAACATGAAAGTTCGATCATGGCAACCTTAAAAGCTTTTCAATTAAACAATGTCACGCAAGTACCTATTTTTGATGAATATCACATTGATATATGGAAAGAAAGGATTACAAGATATATGAACAATGTTGATAAAAGATTGATGAAATGTATTAAAAATGGCCCCATGCTGCCTATGAAAGTAAAAACTAATCTGGGTAAATCTTCTTCTGCAGATGATAATACTATAAATCCACTTGCTGATGGTGAAGAAGAATATGTACTTAAACCTAAGTCTAAATGGACTGAGGAAGATAAAGTACAAGATGGGTTAGATGCCAAGGCAGTATACATTCTTTCAAGTGTTGTTCCAGATGAGAACTACAAACAAATATATGATTGCAAAACAACCAAAGATATATGGGAAGCTCTTGTTGAATATGTTGAAGGAGATCAAAATACTAAGGACAATAAGTTGTATGACTGCATACAAGAGTTTGATGCTTTCAAGAAAGATCCAAATGAATCACTAAAGAGTTTGATGCTTTTAAGAAAGATCAAAAGGAATCACTAAAGAATGCCTATAACAGGTTTCTTGAGGTAAGAAATAGATGCTCTTCTCTTGGTAAAGTCTATAACATGAAAGATTTTAAATATGAAATTTCTTAGCAATCTAGGAAGCTCATGGCATGTCAAGATAACTGCCATAAAGGAAGTAAGAGACTTGAACAAAACTCACATATATAGTCTTGTTCCCAATCTCAAAATTCATGAGAAGGAAATTACAAAAACTCAAGAAATTGAGAAAATTTTTAAAGGCATCTCTTTGCATGCTCAACTTGAAAAACCAGAAGCCTCCACATCTCAGTCAGATGATGACTTTGATGAGGATGAGTTTGCTGTATTTCCCATACAGTTTAGAAAGTTTAAATCTTTCAAAATAAATTTTCAAAAACCTTCTTCTAGTTTTCAGAAATTTTCCTCAAACTTCTAAAGACCATCCTCTTCTTCAAACTATCAAAAGCCTTACTTCAAATCCAATAAAGAAAAGGATGAAAATGAAAAAAAATCTTATGCTTCAATTGTAGAAAACCTGGACACTATGCATCAAACTGTCCAACTACAAGAAATGAGTATTACAAAAGAGTTCCCATAAACTTTGAAAGGCAAAAAAGGTTAGTTGCTGAAGATAAAAATTTAGCTACTTGGATTGAAACTGATTGAGAGGATGAGTCTGCTAATTTTGTGCAAGAAGTAAATCTTTGTTTTGTTGCAGAATTAGCTATTTATGATTCAAAAAATGAACATTCAAATTCTTTTAGTGATTATAATGATGAGCCTCTATGCTCATTTATTACTCATCATAACGCCCAAAGTCATCCAACTTGATCGGTTGTGATTAAGAAAATAGGAAATAATTTCTATAAACAAAGCATTAGTAGTCAACTTGACATGAAAGAAGTCAAAATCTCAAGGCTGTTGAAGCTGTTAAAATCAATTTGTCAAAAAGCGAGGAGAAAACTTCAAACAAAAAGGTTGATAATCTCATGGATCAAATGCAAAAAATGTATTCAAAGTTTGAAACTTTTCAAAGAATACACACATCTTTGTCTACTGATTTTAAAAGAGTTTCTAATGAGAACACTGAGCTACAAAATATCAATGAGCTATATAAAGTTCAGCAGAATGAATTGCTGCAACTTAAAAGCTTAAATGAACAGTATGAAACCCAATCTAGAGTCTCAACAGCTCAAATAACCGATCTTGTAAAAAGGAATCAACATCAGACCAGTGTTGTTGATACTTACTCAAAATCAAAAGTCGTTGTTGAAACCATCATCAGTCAGTAGAAAGATCATGAAGATCAACATGAGCTTGGATTTTCAAAAGCCGATGAATACTGTGAGATCAGACAGTCAAAAAGTGATTCAAATGTTATGTTCGAAAAGGATAAACGACCAATTTATGGTAAAGTTAGTTATGCTTATCCTAAGAATCAACTCAAAAAATCTCTTAACAAAAATGAGAAGCTGAACAATGACAACTCTCAGTTTTCTGCTCAAACCCCTCAAGATGTATCAACTAGTAAAACAGCTGATGCAGAGCCACCTGCTGTCAAACATCAGTCAGTTGGAATAAGAGGAGAGATCAGAAGGAAGGAAGGTAACATGTTCAAGCATATCAATTTTGTTGCTGCTAAGATCTTTGAGTAGACTCAAGCTGAAAAAGGAAAATCACCCACAATGACTGACCTACATGGTTTTCACAAGTGCATAATTTGTTCTACTCTTGGTCATCAATCTCATGAATGCTTGTTTATATTTAATCCTACTGATAAGGCCAAATTGCCTAAGCTAAGGCAGGTCTGGCTACCTAAGAAAGCTAACCCTCTGGACCCAAATTTATAAAGGGTACCATGTTTTATTCACATTTCAGATATGCTTTATGGAAAATGACAAATCAACTAATGTGTGGATAATAGACAGCGGATGCTCCAGACATATGACAGGATCACCTGAATTACTTACTGATATCATACAAGCTAAAAGACATGCTGTCATATTTAGGGATAATTCCAAAGGTAAGATCAAAGGTTATGGATCCATTGTAAGAGGATCCATAAAAATTGATAATGTGTCTTTTGGTACAAGGTCTAAAACAAAACCCACTGAGTATATTACAGTTCTGTGACAAAGGTATGAGCTGTTCCTTCTCTTCCACTCATTGCTTTATTAAAAACAACATCTCAAATGAAGTCTTATTAACTGGAACTAGAACAAGAAATATTTTTGCTATTGACTTACTTTCTATTGAATCCAAAACTCAGTTTGTCTTGTAGCAAATAAGCGTTCAAAAACTTCATGGTCGTGGTATAAAAGACTTTCACACTTAAATTTTAAATATCTTTCAAAACTTTCAAAAGGAGTATTAGTGAATGGCCTGCCACAAATAATCTTTCCTACTGATAAGAAATGCAAAGCATGTATGTTAGGAAGATTAACAAAAACATCTTTCAAACTCAAACCATGTCTTTCTACCAAAAGAATACTTGAATTATTGCATATGGATTTGTTTGGTCCAGTCTCCACTTCAAGCTTAGGTGGAAGTAGGTATACCGTAGTTGTTGCTGATGACTATTTAAGGTATACTTAGGTTGAAATGATGCAGTCCAAGGATGAAACTTATGGGATACTTACAACATTATTCAGAAATCTTCAGACTCAGAAAGAATGTGATATCACAAGTGTGAGATCTGACAATGGCACTGAATTCAAGAATCTTGGAATGAATACCTATTGTGATGATCATGGTATAGACCACAATTTCTCAGCTATAAGAGCACCTCAGCAAAATGGGGTTGCTGAAAGGAAGAACATAACTCTTATAGAAGCAAAATGACATCCAATTCCCTTTTCAGTTAGTCCTGGAATTCGGGGTGTGGGGCATACCCAAGAGCTTTTATTTCTGGTCCCAGAATATTCTACTTGTTACTGGTTTCTGCCATATTACGTTTTTTTTTGTCGGCCATTCGCTTGAATCTATACCCTCGAACATATTCTAACCTTTTATGTTCGACCACAGTATTCTTCGATCGACCCACATTATGCGTATCACTTATCAATCGACCAGTACTATCTCTGCCTTTCTAAACTCGGGCCAGGTTTATGAGGAAAAGGGGGTTGAAGGTATCAGAAGGGGTTGGCTGAAGGCTTTTTGGGTTCTGAGTACAATGTGCATTTATTATTAATATTTATTCATTTTCCTGAAATTGATCGGACAAGCACCTGCTTTGTTTTGACAATCTCATGACTATTCCTGGAATAGTGGATTCTTTCTCTAGAATATAGGAACCTCGTATTCCACATGCCTTTCGATTCCTCAAGATCGGACTGATCTCAGGCGAAGGGCCTATTCATATTAATTACAAATTAGTCCTAATTCCCAAAATAAAATGACAGAATGAAATAATATTTACATTATTTTGCGAAATAAATAAAGCAAAGCAGAATAATAGCAAGATAAAATAGAAATAAGGCAATGATAAAATAAATCCCGGCCCCCTTTTTGTTGTTGTCTGCCGGGACTTATATATATATTTTGTATTCGCGGTACCAGCAAGCTGCTGCAAGTTTCACGATTATATGCACAAATATATATACAGATATATAAAAATGCGATAGTTAAAGCGTTGAAGAAATATAATAATCATATTTTAGCCAAAAAGAAAAACTTTTTTTTTTGAAAAATGAGTCTAGCCCTCCGTTTTCATTTTTCTTAAAAATAAACGGCGTTCAGCCAGTCGCCAGCTTGTGAGTGCCAGGGTTTCATGCATTCCATCCTCCCTTGTTTAGGAAAACAAAATTCAAGAAACACAACGCTTTTTTCATTTCATCTTCCCTTGTTTAGGGGAAAAGCGAAATTAAAGGACAAAAAACGTTGTAAAGAGCACGTGGAATACGCCATGCCTCATTGTGGACTCAAAATGTGATAAATAGAGTCGTCATCTTTATTTTAAGGAAAACAAAGAAAACCAAATGTAATCAAATTTGAAAAAGGTTCGAAGGCTAAGTTACTAGGTGGGAATGGGTTAGGCCCCCAACTCGCCATTTCGGTCTCAAAACAAGTTTTTGGAAAAAATATATTTTTATTATATTTATTTAACAGAAAAAATAAAGCATTTAAACATATATATTTGTATCTATATTATTACAAATTTGTAACAGTCTCCTTTCGGGAGTTATGAATACATTTATAAATATTTGGCCATAATAATGGCTCTTTTTAGTGTTATTTCCTATATAAATCCAGATAGCATAGCGCTTATATTTATTACATCGGTAGGCTTAAATAACACTTTTTATAAATAAAACTTTTTAAATATCGTACCTTTTTGAGCGTTGGCTTTATCATGTACCAACAAGCCTAGTAGATTTTAGAGATGCGCTTCGCTCGTCGCCAGGAGAGGAGTCTTTTCTTTATTGCGGAGAGATTCGAGGCGAGTAACGCTTCGAAAGTTGCTTCGGCCTCGGTAGCCGGGCAGAACTGCTTGCTTTTGTTTCTTTTGTTTGCTTGTTGGCCATCGGGTAGATCAAGCTGCTTGCTTTTTCGGATTTAGTTAATGCGGATTAGAGGCGGGGCAAGCGCTCTTTTTGGGAATTTTGGACCGGTGGAATATGGCGGAATCCTAACATGGTAGCTAGGTTTCACTTTGGCCGGCTGGTTTTGTGTTTGGGGGAGATTTAACGGAGCTTTGAGGCTTTAGAGGAGGGAAACTCTCGGGATTGCTCTCTTAGAACTTGCTGCGTAAACTTTCGGTGGTGTGTGAAAGCGTGATGCGATGTGTGAGTGAATTTTCTAAGCCAGACCTCTTTATTTATAGACGGAGTGAATTTTCACAAGTCGGGCCTCTTTATTTGGGATTCCTTCGTCGTTAAGATTTCTTCTTTGTGCTTCATCGACTTGTCTGGTCTTGAGAGAGTTATCTGGGAGGCAAACTACTACAATGAATAGTGCACTGTTGGGCGCCACCCATGGAGGGAGCTGGTGCGGCGCCCAGACATGCTATGGGTGGCGCCATCGGCTTTTTGGGTTTTGTTTCTGGCACTTAGGCCCCCTGCACTTCACTGTTTACGCATCACGCTTTTTCTTTGCATTTTAAACCACAGTAACTTGACATTCGTTAGTATTCAGCGAGTCTTGATATTTCATGTCATGTTAATATCGAGTAGTGAAATTGAGGTGTATCTGAATACCCAAACAAAGCGACAACCTCGGCCTTTTCACTCATGGCGGAGAATGTGCGATGCGTTTATAAAAGATAATTCGTTTTTTTTTAAAGTCAAGTATGTATAGTTACTATTAACTAGCGTATGCATACATACTAACAATAATTGCATGTAAAATATTATTACAAATTAAAAAAATGAACTAAAAGTTACTTTTAAAACATTTCGGGGCGAGCATCAATGGAAACTAAAAGGGGATCAAAAGAACGAAGGATAACAAGTAGGGGGTGAAATGAAACAAAAATATGCAACAAAACATTTCAATGCGTCGCGCCTTCACTTCCTGGTGCCGTGCCAATTTCTGTTTCTTTTTACCTCCAGTTTCCTCCTGCTCCATCACTACGTACGATCGATTTTTCATTGATTTTGCCGGTTGCCCTTCTCCAAATCCTCCTATAAATAGAGGGCCTCGCCTCCTCATTTCGAGCACACCAAGAGAGCCTCTCAACCCGCTCTCTTTCTCCCTCAAGGCATCGGCCTCCTCTCCTCCCTTGCCCAAGCAAGCGGTCCTTCTAGTTTCCTCACCCAAGCGAGCTTTCCTTGCTCAGAGCAAGCCTCCTCTCCTCGCCAGAGCGAGGCTTCCTTATCGCAAGCCTTCATCAGAGCCTCAGTCCTTGCCCCGACAAGCCGATCAAAAAGCCAAATACTACTGTTGCGCTGCCCAAATTCCGAAGAATACATCAACAAAAAAAAAAAAAAAAACTATCGTTACTCAACTGAAACTCCAACAAAACATCTCCCACCACCTTTACCTATTCTAGGCATTGCTCCACACTACCTCCCTGGCGACAAAAAAAAAAAAGACTTTCTCTTTTGAAGACATAAAAACACACTAAAAAAACGCCTAGATATCTTAAGCCTAGATGTATCTTGGATCGGATACTCACGCTTTAAAAGATAGGTACCAACCTATTATTTTGTTCTCGTTATTATAGATAAAATGTAGAAAATTAATGTTATGAAAGATTTTGTAAATATTAATTAGAAATAATGTTATAAATAGTTAAATGTTAATATACATATATTAATGTAATAAATAATAAAGCGTAGATACGATAATAATACATGTTAATAAATAATATGTGTACGTAGGATCTTAAATTTATTTATGTAATTAAACTATAATTTGTCCTTGCATCATTAATCTGTAAATGATAAAAATCATGTTCATATATTTACAAAAATAGTCGTTATTATACCCATATAATATTTAAAATAAATATCATTCAATTTCCACAATATATATATATATATATATATATATATATATATCTACAAACTAAACATGTTTTTTAGCCAAACCTACTATGAGACCGAAATGCGAAATGAGTATATAACCTTTTTCCAACTCGTAACTTAGCCCCGAACCTATATTTTCGGTTATTTTTGTTTTTCTATTTAACTTTAAAATAGAGGCAACGACTCTATATACGTAATTTTAGAGTCCACAGAGACCAAGTGTACTCTCATGCACATTAATGTTTTAAAAGCACTCACTTTTCATGTAACGAATTTAGGATTCGAAATGGATTCTCACAAAAAAAAAAAAAAAAAAAAAACTTTAAACTTCCGATCAAGACATTCAATGATGAAAAAAGCTACCACAAATTTTCCATGTACTCTCGTTTTTTACAATTAATGGCAAAA
>CM028378.1:152127712-152203058 GCA_013146195.2 Codonopsis lanceolata | reverse complement strand
GATGATGCAAAGAAGGTTGATGCCTCTATTTATAGAAGTTTGGTTGGAAAGTTGTTGTATCTTACGGCTACAAGGCCGGACATAATACGTTTGCTGCAAGTTTGTTGACAAGATTTATGCATGATCCGAGTCAAATTCATTTTGGGGCAGCAAAGAGGGTGTTGAGATACATTAGAGGTACTACCAATTTTGGCATGAAGTATGAGAAGAATGCAAGTGTTAAGTTACATGGTTATTGTGATAGTGATTGGGAGGTTGTGGTGATGATATGAAAGTAGCCATCCGGCTATGCATTTTCTCTTGGTTCAAGTATGTTTTCTTGGTCATCAAAGAAGCAAAAATCTGTGGCTCAATCATCTACGGAAGCAGAGTATGTTTCAGCTGCTATAGCTACTTCTCAAGCTATATGGTTGCGAAGAATTTTGGAAGATGTTGGAGAGATTCAAAAGGAGTCTACTACAATTTTTTTGTGACAACAAATCTGCTATTGCTATGTCGAAGAATCCAATTTATCATAGTCATACTCGCCACATTGCTATCAAACATCATTTCATTCGTGACGCTATTGAAGAAGGTGAGATCAAGCTCAACTATTGCAAGAGTGAGGAGCAAGTGGCGAATATCTTTACAAAGGCACTTCCCAAGGAAAAGTTCCATAAATTAAGGGAGCTTCTTGGAGTTGTGGCAGCACATTAAGGGGGAGTATTGAGATTAATGTGCTGATAAATTTCAGTCATTCTTTTCACATTCCAAAGTCTTTTAGTTTTCCTATGTGTCTTTTAGCTTTCCCTTATTTATGTTCTAGTTAATGTTAAAGTAAGAGATTGAGTCAAGAATGTTCATCACTCTAGTATAAATATGGTCTTGATGTAATAGCCAAGATGTGTGAGAAATATATTTCTAAGCCTTCTCTTATACATCTCCTACTCTATTCCTCTCCATAAAATTCAGAAGTTATAATCCTCATATTACTACCTTCCGATCCTAACAAGTTTGTTAGATACAATGGTTTGTTAATATTAGTCCATTTGTTAGTTGAGTAGTTAGAGGCTTAAACGGGTTGTCCTTCAATATTTTTGGTTTTTGCTCTTTTCTCTTGTACGACGTCGAGTTCTTCTCTTTTGTAAGATGCATGGATCATTTTGATCAAAGTCGTAATTCAATGGAAGTTTTATTTTCATCACATATCGATTTTCTTTATCCCTAAATCAATTCCTCTGATTGTCAATTCTAGTTGTATTTTGCAGATTCTTTTTCATTGCTTGATATTCTTAATCTAACAAGTAAAGTTAACTTAATTAATATCTAGAATTTATTTTAGAGGTATAATATTACGAGCTCGAACTTGTGATATTAATACATGCACGGAAAAGAGAATGATGAACAAAAATGGTTCTTAGCTAAATTGGAAGTTATGCTTACCAAAAAGGATCTTTGAGATTGAAAATTTGTGATCAAGTCTTGTAAAAGCCAATGAGACGGATAATGTCAAGCTTAGTGAAACCTTGAGTTTCGGTCAAGAGGATACTATTGGTTTAGGTTTTCATCCCACTCTTTTTGTTAAAGATGGTGATGGACGTTCTGATTGTTCTGAAAAACAAAAAGGTTTTGTGAAAAATTTTAAACATAGGGTGAGATTCACGACAATATAGTGATAAACAATTGTGCAGTTCTCTATATTCCTCCCATGACAATATGAGGCAGCGAAACGATCAACATGAACTCTTTCCACAAGAAATTCCTTAACAACAAGCCTATGACGACTTAGGGTTGCAAACACAAAGTAAGAAAATAAGAAACTTGAATTTTATCAAAACTGCTGAAATAAATGTTTAAGAGGATATTTATATGTCATAAAACAAACCAAACCCTAAAAGGGAAAAATAAACCAAAAGACGAAAAACCCGAAATCTTCCAAGGCCCGTAACAGTGTTTAAACAACGTTTTGTGGGCTTAAAAAGAACGCCTCACCGGTTACACCCTGTGAGTCTTGTAGATCTCGTCGATATCTTTGATTTAATATGTGGCGGGCCCCATAGTTTATCTGGACGCGAAAGTTATGCTCCGTTAAAGTTCTGCCGACCATTAAATGATTTCTACTAATGCGTAACGAAAACTGTGAAAACTATCAGCATGACCAACTTTCAGAAAATGTCTTTGGACCCCCTGAACTTCAAGCTCTTCCCCAGAACCTTGCTCAAATAAGTCTCGGCCACCTATTCTACATCACAATATAGTGAAAAACACGACGGAGGTTTTCTGCCCGGCTCACGATTTGTTTCTTTCATACAGATTAATCACAGATATAAAAGATTCGATTCGGCGCCCCCATTACAGCTGATATTTCATATATCATCGCCAGACCAATTGTTTACGTGCTCGTTGGTTATAACTATTTTTATTTATTCACAAAAACCAGACTTCAATTGGTCGGAATATAGAAAATTAGCAATACTAAGTCGTAAAAGTTTACCTTGAATGAGCCATTTGGATCCAGATTTAGGCAAATCCCAAAGAAGGAATCACAATGGAAATTAGAAACTTTCATTTAACTGAAAACATTACTAACAATGGTGAAAGGAGCTGGTAGAAGTGACAATCTCACCAGAATTAAGAGTAATATTCTTGAGGAGATTTATTTCTTCTTTTCATTTTACATTCCACAAGCTAAAATAGTTTAATTAATCAAAACAATGTGTTGGAACAATAGTAGCTAGGATTCTTAAAATTACCAATGCAATTTTCAATGTAGCTTCTGATGAAGCTACAATGGAAGTCACAATGGTAAGAAACGTAAAACAGCGGAAGACTTGATTATAAAACAGCAAATTGAAACACAAAGGTTTACCAAACATCTACAAGCCTATACTTGTAGATCTAGCCTCATGACCAAAAAGATTTCACTTAAAAAGATAAATTGTTTTACAAAAAACTATGTGAAATCATTAAACAAAACACTCTCACAAGACAACAAATCTTGGAGAGCAAAAACCTCATAGAAAACAAGTACAGCAAACGTGGGAAGAAACAAATAGCTTCTTAAAAACAAGAAGGAAGACAAACATGACCAGCTCTCAATATAGCTTCCAATGTTATAACATCCGAAGCTACAATGACAAGATTTGCACAACTGCTGGACTCTGGAAACAGCTTCAGGATCTCTCTCTGCTACTGAATTTTTTGCTTACTCTCTCAATGCTCATTGCAGCCGTTGCCCTTTGTCTACTATTTATAATGTTGAGGAAACCTACACACAAAGAAGGAATCCATCTCCAAGAAGGGCAAGGATTAGAATTGGAAATAAAATCAAACACCTTAGATGCTAGATTTTCTTACCATATCAATTAGGTTCCTAAGGCACGATTTGTTTGAAAGATTTGACCTAGATTTTATTACAAAAAACAACTCCTAGAATTTAGGTCCAAGAAACCACAAAATCTAGGGAATTATTTTGTTTCCAAATATTACCAAACTTGTCTAAACATAATCACCAAGAAAGGGAAAACAAAAATAAAAATAGGCTATGCCTATTATACCCTTACACAATGCATATATTACACACTAGAAGCAAGAACGGCAGCATCTCGGGAGGCAACTTGCAACCGATGCTTGTATGTCTACTAGCCTTGCAGCACTACACGGTACTGCTTTCGAAGGCGATGAGAGAATCGAAACGCCCCTGGAAAGTGTTTCTTATAGAAATCGAGAACGGCGTTTTGATAAGCAATGCTCTTACGACCCAGCTTCAACCACTTAATCTCCACTATGGAAACTGACATCTCGAATAAATAAAAGTCAATCCTTACGTTAAAGGCAGAGAGCAGACACCATGCACCCGCGAATACAACTGCGGTATACGTCTTGGACTCTGCAATCACATTGACAGCAGTAACGTAGCTCCACATGAGAAAGAACAGAGAGATGTGTAGCAAAAAGCTATGCGTGCTAAGGCTGAGGACAAACAGAATCACTCCGAGGGAAGCTGTGAACGCTACTGTGTTGGCCATCAGAAATGACCCGAATAAGTTTGGGGGCATAACGGCTTTTCCTCCATGAGGAGTAACATAATTTATGTTTGCATCGTTGTTGTCTGCGGGCCAGACTCCACCCGGTGGTTGGATTATAGCTTGGTACGTCGTGGTGACTATTAGCACGGCTACCACTAGTATGAGATTTCGCTTGTCTATTGACAAGTCCCTCCTAAGGTAAACAAGGTATCGGATCACCCTCTCCAAAAAACTCTCTTCTGAGCTTAGAAAATCAGTTAGGGTAACAACTTTTGGACTTATCATTGGTTTAATTTTATAATTGGCGTAATCGGGCCATAAGATGTTCAGAAGAATCAGAACCTCAGTGTTGTCTATCTGGCGGGCATCTTGAATTTTCAAGGCAATGTCAAGGGCTGTTAGACCATCAGCATTCTTGACTTCCCTACGAACTTCACTGATTAACAATTTCAACATCTGCAGGAAGTAGAAGGCACAGAACAATTACCTTTTGCCGAGCAAGATGATTACAAAGAATGATAAAAGGAACTGTTAGAACTGTTTTTGTTTTTAGCCATAAAATTTCCAAGGAAGACTAGCTACCATATGACTCGATCATACTCATTAACTTCGACCACAAAAAACATGCATTTGTCACTTGTGCGACTAATAAGACAGACATCAGATCGCCTGCTCAACAGCCAACAATGGGGCAAATAATTAGCATGGTGAAGACTCGTAGATTGAGCATATATGCATACCTGAGGTTGGTTAGTGGAAACTGCAACGTGCAAGACCGTGTTACCTTTGTCGTCCTTCCAGTTCAGCAATTCAGTCATACTAGTTCGCTTGAGCCATCCCAACAGAACTTTTAAAGTTTCAAGCCTCCCATGCCTTACAGCAACATGCACCACAGTTTCCCTTCTACCTGTAACATCTTTGACAGATTCTGGACAAGTGAGCAGAAATTTAGCCATAATATCTACGGTATCTGCTC
The DNA here is from genome assembly GCA_013146195.2 of Codonopsis lanceolata. Classification (NCBI taxonomy): domain Eukaryota; kingdom Viridiplantae; phylum Streptophyta; class Magnoliopsida; order Asterales; family Campanulaceae; genus Codonopsis; species Codonopsis lanceolata. The sequence continues at coordinate 152,198,075 of CM028378.1, read as the reverse complement.
TTGCTGCAACAAAATGCAAAGGAGTGATGCTTTCCCTTCCCGGAACTCGAATGAGCTCTCTGTCTAATTTTATCATCCGTTTCACAGTGTCCATCTGATTGCTAATCAAAGCCAGGTGCAGCGGGGTAAGTCCATCGGGGTTTAGCTTTCTACAGAATGATGGCTTCAGCCTCATGATTTCAATGGCAAAAAGTGTCTGACCAGCAGCTGCGGCTATGTGTAACGGAGTATCTTCAAATGGGATCTCATCCACACGATCCAAAAGTTTCCGGTCATACCTTATTAATTCATACAAGGCATTAATTTCTCCTTCTAGAGCTGCCATCTTAAGATCCATCCTAAATTAGCTAGAGTACTGAATTACTGATATATATTGTAAGTGCTAAAATTGGTTACAATGCTTGAAATTTGAAAACAACATTTCTTTGTGCTATTTATATCTTTATCTTTAATTTAATTAATTAGGGATTCCTCAAAGTCTACGCAAGGAACATTATTGAAGAAGCCTAGGACCAATTAGACGAATAAATATTGAGTGAGACAGTTATAAAGGTGAAATATATATCCATGCGAGTCAATGTTGTTCTTATTTATAATTTTTTTTTCACATTTTTATATTCCTTGCCTATAAGTTGCATCAATGTTCTAAAGGCTAAACCAACTTGCATAGAATCTAATGTCGTAGTATTCCTTACTTGTAATAACAATCTCTTTCAATAATGTGCGTGACTCACACACACACACATATGATAGGGATTTTATTCAAATTTTCAGGTCTCTTGATTTTGGTATTTTTATGAGTGTTTTATGTTTCAATTTAAAAAATTCTATATTACTTAGGCCTGATAATTGGGTGGGCTCGGGTTAGAGCTGATAACGGGTCGAACCACATTAGAATCCGAATACCAAACTTGTTGAATCGGGTCAGGTTATAATGGGTAATGAGTCGGCTGTCTTAAATTGAATTATCCTTCAACGTTTCATATATTTATAGAGTAAAAACTATTGGGTTAAAATGGGTAACGGGTTCGACCCACTCTAACCCAACCCGACCCATTAATATTCTGGGGTTGAAACGAGTTACCCTTTTTGACCCAAAAAAATATGGGGAAAATTATGGTCGGTCCCTTTTTTAAACTTTTCAACCTCAAAAGCTCACCATTCTTTTTTTCAACCGCAAAAGATTACTTTTCGAAATATTGTTCCAAAAATATCATCGTCTTCTTTAACAGCTTCCGACAACACACTTTGAATTCGAAAATCACGATTGTGCTTAACGAAACGGGGACCGACCTGCCCGATCAAGTCACGGGGGTTGAGGGGACAACGCCCTTTCGTGGGGGTTCGGGGGCGTTAAAGATAAAAAAAAAATTTGATTCATAAACTACGAAACTATAGTGGATATGTGCTGGGCTGAAGAATTTTTCAGTTGGGACGAAGGCGGAGAAAGAGGAGGAAGAAGAAGGCTTACGACGGAGGAAATGGAAGAAGCAGGTGGAGGACGTGGTCTGGTTCTTTATGATTTTGTATCGCGATTCAAAAATTAATACACTAAAATTGATGAATTGTTGTTCAAAAATAGACTAGCAATTACACTATTGAACCACGGTGCAAAAATTAATGCACTAAAATTGATGAATCGCGGTTTAAAAATAGACTAGCAATTACACTATTGAACCGCGATGCAAAAAATTAATGCACTAAAATTGATGAATCGCGATACAAAAATAGACTAGCAATTACATTATTAGACCGCGATACAAAATTAATTCAATAAAAATTGATGAATCGCAGTTCAAAAATAGCCTAGCAGTTACACTATTGAAACGTGGTGCAAAAAATAATGCGATAAAATTGATGAATCGCAGTACAAAAATAATGATCTTCGTAACACGCATACGGTTCATTAAGGGTATCGTAGTCATTTTGCCACAAAAAGTGACTTTTTCCGGTTGAAAATAAAAAGGTTATACTTTAGCGATTAAAAGATTCAAAAAGTGGACCGGCCCGCAAATTTTTCAAAAAATATTAACGCGTCGGGTGGGTTAACAAGTTTTGAATTGTAATTGTCATACCTAATATCACCTATTAAAATTTATTGTTACTAGTGGTATGTCAACTTTATATATGTTATCATACTAGTAGTTAGCCGAGCAATGATGCCCCAGAACATAATTAAAAGTAGGGGTGGAATCGGGACGGGACCCGTCCCGATACCCCTCGTCCCGATAGAAATCGGGATTTCAATTTCCTTTTCGATCCCGATCTCGATAAGTATCGGGACCCGACGAATCAGGATCCCGACGAGTCGGGATCCCGACAGTTCGGGAGATAAAAATCTCGTAATCCCGACTATAATATTTATGAATAATATCTCTCTTACTATAAAAATCAAGCTTGTTTCTTACAATTTAATTGATAGACAAAAATAACTTTTCACCAAATAAACTACCTACCATTTAATTAAGGACAAAACAAGTAAATTTATCATGACAAAAAGTAATGTTTGGACAAAAATAGCCCTAACTATAATAAATCACTCGCTATTAATTAAGGTTGAATAAGTAAATTTGTCATAGGCTAATTAATTCCATGAATAATTAAATAATTATTTGATCCCTTGACTTGTACCTATTTTAAAGTTAGGTCCTACATTATTGAATTATATTCATTTCGTCTTGTATTTTGATTTTGTTATCATTTTCCTTCTCCTACCATTATCGTTACAAATATCGTCACATATATTCTAAAAAGACAAAAATACATTTACTCAAGAGACTAAAATTTTATTCGAAACTAAAAAAATATTTGAAACTAAAAAATAATATAGTTTTATTTCTTTATTTCTTAAATATATATGTTCGGGAAAGACATTATTAGATGTATATAGAAAATTGTAACTATAATGATAGATTTGTTAGTGAGTATCAAACTATTAAGCAAATATGTAGCGTGTTTAGTTATTACCCATGAATAAGCTAAGAGAAACGGGTTAAGAAAATGTGCCATAATGCCAAGAAGATGAAGAAAATGAAGAACAAGTTGATGAATCTATGCGTTTTATTAGAAAAGAATGCTAAAATCTACTATTTATTTCTTTAAATTTTCAGACTACTACAACAGCTTTTAAAACTATCAATGGTCCCTAACTTATAGATATTACAAACAAAACCAATGTTAGTAATCGCAAATAACTAGATTCAAAATATTTTACTCATTTTCATAACTGAGATCCAAACCTCTAACCTCTTTTCGTTTTTATTTGCCTGCTCCTCTTCATCGGACTCGAGGTAGTTACATGTGATAATCTCTATATTCCCTCCTCTGGCTATTGACTTTCTTTCTTCTACCGCAACTCTCCTTTTATTGAAATAGGTTATCACCAACCGACATCCTTTTAAGTAGTCTCATCCTAAAATTAGATTTTCTTCTGACTTAGTAATTTGCACAAAAAGTGTATTGGAACTAAGAAATGAAAGATGTTTAAAGAAAGAAGTTCGACTAATTAAACGAAAGTCAAAGAGATTTTATGTCTCCATTTGAGCAAGGCGAGGTGAGTGCGTTTCTTGGTGATGGTGATAACAATGTTGATGACTGCAAGGATAGTGGTGCTAGAGGCGGTGATGACGGTGATTGTAGGGATGACAGTGGTGGTTTAGATGAAATACAACATTGTGAGATTTCCAAATCATCAAATTTTCAAAGATACATATGAGTTTCAGTTTCAATTTGAAAATTTGAAAAATTAAAAATTGAATTTGAGTTTGTAAAAAGTGAAATTTAAGGTTGTGGTGGTGGTGTCTCCATAAATGATGGTTTTTGCAAATGAGTTACTTTGAAGGTAGGAGTAAGGAATTAGAAAATGAAATAAAATCAAATCAAAAATTAACTTTTGTGCTAATGGTGAAATTTGAGGTGGTAGTGATGGTGAGTCTATGAATAATGAGGTTGACGGAAGAAAGTGAAGGATGAAATAATAAATTGAATAGAATCTAAATTTCATTTTTTTTTTGAGTAATGCATTTTTTTCACCTTTGAATTTAAAATGAGACAAAGTATAACTATTGAAATAATTATTTATTATTTTAATTAAAACATATTTTAAATATCAAATGGTAAACTAAATTATGAAAATATAATCGAATCTCACTTTGTGTCACAAGTAAAATATGACCAAAATAATCCTAACATGTATGATTTTTCATTACTGTCTTTAACACCCATGAACGGGAGAGGACAAAGTCGGACAAATATAAAAATTATGTATGAAAATGAGACATCATAGGTTGGGAAAGACATTATTAGAGGTATATGAAAAAAATGTAACTATAATAATACATTTGTTGGTGAGTATCAAGATACTAGGCACTTATGTAGCATGTTTAATAATTACTTGTGAATAATCTAAGAAAATGCGTTAAGGCAAGGTGATATAATTTCAAGAAGATTTAAAAAAATGGAGAACTTCGTTGACAAATCTTTGTGTTTTGTTAGAGAAGAACACTAGAATCTATAGGAGATACGTTTGAAGAAAACAGTCTAAATATATTTTATTTTTACATTTTAGCAAGGTAAGGTGAACGTATTTCTTGGTGGTGGTGATACCAGTGGTGGTAGTTGCAGGGATGCTGGTGGTGGTGGTGGTTATGGGTAGTGGTGGGGGTGATTGTAACCATGACAGTGGTGGTTTAGGTGTGGAATACAATATTGTTAGATTTCCAAATCATCAATTTTTCAAATAATCATATGGGTTTGGGTTTCAATCATCAAATTTAAAAATTCAAAAAATTGAATTTAGATTTGTAAATAGTGAAATTTAAGGTTCTGGTGGTGGTGGGTCTATAAATGATGAGTTTTGCATATGTGTTAATTTGAACGAAGGAGTAAGAAATTAGATAAAGAAATAAAATAAAAATAAAAATAATTAATTTTTGGGTTAATGATTTTATTTGAGGTGGTAGTGGTGATAATGGTGGTGGGTCCATGAGGGATGAGGTTGATGGAAGAAAATGAAGGATGACAAAATAAATTAAATAACTTCTAAATTTCATTTTTTAGAGTAATATATTTTTTTAATTTTAAATTTAAATATGATACAAATTATAATTACAACATTGTTAGTCTTACAACTAATTTTATAACTTTCCTTACAACTACTAAGTCTTGTAATGATAATATTTTCCTTATAATTATATCAAATTACAATCCCCCCCCAAAGTATCCACCAAATCACATAGTGCACCCCAACATAACGTTATATTTTTTTTCATATTTTCCACCCTAGCCGTGACAACGGTTAAAAAATCACGTTAAATAACACGTGGCCTTCCACGATGTTAACTCGAGGGAAATATTAGGAATTCGATGTAAACTTTGGGGGTGCTTAAAGTTCAAATGTTAAAATGGAGTGGGATCCACAATTCCATTTTTTTTCCTACTGAAAGAAAATCTAGAGAAAAGACTAACCATTTTTTCTGATCTTTACTTTCCACAACAAAAATTAACTCATAACCCGATTTTGGTTTTGTCCACTCCCTCCAAATTTTCTCTTAAATTTCTCTCTTAACCTAGATGATAGATATGCATTGTCAATTTTCTTATCTTGATAATAAAAACAAAGTAAACGAAAGATATTTAAAAAAAAAACCTCTTACCCATAGTTATACGTCTCCATCTTCAATTTCATGTATGAAATTGGATCCACGTACCCACCTTCTTTGGTGAAACCCATCCGCCACCGAAATCAATCAATTTCTCATCCCCTTCATCCTCTTACATGACTTTACCTTTACTTTATCTCTCCTAATTCTTAAAATAAACCAACCTGACCGCCATGACAGCTTCTATGAGGTCAAAATCATCTAAAGTCATAGCTTTTCAACATCTTCACAATTTTGATACTTTGTTTTAAACCATATGCATATCGGCCGTATGCCCAATTTTCTCCCGCATAATAGAAGAGTATTTCAATAAAACTCATAACTATTTCTCTTCAATCAAGCCCGTCTCTCTCTCTCTTTGATGAACTCATCAATAATGTTTATGAGTTTTCTATCAATTGCATGTTTTTTCAAAGGTTTTTAGCAAGTATACTCGATAGCCTTTGATTTCTACTTTAAGCATGACTTTTGCAGGGGAGAGAATGAGGGAGATCGAAGATGAAGCTTGGCTACAATTGAAGGAGGACGATGCTTGAGTTATGATAGGTGTGACCATAGTAGGAAGAGTTTGGGCCGGATATGGGAACTTGCACCCAGAGATGGCGGTGGCTATGGTAGGACTAACTGGAGATTGCGGCTATTACGGTGGACCTGGAGATTGGAACTTACACCGGGAGAAGAAAGAAGGAGAGGGTATGCGATTAGGGTTTGTACTTTTAATACATTTACACCTTAACCAGATAAGAGAAATGACATTTTCACCCTGTACGTGGAAGACCACGTGTTATTTAACTTGAATTTTCTAACGTCCGTCAGTGGTAGGGTGGAAAATGGGGGGGGGGAGTAAAGTCAGATACCATTATGAGACAAACTTTACATAGGGGTAAACTATACGATTTTGTGGATACTTTGGGGGGAAATTGTAATTTGGTCATATAATTATTTTTGAATTATTAAAATAATTATTTTTATTTTTATTTAAAAACATATTCTAAATACTAAATGGTTAATTAAATACTGAATTTATAGCCAATTCTCATTTTGTGCGCCAATCAAAATGACCAAAATAATCTTCATGTGACATGCACATATCATTTTTCGTTATTATTTTTAACACTCATAGACGGGAGGGGAAAAAGTCGGACAAATAGCTAAATAAGATATTAAAGTGAGACACTTCGTAGGTTGGGGTGTAATGTGAGATTTGATGTGTAATTTTGGGAGCTAATCATAGTTTGGCCCCATTGAAATTAATCCAAAAGACAAATTTCTCCCTAAAGTATCCACCAAATCCACTTTGGCCCACAATGTAATTTTTTAGCATTTTCATATTCCATATCAAATTTGGTGATGAGATGTCATGTCTGGTAATCGTAGTGATAAACATGGTGTGGTGAATAATGTTTAAAATCGAGAATTTGCCTCAATCAAACCATAAACAATATCAAAGGTATCGATGAGAAATTTGTTCGAGTTGAAGCTATGGACGATGAAAACAGATTGAACTATGGTTTGTCTCATCATTGTCGTATACGTATGTGATGGATTCAATTATGAGATTTGAAATTCTTGGTGTATGCTTGTGTATTATATTGTACGAGGGAGAAAATGGGAAATTCTTGGTGTATGCTTGTATATTATGTTGTACGTCTTTAATTTTTTGGTGGGTTCTTATTCGTGGTGGTCTTGACACCTAAATGTGATTATCTGATCTTGAGTTCAATATCTCTGATATGATTCCGCTCTATTTTTATTTATTTTTCTATATAATAATTTAAATAAAACATTAATACACTTTTGAGTTTTATATCACTTAAAATTTACATACGAGGTCATTGCCGGAGAAGATGCAGAGAAAACATTGCCGGAGAAGAAAAAAAGGAAGTTTCTTTTTGGGTAATAAAAACAGAGAAAACATTGCAAAAAATGACTAAAATGTCCTACACGTTAAATATCATGTGCACATTAACGTCAGAATGATAATTTTGTATTTTTAGCATAAGTATATATACTTTGGGGTTGAAAGTTTGATTTCTCTAACATAATATATTATTTTCTATAGGGAGTCATAAATTTCAGAAACGATATAAACAAAGTCTCCAACAGCAATGTGTTTATCTAAGATAGTAAGTTTGAATTATTTTCAATTCACACACTCATAAAAGTGAATGAATTCATGTTTGGTAATAAAAAAAGAGAATGAAAATAACCAACAAAAAAACAAATTTGTACGATAAGTTGCTATACAATTACTAAAAGTATATATTATAAATGACCGAAAAACAAAGTATAAAAAAAGCTAAAAGCACAATAGCCTAATTTATAAGTTTCAAAAAATGTAATGATTAAAATACAAAAAAAATCCAATAATTAAAAGTAAACAGAAAAATAAAGAAACTAGCAAAGCATTTTAAAAAAATAATTAACACCACATGTAACGCACGTGAAACTTACTAGTTATTTTAAAAGTAAATACAGGGGAGTAAGCGCGGAATAATAACTTGAGCATTCGTGAATGCTACTTTTCAGACTCACTTAGGCTCGAGATTTTAAACTTAATCGGCAATCATGCTGCCCATTGCCACCATTTGATTTTTTACTGCAGCAAAATAAAAATAAAAATAGGAGAATAATTAAGTCATTTATAGAAAAGAAATTAGGATTTTTATGCAGCAAGTTGTATTTGCATGTGCTGGATGATACTTCATATCTCACATTTTGGTCCAAAACAAATAAATATTTTTAACCATGTACCACTTTCTATACAGCCCATGTGCATTATCTTGCTTGCTGCGTCATATTCAATATTCAGATACATATGGGTATTATTTATAACATTATTCATTACTGATTGACAATAAAAAATGAATAACCGTCTACAGTATTTTCTCGTTTCCAATAATGGAGGAATTAAAGAATTAAAGTTATCTAATTGCTTACTTAAAGAATTAAAGAATTGAACAGTTTGATGATTGAAAAAAAGAACGATAAACTTTTGTGATTAGAAATTTTTAAAAAGGAATCGACTAGAGTTTTCCCCAAAATTATTCAACATGTACCACTTTGTATACCGCCCATGTGTATCAATTAAAAATGTGCTAGCAAACATGGGTGACATGGTAGCATGGAGTACATAGATTAACAAAAGACGAGGGCCTACATCATGGGTGACATCAGCAGAGGGGATGACTGCAAATGTCCACAGCACTTTAGGTTACGAGCGTATAGCCAATTTGCGAAAAGACGGAGTCATCAGCAGCCTCAAGTGGCGCGAGACGACACGTTACTAATCCGATCACGATTATTTTGGTGGCGTTGGATTTGTATTTTCCATTGGCAACTACTGGTTGCTTCGCTTTTCCATTTCGGTTCATGTATCACACTAGGAATGATCCCGATCAAGCTGCTCGCGCGTTAACCTATATTATCGCACCAGCAACTTTGGGTGGCGCGTGAGGGCGCAACAGGGCTATGTTGGCGGTGATGTCTTTGCCATTAACTTCATCTGCTCAGGGCATATCTACTGATGGCTTCACTTTGTTGTTTGGTCTCAGTTTCTTTTGCTCTTTTCACATGGACAACATGTATGCTTGTGTCCGTCAATGGAGTTCCGACACCTTTAGAACAAACTTCTGCCAAAATTGACGAAGCCAATGACGTGTTTCCCGGCAACGGAACCAACAGATGTATCCAAAAAAACATCATACGGGGGGTGCTGGCTAGGGGGAGTCCTTAACATAGAAACAAATTCTCCTTTGTTAAACGGGTCTCAATTTAATTCTTTTAACGATCACACAGTTTTATCATGACCTCACTCATTGAAATTTACTTTGTTTCTCTCCTTCCAAATGCACCACCAGAGAATGACGGATTTCCTCAAATAAAATTACAGGGGTAATGCTAGGGCCACTCTAATAAAGACTCAATTTTGCCAAATGACGTGGTTTCCAATGTATCACCTTATTTAAGATTTTACGCTCCACTATAAGTTAAAAAGTTATGTTAATAACATGACACATAAGATGCCACATCATTTGGTACCCAAAATTGAGTGCTATTAGAGTGGCCCTAGCATTACCCAAATTACAGAGACTAAGTTTTAGATGAAAGGAGTACATGTTTAGATTATTTCAGGATCCAATGATTTGATAAAAAAATATACTAATAAATTTAGATTTTAGATTATTATATGTTCAACCACAACAGTAAAATACTAAACCTTCTTCCAGTTCACTTTGATCTTAATAATGGATGTCTTCTCTTTCGATTACATTTTCATCATTATCCCTTTTCTCTTCCTACTACTCTTATTCATACAAATATCCAGAACTATTATAAACACTAAAACAACTCAAAAGAAACTTCATCCCCCAGGGCCATGGAAGCTTCCTTTCATAGGAAGTTTGCATCACTTGGTGGGTTCACAACCACATCATGCTCTCATGGCTTTAGCCAAGAAACATGGACCCATCATCCATCTCCAACTCGGTGAAGTACCTACGGTTGTCATATATATCATCCCCTCGACTCGCCAAAGAGGTTCTCAAGATCCATGACCTTGCCATGGCAAATAGGTCAGAATTTCTTGCTACCAAGATTGTCTTTTACGAGGCTGCAGACCTCGCCGTTGCTCCTTACGGAAATTATTGGAAGCAAATGCACTAAATTTGCATCTTAGAACTTTTGAGTGCAAAAAAGGTGCGGTCGTTTCGCCTGTTACGCGAGGAAGAGGTATCATGTTTTATTGAGTCCATTAGGTCATCCTCTCAATCGCCAATAAATCTTGGTCGAATGATTTACTCGTTGCAAAATACAATTGCTTGCAAAGCAGTATTTGGTAGCAAATGCAAAGACCAAGATGGAGTTATCGACCTCATCTTGGAGTTGGTATCATTTGTTACAGGTTTTGATGTTGCTAATTTGTTTCCGTCATATAAATTGCTTCATATCCTTACTGGGGCGATGTCTAAAGTGAAGAAAGCACACCAAAAGCTTGATCTAGTTCTTGAAGACATTATTGATGATCATCGAAAGAATTTTGGCACCAACACAGGAGTTGAGGAAGATCTAGTTGATGTTCTCTTGAGGCTTATGAACGACGGTGGTCTAGAGTTCCCCATCACAGTTAACAACATCAAGGCCATTACTCTGGTACGGAATTACTTGCTATATATCTTGATTTGGCTTTGACTTTTCTTGGCTATCTTGATTTAACTTTGACCAACTATTTATGAAAATTTACTTTGGCCTGAAATAGGCTTATTCCATTTTTTAAAAATTTTTTTAATTTTTTTAATCTTTTTTTATTTTTTCCTCCTAAGGGGGAAATGAAAGAACCTGTCACCTCACACTTTATGAAACCCCGTCTCTACCACTGGTACATCCTTTTAAGATATTTCATTGGTCCCAAACATAAGCTTGAAAATCTGGATGATCAAGTAGTAGACCTTCTATGCACATGCCGAAAATTAAGCAGTTTACTCTTGTCAGTCAATTGTAGGATTTTGGGTGTAGTTGTGATTCGGGTTTTGAGTATTTATTGAGCCACAAGTGAATAATATGAAAGTGGACTTATGCAGTGAAATAAAAAATTTGGGAACTAATTAGGTTAAAAAATTCAGTAAAGTGGACCGGCCAAAAATTTTATTAAGAAATTAAGATGTATAATCCCTTATTGGCCAACTGATGGACATTCGGCTTGAAACGTTATTTTGGCAATGTTGTCTGCTTGTTGTTGAGATACATAATTGCACAATAACATGTTCATATATATATATATATATCACAGTGGATCATTAATTACACAATGATAACTCAAACTTAAGTTCAAGGAGGAGGTTCCAACACAAGTTTATTTGGCTAATTAGATATATCTTTCTTTTCAAATCTCACTTTTTAAACTTGGATCGTGTAGGACATATTTTCTGCAGGAACTGAAACAACTTCAACAACAATAGAATGGGCAATGTCTGAAATGATAAGGAATCCAAGAGTAATGGAGAAAGCACAAGCCGAATTGAGAAAAGACTTGAAGGGAAAGAAAGTGATACATGAGAATGATCTTCACGAATCTAGTTACCTAAAGCTAGTGATTAAAGAAACTCTACGATTGCGTAACCCTTTTGCTTTGCTATTCCCACGACAATGCCGAGAGGAGTGTAAGATTGATGGTTACACAATACCAGTAAAAACCCACATCATTGTGAATTTTTCAGCCATAGCAAGAGATCCTGACTATTGGCATGATCCCGAGAGCTTTTCACCTGAGAGATTTGAAAACTCTTCCCTAGATTTCAAAGGAACTAACTTTGAGTTTATTCCATTTGGGGCGGGAAGGAGAATGTGCCCAGGCATTTCTTTTGCCATGGCTAGTGCTGAGCTTGTTCTTTCTCAACTTCTTTACCACTTTGATTGGAAACTTCCAAATGGGATGAAGCCTGAAGATCTTGACATGAGTGAGATCTTTGGAGCCACTGTTAGAAGAAAGAATAGCTTGTTTTTGGTTGCAACCCCTTATTCCTCACTCTAATGTTCGGATCGAGTAGAGATTCTAATGGATGTAATGAACTTTGAACTACAATAAACGAAGGGTTTTACTATTTGTTGAATTGAATATCATGTCATCTAAGTATATTTTTAATAATTTTTATTTCTCTTTTCCTACTCAACCTGTGAATAAATCTCACAAAGTTGAAATAACAATTACCATATGAAACTTACAAGAATCACCCTCCATTCCCAAATAATGATTTTATTTCATACGTTAAACTTTTAGGATTGTAAATTTACTTGTTTGTACCATTTTGAAACAACAGTAATTAAATTATAATTCTATTCAGAAATGGAACATTTATTTGGCACAACCCAAACTTTAGACAGGGAGAGAGCAAGAGAATGTTATCAACAATTGCTATATTACATTGATACACCGATTTAACAACAATAACAAAAGAGAATACAACGATTTACATATTTAACTTATGTTTATTTTTATAATTAAACAAATTTGATAACACTCTTGATACATTTGACCAAATAATATTTGGTTGAGTTTTTCATGTTATTTAGATAATAAATATATTAATACTTTACTTTATTTAACTAAGCATTTAGTTAACATAATTTAAATATATTGTTATTAATTAGTCATGCTACTATAATACTAGCAAAAAGAGTTGAAAATCATTTGTAGTAGCATTTTAAAGTAGAAATATGTTATTATATAGATTGGAGTGTGGTTTGAATAGTTTTTTAAATTAGAAAAGGGTTATTATATTATACTAAAGTTAAATTGGGTAAGTTAAAAAATAGTAATTGTTTAGGCAGTTTCTTTCTTCATGCTAGTAGCCGCATACTTTGACCATTTAGCTTTGATATTTGCTAAAGATAGAACTTGAAGGTTATCATTTCATGTGTCCACCGCTTGCGAGTTCGAGAGGAGAGAATAATGAATTTTTATATTGAGCCACCTCATGCTTCACTAGGATTAGTCATCTTGGCGGCTTACATGCGGGAGTTGTAGTTTTAAAGAGGCTTAAATCGCAATTTTGCAATTTTATTATTTTTATTTTTTGTAATATGATAATTTTATAATTAATTTTTTCAATTTAATTATTGTATTTAGTGTAAATATTTAGTAAGGTCACTCAAGTCATTTCTATCAGTTATGTTGAATGAAAATAGTTAAAAAGACTAAAATACCTTATGAATAAAATCAAATTGTTTTGGCTTAATCGGAATTTGGTCACCCCACTTTCCCACTTTTGCAATAAGGTGACTCTTTACAAAAAAATAAAAATAAAATTATCTTTTTGACCATCGTACTATTATCAAGTACCTGATTTGACCAACCATATGTCATAACTAACAAATTGACTAATGTACTAAATAAGTTGGTAGATTTTGGTCAATGTCGTTAACGGGCCATCCAATTTTTTAACGGATGTGCTGAGTTGGATTAACTGGGGTTATGTTCTTTGGCTTACGCGGACTATATATATATAATGACAACCGTGATTTTCCCGCCTAAAACTTATTTTCATAAATGGAAACATTCGAAGGTGAAACACTTTGTTTTATATATATAAAGTTGGGGAGGAACACTATGGTTGTACAACATCACCACCTTTTGAAAAATCTTCATTGTAAAGCATTCATGTGGAGGCTTTAAAAACTTTAGGTTTCTAGTCATTAACTAATAATAATACATAATAATAATCAATATGATAAGGGCTATTAGTATTAGTATATATTATAATTTTTTATATTATTAATAGTAGAAGACTTATATTTAAAAAATTTACAACTAACAGTACTGTAGAAACTCACATACCTTATATTTACTTAAAACCATTAAGTTAAAAACAGTTAATGAAAAGACTTTTCCAAAATCCTTTCAAATCAGTTTTTAACTTAGACTTTGTAATATATTCTAAATCTATCTGCTGAAACATTTAGCAGATAAGTTTTCCCTGTTGTTCAAACAACAAATACCCATTTGACTTTGCTTTGCAGTCGACTTCTAGTTTCACTTTATCTTCCTAAAAGCATAAGTTATCAGCGTCATCACCTCCTCATTATCTCTATTTCTTCCTGCTTAGATCACTGTAGTCTTTTGAAGGAGATATGACCTTCACGTGCTTAGTATAATATATCATTTTGGTCAAACTTTTTTTTTTCAACAAAGAGAACTATTCACATGTCACCTCATAGAAGACTTTTGTGCATGTTATAAATGTTCCTTATATACCTATACCTAGCTAATCATCCTCTTTAATATTTCATGCAAGCAAATGATCTTTGTCTCTTACAATCTTCCTGGATTTTCGAGCATTCAATGAAACATGATATTATTTCATCAAGATATTCAAGATTCAACTTCACTATCTCAAATGGCTACAATTCTGAATTGATCTATAAAACGTTAGAAGTAAAGATTGAAGAAGACACCCCCATCAATAATACATGCTCAAGCTTTCATAAATCAAACTCTTTCTACAACACTTAAAATAGATAATCTAGTCGATGCTTGCATTCAAACTAAGAACTTCAAATTATTCCTTGAAGGGCTTCTTCTCCAAAACATTCTAGACAGTTTTCTTCATGGTTATTCTTTTATAGTTTATGTTTTGAACAATAATTCTCTATTCTTTTATTTCTTTCAAATCCTTAAAGGATTACAGATTATTGAACGAGTTTGATTCTTGCTAGATCAAATTCCTCAAACACTGGTTTTTTTGTACACTGATCCATTAGTGATCACTTATCTTATACCTTCGTACACTTGAAAATCCAAGTTTGACCAACTTGATAGTGAACATAGCAGTTTTAACACTGTGAACCACTTCAAATACCGTGTTTTGTCTATCTGTTGTTATCATTGTTCACACACTTAAGCAGCTTCTATCTACTTAAATGTAATAGTTACAGTCCTGAGTTCTTTACATATTTGATCTTATATATTGTACTTTAATTCAATCCTTATATTCAAGTGATTAAAAGAAAACCAAATCAAACACTTTTTAGTTCAGCAGCTACCTGCGGATTTCAGCTGCTGAAGACTTCTATTTTTCGCTGTAATTTTTGAAGGTTTTCAAAACAACCTTTAAAGTTTTTAAAAGGCTATTCACCCTCCTCTAGCCTTATTCAGTTGACAACTGTATTTACAATTACTTCCAACCAATGTGTGATAAAACTCTTTAAAGTGTGACATTACTTCCAATAACTCAATTCTAACATCATACTTTAAGCTTTTACATCTTATTCATCTAAAACTTGATTTGGACAAATAAATATATCATTTTGATGCTCTTACTGAATAGAACACATTTGCACAATTACTTTTGCCAACAAACAAATGACACATAAAGAAATTTGTGTCTCAAGTTGGACAATTTCTTTTACTAAAAATACTAAATTTTTTTTAACAATTATTATACTTAAAGTTTTGATATCTTATTCATTCAAAACTCGATACAGACAAATAAATATATGTCATTTCGATGCTCTTACATAGTAGAACACATTTGCGTAATTACCATCGCCAACAACCAAATGACAGATAAAGAAATTTGTGCCTCAAGTTGCACAACTTTTTCACTAAAAACACTAATTTTTCAACAATAGAAGAGATGTATCCCTTATTAGTTAGATATTGATGTTGGTTTAAAAAATGCTATTATTAAGTACCAATAGAAGAGATGTATCATACATTGGTTGGAAAATAATGTTAGTTTTCAAAGTCATTTGATAAAAGAATTCTGCTATTATTACAAATAGAAGATGTATATCTCACATTGGTTAGAAAATGATATTGATTTTAAATTATTTTATATTATTACCAATAAAAAAATGTACAACACATTGTTTAAAAAGAAAATGTTATATATATTTTAAAGTCTTTAGACTAAAAACTTTCACTTTTATAAGAGATGTATCTCATATTGGTTACAAGATATTTTACTATTATTACTAATAGAAGAGATATATCTCACATTGGTTAAAAATTGATGTTTATTTTAAAATAATATTATTAATTACCAAATGAACAGATATATTATATATTGGTTAGAAAGTGATGGTGGTTTTCAAAATACTTTGATAAAAGACTTCTACCACTATTATCAATTGAATATGTATATCTCACATTGATTAAAAAATGATCTTGATTTTTAATTATTTTATATTATATAAAAGACTTTTACTATTATTAGCAATAGAAGATATATATCACACATTTGTTATAAATTGATATTGATTTTAAATTATTATTATTACCAATAAAAAAATATTAATCTTACATTGGTTAAAAAGTGATGTTGATTTACAAAGTGTTTAAATAAAAAGACTTCTACTTTTATCATCAATAAAAAAGAAGAGAAGAGATGTATCTCATTAAATAGAAAGAGATGTTAGTTTTAGAATTTTTTTTAGATAAAAAACTTCTGCTACTATTACCAAATGATGAGATGTATATATTCCACATTGGTTTGACAATGATGTATGGATTAAACGACGGTTTTTTTCACAATGGCGGCTATGGCTGCCGAACCTCCTCCAGATCCTCCAAAAACTTTTGCAGCCGCGCTTGGTACACCAACCCCTTCTTCCCTTCCCCTCTTTACTATTCCACCTTCCACCTATAAAGGTGAGCCTTCCCTCAAGCTAACCTCTGATCTCATAGAGACTCTTGCGGCTCCTTTTAGATTTGCACTTGTCGGTAAGTTCTCTCATGGTCGACCCTCCATGGAGGCTACGCGCAAATACTTCAACACTATTGGTCTGAAAGCAGCCTTCTCTATAGGACATTTAGACCCTAAACATGTTCTGATTCAGGTCTCCAATAATGAAGATTATCAACGTTTGTGGATAAAGGATCAATGGTTCTTAGGCAGATTTCAAATGCGCGTTTTTAAATGGTCTCCATCATTCAGGCCGGACGTTGAGAGTTCTATAGTCCCTGTTTGGTTCTTATTGCCGGGGCTCCCCATTCATCTATTTAATAAATCGGCTTTATTCTCCATTGCCTCTCTTTTTGGTAAGCCCTTAATGTTTGACCAGCCTACTACCTCATTATCTCGCCCAAGCGTTGCTCGCATTTGTGTGGAGATTGATCTCCTCGAGCCTTGTCCCTCTCGTATTTGGGTGGACTGCGGTAGTGCATGCCCTAGTTTTTGGCAGCCATTAGAAGCAGAAAACAAACCCGCATATTGCACTCATTGCCTTCGTCAAGACCATCTTGATATTTCCTGCAAGTTCAAACATCCTGACAATTCGGACAATCTCAAACAAAAGAATAATCCTCCTCCCAGTCAGCCTCAACCAAACCCAAACCCTAACCAGCAACCTTCTCGACAACGTTGGACTCCTAAGAAAAACCCTACCAATATTCCTGAAGCTCCCCATGCAAACCCTCCTATTATTCCTTCTTCATCACAAACTAAAGAGAAGGCTACCCCGGTTGATCCTATTATTGTTGAACCCGATATAACCACCACTTCAGATCCTTCGACTTCTAAAGCAACAGATATTTTAGAGTCTCCCGATTGTAATCCAGTCGAGCCAAATATATCTAAGGATACTCATGCTCCTCCTGTTAATAATGAACCACCCCAACCTTTGCCTTCTAAGGAAACCCCTCCTGATGCTACCCAAAATCATAACGTGTCTGATTCCCCTACTTCTCCTGTTGCCTTCCCCACATCAACACATGGATCAATCATGAAAGGGGCTTCCAATTGTCGTTTAGACATAATGTTAAATCTGCCTTGAAAGATTGGAACACCAATGTATTTGGTAATATTTTTGAAGCTCTTCGTAAAGCAGAAGATGATGTTCTCGAGAAGGAATTTTTCTTTGAACTCAATCCCTCTCCTTCAAATCGAGAAAACCTTATGGCAGCCCAAGCAGCCCTTCGGCATTACCTTAAAAGAGAGGAGGATTTCTGGAAACAAAAATCAAGACTTAAATGGCTTCAGGATGGGCAAGGTAACTCTAAGCTCTTCCATGCTTCTGTTAAGCAGAATCATAGGCGTTTATTCATTCACTCTATCCATGACATGGCTGGCAATACTCTTGATTCTGATATTGCTATCAAACAAGGAGCTGTAAGATACTTTAAAGAACAACTCATCTGTGAAGGCAGCCTCGTTTCCCCGGCCCTTCACACCTGGATATTATTCCTCGGCTTGTTACTGATGATTGGAACAATACTCTTATATCTCCCCCCTCGGATTCTGAAATTAAAAAGGCTGTTACAAGTTTGAATGGAGATAGTGCCGCTGGTCCAGATGGCTTCACAGGTAAATTTTATTCTACCTGCTGGGATATCATTAGTGAAGATTTTTGTGTTGCTGTGAGTGAATACTTCTCAGGCTTCTCTTTTCCAAAGGCTTGGTCTTGTACTCTGCTTGTGACCATTCCAAAAGTGGAAAAGCCTTTGTCTTTCAAGGATCTCCGGCCTATCAGCTTGTGTAATTTTTGTTCTAAGGTCATTTCAAAGATCCTCTCAACTAGGCTGGCCCATATTCTACCACACATTATATCTGGGAATCAAAGTGCCTTTACTCAAGGTCGAACAATTCAGGATAATATCCTTCTTGCTCAAGAGATGATGAGCTTTTTGGGGACAAAAGTTGCAGGATCGAATGTTGTCATTAAACTTGATATGGCCAAAGCCTTTGACCGGGTCTCTTGGATGTTTCTTATTTCTGTGTTGCGCAAATTTGGCTTCCACGAGATCTTTATTGATCTTATATGGCGGCTGATATCCGACAATTGGTTTCGTTCTCATAAATGGGGCTTCTTGGTTATTTCACTTACTCGTGGCCTTCGCCGGTGATCCTCTCTCACCGAGCCTCTTTATTATTTCGGCAGACTACTTCAGTCGTAGGCTAAACCAACTTCATCGTCAAATATCAGCCAGTATTTATTCCACCATTGGCGGCTGCCCGGTCGTCTCCCATCTTGCTTTCGCTGATGATTTCATCATCTTTTGTAATGGAAGCAAATCCTCCATTTCCCTCCACCAATAGATTATTAAAGAATATGAAGTAAGTTCAGGTCAACTTATTAACTCTTCTAAGAGTTCCTTTTACCTAGCTTCTTCTTCTGATCCTGGTCGGGCTCAATTAATTAAGCATATTTTGGGTTTTTCTATTGGTTCTCTCCCGATAATCTACCTTGGCTGCCCCCTTTATTTGGGTCGGAAGAAACGTTGCTATTTTGATGGCTTAGTCAATAAAATTCAAAGTCGAATTGCTTCATGGACTGGTTGCATCTTATCCTCGGCTGGACGTATCACTCTCATTAATCATGTGTTGAACTCCATATCTAGCTACCTTTTTGCTTCTCTTGATCCTCCCGTCTCAGTTTGCCGGCTCATTGATAGGCTTTGTTCTAATTTTTTTTGGGGTCAGCTGGAAGGTAAGAATAAATGTCATTGGGTGGCTTGGAAAAGTTGTTGCCGCCCTACGTCAGAAGGAGGTCTGGGGATTATCTCAATGCTGGATCTAGTGAAAGCTTATGGTATTAAAATTTGGTGGAGGTTTCGGTCTTCACATAACCTATGGTCCTCCTTTTTGAAAGCCCGATATTGCTCCAAAGTTCATCCTGCTCAGATAGCTCCAACTGCTTTCAAGGGTTCTCATGTTTGGAAGCGTTTATTAAAAATTCGATCCTTTGCTGAACCCAATATTTTTTGGATAATCGGTTCTGGAATGTGTTCTCCCTGGCATGATAATTGGATATTTAACCAAACCATTGCTCAGCCTCCAGGTTGTTCAAGCAAAACAGTTAAAGAGATTCTTTCTAATCTGGATCAAGCTCCTTTACCCATCTGCATCTTGAGCCAAATTAAAGACCAACTTGTCTCTCTTAATGAATCTGATGATCAGCCATATTGGTCTGCCTCTCCTTCTGGCCAATTTTCTTTGTCTTCGGCTCTCTCTTTGGTTCGATCTCCATGCCCCATTTCTTTATCTTCAGCTTTTATATGGAATAAAGCAGTGCCTAGGCATGTTAGTATTTTCATATGGCGATTATTTTATTTGAATCTTCCAATTGATGAGGGCCTTTGGAGGAAAGGTTTTTCTTTGGCTTCTAAGTGTAGCTGTTGTGAGCAAGGTAACTTAGAGACTTTTGATCATATTTTCCTCTCAAGTTCTACTGCTTCAGCGATTTGGCTGCACTTCCATAATCTGTTTCGGGTTCCTATCAGGTCTTCCACTATACAGCAACGTTGCTATGCTTGGTGGCTTCATAGTAAAAAGGTTCTCTTCACTTTACTGCCTTCCGTTATCTTCTGGCATCTTTGGAAATTCAGAAATAATGCAGTCTTTGATAACCAGCGAGCTCCTGTCTTTGTGATTATAAATTCCATCATGACTGATTTGTCTAACTTCTTGAGGGCTGCCAATTATCATATATCTGGATTCTCTCCTTCTTTTATTTCTTATGGCCGCCGGAAGAAGGTTTCTATCAGTCAAGTCTCTTGGTTACACCCCCCTTCGGGGATTGTCAAACTTAACTCTGATGGGGCCAGCCGAGGAAATCCGGGTCTTAGTGGAGGGGGAGGCATAATTCGAGATTCTGAGGGGCATTGCATTTTTGCTTTCTCTCGTTTTTTTGCTGCCTGCTCGAATATGGTTGCTGAAATTCGAGCTCTTTATATTGGAGTTAAATGGCTCTATGATCATGATTTCTATGGTGCTCTTATTGAAACAGATTCGAAGACTCTTTTCGACTGCTTATCGGGGGGCCATAAATTGCCTTGGATTCATTCTTACATCATTCGTGACATTCTTCGGATGAAAGAGGATCGTCAGTTTATTTTCTCTCATTGCTTTAGAGAAGCTAATAAAGTTGCTGATAGTCTCGCCAATTATGCCTGTGACACCTGCTCTGATATAGATTTCTTTGATTTATCTGATATCCCTAGATCCTATAGAGGGCTTATTTTGCTTGATGCTTGTAATACCCCCTATGTTAGAGTTTCTTAATTCTTTGGGTTGTATTTCCTTTTCGAGGTTAGGCTCCTTTGTCCTCCCATTTATAAGGGCAAGGCTGGTTGTCCCCCTCAAGTTTGTAATTTTCTTTATTTTAATAAAATCTAGCAGGGTGCCGCCCCTGTTTTCTTAAAAAAAAAAAAAAAAAAAAAAAAGATGTATGGATTAAACGTCTTTTTATAAAAGACTTAATACCAATATTAAAAAATATGTACTTCACATTGGTTAGGAAAGTGATATTAGTTTAAATTATTTTTAGATAATATATCTCACATTGGTTACAAAGAGATCCACATTATTTAGAAACAGATTTTGGTTATAAAATTCATAGATAAAAGAATTTTTATTTTATTATCAATACAAGAGATGTATGACACATTGTTTACAAAGAGATATTAGTTTCAAAACTCTTTGAATAAAATAATATTACTACTATTATTATTTTTATGTTATACCTAATAAAAAAGATGTATCTCATATTGTTTAGAAAGAGATGTTGATTTCAAAAGATTTTATATAAAATACTATTATTATAACTATATAATATTGTATCTCACATTTGTTAGAAACTAGTGTTAGTTTTAAAAATACTATTATTATCAATTCAAAATATGTATACCACATGGTTAGAAAGAGATGTTTGTTTTAAAAGTCTTTAGATAAAAGTCATACACTTTTATTACCAATAGAAATAGAAAAAAAGTATCTCACATTGTTATAATATGAATAATGATTTTAAAAGTCTTAAAATAATAGGTATTAATAATTAATAAAATAATGAGATATTAATCTCTACTATTAATCTCTTCTATTGTTAATAGTAAAAGTCTTATATATATATATATATATATATATATATATTTACAACAAACATTATTTTCAAACCAATGCGGGATACAATCTATTAGTAATAAAATGTTAGATATTTAATCAAATGACTTTTAAAACCAAAATCATTTTATAACAAATATGAAATACATCTCTATTAATATTACCAATATAAAAGATGTATCATACATTGGTTATAAATTGATGTTAGTTTTGAAAATATTTTGATAAAAGATTTCAACTTTTATCACCATAGAATAGATGTATCTTACATGTAAACTGTCAACAAAGAACACAAATCAGTTTCTCTCTCTAGAATTTTCTATCACTTGCGTGTCTAACCCTAATTAGGGTTTAGGG
Organism: Codonopsis lanceolata; assembly: GCA_013146195.2. Taxonomy (NCBI): domain Eukaryota; kingdom Viridiplantae; phylum Streptophyta; class Magnoliopsida; order Asterales; family Campanulaceae; genus Codonopsis; species Codonopsis lanceolata. Next base: position 152,175,724 of record CM028378.1, on the reverse strand, counting down.
TTTGAGCTACCCTCATGACTCCGGCCGGCAAACCACAGGATGGAGTCACCTCCTCGTCAGAGACAAAGGAACCTGTGATAACCAATCCTACTACGGCTCCCCCCCCCCCTAATTTCCTATGTTGTCGTAGTGGCTAAGGAAGTCGTTCCCTCTTGCCGAAAACCTAATTGTACTCTAGTACTTCTTCCTCTCCCTCATACTCATCAAATGAGTCTTAGATTTGAGCAGCTTAGCCATCTTCCCAGGGTGGTCCGTCAGTCTTTCCGTCTAGACAGCATAGGCATATATGATTATAGGAAGTCTTAACATTTATGGGTCTGTATAGTCTTTCGAGGTCAGACTCATTTGTCCCCCCACCCTCTTTTTGGGTAAGGCTGGTTGTCCCCCTCCTGTTTGTTTTTTGCCTTAATTTTTAATAAAATTCTACAAGGTGTCGTCCCTGTTTCCAAAAAAAAAAATATGTATCTTACATTATTTAGAAAAAAAATATTAGTTTTAAAAGTCTTATATTAAAGTCTTTTACTCTTATTACCAATAAAAGATACGTATTTCATATTGTTTAAAAATAAATGTTGGTTTAAAAAGTCTTTAGATTAAAGATTTTTTGTTACAAATAGAATAGATGCATGTATCTCACATTGATTATAAATTATTCTACTGTTATTATCAATAGAAGAGATGTATCACACATTAGTTATAAATTAATATTGGTTTTAAAAATACTATTTTTACCAATAGAATAGATGTATCATACATTTGGTAGAAGGGTAATGTTGATTTTCAAAGTTTTTAGATGTGACTTCTACCATTATTACCAATAGAAGATGTATATCTCGCATTGGTTAGAAAGTACTGTTGATTTTAATTTTAGACAAAAAAAACTTTTACTATTATTACTAATAGAAGAGATATCCTACATTTGTTAAAAAAATATTTTAGTTTTAAAAGTTTTTAAGATAAAAGACTTCTACTATTATAACCAAATGAGGATATGTATTCCACATTGGTTAGAGAGTGATGTCGATTTTAAAAGTCTACAATTATTAACAATAGAAAACAAGTATTTCACATTGGTTAGAAAAATAATATTGGTTTAAAAAGTTTTTAGATGATATATCTCACATTGGTTATAAAGTAATGTATCTCACATAATTTAGAAATGAGTATTGGTTATAAAAGTCATTAGATAAAAGTATTTTTATGTTATTACCAATAGAAAATATATATCCACGTTGTTTAGAAATAAATGTTGGTTAAAAAGTCCTTTTTATCTACTACTATTATTACTAATAGAAAATATATATACCACATGGTTAAAATGTGGTGTTAGTTTTAAAAGTCTTTATATAAAAGACTTAAACTTTCATTACCAATAAAAATTGGAAATAAGTATCTCACATTGTATAAAATTGAATTATGATTTTAAAAGTTTTTAACAAAAAGACTTATAATATGATTATCAAGTTAGATGTTAATTTTAAAAGTTTTTATATCAAAGATTTTTACTATTATTAGTAATACAAAATATGTATCTCACGTTAGTTAAAAGCTTATGTTAATTTTAAAAGTATTTAGGTAAAAAAACCGTCTAATATTAGTAACAATAGAAAAAAAATTATAACCATGGAAGAGATTAATAATCTAATTATAATGTCCAAAAGTTATATTATTATTATTATTATTTATATATATATATATATATATATATATATATATATATATATATATATATCACATTGTAACTGTGCGGAACACGGGCTAAATTATAACTAGTTCAAGTTAAAGGAGAGCATCATCTCCTCGACCAGAACTAATTGAATTAATCTAAAAATTCAAACGCATTTAACTAAGAATATTCAAGCATAAAAATTGCATTCAACATTGATTAGAAAATTATGTTAGTTTATTTCAACTATTATACTCTCATCATTTCAGGCAAAGAGTACTCAACTATTCCACTTTGAGGTGTTTCAGTTAAAGAATCCACTTTAAAAAATTAAGGCATAAACGTATCATTTTATTATTAATGGAATACTAAAAGTGTCAAAAAATTAAAAGTTTGACTTTCAAACTAAGTCTATTTACCTGGAACGAAACAAAGGGAGCTGAGTATATAGTTATTTCTCATGTCAATAGAAGATTATTAGATTACCTAATTGGTTGCTTTCACGAAATGCTTTTGTAGAGAATTTAGGCATACTTACAGAACCAAAGCGGAGCAACACCAATACTTTGTTGCAGTGATTTTGCAACAGTATCTGTTAACACCAAATGGACAGAGTCTTTACTTTGGCAGTAAATTTAAAATATACCAAAGTGTATTATAACCATCCAATTTGAGCATACAACATTCCTATAGCAAAGGTATAAACTACAATAACAATGTTAGAACATAATAATACAATATAGGAATATGAAATAGGATTGAAACTAACAAGAGTATCCTTTGCCAAAAGGCCTAACTCGAATCTATCTAGGGATTATAATGCCTAGGCTCAGATCCCTACAACAATGCTATACACATAGTATTGCAATTTGTCCAAACCAAGAGTTCACAAACTGATAGGGATGAATACCCGATTCCAAGGGTTCAAAACATAGTGGACTGCCCAACCCTCCAACAAGTAAACCCAACCTGTAAATTCCCCAGCATAGAACTCTCTATCACAATATCTCAAGCTCACACACAAAGTGTTTCCCTCACAGAAGTCGAATCACAAAAGCAGAGACGAAGGGGGTTAGAGAGACATATCGATAATTAGTGGTTTCTCTTGTGTACCTTGAAGAAGGAGGCGAATGGAGTATATATAGTAACCATCAGCGAAGGGTTCGTGCAATCAGAGCGAAGCATTCACTGATGAAGAAGGAATCGCCATGGCTGAAAGGAGTAGAGAAGGAAACTAGTGCAAATTGGGGCTCAATGAGTGAGACCCCAAAAATACAACCAAAAGAGAAGTCGACTGCACTAAAGGCAAGGTGGGCTTGGGCCTTGGGTTATTGGGCTAGAGGCATAAGTATATAGGTTGCCCAATTGATAAAGGGGCCAAGTCACTACTTACAATCTCCACCTTGGAACAAGTATCAGGTCAATCACGTACACTACTAGAAACCGCCCAATTACCGACGGATGCTTCCGTCGGTGTTTATAGACGGAATTTGAACAATAACTGATGGATATCCATCAGTAAATAGGTGACATATTTATTGACGTAAATTCCGTCGGTAATCCAAAAAATTCCATCGATAAAATAAAAAAGTTCGTCAGTGAAATTCAATGGAAAAGAGCGTCATATTTACTGATGAACATTCCGTCAGTAATAACCATTTTCCGTCGGTAATTACAAAATAAAAAGTGATATCAGTTTTCCCCTAATTCAGACCTTCACGATCTCTCTCTCTCTCTCTCTCTTTCTTCACAATATTTCTGACTCGCAATGTCCTTCCATAACGCCTCCGCCTCCGACTCCGGCGCTCCGTCTCCGACTCCGACGCTTCACCTCCAATGCTCCCTACCAAGCAATCAGGCACGCTCCCTTTTCTATTTCCTCCTCCTTTCCCTTTAAACACTCAAATCTCTTTTATCTCAAACCCTAGTTTTCCCCCTCTCCCTTTTTGATTTTGAATTGGATTGTTGAGTTTAACATGCCTCACTCTTTTGGTTAGTCTTTGAACACACAACCATTTCCCTCGTTAGGGTCCGATCTCGACTGTGCCATGATGAACCCCGCCAGTCCACCCATCGTCTTAGTAATCGCTGATATAAAACCAACGACTCCTTGGATTTTAGCGATTAGTTAATATTATAGTTGACTGAAGCGATTGAAAATCCAAAAAAAAAATATCGAGTTCTTAATTTCCTCTAATTAATATGCGTAGAAATTACTTTTGTAGTTAAATCAGTGACTTTGTAGACATTGTTCTATCTGTTCGAAAACATTTTGGAAAGAAAAGGACTAGAATGCTCATATGATGCTTAATTATAACGAAATGATACTCTCTCCATCCCTAAGTTATCATCAAGTTAATTTTTTTGTTAAACTAAATGTTTTTTGAATGTAATTTTGTCATATTTTTTTATCAAATCATAAAACCCTCTACGAATTATGCATTTTATAATTGTGATTATTTTTTGTAAAAATTGCATTCATATAACATTTTGTTTGAGTTAATATCAGTGCTAGGATTTTTTGTTTTGTTGATAAAATATTTTCAATTTGTAAGTATCTATCTTCACATATAACAAATTGAATTTGATTATATAATTTTGTAATTTAATTACATGTAATGAAATTATTCTATATATCTTATAGTTTAATTTTATTTTTCTCCCCAATGTGAAAATGTAATACAGTAGAATGTTTTGCTTCAAAATCTATGGAGCTAATTGAATGTGGGCCCTACGAAAGACAAAGAAACAAGTGGAAAAGTTTACTTTCAATAAGTATTGGCGGTGGTCATGTGAGGGGGAGGTGGGGTTCTATATATGTATCACTATGTTTCCTTTAGAAATATTATAGAATAGAATCTTCCTTCTCTCTCTCTCTCTCTCACTCAAATTGTATATATGTAAATCTATGTGTATTTATTTCAACCTATGTACATGTCTATATTATGACGTAATTAACTAGTGATGGTGCATTGGCCCGGTTCATGATACTGATTAATACTATGTTGTTTTAACAATCATAATTTCAAATTGGGTTATCGTTACTAGTGTTATAAAACGTACAGTAGTACTATACATTCACTAGGTGTTAATTAATCTTTTATTTGTAATGTACCATAAATAAAGATTGTCTCTATCTATATATATATATATATATATATATATATATATATATATATATATATATATATATATATATATATATATATATATATATATATAAGCAGACATCATGAAGAGGAGAACAATAATCCCAAAATTAATGTTGTCAAACTATGGGTGGCATGGGTAAAAGTTAAAACCAACATAAAAATGTAAAATGTAAAAGAAATATGTGGAGACACAAATAATTAGAAAATGCTGACTGACTACTGACTAGCTTAGACTTAGACAGTTAGACCCCTCCCTCGTGTAAGGTTGGAGATTTAGCATAAATTTGGTTGATGTTATATTATAGCTTGAGAAAGCAAAGGTACATCTAGATTGATGCAAAGTGAAATAAAAGCTTAATTATTAATATGAGAAATATTCCCAAATATATGCTTTAATGTAACATGAATAAATACAGTAAGTACATTTAAATACGTAAAAAAAGGGTAAAATATTACCAACTCACCATTTAATGTGGACTCTAACTAGCAAAGAAAACTATTACAGGGTCGGGGGTGAAGCATACTACATGGTCGATTAATGTTGTCGAGCACCCGTCCCGCATGGTATGTACTCTAATTTATATTGTATTTTGTGTCTTCCTTTTTAATCATAAATAGTTGGATAGCCATGTGAATGCTATGAAATCTATGGCTTTAATAAGCATGTAGGTTTTGTTTTTACCTGTTTGTTTTGTAAATTTGGTTTTGTTTTGTTGGAACTTGGTTGTATGGGCTGATATATTACTGGGATCAAATTTGTTTGTTTGTGGGTGCATACACTAGAAGACGTCAAGTCGATAATTTATTGGAACCAGTGGCAAAAAAAGAATTCGGGTTTGTGCTGGTGGTACAAGGAAATTGATAATTTATTGCTTTTAGCTACTTGTCTATGCCCGTCTCTTAGTTCAGGTTATTAAAACAATATGGACTCGGTAATTGCTTTTAGCTACTTGTGTGATTGTGTTTGCTTGCCAGATATACTATTTTTTGTTGTTTAGGAACAAAAAGAATGCCCAGAACTAGTCTGCTTGAGAACAAACAAGAGTATTAACAGATATAATTTGGTCCAAGTATGAAGAATCTGTACTGTGTGACGAGGGACTGGAATACATTTGAATTAAAAAAAAAGTAGGAATAATAGGAAAGTATGAGGTGAAATTCATGTCTTGATTCATTTGTTCACATTGCTTTTTCAATGTTTATGCAACTGTAAGTTTGCTCTATTTTATCATTGTTTATGCAACTTGGTTCGGTTCTTCTGGTGGTTTGGCTTATGGCCCCATTTCACGTTTTGGATTAATTTTTGAAAAACCTCTAAGCTCTTAACTTTAAAGTAACCGACAATATTTTAAATATAAAAAAACTAACAAAAACATCCAATAGAAACAAATATAGTACAAAATCGTAACATTTTGATATTTTTATATTGTCTCCTAAATTTATATTTGCAATTTTTTTTGAATAAATTGCTCCACACATAAAGTACGGGATGGTTATATGAGTTTATGGGGGAAAAACATTAGTTTTGTATGAATGCTAATTAAGTTAAATTATTATTTTGATGATTGTAGATTCAGACATATGGTCCTCATGTTGATTATTCAGATGTATTAATTTGTAAGTACTCACACCACCTCCAGTACTACCGGTGAGAGTCGTGTATGGATTGATCAAATAGCTGAGACTACATATGTAAGTATCATGGTTAATGTTAATTAAATTGAATTGTGTATTGATTATGTAAAGTGTTTTAATTTACTATTGTGTTTTTATGACGGAATGCCTATAGGGAGCGTAAGGAGTGTGCTGGGCAATTTGATGTGAACGCATGGAAATCTGACGTTTCTTATCAGGGACGTATGAAGAGGGGTGAAGGACTATACGAGCTAGGCGAGCATGGGGATGCCTTATTTCCATCTTCTTCTCAAGATTAACCATTTTCTGCAGAATCTCATAAATCCACTCCAGCTGTCATGGAAGAGTTACAAGCTATAATGGCTCGCCAAGACCAAAGCATGGCTGAGCAAGCACGGACCATGGGTGATCAGTAACATGCCTTGATTGAGAGCCAACAAGCTTTAGCTGCCCAAGCAAAAATGATGGCCGAGATAAAGGCACATATGGAAGCATTCATGAACAACCGATCGGCCTCCTCGTCACCTAGTACTCCCTCCCCTTCTTCCTTTATGCGAGATATGTTTCCACCCCCATAGTTTGGACAAATACTACTTTGTTAAGGATATGTTAACAATTTTTGTTAAGGGAATGTTGTTATGATGACATTTGATGTTAACGGTATGTAATAGTTAGGGATTGATGTTTTTGTATCTTTTGAATGTTTTATGTTTTTGGAATTCGATCTCCTTCCTTTATACAATGTGTTAAATCAGGTACCCTTTTTTTTTTTTTTTTAAAGGTTGGAGGGGACATAGACCGTACCCCAACCCTTAATTTTTTTTTTAATGCCTTGAAAGGCTACAATTATATATAGATGATGCCTTTGGTGTGGCTCGAACAAATGGTGCCTCTGGTGAGGCTTTGAACACCCGACCTCTTGAGAGTAGTTAAGTCCTGTGGTGCCTCGGTAGGGTTTGAATACTCAACCTCTCCGTTAAGATAATTGAGTAGCTAAATGGGGCCTTTGGATAAGGCTTTTAACAACAACGATGCCTCTGAAGAGGCTTGAACACCCGACCTCTCTACTGAGAGTTGTAAAGTTCAGGGTGTCTCTAGTGAGACTCGAACACCCAACCTCTCCGTTAGGAGAAGTGAGCAGTACCAGTTGAGCTAGAGCTCGTTGGTGTTAAATCAGGTACCCAAAACGACAAAGTTTTCATAATTTTTTTACATTTTTTTGCAAATATTTTTAAATATTACTGACGGAAACTGGGATTGTTGAATAGGTTTCAAAATTTTAATACTGACAGACAATACCGTCGGTAATTTTCTTTTTAGACGGAAACGGTAATTACTGACTGAATATAAAATCACTGACGGAAATTACTGACGGAATATTCTGTCAGTAATTACTGATGAAATTAGTATTTCCGTCGGTAATTACCGTCGGAAAATCAGCCCCGACAGCAATTACCGACAACGTTTTACTAACGAAATTCTTCGTCGGTGTTCAGTCGGTAATGGACTTTTACCGACGGAAAATATATTTTATCGAAGGAAATGGTCAGTCGGTAATCACTGTTTATCCAATAGTGGTAGAACTCATGGACAATAGTGGGGAACATCATAGCCTATATGAACTTGTTCCAACACTAAGTATGAAACAAGAACGGGAGACAGAATTCACAAAGAAGACTGTAAAGGGAAAAAGAAAACTCACTTTCCAAACACAAAGTAAGGAAACAATAACACAACACATGCAATCAACCATCGGTGTCAAAATTCAAAATTTTTATAACACGTTTCAAATTTTAACACAGGTAAGCATTTTGTAATCATATCTGCATAATTATACTGAGATGTAATTTTTTCAAGTACTATAAAACTTTTTCCAATCAAGTCTCTCACGTAATGAAAACAAACATCTATATGTTTAGTTCTATAATGAAAAACAGGGTTTTTGCAAAATTGAATTTCGTACTAACTATCATAATAAACCACAACGTTATCCTTTAAAAATAAATTTCAGTTATTAATCCTTTCAACCAAGTCGGTTCTTTAAAAGCTTCAGCTATAGCAACATATTAATACTCGGTAGTAGATAATGCAACAATGGGTTGTAATTGAGATTTCCAACTAACACATGAAGCACACAAAGTGAACACATAAGAGGTAGTAGACTTCCTACTATCTCTATCATTAGCATAGTTAGAATCTATGTAACCTTTCAATTTAACACATTTATTGCATTTGGAAAATTTCAAGCCATAATTCACAGAATATCCAAGATATTCAATAAGTCATTTGACCGCTTCCCAATGAGGCATACCAAGGTTGGATATGTATCTACTCAAGAAACTAATAGCGTAAGCTATATCATGTCTAATGCTAACCATAAGATACATAATAGAACCAATTGCATTAGAATAAGATACTTTCTCTATTTGTTTTCGATCAAAATCAGTTTGGGAAGCCTGATTTTTACTAAGGATGAAATGTCCTCCTAAACGCACATCGATAGATCTGTTTGCATCCTCCATCCTAAATTTACTCAAAATCTTTTGTACATAAAAAATTTGATTAAGAGAAATAGTGGAGTTCTTTTTATCCCTAACATTGTTCATTCCCAAAAATCTTTTTAGCATCTCCTAGATCTTTCATGTCAAAATTCGCACTAAGACAATTTTACACATTTTCAATTGATTTAATACAAGTACTGATAATTAGCATATCATCAACATAAATCAATAGGAACACATGAGTAGAAGAGTTGACTTTAAAATACAGGTAATGATCATAAGAGCTACAAGTGAATTTCAAAGACAACATACACATATCAAACTTCTTGTTCCACATTGTAGGAGATTGTTTCAAACCATACAAAGATTTTTTCAATAAACACATATAGTCGGGATTTCTCTTATCAATAAAGCCTTCGAGTTGTTTCATGTAAATTTTTCCATCCAAGTCACCATGTAAAAGCGCAGTTTTCACATCCATTTATTTTAATTCCTAATTAAACTGAGTAACTAAAGCAAACATGACTCTTACCGTAGTAAATTTGACAACCGAAGCAAAAAATTTGTAATATATCCCCCCCTTTTGAGTAAACCCTTTAGCAACTAAACGCGCTTGAAATCTAACAGTCTCATTCTCGGTCTTAACCTTAAACAACCATTTGCAAGCAACAAGAGAGTATGTTTTAGGTTTAGGGACCAATGTCCATATATGCTTTGTTAACATGCAACGAGTTCATTTCATCTTTCATAGCATTTAACCACTTAGCATAATGAGAACACTTTAAAGCATCATTGTAGGATTTAGGTTGATCACAATTCTCAAGAGATTCAAAAACACTAAACACAAAAGATGTCATTTGAAAATCATTAAGTCTAAACGGTTTCCTTATTTCCCGTCTAGGTCGATCCCTAGCAAGTTGGTAGTCATCTAGATTTTCTATTTCTGGGAATTGCTCATTCTCCATATTTTCATCATCTTCATTGTGTTCAATTTCAAAATGTTCATTCTCATGATCAATATCCACATTTTCAGTTCGCACATTAGCATCAATAACACGGGGTTGCTCCACCACAATTGGAGCCGGGGAGGGGGAACATCATCAACAGGTATAGGTTGAGCATGAATCAAGCAAGAAAATTCAAGTTCATCAAAGACAACATTTCTAATTATTATGATTTTAAAACCATGTTCCTCTTTCAACCAAAGTCTATACCTTTTCACACTTTACAGGTTCCCTAAAACACATACCTAGCAGTCCTAGGTTCAAGTTTTTCATGTTTTTGATGTGCATAAGTCGCACAACCGAACACCCTCATATGCAAGATATCAATCTCTTTGCCCGTAAAGACCGCTTCAAGGCATCTACCATGTAATGGCACGGAGGGGGACCTATTATTGATATAGGCGGTAGTCACAACTGCCTCTCCCCAAAACCTTTTGGAGAGACCCGAGGTATCAAGCATAGTCCTAACTCTTTCCAAAAGAGTCCTATTCATACACTCAACAACACCATTTTGTTGCGGGTTATAGGGAACAATTTTATATCGACCAATACCATTTATAGCACATAATTAATCAAACTCATGTTTACAGAATTCTAATCCATTATCGGTCCTAAGCATTTTGATTTTCATTCCTGTTTGATTTTCAACAAAAAATTTCCAATTTTTGAACTTTTCAAACGAATCAGATTTGTATCTCATTAAGAAAATCCAGACTTTTTGTGAAAAGTCATCAATTTTCATTTCCAAAAACACCCATTTTTTGCAAAATATCTAACCTTTTACTACTTATGTGACCTAGTCTCTTATGCCACAAACTCGTTTTTTCCTCTTTAACGACATTTGCATAAATATCATAATTAGACATAGGCCAAGCAGAGTAAACATGTAAATTTTGATGTTTTTCACATTTAGCAATAACCAAAGAACCCTTTAGTATTTCCATAACACCTTTTCCCCATTTACCTTCCAAGTCATCATCTTCCAATGAGTCATATGAAATCAAATTGCTACATAATTCAAGTACGTATCTCACATTTTTCAAAGTTAAAATATAACCAAAATTGCATTTCAAATCAATATCATCAATACCAAGTATTTGACATTTTTTTTATCGTTTGCTAAGGAAACAGAATCAACAACAACTTCTTTATAAGTAGTAAACAATGATTTCGGTGGTGACATGTGATAAGTGCAACCAGAATCTATAACACATTCACTAACACAAGCATTTGTTTACAACATTTTCACAAGAATGTCAAATACTTAGTAACCTAAACACATTGGCGGAATGTACAGAATTCACAACATTTTCACAAGAATCAGTAACCTAAACACATCGGTGGAAGTATCATTAATTACTCGAAGCTAAGTTGGAGTCATTTTGGTTTGGTTCGTGATTTTGATTTTTCTTTTTTGGATTAGGGCACTCCTTTCTAAAGTGACCCACTTCACCACAATTGTAGCAAGTTCTATGTCTTTGCCTAGAGTTCGACCTACTTTTGCTTCTCCCATTTTTTTCTTATCCCAATTTTGATTTTGATTTTGACATTGATTTTGATTTTGATGAGATTTTCCATTATTCTTATGGACTGGCCTACCCCTAATCATATTAATCTCATTTATACTAGACTTCCCCTTATTGACCTTTAAATCTAAATCCTTACTCTTTAATCCATTAATTATCGTATCAAGTGTAACTTGGTCTCTACCATATTTGATCGTAGACTTAACATCAGAGTAGGATTCTGGTATAACATTTAATAGGAGAATAAAAGTGTTGTTATCTATGTGCTCATCATCACATGTTTGCTTTATTTCTTAATTGAACTAACTTGGTAAAGACATTAATATTTTCTTTGATATCCTTATTGAGGTCTAATTTAAAATTAAAGAACTTTTCTAAGAGATATGTCTTATTTGGTAAGTTCTTCTCAAAATAAATTTTCTCAAGTTTATCCCATAAAAGTTTAGCTTGCAATTGTTTACCATATTTACGAATCACAGATTCAGACAAGTTCAAAATAATAGACGAGTACACACATTCATCAATTTCAAGCATATCATCTTCAGAAGTACTCTCTTTGAATTTTAGAGTTATAGCTTAAAACACTATTTCTTTTATCAAAATTCCTTCCGTCTTTTGTTGTCATATTGAAAAAGCAGTTTTTCCGTTGAAAGGTTCCAAATTATAACTATTAGCCATAACTATATGCACTAAGGAAAAACACAGATTTTAGTACACAATCAACAATAATCGAATAAACTATTTCTAGCAGACAAGGAAAACAATATATGGAAGCAAAAAACAGAGTAGGTAAATCACAATTAACAATAAGCAAAAGATACCAAAGCCACAACCCAATTTGGATTGAAGAAAGCTCCTCAAAACCTTTGATTCATTCCACCTATGCTCTGATACCCCTATAGAGAATTTAGGAATACTTACAGCACCAAAGTAAAGCAACACCAATATTTTGTTGCTGTGATTTTGCAACAGTATCTGTTAACACCAAATGGATAGAGTCTTTCCTTTGGTAGTAAACATACAATATACCAAAGTGTATTATAACCATCCAATTTAAATAACATTCATATAGCGCAAAGGTATAAATTGCAATAACATTGTTAGAACATAACAACACAATATAAGAATATGAAATAAGATTGAAAGTAACAAGAGTATCATCGGCCAAAAGGCCTAACTCAAATCTGTCTAGGGCTTATAATGCATAAGCTCAGATCCCCATAGCAATGCTATACACAAAGTATAGCAATCAGTCCAAACCAAGAGTTCACAAACCGATAGGGACGAATATACGATTCTAAGGGTTCCAAACACAGTGGATTGTCCAGCCCTCCAACAAGTAAACCCAACCCATAAATTCCCTAGCAAAAAAATCTCTATCACAATATCTCAAGCTCATATACACAAAGTGTTTCCCTCACAGAAGTCGGATCACAGAAGCAGGAACGGAAGGGGTTAGAGAGAGATATCGATAATCAGTGGTTTCTCTTGTGTAGCTTAAAGAAGGAGGCGAAGGGAGTATATATAGCAGCCATCAGTGAAGGGTTCATGTAATCAGAGCGAAGCATCCATCGATGAAGAAGGAATTGCCATGGCTGGGAGGAGCAGAGAAGGAAATCAACGCAAATTGGGGCTAAATGAGTGAGACCCCAAAAATACAACCAAAAGAGAGGCTGGTTGGACTAAAGGGAAGGTGAGTTTGGGCCTTGGGTTGTTGGGCTAGAGACATAAGTAGGCTGCCCAATTGATAAAGGGGCGAAGCCACTACCTACAGCTTCTTTCTTTTAGTATTCCCTACTAGCCTGCATATTGGTCTGAAAATATATCAATTTCACATCTGACAATTATCATTGGGTCTAGTGGATTTCTAATGATATATGCAACCATTAAAGACATATGCTCTATTAAAATAGTTCAAAAAAGAATTTGCCTATTTAGTAAAAAATAAAAAATAAAAAATACTTATTTTAGGACGGGTAAATTTGTAACAAAAGTTGGGTTCATTTAGAGATGTTAAAAGGGTCGAGAAACGTAGAATCAATCGTGCTAAATCGTAACTAAAAAGGATTAAAATCAAAAAACAATAACCTTATTAAATTTAAAACTTGTTCTATTAGGATCATAACCCTACAAAATTAGATTTATAGGACTAGGATCAATCCGATTAACCTATACATTTACCCGCACATTGCTCAATGGTCTTCCCACGTTAACTTGAAAAGACAGAATTGTGATCTAAAATAATATTGTTGTAGGAGAAAACAATTTCAATCCATTTTACTCCACTTCACCTAACATTTCTGAAGGATCAAACATACTAACAGTGATCTCAATTATTGTTGGAAAAAATAAAGTCAAATCTATTTTGTCCACTTCTGAAAGAAAGATCAATGATTTAAGATACCAACATGTGGATAGACCAATTACAAATATCGCTCTTCTTCTTTGCATCCCCCTAATTGCTTAATCATTAAAGAAAGAAAGAAAGATCAACCATTCCAGCTTGTTGACCCATTAATTGTCCATCTCGATCATGGTGAACTTGTCCTGATTATATTAGGAGACCGAAAAATATGAGATAATTAAAAACAAAACAAAAAAATCCTTGTTTATTTCACGTTTTGCAAAATTAATCATGTATTTTTATAATAATGATTAAAATCTTAAAATTGTAAAAAAATATTCTCTCGAATTTAAAATAAAAAATAGTGGATAGATTTAATATTTATTGGGATAAAATATGATAAAAATCTAAAAGCTTAATAACATTTTTTTTCTATTTTCTTATCTTATCTCTCTTAATATTATTTCACTTAAAAACGTCTAATATAAAAATAATTCTCTAAAAATATTTTCATAAAATCTATTTATGCGTAAGTTATTTAGATAAACTAATTTGGGATATAAATTTTGTTTTCAAAATAACACTTATTTGGCAGAATGATTTACTTGATGCAAAATACAATCGTCAGTAGATCAGTATTTGGCAGCAAATGCAAAGACCAAGATTGACTCATCAAAATCATTCTGCGATGGTATCCTATGTTGGAGGTTTTGACGTTGCAAATTTGTTTTCGTCTGATAAATGACTTCATATCCTTAGTGGGACATTGTTTAAAGTGAAAAAAACGCATAAAAAGCTTGATATGATCCTTGACGACATCATTGATGAGCATGTAAAGAATCTTGCCATAACCACGGGAGTTAAGGAAGATCTAGTTGGAGTTCTCTTGAGGCATAAGGAGAATGGTGGCCTAGAGCTCCCCATCTTATTTAACAATATCAAGGCCATTACTTTTGTAATCGTGTGCATAGTAGTTCTAACTATATAGTCTATATTCACAACTCTTTCATATTGTATGTATATATATATATATATATATATATATATATATATATATATATATATATATATACACACACACACACATGTTAGTGTGTGTGTGTATTTTATGTCACTTAACTCTTTTTTCTCTAAAACTAACAAAATATTTGTGCAATGCCAAGATGCTTACATAAATAGTAAATTGTGTACGGTCCTCCGATTCCTCAAAAAGATCATATTAGAAAAATTCAAAAAATAAAGTATATATTATTTTCATTGAAATTGTATTACAAACTTATTTGGTAGTGCCAAAAATGCTAATAATATATATGGATGGTAAAGTTGGGGGTTTATGGAAGATTGTAGCATACTTTTTAAAGATTTGAGTTTTCAAGTAATTGGCGATGTATATAAAATCTTAAACATGGTCAGTTAAAATGAACTTAAAATGGATCATTAGTTACACAAAAACAACTCAAACTTATGTTAAAAGGGAGAGAAAGGAAAAGAGATTAAAAAAAAAAAAAGAGTAAGAAAGGGGTAAAAAAAAAGGCAAGAAGTGACTTGTGAGTTGTCCTTGTGGCACTAGATAGATTAGATTAGTTTTTTTTCCATGTGCTTTCCATGTATTTTCAAATATTTTTTTAACCTTTCAAAATAATTGTCATTTTTTAAAAGAAAAAAAATTAAAAAGATATTTTTATCATTTTATCTTTACTTTTTCTAACTACTTTAATTATAACTACATGTTAAAGGACATTAAAGGAAACACACAATATACCAAATATTTATAATATAGTCAAATTTTTTTATACAGTATACCGAGTCAAAGAAAACAATTATTTTAAAATAGTAGTACTAGTTTTTAGTATTTTAAAATTTTATGATCATTGTTTTGATAATGTTAGATTTATTAGGTGATATTCATTATTAGTATATTTATATATGAAGTTTTAATGCTTGTTAATTAATAATGTTCTAATTTATATAAAAATTTGAAAAATATTGTAGATATATCTTAATTTCTAGGCTTTGCCTAGGCCCGACTAGACCCCGCATATGCGTCTTAGGCATTGGTACGATGCTTCGCGTCCACCTATTGACTTTTAGAGTATTGTCAAAAATAGCTATTTTTGGAACGGACCGATATTATTCTTATTATAATTATTATGATTATTATTATTATTATTATTATTATTATTTTCATTATTATTATTATTATTATTTTCATCATCATCATCCTTCAGGATATTTCAATGACTTAATTAATGCCTTTAATAAAAAGAGGAGTGAGTCCTTCTTTTGCCTCGTACCTTCTTCCAGTTCACTTTGATCTCAATAATGGAGGTCTTCTCTTTCAATTACAGTTCCCTCGTCATCCCTTTTCTCTTCCTCCTACTCTTATTCATACAAATATCTAGATCAATAATAAACACTAAAACAACTCATAAGATACTTCCCCCAGGGCCATGGAAGCTTCCTCTCATAGGAAGTTTGCATCACTTGGTGGGTTCACAACCACATCATGCTCTAAGGGCTTTAGCCAAGAAACATGGACCCATCATCCATCTCCAACTCGGTGAAGTACCTACCGTTGTCATATCATCCCCTCGACTCGCCAAAGAGGTTCTCAAGATCCATGACCTTGCCATGGCAAATAGGCCAGAATTTCTTGCTGCCAAGATTGTCTTTTACGAGGCTGCAGACCTCGCCTTAGCTCCTTACGGTAATTATTGGAAGCAAATGCACAAAATTTGCATCTTAGAACTTTTGAGTGCAAAAAAGGTGCGGTCGTTTAGCACCTTACGTGAAGAAGAGGTATTGCGTTTTATTGAGTCCATTCGGTCATCCTCTCAATCACCAATAAATATAGGTCGAATGATTTACTCGTTGCAAAATACAATTGCTTGCAAAGCAGTATTTGGTAGCAAATGCAAAGACCAAGATGGAGTTATCGACCTCATCCTGGAGATTGGGTCATTTCTTACAGGTTTTGATCCTGCTGATTTGTTTCCGTCATTTAAATTGCTTCATACCCTTACTGGGGCGATGTCTAAAGTGAAAAAAGTACACCAAAAGCTTGATCTAGTTCTTGAAGACATTATTGATGATCATAGAAAGAATTTGGGCACAACCAAAGGAATATTTGAGGAAGATCTAGTTGATGTTCTCTTGAGGCTTACGATCGACGGTGGCCTAGAGTTCCCCATCACAGTTAACAACATCAAGGCCATTACCCTGGTACGTACGTAACTACTTGCTATATATCTTGATTTGGCTTTGACTTTTCTTGGCTATCTAGATTTAACTTTGACCAACTATTTATGAAAATTTACTTTGGCCTGAATTTTTTTTTCTCCAAGGGGGCATGGGAAGGGATCGAAGTTTAGACCTTACACTTATCCTGAAATAGACTTATTCCATTTTTTTATTTTTTAAATCTTTTTTTATTTTTTCCTCGAAAATGAGAATGGATCGAAATGAGACTGCCTCTACCACCACCCTTTTGAGATATTTCATTGGTCCCAAACAAAAGCTTGAAAATCTGGATTATCAAGTAATAGACCTTCTATGCACATGCCGAAATTAAGCAGTTTACTCTTGTCAGTCAATTGTAGTATTTTGGGTGTAATTGTGATTTGGGTTTTTAGTATTTATATATATCACAGTGGATCATTAGTTACAAAATGATAACTCAAACTTACGTTCAAGGAGGAGGTTCCAAATACACGTTTATTTCGCAAATTAGATATATCTTTCTTTTCAAATCTCACTTCTTAAACTTGGATTGTGTAGGATATGTTTTCTGCAGGAACTGAAACAACGTCAACAACAATAGAATGGGCAATGTCTGAAATGATAAGGAATCCAAGAGTAATGGAGAAAGCACAAGCCGAATTGAGAAAAGACTTGAAGGGAAAGAAACTGATACATGAGAATGATCTTCACGAATCTAGTTACCTAAAGTTAGTGATTAAAGAAACTCTACGATTGCGTAACCCTTTTGCTTTGCTATTCCCACGACAATGCCGAGAGGAGTGTGAGATTGATGGTTACACAATACCAGTAAAAACCAACATCATTGTGAATTTCTCAGCCATAGCAAGAGATCCTGACTATTGGTATGATCCCGATAGCTTTTCACCCGAGAGATTTGAAAACTCTTCCCTAGATTTCAAAGGAACTAACTTTGAGTTTATTCCATTTGGGGCGGGAAGGAGAATGTGCCCAGGCATTTCTTTTGCCATGGCTAGTGCTGAGCTTATTCTTTCTCAACTTCTTTACCACTTTGATTGGAAACTTCCAAATGGGATGAAGCCTGAAGATCTTGACATGAGTGAGATCTTTGGAACCACTGTTAGAAGAAAGAATAGCTTGTTTTTGGTTGCAACTCCTTATTCCTCACTCTAATGTTCGGATCGAGTACAGATTCTAATTAATGGATGTAATGAACTTTGAACTACAATAAACAAAGGGTTTACTATTTGTTGAATTGAATATCATGTCATCTAAGTATATTTTTTATCATTTTCATTTCTCTTTTCCTACTCAACCTCATAAGAAATTTCACAAAGATGAAATACAATTACCTGTAATACACCCAAAATTTCTTTAATAAAATAAAATAAAATAAATTTCATTATGGACTTACTTACATTTAGGGCTTGCTTAAATAATTGGGCCTAGTATGCTTAAAATAAAAATGGCTTAATGTGTATCATCTTGCCTATTATGAAGTTTCGGCTTGACCCATCAAATTTGAGTTTCTTTAACTAATAAAAAGAATAATTATACTAACTTAATAATAATCATAATAATAATAAGGTTAATAATAATATTCATGGGAAGAACCGGCAGTCAACCATGTATCTAGAGAGAGGGAACAACGATCGGGAATTAGAAAAATCCATCCTAACCGAGAAAGAGATTCAATTAACGGAGAAGGTGAACCAATGTTGAAAGGCTATATAGAGGGTTGAAGTACATGGGTGTCTTCATCCGAAATTGGAAATTTTGAATAGAAAGAGCGGTCTACAGAGCGGGGGAGCACAACCGAAGAAGAAGATTTCTAGATCTTTGTTAAAAGATTAAGAGAAGAACTCAAAATTTATCTGGGAATGGTAAACTGATATCAATAAAAAGCATTTATGGGTCAATTGGGTGGGAGATTGTTGTAGAAGAAGTTAATAAAATAACAGAGGGAGTAGCAAATTTTGGAGTGAACAGGGGTTCTCGCATATACTCTCTTTGGAGTATGTGTGTGTGGGTGTTGGGTTTTCACATGAAAAGAGAGGGATTTTGAAATTTTTAAAAACAGAAAAAGATGAAGAAAAAAAATATATAGAGAATAATCTGTAAGGTGGGAGAAATATCTTGACTGTGTGTGTAAGTGTTCAAAGAAAAGAAAAAAAAAAGAAAAATAATGGGAACACGATAGAGAAAGAAAAGAGAAGAATGTCCATGAAGAGTTGAGGGAGATGGGTGCTGGTTTGTCTTGCTGTGAACCGAAGAGAAAAAAAAAACAAAATAGAAAAGGGGGGAAGAAATGCATGTGCTAGAGAATAAAACAAAAAAAGGGAGTCAATAGGGATTAGACTAGTGAGGGTGTTATTTGATTTATTACATGAGTATTCATACTTAGGGTGTTATTTGATTTATTACATGAGTATTCATACTTTATTTTTTTGGTTGGTATTAAATGAGTAGTGTACTACCATTCCAGTAATAGGTAAAAAGTCATTACAAACATAAAGAAAAGTGAGGGAGTTTATGGAGGCATTGATCAAATCAAATCAAGGAAGTAAGGAACCACTTTATTATTATTTTTTATTTTGACCATGGTAGGTAATTGATGACATGAATAACAGAAGGATTGGAGTAAATAGTACGTAAACCTTAAAAAGAGATTCTATAACAAGGTCAAATGTACTAAAAATTTAGATTTATTTGAAGATAACAAATCTTTGAATATTTAGTTACATAATTAAGTTTTATTTTGGAATTTAGATCGAGACAACCAAACGTAAGGTGATCGCTCGTGTTTTGGACTTGTCTTCACTAAGCTAATCAGGTAAGGGATTATACATCTTTTAGATATTTGAATTCTTTATTCCAAATTAATAGGCTTCTGTTAATTCTTTGACATTTACCTTTCTTTGAAACGTGTACCAACTTTGAGTTGGAATTTGAATTTGAATTCCGTCGTATCTGTTCTATTGTTCTTTAAATTGTAAATCTCATTATATATCTCACGAATATTTAAATTTCTAGTGAGATATTTTTGTGAAACCAAATTATCGTTGGTATATTATTTTGTTGAAATCTTACTATGATTACTAAGTTGAATAACCGTCTACTGTGATAAAATAGCATTTTGATTTTGATATTTGATTGTGAATTATGCCACCTGGCCCGTGGCTTGGTTATCCGGACATACCATTGTGAACTGTTATTATCATTATATTGTGAATCCTTGTTTAAAAGAAGCCATGAGACCGCTTATGTGATCATGGTATCCACGGGTTGGTCGTCGTCTCCAACTGGTATGGGACAATTGGCGACGATTAGACCTCTCGCAAATGCTTTTGTATCTCTATCTTTCATATATGAAATCTCGAATTCTTTTGTGACATTACGAAATGTGAAGCGCATCATTTTATTATGATATTTCTGAATGTGAACTATTTTGAATATTGATTCCTTTTTGAATAATTTCTTTTTGATAAACTCTTCCCTAGAATTCGGGGGAATTGTATATAATCTTATTAGGCATTGTTCGCTCATTCCTTCTAAATCTTTTTCCTTCAAGGTTTTAAGTAAGTTGGATATCATCAAGGACGACTTGAAGATTTATCTTTTGAATTATCTCGTTTTAATTTATTGGACAAGGATTTGGTTTAGCCTTTTTTGAACTACAAATTAGTTTAATTCTGCTTTCAAATTGAAATAAGTTCTCTATGATTTTATTTAATTAATAGTCTTTAAGAGATGATTTTGGAAATATTTTGATTTAGTATTTGTATTAGTAACGTGTCCAAGATTTTGGGAATATAAATTGGTAGGAAAATTTTGGGGCGTTACAGTTGGTATCAGAGCTCCTAGGTTATGATCTTGCAGGGGAGAAATCTGTTAGTCTACGTACAGTACATGGAAAACAATAATTAAATCAAAATACAGAATTTAAATCAATAGATAAGTTACTACTTTGTCTTCTAAGTCTGTAGGTAGACTTCAAGTCTACAGGTAGACTTCAGGTCTGCTGGTGGACTTTAAGTCTACTGGTGGACTTCAGGTCTGCTGGTGGACTTCAAGTCTGTTGGTGGCTCTCAAATCAGCTGGTGACTTCAAGTCTGCTGGTGGACTTCAAGTCTGCTGGTGAACTTCAGGTTTCTTTGGTGGGTCAAGTCTCTTGGTGTACTTCAGTCCGCTGTGTGTCCGAATAGGACTGCAATTGTAGAACGAAGTCTACTGGTTCGAGGCGTGTGAGGTTCCGGGCGTGCCCCGCGCCTCGCCCGCGCCTGTTAGGGGTGGCGTGCGTGCGGATCGCGAGACACCACTGCTCTCGTTCCACCCTCCCTTGTTTAGGGGAAGACGAAATCCAAAGTGCGAGAGGAGTGTTGTCTATGTTAGCACGTTGGAATGTGCCTCGGTTGCCTTAAGTGGATTTTGTATCCAAAATGGGAACTAAAGGTTTCCTCGATCATGTCAGGTTATCCCTTATTTCGGGGATAACAGGATATGGGAATGCATTACCTTTCCATTCTCATTCTCTCATTTTATCTTTCAGGAGAAAATAGAGAAGTGCAAGAAAAGATATTGCGACGCCCCCACTTATGGATTTATTAAAATAGCCTTATGGCCCAATCAGATCGCTATGGGAGCTATGGGTTTCCCGCATCAAGTTATCCCTTGTTTAGGAGATACCAGGATATGGGAATACATCACCCCTCCATTCCCGTATCTCCCTTTTTTAGGGGAGAACAGGAAAGTGCAAAGAGGGAATGTTGCGAGGCCCCATTGGATCTGAAAGTTTTTAGAGTCGCCACCTTTATTTTAAGGCAAAAATAAAGGAAAACCAGAAAAGAAAACCAAAGATTTTAGAAAGCGGGTTCGGGGGCTAAGTTACGAGTTGGGAAGGTGCTAGGCACCCAACTCGCCCTTTCGGTCTCAAAACGTTTTTGGCTGAAATATGCTCATTGTTATATTTATCTAGCAAATAAATAAGGTCTTATTTTGACAAGGGAAATTTAAACAGATACATTCGTGGCTACATTATTTACGGACTCGCAGCCGCCTCCTTCCAATAATTACAAACATATTTAAGAATATTTGGTCATTATAACGGCTCTTTTACATAATATTTCCTAATCTAATCCGGGCAGCACAACGGCTTATATTGGCTACATTGCACCAGATTTAAATAACAATTTTTTTTGAAAATAAATAAAAAGAAAAAAATACAAATGAAATAAAAATACGCTCTTAAAGGTATTACCTTTTAGAGCGGTGGTGTGCTCGCTCTGTCCTCCTCGGGAGAGGGAGTCTTTTTGCTGTTGTTGTTGTTGTGTGTGTGTGTTGTTGTGTTGATTTTTGAAGTGTGGGCTTATCAACTCGGGCAGAGTGACAGCTTTATTTGGGTATGTTTTGGCCTTTTTGGTTGGGCGGAACCTAGACTTAATTTATTGACTTTTCAGCTCGTTACTCGGGCAAAGTAACGGCTTACTTTGGGATTTTTGGACAGGGGTTTGGAGGTGGATACCTAACAACTAGGCTAGGGATCGCTTATAACCTATGGGTTTTTGATTTGGCAGAGTTTGGACGGGGTTTGGAGATTATAGGGGCTTCCACTCACCTATCTCGCACCTCTCGTACTAAGTGTATCGGAGAAAACGAAGCAGAGCTTCGTTGCGATCAAAAATCGCGGATGAAAAATTGTGCGTAAACTGGGAGCCGGGGCCTCCTATTTATAGTAGTGGAGAGGGACGCGGCTGGAATTTCTGAATTTCTTTCCCGTGCATTGGCCGCTTGTACCTTGCGCTTGAAGACTTGTACTATTTCTTTGTGAGAGAGATGAACAGAAGGATGCTTGGTGCGGCCAAGCCTATGCTTGGTGCGGCACCAAGCTCTTCACTGGCGGCACCAAGCCCCTTTGAAAGTTTGAAAATTTTGCACTTTAGCCCTTGTAGTTCACTGTTTCGCGCATCCTGCTTTTCCTTTCTCATTTTTGACTTCTGCAACTTGACATTTGTTAAGTTTTAACAGTTCTTGATATTTTATGTCAATCACATACCAGGGGTACGAAATTGGGGTGTCTACAGAGCCCCTCAACGATGGAGTTTACAGGTAACCTTACGGCTTACTAAGTAGACAAACATCGTTGATTAAACAAGAGACTCTCCAATTTCGTTCATTTAAGAACGGGAATATGCAATTGGTAGCAGTTATAATGCACAGGAACATGCTATCCAAACTCTATAACCTAGACATTTTTAGTCGGTTATAAAAAGTTATCGAAGTTTGAAGCAGATGTGAATGTGCCAACGGAAAAAGATTTTTGTGTTTTCGAAAAAGCCGTATTCTTCCGGTCCGAAACCGTTGTCAAATACGGTATGAAGATTTGAATGTTTTTCTATTACCACCTTTCAACCGGTCAATACCTTGTAGTTGAAACGTGTTAAGAAAAATTTTCTAATTATGTCTGGGCCTTGATCGTTGTCTTGTTTCCAGACATAATCCGAAAACTTTCAAATATCAGAAAATTGTGCTTGACTAAAAATATGTCGCCGATCACTGCGAATTGCTTTTCTGTTACCACAATTTCAACCGGTCAATACCTCGTCATTGAAATGTGTTAAGAAGAATTTTCTAGGTATGTCTGGGCCTTGATCGCTGTCTTGTTTCAGACATAGCCGAAAATTTTCGGATATCCGAAAATTGTGCTCAACTAAAGATTCGTCGCCTAGCACGGCGAATTGATCATTCTTCAAGTATTTTCGAAAATTGTGAAGTGGAAAATATTCTTTTTCCTTCCTCTTTTTTCTTTTCCCTGTTTTTTTTTGTGTGTTTTTGAAATATTCTTCTTTTTTTTGTGTTTTTGAAATATTCTTCTTTTTCTTGTTTTTTTTTTTGAAATATTCCTCTTTTTTTTGTGTTTTTGAAATATTCCTCTTTTTTTTCTTTTTTTATATTTTTGAAATCAAAACTCAATTTAAAAGAGAGTTCTTTTTTATTTTGAAAAACAAAGCAAAGTTTTTTTTTTCAAACAAATTTTCAAATTTTCCTAGAAAAGGAAATTATTCTAGAGTTAGGGTAAAATCATGCGACTTATCTTTTGGGTGATTCGAATTGTCATTTTGCCACTCTTCTTTGAATTTATTTTTTTTTTTTTTTATGATTGTGATGGTCGGACCTCTTGATGTGGGCGCCTCACGTATCCTTTTCAAGGAATCGGACCAAACGTAGTTCGGCACGATCTTTGAAATTTATTCTTGCTTCTTCTTTTTTTCTTTTGATTTTTCTTTTCTTTTGATCTGCTAGGGATGTTATTTTCTTTGCCCTTTGGTGAATGGTCGCAAATTTTGGTTAACAAGACTAACTCTTTTAACTTTCTGTTAGGCTCAGGGACCATTGTGAGAACTTTGAAACTCGAGGACCAGAGTGCTGCAGCTGCAAACTTTGGAGGGGGAAAAGGGAAATTTCCCTTTTTCCTCCCTTATATGGACGGGAGTTTGAGAGAAAGGGGCTACTGCTCCTCTTTCTCTTTTCTTCATCTTTCATTTCTGCTGCTTCGTTGCCATAGCCACTGCCTTCTCTCTTTTCTTTTCTTTTTCTCCATTTTTGCTCGTTTTCTCGATTTTCTTCCGCCAATTTCAGTGTTTTACTTAGCAGATGGCTTCTTCTTCACGATCCAGGAAGGGAAAAGCACCGATGCGCCCAGAATCTGGTGGTAGGAGGAGAGAACCTCCTAGCTTGGTTCGGAATCGGCTCAATCATACGTACTCCACGGATGATTGGGGCAACCTTCAGCGAGATCGGGACACCCACGTGTCCAATCTTTCCCTAACCACTGTAAGATTTTTCTTTTCAAGCAATTCTCCTGGCTATTTCTCAGATCTGCTAAATTCCTGCACTGTTTGGGACTTTTGGAGCACTCTTGACTTTGTTAGTGATGCATATGCATGTCCTATTTATGCCTAAATGATGTAATTGAGTGATAATGTATGTAATTTCTGTGATTTATTTTTGCGATGCATGATTTGAAATAGTGATCACTATTTGACCCTACTATGCATGATTTATGTTCTAAATGCAAATGGGGCTATATGATGCATGTTTTACACTAAATCACATTTTTGCATGCAATAGAATCGCGAAACGGAATATTCGGAGTACAAATTTAATTTTTCCGAGATGATGCATGAATTTTTCACATTTTATTATGCACATGACAAAAGCAGTTATAATATGTACGTTAAGATGCAAAATTAATTATATATATGAATTACTTTTTTTTTTTTTATGTTTGTTGTTTTTTTTTTATTTATGGATTTTTTTATGTAAATTTTGAAAAAGAATGATTTTTATGTACATGTAAATTTATACACATGTATGAAAATAGTATGTGACCATTTAAAGAATTATTTTTTTCTTTTCTCTTTTTTTTTTATGAACAAGTTTTTTTTTTTTTGCTTTTCTGTAAAAGAAACTTGTACAAACATTATGATATAATGCAATATAGTGTATATGATGCAGTATGTTACACATGCGAAAATAAATTCACGCAGAAAATAAAACTATATATGCCAAACATCTAAAATGTAATGGCACGCTGTACTCTGAAAAAGGGATTTTTAAGAATACACCTTTGGATAAGAGCGGGCTTTTCGGGTGATATCGGAATGGGGAAAGTGGCCGAATCTCTTACTTATTCGGTGCGTTGTGCCTGTTGAATCCGTGGTTGTAGCCTTCTTTTATAGGTTTTTTTTTTTCGCGATCAGACGCATCAGTAGACGATGGCTGGAGCCTAAATATCATGGTACAAGGCAGCACCTCTATCCGGGATAATGGGGACATTGATGATGACGATGAGGACAACTTACGGGGCTCTCATTTGATGAGTCTAGGGTTTCTTGCCGCCTCGCTTGAAAAGAGTATATGGGCCACGCAAGTGGGCCTTGGCCGGCGATGGACTGCTTCGGGGCTATGGCTACAAGAAAAGGATTGTTTCTGGGGGGAAAACAACGGGGGTATAGGCAGTATATAGATATGTACAAATGCAAGTAATGTGTAATATAAATGTCTTAATCAGTATTCCTAAGTTGTACCTTAGGACCTGTAAAATTTATATTTTAGTGTCTTAATGTGAGCTGCTTTGTCGTGGTTTTTCTCTTTTGCGATCGAGTCTCGATGTGTTGAAGGCCGGAGGTATGCGATGGCTTCAAATAATGCCTTCCCTCTCCTTTTATTATTTTTTCTTCATTTTTTTTATTTTTTTTTATGCTCTAACTTTTGCCTAGGCCGCCCTTTCGGGTTTTCAACCTAGCGAGCTCTTATATATATATATATATATATATATATATATATATATATATATATATATATATATATATATATATATATATATATATATCTCTAATTTTTGCCTAGACCTCCTTTTCGGGTTTTCAGCCTAGCGAGCTTTTTTTTATTATTTTTTTTATATTTTATTTTTTAATTTTTTTATGCCCTAATTTTTGCCTAGACCGCCCTTCGGGTTTTCCTAGCTGGCCGAAACGGAGAAGGGAAGCATCATGACAGGATGGCTCAAGGCGTAGTACCTTTTGAGCTTGTCGAGGTTGAAGTGGTTGGACAAGGTCTTCCCGATCCCGGTTCGTGAGAAGCCACGACACCTCCCGATCGGATCTCCTTAACGATGTATGGTCCCATCCAGTGGAGACTTCCATTTTCCCCCTAGTGTCAATATAACTAGGGGGTTTTTCTCGAAGCACAAGGTCTCCGACTTGAATATCTCGACCTTTGACTTTTTTTTTTTATTAAAGGCTCGGGCGATACGCCTTTGATATGCCCCGTATGCTCAAGGCTAACAGTCGTTCATCAATTAGGGCCTTCTTGCACCGCCCTTTCGACCCGCCAATTTCACTGCTATATCAGCTTCCATCATCACTCTCAATGATGGAATTTCCACCTCTATTGGTAGTACCGCTTCCATGCCATATGCTTTGAAAGTAAGGGTAGCCCCCTGGGTGTCGAATCGGATCGACGGTAGCCCCTGCAGAGGGCTAGTGGTAATTTTTTCTCGCCAGCTCTTCCCCAGACGCCCATTTTTCTCGATGATATTCTCGAGGGTTTTTATTGGTACGCTTCAACGGCACCATTGGCTTGTGGCCGGTAGGGGAGGATTTGTGTCTATGGATTTTGAACTCGTCCAGCAGACGGTTCACGTCCCCTTCAAAATAAGAGCCGTTGTCGGAATGATCTCGAAAAGGCACCCGTATCGGTATATGATATTGGCCTTAATGAAATCGGACACCTTTCGGGCATTTAAGACCTTGTAGGAAAAGCTTCTTCTACCCACTTTGTGAAGTAATCGTAATCGAGACTACTAAGACATATTCATGGCCATTGGATCGCCGGGTGAATTTGGCCTATGGCGTCGATACCCCATGTTGAGAAGGGCGGGGGATGTGGAGTTGTATAGGACGGGGGCACATGCCGTAGATTGGCAAAGCGCTGACATTTGTCGCAATGTCGCACTCCACCGAATACGCCGCTTCGAGCGCAATCAGTACCTGCCGGATGACTTTCTTTGATAGCATATGGCCGCTCATCATGGGGCCCATGTACCACCATGTAGTTGATCCATAATTTGCTCGCCTTTAGCCCGATTGACACATAGTAAGTCGAGGCCTTGATAAGGTCTCTTTACAGTGCCGCCACCGCCGAGTACGAATTGGGAGGCCCATCTTCTGGGAGACTCTTCCCTTTGTCTAACCAGGATAAAGATTTTCTCGAGCAGATTTAAGATGTCGATACCGTGGCTCGTGATCCGCTTCGTGGTCATGATTTTGAAACAAGATGACGGAGTGACCTTCTTCCCGACTATGAATGGTCGGACTTTAGTTTCACTGAATTGACTAGTGACGCCAGAGTGGCAGTGGCACATGAATTGATTCCTATCTCGTGGCAAGTAATGGAACGAGATAGAACCAAATCGGGCGGCGATCGTTATTAACTTGGCATGATAGAGTCAAACCGAGATCCCTGGTCTTCCATCTTCCTTCGACTTGATTTATGATCAGGCCGAGTCTCCTGAGACTTCGAGATCTTTAGCTCCCTTTGAGAGCTTCTTCTAGGCCAAAGAATACAAAGCTTCATACTCCGTCAGATATTTGAACATTCGAACTCCAACCTTATAGCCAGCCTGAGTATGAGAGTCGCTTGATCGACATTAAGATTCCTATGCCAAAGCCTCTTTTGTTAGCGGCCCGCAAAGAAAACATCCAACGTGTCCCGGTCAAGGATTTCCGTGATACCTTCTGGGAAACCGGCTCGCTGCATCTTCTGGCTTCAGAGGTAGATCGCCTAAGTGGTTCGCAATGACGCTTCCTTTGATAGACTTGAGAGTGACATAGGTTATGTCAAACTCATTAAGAAGAAAGGACCACTGGCCGCCCGCTGATGCTGATGGCTTACCGAAGATGTATTTGATAGGGTCCATCCCGATATGAGCTTGATGGACCTTCCTCGAGATAGGTTTTGAGCCTCCAGTGGCCTGCACTAGGCCGGCAGTTTTTCCAAGGCCGAATAATTTAGCTCGCTCTCTTGTAGCTTCCTACTTATGAAATATATGGCATTTTCAATGTAGGAATCTTCTTTTCCGGGCGAGCATAGCCCCTACCGATGTGTCTCGGACGTTAAGTATATGAGGAGAGGTTTATGTGTATGAGGAGCTAGCAATGGGATTGGTAAGGTAGGCTTTATTTTTCGGCTAGCCGCACTTCAGGCCCCGCACTTGATCAAGATTCTTTTGAGGAGTTTAAAGAGGCTCTTGTGTGGTAGTCACCGTCCGATGAAACTACCGATGTATCGCAACCGCCTAGGAAGCCTTTTACTTCGTGGGAGTTTTCTACCGTGGCATTTCTAAGATGGCTTTGATTTTGCCGGCTCGATCTCGATGCCTTGCTCTTCGCTAGAAATCCTGTGACTTTGCCTCCGTAACCCCGAATGTGCATTTGGGGGTTAAGCTTCATCTGGTGCTCTCGAGTCTTTCAAGAACTTCGAGATCTTTAATGTGAGCACCATAAGGCGCCGAATGCACGATCATATCATCGACATAGACCTCCATCTCTTTCAGGATCATGTCATGGAAGAGGTGGTGGCGCTCTCCGTAAGTGGTCTCGCATTCTTTAATCCAAATGGCATGACAAGATACAAGAAGTTCCCTGTGAGTAGGAATGTGGTCTTCTCCTCGGTCTTCTCCGCCATTTTGATTTGGTTGTAGCCCAAAGATGCCGTCGATTTAGGATCGGACTTTGTGAGATGCGGCGGCAAGATCTACCACAATATCAATGTTGGGCGGGGAAGTCATCTTTGGGAGGCGCTGTTGAGGTCGCGAATCTCTACCAGATTCGACTTTCAGTTGGGCTTGGGAGCAGTCACTATATTGGATTAAAATGCTGACCGGGGTCGTATGGCTACAACTACCCGATGAAGTTGAACCTTAACGCCAATGTTTCATGATTTCTTCTTTGACTTGTAGTGACCATTCGGCGATGCGGCAAAGCTTTTGTTTGATCGGGCGAGGCAACATCCGGAGTATGTGATAGGGAATCCTGCTTTCGACTATAGGCTGGATCTAGGCCTGCAGGAGCATATCTTCGTAGGACCGGAAAGATGTCTATGAATTCTTTGAGAAGATCAATAAGTTCCTTTCTTTACGGACCTTGGAGGTAGCGCGATTCTCGAACTTCTTTGATTTCATTGTCCAAAATTCTGAGTTGATAGTGGGCGTCTTCAAGATAGGCTGGCGATGAATGGCTTGTTCACGGTACTCGATCGACTTTGCGGCTCAAGAGATAATTTTTATCTTTTTGGGTCCATTTTATTAAATGACTCATTATCATAATTATTATTATTTAATCGTCTTTTAAATTAGGTGCAACTAAGGAATAAGCAAAGACATCCATATTATTATTAAAAGCACATTGTACGTGGGTTATTACATTGTTGAGGACACGGGGTTTGAGATCCTCACTTATTGGTAGCGGATTGGTAGATGACCAATCTAAAGCTAGGGAAAGGATCGGGGGATAGTGTATCCGCGGTCTACCAAGTCTCATGCGGGGGTCGAGGCCAGGGACCGGCAGTGGTGGTGTACCAATTGCTGAGAGGCTTATTAGAAATAGACTCGAACTTCAGGAGGAGCTTTTCATAATCGGTGCCTCCCAAATCTATCATACCCGTAGAAAGAGCTGTCTCTAGACCGTCATCATCTAAGCAGGGCAAAAGCATAATCATCTTGGTCTATAGACCAAGCATTTTCAATGGTGACAGTCTTATAATTGGTGCTATGGGGCTCTGGGGTAACTTGTTCCATATCATCGAGATAATGACATCATCAAAGACTTCCCAACCAGGGGCATCTTTTCCCATTCCGTCTATCCAGGGGTTCGAAACATAAGATAGGCTTCGGTTTCCCCTTGCGAACAAAATAACCATTTAAGGTTTTTCGATAGGGTGGAGAGGGGGATATTCATAAGGAAGTTTCATTTACGCCTTTCTTTTCTTACGTTTACGTTTCATGACTGCGGCTACTTACTGAGTAGGCGTGTATCTAGCCGAAAGGAGGGATACATTCCTTAAGTTCATCTTGGACTAAATTAACTAGCCACTTCGATTTACTCGAGACCTAGACTAGGCATATAATTCATTTTCGAACATGTTTAAAGGGACCATGTTTCCTAGGGAGGTAACTTTCCTACCAATGATGTCGGTTCTCGGCCACATTCAATGGCGTTAACCTTGCTTGGGGGATAACCTCAAAGCCAGAGGAAAATACCGGTGTCTTCATGTTCTATCTCGAGGATTGGGACATCCTCGCTTTCCTTATTCTCCACGATCTTGTCGGCCAAAATAATTACTATGTGATCATCGTGGATGAATTTGACACGGTGTAATGAAGAGGCTACCCCCTTTACCCCATGAATCCAAGGCGTCCCAACAACAGGCAAAGGTGGGGTATGTCGGGACTTGGAACTCAAGCGCATGTTTAAGGGCCCAGCGGTTAACATTAAAGTGATCACCCCCAAGACATATCGATGGTGTTGTCGTATGCCTTAGCTTGTCTGCGAGGAAGGAGCGAGTTCGATATTTTATCCCAGCTTGGCTAGCGTCTTTGGCGGGACATACATTCAATGAAGACCCATTATCTATCAAAACTCGGGGAACCTGTTTCTCTAAATTCAGATGTGAAGAGCATCAATGTGGTTAGTTCCTTCCTGTGGCGGGTCTAGATCGGTAAACATTATCACGTTTCCGAAATGAATGTTCCCGATCATCAGGTGAGCTCATTGGGGAAGTTTCAATAGGAGGAGCGGCTTAGTGACTTAGCTTGATGCATCACGGTGGGTCTTAGAAGCACATAGTAAGCCCCGAGATGGAAATGTTGGCCCGAGTTTTCTTCATCGAGCTAATGAGGAATCTTCCTCCGTTTTAGCCCCGATATACGCTACTTGATCTTTTCAGTGGTCACCTCTTCGGGGTTTGGGC
Organism: Codonopsis lanceolata; assembly: GCA_013146195.2. NCBI lineage: Eukaryota > Viridiplantae > Streptophyta > Magnoliopsida > Asterales > Campanulaceae > Codonopsis > Codonopsis lanceolata. The sequence continues at coordinate 152,144,148 of CM028378.1, read as the reverse complement.
GATAGGCTCGGCCAGATCGGGTAAGGTGGCTAACATCTCCACCAACCCAAGTGGCTTTTTCAATGTTACAGGTGTTTTGGCTACCAAGGATGGTGTCCCAAGAGAGCATATTACAGTTAAGCTCTTTTATGGATAAGGGTGGAGGAATAGGAATGAGGATATATGGAAGTGGGTGTTTATTTATTTCAAACTTGGGCACGGAAGGGTTTTCATCTACCTCAATCATATTGATTTGAGGTAAAGGGTTATTGACTACATTTGGTCTGGGTGGAGGTTTTTCAATAACCTTGTCATCTATTAGGTCCTGGATAGCATGTTTGAGGGTGTAACATTTGTCGGTGAGGTGACTATTGGAGCGATGATATTCACAGTACTGGGCATGGTCCCAAGTCCTAGGCAGGGGATCAGGTGGCTTATAATTTTCTAATGGCTTCAACACTCCTTGTGCCATTAGCCCTCGTAGTATCACAGACTGGGGAGCTTGCAGTTCATCAAAATGCCGGCTTTCCCTGTTCTGATTTCTGAAGTTTCTGGCCGGGCCATTATTTGCTCCCATTGTATTGACAGACCCGTCTGACCCATAATACCATGGAACAGAGCTATAATTTTGGGTAGAAAATGGGGATTCTGGTGTCTCTTGTGCCTTGCTGATGACGAAAAGAATAGAATAACTCGCTTCCCGGCAATGGAACCAATTGATCAAGCCACTAGAGGGGGTGCCGAAAGCCTCGTCGTCCGTGACTGGTCTGTGATGTCGTCGGATGGATATCTGGCTATTTAGTCTGCAAAAATAGAGCACCGTGAGTGGGTGGGGGTGTCCCCCAAAACCCTCTGGTGTGATAATCAGTGTAATGTATATGAGAATCATATTTCAAATGGAAGTAGAGTTTATGTATGATGTCGGGAGGGAGAGAGAGAGATTGAGAAAGCCCCCTTGTTACCTTGTCATTTGAGGGAGAAAAAGAGGTTGATCCCTTGAAGGAGGAACTTTCCTCCCTTATATATGGTGCATATTAGGTATGTTATTGGGCTTGTGCCCTCCTTTAGATACGAACTTAGCCCAATCTTTAAGGTATAATTTAAGAATACCCTGTTGGGCTATATTTTCGGGACCATTATTTTGGTGCACATCAGAGGTAATACCTAGTTTCTCCTATTTCAAAATTTAGCAGTAGGAATTCTTCAGTTGAAATTAATAACTTAGATCTCTGTTAAAAGATTAAGAGAAGAACTCAAAATTTATCTAGGAATGGTAAACAGATATCAATAAAAAGTATCTATGGGTCAATTGGGTGGGAGATTGTTGTAGAAGAAGTTAATAAAATAACAGAGGGGGTAGCAAATTTAAGAGTGAACGAGGGTGCACATACTCTTTTTTGAGTATGTGTGTGTGGGTGTTGGGTTTTCACATGAAAATAGAGGGATTTTGACATTTTAAAAAATAGATAAAGAAGAAAAAAAAAAGAGAATAATCTGTAAGGTGGGAGTAATATCTTGACTGTGTGTATAGGTGTTCAAACAAAACAAAAATAAAGAAAAATAAAGGGAACACGACAGAGAAAGAGAAGAGAAGAAGTCCATGAGAGTTGAGGGAGATGGGTGCTGGTTTGTCTTGCTGTGAACTGAAGAGGGAAAAAAACTGAATAGAAAAGGGGGGAAGAAATGGATGTGCTAGAGAATAAAACAAAAAAGGGGAGTCAATAGGGATTAGACTAGTGAGGGTGTTATTTGATTTAGTACATGAGTATTCATATTTTATCGTTTTCGTTGGTATTAAATGAGTAGTGTAGTGTACTACCATTCCAGTAATAGGAAAAAGGTCATTACAAACAGAAAGAAAAGTGTGGGAGGCTATGGAGGCAGTGATCAAATCAAGGAAGTAAGGAACCACTTTATTATTTTTTTTTATTTTCACCATGGTAGGTAATTGATGACATGATTTGCAAAAGGATTGGAGTAAATAGCACGTAAACCTTAAAAAGAGATTGTATAACAAGGTCAAATGTACTAAAAATTTAAATTTATTAGTAGATAACAAATCTTGAATATTTAGTTATATAATTAAGTTTTATTTTGAAATTTAGATCGAGAGAACCAAACGTAAGACGATCGCTCGTGTTGTGGACTTGTCTTCACTAAGCTAATCAGGTAAGGGATTATACATCTTTTAGATATTTGAATTATTTATCCCAAATTGATAGGCTTCCACTAATTCTTTGACATTTACCTTTCTTTGAAACGTGTACCAACTTTGAGTTGTAATTTGAATTTGAATTTCGTCTTATCCGTTATATATCTCACAAATATTTAAATTTTCCAGTGACATATTTTTGTGAAACCAAATTATCGTTGGTATATTGTTTTGTTGAAATCTTACTTTGATCATTAAGTTGAACAACCGGCTATTGGGAAAAAGTAGCATTTTGGTTTTGATATTTGATTGTGAATTATGCCACCTGGCCCATGGCTTGGTTATCCGGATATACCATTGTGAACTGTTATTATCATTATATTGTGAATCCTTGTTTAAAAGATGTTAGGAGACCGCTTATGTGATCATGGTATTCACGGGTTGGTCGTCACCTCCAACTGGTATGGGACAGTTTGCGACGATTAGACCTCTCGCAAATGCTTTTGTATCTCTATCTTTCATACGAAATCTCGAATTCTTTTATGACATTACGAAATGTGAAGCTCATCATTTTATTATGATATTTCTGAATGTGAACTATTTTGAATATTGAATCCTTTTTGAATAATTTCTTTTTGATAAACTCATCCCTAGCATTCGGGGGAGTTGTATATGATCTTACTGGGTATTGTTCGCTAATTCCTTCTAAATCTTTTTCCTTCCAGGTTTTAATTAAGTAAGTTGGATATCGTCAAGGACGACTTGAAGATTTATCTTTTGAATTATCTCGTTTTAATTTATTGGACAAGGATTTGGTTTAGCCTTTTTTGAACTACAGATTTGTTTAATTCTGTTTTTGAATTGAATAAGTTCTCAATGATTTTATTTAAGTAATAGTCCTTAAGAGATGATTTGGGAAATATTGTGATTTAGTATTTGTATTGGTGATGTGTCCAAGATTTTGGGAATATAAATTGGTACGAAATTTTTGGGGCGTTACATTACCAGTTTCATCTAGAATAAACCAATTTGTATCGCGCTGCATCAATTTAAATTACTAAATCTAATTTTTGCACTGTGATGCATTGATTTCAACTACCTTATCAATTTTGCATCGCCCTACACCAACTTTAAGCATCAATTTAAATTATTAAATTCAATTTATGCATCACACTGCATACATTTAAATTATTGAACCCAATTTATGTATCCCCATGCTTCAATTCAAGCAATCAATTGATGTAGTGCGATGCCAACTGGTTTCGAATGCATCTCGTCTACCTCTATCGTAATTCATCTTCTTCATTATCAGTCTTTGTCCTTGCTGAAAATTGCTCATCTCAGCCCAGATTCATTTTAGTATCTTACTTAATGAATATCATTCTCTCTCTCTCTCTCTGTATATATATATATATATATATATATATATATATATATATATATATATATATATATATATATAACTATTGTATTTGAATCTCAATGAAATATTTAGGCATCGTGAAACATAATTGAAGCCTATTCAAATTGGGCATCGCAATTTAAACTTAAGGCATCGAAAGCAGAATTGAAGTCTGTGCAATTTTAGAATTGTATTGGAAAAATAGAAGACCAAATTTCAAGTCTTCCTTAATTTGGGTATCAAAACAATGCAATGTTTTATTTACAATTTTTATTAAATATTTTTTTATAAAAAAATGCAATGTTTTATCTTTTGTTTATATTTTTATTAAATTAAAAGAAATTATGCCTAATTAAGTAACACCGAGGTAGGATTGGAAGAAACGATGTCTAATTAAGTAACACTGAGACATGATTAGAATTAACAATGCCTGATTAAATAACACCGAGGCAGGATTGGAAGAAATGAGGCCTAATTATGTAACACTGACGCATGATTGGAAGAAACGATGTCTAATTAAATAACACCAACACAAAATGTTTAATATATCCCGGTGCAAATTTTATTACTAGCTATTGAAATTATGTGCAATTTTGGAATCGTATTGTAAAAATACAAGACCAAATTTCAAGTCTGCCTTAATTTGGGCATCTTCATCCAAAAATTGAAAGAAGATTAACAACCGTCAGAATGAGAATTGAAAGCATGTGATTGAGACTTCGATAATGTTTGGCGAGTGATGGGAAGAGCAGTTCCCTTTGTTCTGCCTTCTTGAATCCGTATTGGAATATTGGAATCAACATAAAGAATCGATTTGGATCAGTTCCCTTTTGTGATCAAAATGAAAATGATTTCAATTGTAATGGCAGAGGAGATGGTATTTTTAAAACAAAATTTTGAAAAAACACTTTACCGGGTGAATGAAAAAAATAGGGGAGTGAATCAGTTACAATATTACAAAATTGCACCAGCTGGTAGTTATTCCTATTTAATATTTAATATTTAATATTTGTTTCTTATATGTTTGTAGGTGTACACTTTTAACTATTTGAATAATGAAAAATTAAAAAAAATTTATTTTTAGGGAAAATTTCGGGCCGGTCCACTTTGTGAATTTTGTAATAACTACAGTACCGTATGTTTTTTTAAGTTGAAAAAATCACTTTTGTCGGCGAAAAGACTACGATATTATTATTGATCCTGAGGCGCACTACACATCATTATCTGCGGGCATCGCGGTTGGTAGCTTTATATATTGCAATACAATTTATCAATTTTATGTATTTTTATGATAAATTTTTTGATTGTTATGCCGCGGTGCACACATTTTTGCATCCCACAACTATGCATCGCAGTTTGTCAATCATGCGTTGATATTTCTTAATGGATTTCCCTGCATTCCTCCTTTGTGCATTGATTTTAAACGATGCAGAGATTTAGAATTGTGATGCAATGATTTGAAATTATTAATAGGTTATTAATTCATTGCACAAATTATAGTATTAATGCACTACATAGAAATTCTAGATCCCACAACTGTGCATTGAACTTTGTCAATCATGTCTCATTATTTGTTAATGGATTTCCTTGCATTCCTCTTTTGTGCATTAATTTTAAACGATGTAGGGATTTAGACTTGCGATGCACAGATTTGAAATTATTAATAGGGTTATTAATTTTGATGCACGAATTAGTATTGATGCTCAACATAGCAATTTTACATATCACAATTGTGTATCACAAATGCTCAATATTTCTAAATGGATTTCGTTACATTCCTCAATAGTAATTCAATGTGTAATATCATGACCAAAGTAATTTCACTACTCTATAATTTTTAGAAAATTAACTAATAAAATGATAAATAGTTTTTTTTTTTTTTGCATTGAAGAAGGGAGACAATTAAATAGAATTTCCAGTCGATATTTCAAATATAGCACAACGTATTGAAAAGAAAATGAATATGAAAGAGATGACGATTTATAGAAGAGATAATAAAATAAAACTATTAAACGCATCCGGAATACGTCGCGGTGCAAACAATGATGCCCATGAAATTTAAAGTATAGGTTTTGCAACACGATATCTAAAACTATGAACCGTGATGCGTGCGACTAATCATCCATTGCGCTCCTCGGTTCATTAAGGGTATTGTAGTCATTTCGGCCCCCAAAATGAGTTTTTGCGGTTGAAAATAAAAACATGGGACTAGAACGATTGAACACTTCAAAAAAGGGATCGGTCCGCCATTTTTCCTATTTTTTAGGACTCTTTCTTTCTTTTCGCCTCAGTCCCCAAAAAATTTTGATTAGTGGACCCCAAGGCTAGCCAGCGACGGTCCTCAAATAAGAGCGACTGTGAGAACCCCGTTCAACGATACCCCACAGTCCGATGTGCAAACGACGACGTGTCTCAAGAAACATCATAACGTGTGGAATACGCCCGGTTTCATCGTGGACTCTAACTATGTGTGTGTACAAAGTCGACACCTCTATTTTAAGATTAAACAAAGAAAAACCAGTCATTCCAGAAATGTGTAGGTTCGGATGCTAGGTTACGAGTTGGGAAGATGTTAAACATCAAATAATACAGAGGCAGGATTAGAAGAAATGAGGCCTAATTAAGTAACAATGACGCATGATTGGAAGAAACGATGCCTAATTATGTAACACCGAGGCAGGATTAGAAGAAACGATTCCTAACTAAATAGCACCAATGTAGGATTAGAAGAAACGATGTCTAATTAATTAACACCAACACAGAATGTTTAATATATCGTGGTGCAAATTTTATAACTAGTTATTGGAATTATGTGCAATTTTGGAATCGTATTGTAAAAATACAAGACCAAATTTCAAGTCTGCCTTAATTTGGGCATCAACATGCAACAATTGAAAGAAGATTAACAACCGTCAGAATGAGAATTGAAAGCATGTGATTGAGACTTCGAAAATGTTGGGCGAGTGATGGGAAGAGTAGTTCCCTTTGTTATGCCTTTTTGAATCCGTATTGGAATAGTGCAATCAACATAAATAATCGATTTGGATCAGTTCCCTTTGTGATCAAAAGCAAAATGATTTCAATTGTAAAACGAAAAAAAGAGAGAATGAACAATCCATGGGTTTTATCTTAGCATGATTTTTCAAGGAGCCTCTCAATCGGAGTTTTTTTTGGGGATATGATAGATGTGTTTGATACGCATCTATTGTGTATTTATTCCTGCTTAGATTGTGTTTTCCATGAGTTTTTGACTACTAATATGGGTTTGTAGTGTTTTTATGAGTTTCATGTTTATTTGAAGATTTTGTCAACTTGAAGGCCTTTTTCTATGCATTTGAAAACTTCTGGGACCAAGGTGCAAATTACATATAATGGATGATGTTCAGAGCCAAAATCAAGCCAAGCGCTCGCCTAGCCCCAATCGCTAAGCGGCCGCCTTTAGTCAAGACAAGAGGAAGAAATTGAGTAGGCACTCGCCTACTCCCATGCCTAAGGCCTCACATAAATTCGAGTAGGGTATGTCTAGAAGAAAGTCTTCAAGCGATCGCCTACTCCCATCTTTAAGCGATCGCGCATTTTTCAGTCGCACACTCCCGGAGCAAAGTTCTTAAGCTATCGCCTAGCCCCGACTACTAGTCGACCGCTTAACCCCGTTTTTCAGCCTAGTCCGTTTTGTAATTTCTCCAATTTGTAAACCTAGTATAAATGCAACCCTAGTAATTTAGTTTTAGGGATCCGAAAATTATTAACTTTTGAGCCATTCTCAAGACTTGAAAGATATTTTGTTTATTTTCTTTGCCAATTATTGAAGATTGATGATGTGTTCTTCATCCATAATTGTTTGTTCCTCAATCGTGATGAACTAACCGCCTCTATCTAGGAGTTGGAGGTAACTTGTATCAAATCACATGTTTTAATATTAAATTTCATTCAATCAATCATTGTTTATCAATTAGATTATCTCATGTTTGCATTGAAACTATCGCATATTGGTTGCATTAGTGAATTTATAGGATCTTGGGTATAATGAACTGCATGATCCATATGCGTAAGTTATATATTGGCCACCCTAATAAATGAATAGATCTATCTGATTTCTTGATCGGGCTAAGATTAGATCTAGGTTTACCGAGTATGACTATCGTGTGTTTTTATTTGTGTGGCGCGACCAGCGTCCTAAACAATGCTCAGGGCTTAGGTACAAGCTAAGACACACTTAAGACTTGGGTACAAGCCAAACCTTAAGGTCTCAAACACGCTCAAGGCTTGGGGTGCAAGACAAACCTCAAGCTCTCAAACACACGCAAGGCTTGGGTACAAGCCAAACCTTAAGCACTCAAACACATTCAAGGCTTGGGTACATGTCAAACCTTAGGCTCTCAAACACGCTCAAGTCTTGGGTACAAGTCAAACCTTAAGCTCTCGAACAAGCACAAGACTTGGGTACAAGCCGAACCTTAAGCTCTCAAACACGCCACGCGAGTGGGACTACCTTTAAAAAGCTAGCGAGGATAAGTAAAGGTAGGTGCGGTGTACAACTCAAGTGCCACTAAACTCGAGCGGGGAGCATAAGCGCAGGTAGGCGCTGTGTATAACTCAACCGCGAGTAAACTCGAGCGGGAGGACAATGTAGAGCTCAGCCACGAGTAAACTCGAGCGGGAGGACAATATGAAGCTCAGCAACGAGTAGAATCGAGCAGGGAGCATAAGCACAGGTTGGCGCTGTGTACAACTCAACCACAAGTAAACTCGAGCAGGAGGACGATACGAAGCTCAGCCACGAGTAGACTCGAGCGGGGAGCATAAGTGCAGGCAGATGCAGTGTACAACTCAACCATGAGTAAACTCGAGCAGGGAGCATACGCACAGGTAGGCGCGGTGTACAACTCAACCGCGAGTAAACTCGAGCAGGAGGACAATATGAAGCTCAGCCGCGAGTAAACTCAAGTGGGGAGCATTAGCACATGTAGGCACGGTGTACAACTCAACCACGAGTAAACTCGAGCGGGAGGACAATATGAAACTCAGCTGCGAGTAAACCCGAACGGGGAGCATAAGCACATGTATGCGCAGTGTACAACTCAACCGCGAGTAATCTCAAGCAGGAAGACAATATGAAGCTATGTCGTGAGTAAACTCGAGCGGGGAGCATAAGCGCAGACAGGTGCGGTATACAACTCAACCGCGAGTAAACTCGAGCGGGAGGACAATCTAGAGCTCAGCCGGGAGTGAACTCGAGCGGGGAGCATAAGCGCAAGTAGACGCTGTATACAACTCAACCGCGAGTAAACTCAAGTGGGAAAACAATATGAAGCTCAGCCGCGACTAGACTCGAGCGGGGAGCATAAGCGTAGGTAGGCGCTGTGTACAACCCAACCACGGGTAAACTCAAGCGGGAGGACAATATGAAGCTCAACCGCGAGTAATTTTGAGCGTGGAGAATGAGCACAGGTAGACGCAGTATACAACTCAGCCACGAGTAAACTCGAGCGAGAGAACAATGTAGAGCTCAACTGCGAGTGTACTCGATCGGGGAGCATGAGCACAGGTAGGCGCAGTGTACAACTCAACCGCTAGTAAACTCAAGCGAGGAGTATAAGTGCAGGTAGGTGCGGTGTACAACTCGACCGCGAGTAAACTCGAGCCCGAGGAAAATGTAGAGCTCAACCACGAGTAAACTCGAGAGGAGAACATGAGTACATGTAGGCATAATGTACAACTCAACTGCGAGTAAACTCGAGGGAGGATAATATGAAGCTCAGCCACTAGTAAACTCGTGCGGGGAGTATAAGCGCAGGTAGGCGCGGTGTACAACTCAACCGCGATTAAACTCGAGCGGGAGGACAATGTAGAGCTCAACCACAAATAAACTCAAGCGGGGAGCATAAGCGCAGGTAGGCGGTGTGTACAACTCAACCGCAAGTAAATTTTAGCGGGAGGACAATATGAAGCTCAGCTGCAAGTAAAATCGAGTGGGGAGCGAGGAGCATAAGCGCAGGTAGGCGCGTTATTAACTGGTCGTAAATTTGCGAGTAGAGAGTGTTTGTATGCATAGAGCAAAAATATGAGGATAGTGCGACTCGGGCACAATAATAATGTGCTGGGGCACAAAGTACAATGTGCGACTCTCAGGAAGGAGCGTATCATGCTTTAGCTTCCTTGGTGTTGCCCCCTACTTCTCGAATGCAAGGTGGTTCATCTTGAAATCGAGAAGTATCGCTGGTTAGTACTGTTGGCTCTCGGGCAAAGGCCGACATATGATATGCTCATTCTTGTTGCTCTGATCTCTGAGTAGTTACTACTTGTGAAGGCTCATAGTGTGCTCGAGCATGGTGTAGGGTTTTTTGGAAAGCCTAGGCTTTGTTGACAAGTTCTTTATACCTGAAGCCTCAGGTGCATCATTTTCAAATCAAGTATATTTCCCTCTAAAATAAAATTGAGGGAGATTATATATACTTAAGACCGTTCATGCTAGCAATTTACAATTTACAATATAAACTCACAAAACATGTGTTCGCGAGGGCAAATATGTGCGGTCAAGTAATTAAACAAGATATATTTAGTTGTACATTACAGTGAGAACGTAATGTAGCATGCATCATTACAGTGGATACTTCAAAGTAATTATAACACATTCCGAGCACAAACTAATTACAAATATTCCAATTTATGTGAACTAGTTGTCTCATGAATAAGAATTTTAACATAAATTCTGGGCAATATCCCAAAATTATAACTTGATCACACATTTTTCTCCACGATGGGCATAGGAGTGTGAGTTATTAGTTCCATCGACGCATAATGAGGGTATAAATAATCAGTATTATTAATTATTTTAAAAGTAAATACAGGGGAGTAAGCGTGGAATAATAACTTGAGCATACGTGAATGCTACTTTTTAGACTCACTTAGGCTCGAGATTTTAAACTTAACCGGCAATCATGCTGCCCATTGCTACCATTTGATTTTTTACCGCAGCAAAATAAAAATAAAAATAGGAGAATAATTAAGTCATTTATAGAAAAGAAATTCGGATTTTTATGCAGCAAGTTGTATTTGCATGTGCTAGATGATACTTCATATCTCACATTTTGGTCCAAAACATATAAAAATTATTCAACATGTACCACTTTCTATACAGCCCATGTGTATTATCTCGCATGCTGCGTCATATTCCATATTCAGATACATATGGGTATTATTTATAACATTATTCGTTACTGATCGATAATAAAAAATGAATAACCGTCCACAGTATTTTATCGTCTCCAATAATGGAGGAATTAAAGAATTAAAGTTATCTAATTGCGCACTTAATTCAAGCGTGATTCAAACAGTTTGACGATTGAAAAAAAGAACGATGAACTTTTATGGTTAAAAACTTTAAAAAGCGAACTAGAATTTTCCCAAGTATATGAGTCAGGATCTCTTTTCATTAATGCTTTTTCATCTCAATCATTGGTTAAGATGCAATAGTTGAGATCGAATTGGTTGAGATGAAAAGTGAGTACCCAGGTGAATTATTGAGATGACTCAAATTATATATTCAACATGTACCACTTTGTATACCGCCCATGTGTATTATCTTGCATGTTGCGTCATATTCCATATTCAGATATAGGTATTATTTATAGCATTCATTATTGATTGACAATAAAAATTGAATAACTGTCCACAGTCATTTTCTCGTTTCCTATAATAATGGAGGAATTAAAGTTATCTAATTGCGTACTTAATTCAAGGGTGATTCGAACAGTTTGATGGTTGTAAATGGGTATCAATTAAAAATGTGCTAGCAAACATGGGTGACATGGTATCATGGAGTACATAGATTAGCAAAAGACGAGGGCCTACATCATGGGTTACATCAGAGGGGATGACTGCAAATGTCCACAGCACTTTGGGTTACGAGCGTATAGCCGATTTGCGAAAAGACGGAGGAGTCATCAGCAGCCTCAAGTGGCGCGAAACGACACGTTACTAATCCGATCAGGATGATTTTGGTGGCGTTGGATTCCTATTTTCCATTGGCAGCTACTGGTTGCTTCGCTTTTCCATTTCCGTTCATGTAGCACACTAGGAATGATCCCGATCAAGCTGCTCGCGCGTTAACCTATATTACCGCTCCAGCAACTTTGGGTGGCGTGTGAGGGCGCAACAAGGCTATATTGGCGGTGATGTCTTTGCCGTTAACTTCATCTGCTCAGGGCGTATCTACTGGTGGCTTCACTTTGTTGTTTGATCTCGGTTTCTTTTGCTCATTTCACATGAACAACATGTATGCTTGTGTCTGTCAATGGAGTTCCGACACCCTTGAACAGACTTCCGCCGAAATTGACGAAGCCAATGACGTGTTTCTCGGCAACGGAACCAACTGATGTATCAAAAAAAAAAATCATACCGGGGGTGCCGAAGGTAGCGGTGGAGGTGGGTCGTCAGAATTGCCGCCCGGCAGTCATGTTGTCGTCGGTAGTGGATATCTGGCTATATTAATCTATAAAATAAACACCGTGAGTCGGCGGGGAGGTTTCCTTGTCAAAAACCCTCTGGTGTGTTTATCATTACAACAAGTATGAAAAAAAGAGGGCGTGTGTGATTCTAAATCAAAAAAAGAAAGAGAGCCCCCTTTCTATGGAATAGAGGAGGTTATTTATACTTGAGGAAATGAGTACAACCCGTTGCACATGGGCCCGGCCCAATCCTTCGAACATCATGTAAAATACAATGAACCATTAAACGAGACCCAAAACTAGGGGTGTCAATTCGTACTATCGTGTCGTGTCCGTGCCCCACTATCGTGTTTTCATGTTATATATCTAATTTGATCATAAATATAAAAATAATTATTTTTTTGAACATATTAACAATTTCGTGTCGTGTCGTGTCGTGTCGGTCTTATTGTGTCATTTGTCTCTGTAATCGTGTTTTATTCGTACTATCGTGTCGTGTCAGTCATTACCACTCCTAACCAAAACGCCATTGAGGCGGATCGAAAATATGCATATCAAAAATTATAAATTTCATAATATAAATTTATTAATATATATATATATATATATATATATATATATATATATATACAATTTTCTGCCGTATTTTTTTAATTGTAAATTGTATTATTTATATATATTAGTTTGATCTACTTTTTTTTCTGTGGTATAGTATCTATCATTATAAAGTTTAAAATGTAACTTTTCGTTATTTTTCTAACTGGTTGTCACGTCTAGGGTGCAAGTTGTGACAAATGGTAACGTTAGATGGCATTCTAAGACAAAAATTAGGTTTGAGTGCACTTTGGGATTGCGCGGATACTTTGGAAGTAATTATATTTTGGCCTTTTTTTTAAGGGAGTGAGGCGGCTGGCCGTTTTTTCTTTTTTCTTCCTTTTTCTTCTTTTTGATTTCTTATTTTTTTAGATTTCTTCTTTTCATGATTTTCTTCTTATTTTTTCTTCATTTTCTCCGTATCTTCGTACTTTTGTTCCTGAAACATGTGCAAATTAGTTATTAGTCCATTTTGTGATAATTATTGAATAATATAAAGTATTGGTACAAATTTAGGTTGTCTACACTAGGTTGGTTGAGATTCGTTTAAAATGGCAGGCTAGGGGGAGTCCTTAACATAGAAACAAATACTCCTTTGTTAAACGGGTCTCAATTTAATTCTTTTAACGATCACACAGTTTTATCATGACCTCACTCCTTATTGAAATTTACTTTGTTTCTCTCCTTCCAAATGCACCACAAGAGAATGACGGATTTCCTCAAATAAAATTACAGAGACTAAGTTTTAGATGAAAGGAGTACATGTTTAGATTATTTCAGGATCCAATGATTTGATAAAAAAAATATACTAATAAATTTAGATTTTAGATTATTATATGTTCAACCACAACAGTAAAATACTAAACCAGTTCCATATATGCCCCCTTAGGAGAAAAAAAGAAAAAAAAAATACTAAACCAGTTTCACAATAAAAAGAGGAGTGAGTCCTTTTGCCTCGTACCTTCTTCCAGTTCACTTTGATCTTAATAATGGATGTCTTCTCTTTCGATTACATTTTCATCATTATCCCTTTTCTCTTCCTACTACTCTTATTCATACAAATATCCAGAACTATTATAAACACTAAAACAACTCAAAAGAAACTTCATCCCCCAGGGCCATGGAAGCTTCCTTTCATAGGAAGTTTGCATCACTTGGTGGGTTCACAACCACATCATGCTCTCATGGCTTTAGCCAAGAAACATGGACCCATCATCCATCTCCAACTCGGTGAAGTACCTACGGTTGTCATATCATCCCCTCGACTCGCCAAAGAGGTTCTCAAGATCCATGACCTTGACATGGCAAATAGGCCAGAATTTCTTGCTACCAAGATTGTCTTTTACGAGGCTGCAGACCTCGCCTTACTCTGCATTGGTATTGGAAGCAAATGCACAAAATTTGCATCTTAGAACTTTTGAGTGCAAAAAAGGTGCGGTCGTTTCGCCCCTTACGCGAGGAAGAGGTATCACGTTTTATTGAGTCCATTAGGTCATCCTCTCAATCACCAATAAATCTTGGTCGAATGATTTACTCGTTGCAAAATACAATTGCTTGCAAAGCAGTATTTGGTAGCAAATGCAAAGACCAAGATGGAGTTATCGACCTCGTCCTGGAGTTGGTGTCACTTTTTACAGGTTTTGATGTTGCTAATTTGTTTCCGTCATATAAATTGCTTCATATCCTTACTGGGGTGATGTCTAAAGTGAAGAAAGCACACCAAAAGCTTGATCTAGTTCTTGAAGACATTATTGATGATCATCGAAGAATTTTGGCACTACAGGAGTTGAGGAAGATCTAGTTGATGTTCTCTTGAGGCTTATGAACGACGGTGGTCTTGAGTTCCCCATCACAGTTAACAACATCAAGGCCATTACTCTGGTACGGAATTACTTGCTATATTTCTTGATTTGGCTTTGACTTTTCTTGGCTATCTTGATTTAACATTGACCAACTATTTATGAAAATTTATTTTGGCCTGAAATAGGCTTATTCCATTTTTTTTTTTCATTTTTTAAATCTTTTATTTTTTTTTTTCTTAAGGGGGGAAATAGAAGAATCGAGCACGATATCACATGAAACCCCATCTATAGGACCTTTTTAAGATATTTCATTGGTCCCAAACAAAAATTTGATAATCTGGATAGTAGACCTTCTATGCACATGCAAAAATTAAGCAGTTTACTCTTGTCAGTCAATTGTAGTATTTTTGGTGTAGTTGTGATTTGGGTTTTTGAGTATTTATTGAGCCACAAGATGAAAAAATATGAAAGTGGACTTATGCAGTTGAAAATTCAGTAAAGTGTACCGGTCAGCAATTTTTCTAAGAAATCAAGATGTATAATCCATTATTGGCCAACTGATGGAAATTCGGCTTAAAACGTTATTTTGGCAATGTTGTCTGCTTGTTGTTAAGATACATAATTGCACAATAACATGTTCATATATATCGTCACAGTGGATCTGGTTACACTTACACAATGATAACTCAAACTTAAGTTCAAGGAGGTTCAATACACGTTTATTTGGCTAATTAATTAGATGTATCCTTCTTTTTCAAATCTCACTTTTTAAACTTTGGATTGTGTAGGACATGTTTTCTGCAGGAACTGAAACAACTTCAACAACAATAGAATGGGCAATGTCTGAAATGATAAGGAATCCAAGAGTAATGGAGAAAGCACAAGCGAAGATTGAGAAAAAGAATTGAAGGAAAGAAAGTGATACATGAGAAAAGATCTTCACGAATCTAGTTACCTAAAGCTAGTGATTATAAAGAAACTCTACGGTGCGAACCCTTTTTTGCTTTGCTATTCCCACGACAATGCGAGAGGAGTGTGAGATTGATGGTTACACAATACCAGTAAAACCCAACATCATTGTGAATTTCTCAGCCATAGCAAGATCCTGACTATTGGCATGATCCGAGAGCTTTTCACCGAGAGATTTGAAAACTCTTCCCTAGATTTCAAAGGAACTAACTTTGAGTTTATTCCATTTGGGGCGGGAAGGAGAATGTGCCCAGGCATTTCTTTTGCCATGGCTAGTGCTGAGCTTGTTCTTTCTCAACTTCTTTACCACTTTGATTGGAAACTTCCAAATGGGATGAAGCCTGAATATCTTGACATGAGTGAGATCTTTGGAGCCACTGTTAGAAGAAAGAATAGCTTGTTTTTGGTTGCAACCCCTTATTCCTCACTCTAATGTTCGGATCGAGTACAGATTCTAATGGATGTAATGAACTTTGAACTACAATAAACAAAGGGTTTTAATCATTTTCATTTCTCTTTTCCTACTGAACCTGAGAATAAATCTCACAAAGTTGAAATAACAATTACTATATGAAACTTACAAGAATCTCCCTCCATTCCCAAATAATGATTTTATTTCATACGTTAAACTTTTTGGATTGTAAATTTACTTGTTTGTACCATTTTGAAATAACACTAATTAAATTATAACTCTATTCAGAAATGGAACATTTATTTGGCACAACCCAAAATTTAGACAGAGAGAGAGCAAGAGAATGTTCGGAACAATTGCTATATTACATTGATACACCGATTTAACAACAATAACAAAAGAGAATACAACTATTTACGTGGAAAACCCCTCAATTTGAAGAATAAAAACCCAGATATTTAACTTAAGTTTATTTTTATAATTAACCAAATTTGATAATACTCTTCACACATTTGACCAAATAATATTTGATTGAGTTTTTCATGTTATTTAGATAACAAATATATTAATACTTTACTATTTTTGACTAAGCATTTGGTTAACATAATTTAAATATATTATTATTATGAATTGGTTAATGCTACTATAATAGCAAAAAAAGAGTTGAAAATCATTT
>CM028378.1:152049302-152127612 GCA_013146195.2 Codonopsis lanceolata | reverse complement strand
CAATGTCGATCAATATAGAAACCACTTTTGGCCAAATTTATCATACGCGGCGACCTCATATTTTCAATGATGATCTCTCGAAGAGCTTGAATAGAGTGTTTCCATTCTGAGAATAGTAACATGTCGTCTGCGTACAAAAGATGGGAAATAATAACGCCACCAGGCCATGTCGTAAGGTTTAATCTTCCCACCTTGAATGGCCCTAGTTATATTACATGATAAGATCTCTTGTGTCAAAATAAACGGCGGAAGGCGGATCCCCGGACCCCTCGGGAAGAGTTGAAGAAACCAAAATTTTCCCCATTGATTCGCATAGAATACGGTTATTCTTGATGAGGCGGTGTATGAGAGAACAACTAGTGTTATCGAAGCCAAAGTATTGAAGAGCTCGCAGAAGAAAGTCCCATTCTACCACATCGTGCGCCTTTGACATATCTACTTTAAAAATCACATTTCCCCCTAGTCTTATAATTAAGGCGATGGACCGATAGTGCGCCAACATGACATTCTCTTGAATATTCCTCCCTTGAATGAACCCTTGTTCCATAGAAACAATGTTCGGAAGAAAAACGCCAATCTAGTAGCCACAATTTTTGAGAGGATCTTACAGAAAAATTAGAGGTGATAGGCCGATAGTCACTAAAGGCACTTGGGTCTTTGGTCTTCGACAATAGAATCAATGTTGTGCGAGATAAACCTCGGTGCATGGCGGCACCTCGAAAAAATTCTTGAGCAGTGGAAGTGACATCTGTT
Organism: Codonopsis lanceolata; assembly: GCA_013146195.2. NCBI lineage: Eukaryota > Viridiplantae > Streptophyta > Magnoliopsida > Asterales > Campanulaceae > Codonopsis > Codonopsis lanceolata. The sequence continues at coordinate 152,126,859 of CM028378.1, read as the reverse complement.
TAATAATATCCCAACATCCCAGATAAAACCAACACATGAAGCCATCGTTACAGGGCGCACTGTCGGGACTCATATCATGAATAGCTTTCCAAATTTCCTCTTCCATTGGAAGCCGATAAATACTTTCATTATCTTCCACCCGTAAAGTTCGCAGAGGTGGAGCAAACAACTCCTCATTTAAACCATGAGTTGATTGGCTTAGAAGGTTAGAAAAAATCCACCGCGACTACCAATGCTATCATTATCGTACACAAGACCCATCGGTATTCTTAATCCGCACAAGGTTAGCCTTATGGCGCTCTTTAATGCATGAAAAAATGTTGTATTGCGATCACCCTCCGAAGCCAAGTTTGTGAGCCTTTTGTTGAAGCGATTCGCATCCCATTTAACACATTGAAGAAGAGCCAACTTCTCGGCATCTAACGATCAAGTAGATCCATCCCCCCCTTTTGCAACGCAAATTCAAGCCTTAATATATTGTCACGATGACTAGAGATCTTCCGTTTTACATGCCCAACGGTCCAATTCCAAACTTTTAAAGCCTTACGAAAAATGTAACTTCCTATGCCAAATTTCCATAGAATTTGGGACATGGCGGTTCCATTCTTCTGCGAACAAAGTCCAAAAGGATGATCCATCATACATGAAAGCGAAAGGAACTTCGGCCTTTTGTAGTCGATGGGAACTCAACGGTGGGGCATGATCGAGTGAGATCGGGCTAGGTGAGTAACTCTAAGTAAGGATTGGATATTAGCCTTGAAATCCTTCATTCATCAACAGGTCCCAGCTGCCATATCCTTGAAGCCTCTTGGTGATCATTGCACCATGTAAAAATATTTCATAGCTTTACCGCGCCATCTTCCAAACCCAATTTGCTTGAGAAAAATCAATAAAATCATTCATCTTTGTGCGGTCCCGACCATTTCCGCCCGGCTTCTCACGTAGGCGCATAATGGTATTAAAATCTCCCCCCTACTAGCCATGGATCAACAAGTAGTGATATATCCAAAAGTTCAAATCCATAAATTCGGCGGATCAGCGACTTAGCACGAAGCATACGCAATAGAAACTAGAAAATGTTTACCATTCATATATACCTTAAGCATTACTGTTGGGAGGAAACCCTTATGATAGCAACATCCACTCCTTGCTCCCGGAAAAGCCATATGTGCTTGTTAATTGGGTTCGATGAATACGGTTAGGAAACTTAATTCTTTTAGCAATTTTAGAAATTACATCACCATCAATTTTAGGCTCGGAATAGCAAACAAAAGCGGTTGATCTTTGCGTCTTGAGCACCCTCATATAATCAAAGTATCTTTGTTCCGACTCACGAGGCGTTCAAATAATGATCGACATAAAATCACTTAGAGGAGTTGTTTTTCTGGACCGAGCCCTAGTCTTCCGAGTCTTCTTCGTTGCACTCTTACCTTGTTTCGCCTTCTTAATTTGCACATCACAATAATTCTTGAACTCGTCGTAATAGGATATATATTATTTTCATCAAAGAGTGAGATCTATGTAAATATGTTACCTCTGTTCAAAATCCCCACCGTAGAGTGGGCTTTACCCCAAATGATGAGGCATAGACAGAAGAATCACCTCCCACAATTTAGTTTGGCCTTAGTCTCCTCGGTAGAAACAAATTTAGCGGTCGGGCGAGGAACACCACCGATGGGATTATTACATGCCCGGCTCATCAATGCCATTATCTTCGGCAAGCACGTTAAAAAGAATTGGTGGTTTCTATCCCATCATCTCTATTATCTTCGCGTCAGCCGAGCGTAACTTTGTTTACCTTTCCCACGAGTAGCATTAAGATGCCTTGGTCTGGCGGTTCTTTTGCCTTCTCATTATCGTGAGTATACTGACTTTGTGGGACACGTTGGACTCTCTTGAGGCGATTGTAGCTACGATTGATTTTTGTTGGCGGGCTAGCCCCTAACATCAATCGTTTCTTCACCAAGCGGTTTACCATTGGCATCTTTAGCCATAGATGTTGACCCAATATTCTCACCCCTTTTTAAAATAAGCGGGTACCCATTGAGAGCTAGTCACGCCAACATCCTTATCCAGTTGTTTATGTTCCTCCCCTTCTGCATTCTGAAAAATATCTTTAAAACTTCCTTCAATCCCGGCATCATTAGCCGCCCATGTACCCCATGCATACAGGCGGGGTTACGTCGACCACTACGACATTGAGCTTTATAGTGTCCAAGCAAGCCGCATCAGTCACGAGCATAATATTCCCTTCAAACTCCAACGGTGCGCCAAAATCCTTCCTCTTTGGTGGTCCCAATCCACATACGGGATGGCAAAGGAATCGAAACATCCACTTCTATACAAATTCTACGCAAACATAGGTCTCACCAATGCCGGCGTTTTTCATCATACGAGGTAGACCCAGAGAATTACCTATCCGTTGTAAGTAGGAAGGTGTAAGCAGATGAAGGGGTAGATGATGTAACCGAACCCACACCAAGTTTAGTATTATCCTTTCGAGCGTAAAATATGAAGACCATTTAAGCGATCGCACGTACATGCACATATTGATCATATGGGACTCTTTTGAGAGGCAGAATCATATCCTCATTAGATCCTAGATGAACCATCACGTGTCTAGGATCTAAGAGACCAACAAAGGAACCGATGAAGTTTCCATGAAGAGGCAATGTGGTCGTGAATAACTTTCGGAGATAGCCGCCCCATAGAAAACTTAAGAATCAAATTGTTGAGGCAGTTTCTTCTCCATTGTTTCCATCTCCAACCGTAAAAGACAACTGGTTCATCCATAATCGACCTTGCACATCAGGGAGCCAAAGGAATATCACCTAGAAGCCGGGCCGGTATGTGAGACAACCCCTTGAGCGTAGGCTGGTTTACGCCATTTGAGCATACGACTTGGGAATCTTGTCGGCCGAGGCATAGTGGATGAGTCGGGGAGGATCTGTGGCGCCTCGGTGACCTCATCCCGGCATGAGCCAACCCTAAACAACAAACCCTACCAAAACCTAAAAAAAAAAACCTAGCGATTCGCACCTCCTTTGTGTGTATTAGTGTGTATTCGGCGGAGACTTCATTACGCACGTGCTTGAGAGAAGTCAAGATTACAACAGATCAAGACTAAGACAAAAAGTGTTCAAGCTTGAAAGATATCCAAATCTTTGTGAAGCACATCACAGATGATACTACAAGATCTTCTCACTCACGTGGTCTCGAAAAGAATCTACTTTATTGAATGGACCATCTTAACAGTGCATCGGGCGTTAGACTTACTTTTCGAGACTTATCAATAATGGTCGATGGGCAACGATTCGAGATCGTGAAGACAAAGCCTTTATCCATCAGTCAAAGGTCCAGCGAACAAAACATCTCTATCCAGTAGATTTCAACAACAACATCTCTAACGGATAGAAAGTCTATCTTCAAATCTCAACGATCATCTTGACATCGGTCTATAAAAAGAAAATCTTTTATACTCTTCAAAGTGTGAGATAAAAAGTGATCGAATCTGCAGCAAGAACTTCGAAGAAGTAAAGACATCTACAACGAGATCGTCTTCACCAACACATCTCAGATCTCCAGACTGCAGTGAGCTTACCTAGACCTTAGCAAATCACCTTCTGTGGATTGCTAGGAAGAACAACTTTGAAGAAGAGAAGAGAGATCATAGATTTTCAACGTCAAGATTCGCATCTTGGTCAAAAACCAGTTCTTGATTTGAGTTCTTCATCTTTCTTTGAAGAACTCAGCCTTTAGCTGAAGCTTTAGAAATCTATTTCTAAAGCTAAAGGTCAAGTCCTTGATCGATTTGAAGACTAAACTCAGATGTTGCCCAAAGAAGATGAAGAGCTGTCTATTTATATTGGATTCATATCTTCAGATTTGTATTTAGATACAAATGTAGTTGATTGTGTAATAATCAATCATCTTAGGTGGTCGAGTGCTTTGCACTCATTCGTTTAGATAATTATTATATGAACTAATTACAATAGTGTCTTCTCATAACTGTCTCTCATCTCGCCTCCTATTGTCCTTTGTACTTAAGAGTTTGTCCATGAATGATTAAGTACAAGATCTAGGTTTGATGAGATGAGAATAGAAACTTTTCATAGAGAGTCTAGATTGATGTAATCTGTAATTTATCCTTGAATAAATTCAGATGCTCTTTCAATTATTCATCTTCCAGTCTTTATCTCTCTATGTGCTTTTAATAAACTGATTTATCTTTTGAAAATCCTTATTCCAACGATTTCCTAAAATCTGCATTTTGGAAGAAGGATTAAGTATGTTGTTGTTATGATCATATAATCGTGTACATCTACTTAAGTCATCTTAAAAACCGAAGCCTCAATATTTCTTCTGCTTAAACTCTTTCTAAACAGGCTTTTGTTTTACTAACGGTTCACCAGCAGAGTTCATAACTCTGCTGAGAGCAAGTCTTCTGTTCTGTTCTGTTCTAAACTGATAACAGACATGCTCGACAAGTCAAGTGTCTATACCACTAAAACTTATACTTCATGTATATCGACAAGAAATTTTTAAAGTGGTATTATAGGCTATTCACCCCCCTCTAGCCTACTTGAGCTTTATTGCGGACCAACATAGGTGATTATACAAGATATACTTAGACAGAGATGATTGATGTCTTCTAAAGATCACACGCATGACATTCTCACAGCCTTGTTTAGAAGACTACAGACACAAAAGCTTGATGAAATCAGTGATGTTCGATCAGACAATGGAACTGAATTTATCAATAATGGAATAGCAAAATATTGTGATGATCATGGCATCGGTCACAATGTCTCTGCTAATAGAACTCCATAGCAAAATGGTGTTGCGGAAAGGAAAAATAGAACACTTATCGAAGCTACTAAGATCATGCTTGCTAAAGTAAAGTTGCCCAAACACTTTTGGGCAGAAGCCGTCAATACAGCCTGCTTCACTCAGAATAGATCTCTGATCAACAAATTTCACGGTAAAACACAATACGAACTTTGGAGAGGTAAAGCCCCAAATATTGGATTTTTCAAAATCCTTGGCTGTAAATGCTTTGTAGTTTATTATGGTAATTACTACAGAAACAAATTTGATAATAAAGCCGACGAAGGTGTTTTTCTGGGCTATGCTTTACACTCCAAAGCTTATAGGTTTTCAATAAAAGATCTTTAAAAATTGTTGAATCTATACATGTTTCATTTGATAAATTTGATTTATTAGAGCCACACGTGGCTCTAAATGCTAATGAATTTGTTAGTGATGAGACAGGTACCTCTAAAGCTTCAACTTCTCAAACACCAAATCCCCATCCAACAACTCACTCAAATATTCTTGACAATCACTTCTTAAATGACTCACAAGAAGACCTCAATTCTACTCATGAAAATACTAATCCAGAGCCCATCTCTTCTGAATCTCAAAATCCTATCCTTCAACTCACCTATGAATCCAATTCTGAACAGCACACCCATCAAGAAACAACCGACTTTCCTCCTAGTCCTCCTCCTGAACCTCTTCATGAAGAACCAGCACTGAATCACATTCCTACTGTTACAATAACATGTAAAGATCACCCAATTTCTCAAATCATTGGTGACATTCATGTAGGAGTATGGACTAGAAGATCTTCAGAAATAAATGCATGTTCTGTGATGCATTTGTTTCAGAAGATGAACCGAAAAAGATTGATGAAGCCTTACAAAATCCAAGCTGGCTAGAAGCTACGCAAGAGGAACTTTAGCAATTCGAAAGATGTCAAGTATGGAAGCTGGTCCCAAGACCAGCTGATCACACCATCATTGGCACAAAATAGGTGTTCAGAACAAGAAGGATGAAGATGGGAACATCATAAGAAACAGATTCAGGCTCGTTGCACAAGGATATTGACAAGAAGAAGGAATCGACTATGATGAAACATTTGCTCCAGCAGCAAGGTTAGAAGCTATCAGAATCTTCTTAGCCTACGCTACATACAAGGACTTTGTAGTATATCAAATGAATGTCAAGAGTGCTTTCCTCAATGGTGATCTTTAAGAAACCATCTATGTAACTCAGCCTCCAGGTTTTGTGGAAAAAGGAAAAGAGACTCACGTCTACAAACTTAAGAAGGCTCTATATGGTCTTAAGAAAACACCTCGTGCCTGGTATAAGACACTATCCAAGTTCTTAATAGAACAAGGATTTATGCGAGGAAAGATCGACACTACTCTCTTCATTCTCAAGCACAAAGGTCACTCGCTGCTGGTGCAAATATACGTCGATGATATCATCTCGGTTCCACAAATGAGAAGTTGTGCAAAAGATTTGAAACTCTTATGACTGGAAAGTTTTAGATAAGCATGATGGGAGAACTTACCTTCTTCCTAGGACTTTAGATTCAACAATCCCACTAAGGAATCTTCATAAGCCAATCCAAATATGCTAAGGAATTGGTCAAAAAATTCGGATTGGAAATGGCTAACACTTTTGATACTCCAATGGCTGCTAAATGCAAACTATCAAAAGACTTGCAAGGGAAGAAAGTTGATATTACCTTATATAGAGGAATTATTGGATCTCTGCTTTACCTTACCGCCAACAGACCTGATATAGTGTATGATGTTGGGGTATGTGCTAGATTTCAAGTAGATCCTCGTGAGTCACATCTTCTAGCAGCCAAGAGAATTATCAAGTATGTATCAGATACCATCAGCTTAGGTATCTGCTATCCAAGAGAATCCTCCTTCAACTTAGTTGGTTACTCAGATACAGATTATGTTGGATATCAAATAGATAGGAAGAGCACAAGTGGAACTTGTCAATTCCTAGGTGACAGACTCGTTTCATGGGCTAGCAAGAAATAAGCATCGGTTTCCAACTCTACCACTGAGGCAGAATACATAGCTGCTGGAAGCTGCTGCTGTCAATTGCTCTGGATCAACCAATAGTTGGTGGACTATGATATCAAGGTAGCAGATTGTCCAATCATGTTTGACAACACCTTAGTAATCTCCAACACCTATAATCCCGTAATGCACTCTCAGACGAAACATATCGATGTTCGATATCACTTTCTAAGAGATAATGTAGAGAAGAGAAATATAAGCATGAAGTACATTTCAACTGATCACCAACTAGTAGACATCTTCACAAAGGCACTTGAAACCAACATGTTTGCTTATCTAAGTGGAGAGCTTGGTATGCTTGACCCAACTACTTAATATTAACTCGTTTTAATTTCCTTCTTTTTAAAATATTGAGCAGCCTTGATAATATATTTAAGCAGACTTGACATTGTGGTTAACTAGCCTTGTTTATTTGAAAAGAAAACAGCAGTACTGCAAATTACTTGAAGACGAAGGTAAGTCTTTAAACTTTTAGTTTAGAAGGGTTATTCATGAAAATAGTGAGGGATTGATTTTAAAAATGGTTGAGATATTTTTGAAAAAGTCACATTTTTAACTGCCTCAAGCCATCAATCATTAATAAAATTCTCAACCGCCAATTGCAAAATCACTTTTTCAAAAATTGTCCTTTGTTATTCTCTCTCAAAAACCCTCTCATTCTCCCTCACTTCGTATCTGTGCAATTTGTGACGAACTCTCCAATTTCCTCAACATTCTCGTGCATCTACTCCAATGGTAAGACAAATCTAACCTAGAACCTTATTATGAGTTGTAATTTCATTCTTTAACGGCCTAGTATTCTCTTATGGAGTTTTTGGTGGTGAATCTGCCATTGATAACTGTTCGAGAAATGTTTTTGCTTTCTTTCTCTCTCCTTCGAAAACTTACTTTCCTGCTTAGGCTATTTCCAAACTTTTGAAGTAAGTTCTCTACATTCCAGTCTTCCATGCAAAATTTCCCTTAATAGCACATCTTTGGGATGTTTAAATGCGTATTATCTAAAAAATCTGTTGAAATTCGATCTTCAATTCCTGGGCTCAAACTTTATATTTTGCTCAGATTAAGAATTTTGTATGGTTGTCTAGTATTTGGCCTAATTTTCTTGTTGCAACTTTATAGGCTGGAACCTCTTCTTCTGCCGTTATTCCAGAACAAATTCCAGTTGCTAAATCTTCTATTCCCAATCTGCCTCCATCTATGTACCATCCTGGAATGTGCATAGATGAGACCTCAGTAAGGGCCTATGCAACTGGAGTGAAAGTCGTTGATGACATTAACTAGTCAGGACTCCTACCGCTGTTCATGCTAGGAGACGATGATTACACCAATCTTCTGGCAGAAGAGTTCTATCAAAGGGTATCCGTCAATGAGTCCATGACTTCCATTAGTGGTATAGTTCGGACCGTCTCCGTCTCCATCACAGCCTCCCGGATCGCCAAGACCATCGGCATTGAATTTGATGGCCCCACTTATCTCACAATTGCTGAGAAGGACCTTGCCTGGTCCTATATACGTGGAGAGCACACACCAAGGGAGCGCCACAGGCAAAGATGAAACATATGCTGTTCGAGGATGATGTCTACTACATCATCCATTTCCTCGACAAGAGCATGATATTCAAGAACGGCACACATGATGTGATGACTGCTGACCAACTAGAGTACACTGCAGCAGTCATTCTCAACATCAGATTCAATTGGCTTAAATACTCTTCGAGATGCTGTGCAATGCTGTTGATGCGGTCAAGGAATCTCTCTCGCAGAAGAGGCTTTTTGTCCGCCTTATCAACGTCCTTCTCTGCAACAACATGACCTTCCTCAATCACTTGGTAAACTTTGAGAAGAAAAGGGTTACCAAAGCCATCCAGTTCACCAGCACCTTCATCCTTAGCACTCACAAGCTTAAGAATGAAAAGCTCGAGCAGCAAGGGCTTCCACCGCAACTACTGGTCCACACCCTCAACCCTGCTCCACTGGTGATCTTAAAGATCAACCATAAAACAACAGTGGATACCTTTATGGCAGAGCAGCTTGATCGAAACTCCAGAAGAAAGCTGCAACATAAGGCTGCACAAGTAAAACTGCTACTGAGCCTTCTGCCTCAAAACCATCTGCCTATCCTTCTCCCTCAAAGAAATTCAAACGACAGCACTCTGTTGTTGAGGAGGAGCCAGTTTTAAGGAAAAAGAAGAAGAAGTATTCTTCGGGCGCTGAAGCTGTTGCTGCAAATACTGATGCTGCCCCCAAAAGAAAGAAGCGTTCAGCTTCTACTACCTCTACTTCAGCTCCCGTGCCGGACAAGCCTTAAGCAGAACCCGAACCTGCCCCTCTTTCCCTAGAAAACGTAATTCCAAACGCTCTCAACCCTCTGAACCTTTCATCCCTTTTCACCCTCCTTCTTCCTCTCCTATCTCTTCTACTTCTCCACCCCTTTTCATCTCCAACAGACCCTGCTACTGTTGGTGAGGAACCTTCTGAACCTCCTTATTCCAATTCTTCAACAACCCATGTTGTTGTTGATGAGGAGCCTTCTTCTCTCACTCCTAAGAAGAAGAAGCGCCAACTTCGCAAAAAGTGTGCGACTGTTCACCCTTCTTCCCTTCATATACCCACTCCAGAAACTCTCGCTTCTCCACCTTCCTCGCCAGAACCCATTTCCTCCATTCTCCCTAACTCATCTCTTGCGATCATTTCTTCCTCTTTTTTCTTTACCTTTACCTCTACCTCTTCTTCCTCTTTCTACATGACCAAAGGCTTTTCCTCCCTTGATCCTCATCTCTCTTCTCTTCTGTATCAAACCTCTTTCCTTCCCGAACTCTATCCGCCTATCACTCACTACCTTAAACCTATCTCCCTTTCTATTTTCCTTTACCAAATTCTTTTCCCTTCCATCTCTTTTGCCACATATAAGTTCCTCTTCGAACTTAACTCCATTTCTGACCTCCTTCATCCTTCTCCTCCAAACTTTTTTCTTCTCCCAAAATCTCATTTTCCTCTTCCTTCCTTGAATCTTCTTCTCTCCCTTCCATTCCCTCTGTCAGTGACTTAGACACTGATATGGAACTCGACCCCAAACCTTCTACTCTTCCTACACCTCCTAACCATGCTGACGGCCTTATTCCAGTCAACCTTAACCCTCAATTCATTCCTTCCAACTCTACTGATTCTGCTCTTCTAGACCTCCTTCGCGCCAATCAAGCCCAACTTGAGCATCTCAATGGCACGGTCTCCTCCATGTCCCAACAGATTGAGGTGATGAACTACGACTTAAACGCCACCCATGCCACCGTCTTTCATCTTCGAAAGATCGTGGAGTAGCTTGTAAATGACACTACTCAAGCCTTCACCTCCCACCGGTTCATTGTCCAAGATCAACAAGAGGCCTTGATCGGCATGCTCCACTCCCAACAGATTAGCATTCGTCAACTCTTCGACGAACTCCAAACTTCTCTGGCCCTTGCAGTCATTGTTGAACACGTCGTTCCCGACTTCACTGCTGTTCGACACGTTGAGCGCGCCAATCAAAGGGCTGTTGCCGCTGATCAGAGGAGGGTTGCTACCATCAGGGAGGAGCTAGCTACACATCACTTGAACCAAGCATTGATAGAGGAACAGAACATACTACAAGAATGCCTTAATGATCGCATCAGAATTTGGGTTGGTGACTACTTAGAACACCGTCGCACGCAACCCAACCTATTTTTATCTAATATAAACTCTTTTGTTCTAACTTTTTAGGGTTTAAACTCCGATCTTACAAAACTCTGCTGTTAAACTGCTAGTTTAACTTATATATGAACTATATTTTACTTGGATCATGATATATTCTTCTTGACTCACTTTACCTATCATGTCCAATTTAAACTTCGCGTTTAAATCGTTAAACTGATTATATTCTGCTCTTTGTTAAGATTTAAACTATGCTTAACTTTGTACTTGCTCTTCTTGTTTTTATCTTGTAAGTACTTAGTCTAAGCTATCTCTCTACTAAGACTTTTGTTCTGAGAAGCATGTCTGCTTTACTTATATAAATTTTCTTTAAGACATGTTATTATCTCAGTGCATGATTCAAAGTCTGCTAAGTAGCTGAGATGATGACATCAACCAAATAGGACGAGATTGTTGACCCTCACAGGTTTTAGATTTGGTTGAGTCATCTTTTGATTCTATTGTATAGTGGCTAAAAGGTCCGCGTACCGATTAGTGTGGCAACTGTCTTAGAATCAAGGGTCTAATAGAATAATTTAATGTTAGTCTCTCTAAGGCGCAGACTAGCAGGCTTCAACAGCAGACTTGAAAGCACGGTTCACCAGCAGACTTCTATGTCTGCTCAAGCAAAAAAAAGAAGCAAAGCTCAGCTAAACACGTGGAACTAGGTCACATATTATTTGAACTAGATATTTAATTTATCTAGTCAAATAATATTCAAATTATCTTCATTAGTTTTCCCTCTCAAAAGAAGTCAACTATGTCATTATATGGCTTACGACAAATGGTACAGAGAGATGTCCAGCCTATCGAGTGAATCATGAAAACTGAAGACATTACCTCTTTTAGCTAAGAAGACTTTCGAGTTGTAACGCCTGCAAGCGGCAAACTTACTATGTTTGGAAATATCTGTATCTGCAACCACTGCATCTCTGATGTCTGTTGCTGTGCACAACCCATAAAGCACCTAATTGCATTTAATGCATTTTAACGTTGAACTCAATCTATCAACTCTTAGTCCAACGGTCCTGAAGATCTCCCCTGATATATATTCAAGTTTTGAAGATCTGAAAATGCACATCACTTACACATTCAATACTCAAGCTTCATATTCAAAACAAAAACATTCAAGATATCAAAAGGATAAGAGCTAACACTTCACCAAACTTCCTCAAGCTGCAGATCTGATAATCCTCATTTGCTTTCATCTTCTTCTAGTTTGTCATTAACTGTTCTTTTACTTTAGCACTTGAGAAAACAATTATTCATTAATTGTTTTTCTCATCATTAAACACTTTGTTGAAAACAAATTTTGTACACGATCCATTAGAGATCTAACTTTCTCACCCAATGGATAAATAACTGCACCTTTCAAAATCCAAAGCTAACCACTTTGGTAGTGGATGTGGTACTATTCACAGTACAAACCACTTCTAAATCACTTTGTATTGTCTAAACTGTTTCTACTTATTCCAAATAGAGTGCTTGGGTTTGTTTAAGAACAACAGTTCTTGTTCTCGATTATCATCTTGATTTTCTGCTTCCCTAACTCTTTTGAAAGTCGACTATTTTAAAAGAAAAACATTTTGAAAAGGTTTTCAAAAAGAAATTTTAAAACTACATCTAGGCTATTCAACCCACCTACTAGCCTAGATCGAGGCTATTTGGGACCAACAGTTTTATTGCCCTATTGTCCTTTTGGGTTGTATTGTCATTTTCCTTGTGCTTTCCATGACATTGACTAATACTCCTTCAATTTTCATATATTTCTTTTTTTACCGTTCATAATAATTGTTATTTTCAATTTATATGTATTTTTTTTTTCTCATTTTATCCTTATTTTTTATATACTTTAATAATGATCATATGTTCAAGGGAATTAAATGAAACCACAGAGTACACCAATATTTATAATACAATTAATTGTTTTTTTAAACAGTATGTCGAGTCAAATAGAACGATTATTTGAAAATTGAAGGGGTATTAGTTTTTAGTATTTTAAAATTTTATGATCATTGTTTTGATAATGTTAGATTTATTAGATGATATTCATTATTAGTATATTTATATATGAAGTTTTAATTCTTGTTAATTAATAATCTTCTAATTTAATAATAATAATAATATTATTATTATTATTATTATTATTTTCATCATCATCATCATTATTGTTATTGGTATTTTTGTTGCTGTTAGTCTTTCATTTCATACGCATAATATCGTTACCGGCTTCTTGGCGATTTGGATAAGGGGCTATTTAAGTAGCTTATGGATGTAGTTATCAAACTCCCAATACTAAGAATTTATGAAATAAATAGAACCAATTAGAAAATTTATGTCTCAGTGACTTACCAACAAATTTTAGAAGAAAAAAAATTCAAATAAATTTGGAATATTAAGGATATTTCAATGATTTGATTAATGGTAATAAACTACACAAAGACAAGAATAAAAAAACTAAGGTAGTGTTTGGTAACATTTCTATTTCTTTTTTTTTTTTCACATATTTATGTTTCATTTTGTTTCTATTTCTTTTTTATTTTGGACAAGAAACAAAAATAAGTTTGATAGCCGTTTCTATTTCTATTATGAAAAAGAAACAAAAGTTAATCATTTTTGACAAACATTTTTATTTCATTTCATAAAGTTATATTCTTTTTGAAAAAAATTAACACATTACAACTTTGATAATAATATATTATATCTAATTCGAACGGGTAGAATAATAATTCACATGATTTCATCTACTATTAAAAATAATGTGGATAAGCAATTTCTCATCCGTTGGGTTAGGTTGGAACGGGTGATGGGTCGAAACTTATTAGAACTCGAATATCAAACTGATTTAAACGGGTGACGTGTTAAAACGGGGCGGCTCGTCTTAATCCAAATTTTCTCCCAAAATCTCATAATTTTATAGAGTAAAAGCTATCAGATCAAAATGGGTAATGTATTCGATCCGCTTTAACCCGACCCGTTAATATTTTTTCGGTCAAAATAGGTTACACGTGCAATCCAAAAATATTAACGGGTTCGGTTTGGTCGGGTGGGTTAACTAGTTCAGGATTGTAATTGTCAGGCCTAATACACACACACACACACACATATATATATATCAAAGTTCGAAGGCTAGACCTTATTTAAGTTCACCGAGCTTGACTCTTCTAAGTTTCGAAAAAGAATCATTTCTCTTAAAAAAGAAACGATTTTTTTTCATTTTTAAATTTTGAGGAATAATGAGAAACGTTTCTAGTTTATCAAAAATAAAAATGATTGTCAAACATGTTTCTATTTTTATTTTTCACAAAAAATTAGAAATAAAAACAAAAATATCCGAAACGAAATGGTTACCAAGAAGCCCTAATTAAACCAGTTTCACAATAAAAAGAGGAGTGAGTCCTTCTTTTGCCTCGTACCTTCTTCCAGTTCACTTTGATCTTAATAATGGAGCTCTTCTCTTTCGATTACAGTTTCATCATTATCCCCTTTCTCTTCCTGCTACTCTTATTCATAAAAATATCCAGAATTATTATAAACACTAAAACAACTCAAAAGAAACTTCATCCCCCAGGTCCATGGAAGCTTCCTTTCATAGGAAGTTTGCATCACTTGGTGGGTTCACAACCACATCATGCTCTCATGGCTTTAGCCAAGAAACATGGACCCATTATCCATCTGCAACTCGGTGAAGTACCTACGGTTGTCATATCATCCCCTCGACTCGCCAAAGAGGTTCTCAAGATCCATGACCTTGCCATGGCAAATAGGCCAGAATTTCTTGCTACCAAGATTGTCTTTTACGAGGCTGCAGACCTCGCCTTTGCTCCTTACGGTAATTATTGGAAGCAAATGCACAAAATTTGCATCTTAGAACTTTTGAGTGCAAAAAAGGTGCGGTCGTTTCGCCTGTTACGCGAGGAAGAGGTATCACGTTTTATTGAGTCCATTAGGTCATCCTCTCAATCACCAATAAATCTTGGTCGAATGATTTACTCGTTGCAAAATACAATTGCTTGCAAAGCAGTATTTGGTAGCAAATGCAAAGACCAAGATGGAGTTATCGACCTCGTCCTGGAGTTGGTGTCATTTGTTACAGGTTTTGATGTTGCTAATTTGTTTCCGTCATATAAATTGCTTCATATCCTTACTGGGGCGATGTCTAAAGTGAAGAAAGCACACCAAAAGCTTGATCTAGTTCTTGAAGACATTATTGATGATCATCGAAAGAATTTTGGCACTAACACAGGAGTTGAGGAAGATCTAGTTGATGTTCTCTTGAGGCTTATGAACGACGGTGGTCTAGAGTTCCCCATCACAGTTAACAACATCAAGGCCATTACTCTGGTACGGAATTACTTGCTATATATCTTGATTTGGCTTTGACTTTTCTTGGCTATCTTGATTTAACTTTGACCAACTATTTATAAAATTTATTTTGGCCTGAAATAGGCTTATTCCATTTTTTTTTTTTTATTTTCATTTTTTAAATCTTTTTTTATTTTTTTCTTAAGGGGGGAAATGAGAAGGGATCGAACCTGATATCTCACACTTTATGAAACCCCATCTATAGGACACTTTTTTAAGATATTTCATTGGTCCCAAACAAAAATTTGATAATCTGGATGATCAAGTAGTAGACCTTCTATGCACATGCCAAAAATTAAGCAGTTTACTCTTGTCAGTCAATTGTAGTATTTTGGGTGTAGTTGTGATTTGGGTTTTGAGTATTTATTGAGCCACAAGATGAAAAATATGAAAGTGGACTTATGCAGTTGAAAATTCAGTAAAGTGTACCGGTCAGCAATTTTTCTAAGAAATCAAGATGTATAATCCATTATTGGCCAACTGATGGAAATTCGGCTTAAAACGTTATTTTGGCAATGTTGTCTGCTTGTTGTTAAGATACATAATTGCACAATAACATGTTCATATATATATCGTCACAGTGGATCATTAGTTACACTTACACAATGATAACTCAAACTTAAGTTCAAGGAGGAGGTTCCAATACACGTTTATTTGGCTAATTAATTAGATGTATCCTTCTTTTCAAATCTCACTTTTTAAACTTGGATTGTGTAGGACATGTTTTCTGCAGGAACTGAAACAACTTCAACAACAATAGAATGGGCAATGTCTGAAATGATAAGGAATCCAAGAGTAATGGAGAAAGCACAAGCCGAATTGAGAAAAGAATTGAAGGGAAAGAAAGTGATACATGAGAAAGATCTTCACGAATCTAGTTACCTAAAGCTAGTGATTAAAGAAACTCTACGATTGCGTAACCCTTTTGCTTTGCTATTCCCACGACAATGCCGAGAGGAGTGTGAGATTGATGGTTACACAATACCAGTAAAAACCAACATCATTGTGAATTTCTCAGCCATAGCAAGAGATCCTGACTATTGGCATGATCCCGAGAGCTTTTCACCTGAGAGATTTGAAAACTCTTCCCTAGATTTCAAAGGAACTAACTTTGAGTTTATTCCATTTGGGGCGGGAAGGAGAATGTGCCCAGGCATTTCTTTTGCCATGGCTAGTGCTGAGCTTGTTCTTTCTCAACTTCTTTACCACTTTGATTGGAAACTTCCAAATGGGATGAAGCCTGAAGATCTTGACATGAGTGAGATCTTTGGAGCCACTGTTAGAAGAAAGAATAGCTTGTTTTTGGTTGCAACCCCTTATTCCTCACTCTAATGTTCGGATCGAGTACAGATTCTAATGGATGTAATGAACTTTGAACTACAATAAACAAAGGGTTTTACTATTTGTTGAATTGAATATCATGTCATCTAAGTATATTTTTAATCATTTTCATTTCTCTTTTCCTACTGAACCTGAGAATAAATCTCACAAAGTTGAAATAACAATTACTATATGAAACTTACAAGAATCACCCTCCATTCCCAAATAATGATTTTATTTCATACGTTAAACTTTTTGGATTGTAAATTTACTTGTTTGTACCATTTTGAAATAACACTAATTAAATTATAACTCTATTCAGAAATGGAACATTTATTTGGCACAACCCAAAATTTAGACAGAGAGAGAGCAAGAGAATGTTCGGAACAATTGCTATATTACATTGATACACCGATTTAACAACAATAACAAAAGAGAATACAACGATTTACGTGGAAAACCCCTCAATTTGAAGAATAAAAACCCAGATATTTAACTTAAGTTTATTTTTATAATTAACCAAATTTGATAATACTCTTCACACATTTGACCAAATAATATTTGATTGAGTTTTTCATGTTATTTAGATAACAAATATATTAATACTTTACTTTATTTTGACTAAGCATTTGGTTAACATAATTTAAATATATTGTTATGAATTGGTCATGCTACTATAATAGCAAAAAGAGTTGAAAATCATTTATAGGCAGGACAAACATTTTAAAATAGAAAAGGGTTATTATATTATACTAATGTTAAATTGGGTAAGTTAAAAAATAGTACTCCGTAATTGTTTAGGCAGTTTCTTTCTTCATGCTAGCAGCCGCATACTTTGACCATTTAGCTTTGATATTTGCTAAAGATAGAACTTGAAAGTTATCATTTCATGTGTCCACCTTTTGTGAGTTCGAGAGGAGAGAATAATGAGTTTTATATTGAGCCACCTCATGCTTCATTAGGATTAGTCATCTTGGCGGTTTACATGCGGGAGTTGTAGTTTTAAAGGTGTCAGGATTCTCTATTTCAAAAGTGTATTCCATCTTCTATTCCAATGTCAGATCCATTGTTAATTTGTCAATCAGTAATTGATTTTGTTTACATAATTAATTTTGTTAATACATTTTAACGGTGGATCTGATATTGGAATAGAAAATGGAATACACTTTTGGAATAGAGGATCCAGACTCGTTTTAAAGAGGCTTAAATTGTAATTTGGTCATTTTATTTTTTTTATTTTTTGTAATATGATAATTTTATAATTATTTTTTTTAATTTAATCATTGTATTTAGTGTAAATATTTAATAAGATCACTTAAGTCATTTCCGTTCGTTATGTTAGATGAAAATAGTTAAAAAGACTAAAATACCCTATGAACAAAATCAAATTGTTTTGGCTTAATCGCAATTTGGTCACCCTACTTTCCCACTTTTGCAATAAGGTGATTCTATACAAAAAAAAAAATGAAAAAATTATTTTTTTGACCATCGTACTATTATCAAGTACCCGATTTGACCAACCATATGTCATAACTAACAAATTGACCACTGTACTAAATAAGTTGGTAGATTTTGGTCAATGCCGTTAACGGGCCATCCAATTTTTTAACGAATTAATGTTCTGAGTTGGATTAACTGGGGTTATGTTCTTCGGCTTACGTGGACTATTTCTTTTATAAAAAAAAAACAGTGATGTCCTTTGTAGATAATTGAATGTTTCATCTTCTCCAATCGTCGATCAACCCCCATTAACATAGTCAAACACCACCACCATCGGATTCACCAAACAAAGTTACCTTCTCTGTGAAACATGTATATTGTATTATGGTATTAATCAAACATTATCTTAGGCTAGTCAATCCATCTCTCTCTTGTCAAATTCTAACATGGTATAATTCTCTCAAACCTAGCAGCGTTTTCGCTCCAGCTAGGTCTCCCTCTCCATTCTTTGCAACAAAACAGCCGTCGTCCCCCCTCCTGTTCTAGATTCGGCGTACTTTCTCCCCTAACCCAGCACCGTAGCCCATAACGACCAGTCGCTTCTTTATCTATTGTCGACCCCCAGCTCCATCTATGTCAGAACGCTTCTCTGCTTTCGTCTCCATTGAAGGCCACCTCGAGTCAGCCACCGTCTCTCCATCTCTTTCCAGCCCAACAGTGCTGGTCTCCTTCGTGCTCTGTCTCCGATCAAAAACCCCCCTCTCATTTGCTATCACCTTCTCTCTTTCAACCCTCTCACCATCCAAAATCAGTCGTCTTCTCTCTCCGATCTCCTACCCTCAATAGAGCCAACTGAGCATCCTTCCTTCGTCAACGACGTCCTCTTTCTGGTAAAACCCAATAACCCCGTCAGAGCCAGACGCCATCTTCAATCACCTACTTCAAATTCCGGCGAAGGCAACGAGTGTCCCATGTTCGCTCGCCCTCAACACCAAGTGAACAAGACACGGGTCCTCTCTGCTTTCGTCTCCATTAAAGGCCACCTCGAGTCCATCTACCATAGTCGCCGTCTCTCCATCACTTTCCAACCCAACATTGTCGGCCTCCTTCATGCTTTGTCTCTGGCCAAAGCCCCCCTCTCATCTGCTATCACCTTCTTTCTCTCTCAGTCCTTTGGCCATCCCAAATCAGTCGTTTTCTCTCTCCGATCTGCTTCCTTTAACATAGCCGGCTGAGCCTACTTCCTTCGTCAATGTCGTCCTCCTTCCGGCGAAACCCAGCAACCCCGTCTCTGCTTCGATTTCTCCAGTATCAAGTGTCCCCTTTTATATTTGTTATATTTTGTACGTTTACTTGAATTGTGATTTAAGCGCAAGGGTATTTTCGGGTTTCTACAATTGTTTTAAGCTTTCTATCCAAAAAATTGGATGGAGTGATGAACGTGCAATATCTTCGTTATGTTATAACTAGTTTTTGCACCCGTGCGTTAAACGTACGATATATATATATATATATATATATATATATATATATATATATATATATATATAATGAATAGAAAAAGCAAAATTAGAAGATGAACACATATTTTGAAATGAAAATTGATCAATACGTATTATGAAATGAAAATTGAATTATTTTGAATTTTTACAGATTAAAATTGCTTCAATCCTTTCGTGATTTTGCAAGTTTGTTTTAATGTTTGCACTGTCATATTGCACCTTGTATATCAATGTTCTGCATATAATGAAATATGATTAAAATGATATCATGTACTTTGGTACTTGTGAATCATTATGTGTTTTATATGAATCATTTGACATATACATCTACTAAATAGCCAGTAAAAGATGTTATTAATTATTACGATGCATAAATATACATCAATATTTCAACCTTTGAAATCATAATAGGATAAATATCTCTTATTTCGCATGTTCAATTTATTAATAAACATGATTTTTATATTATAGTATTATGTAGCTATTTCAAGAATTATTTGTCATTTATGTGTCTTTATACACTCACACAAATATGTAGTAAGTAGTTTACCAAAAAAATATTAAGAATCTGGATAGAATACAAAGAGTTTCAGGAGATATATTTTTCATAGGTATGACATTAAATGTTAATAAATGTTATGGATTATATATATGACTATTGTATTTGTGTTCGACACAACCATATTATCCGGCCTTCATTTTATTTTGGGTCCACTAAATTTACTAATCATAAATAAAATGTTACTTCACAATCAAATAAAAATTGCCAAAATAAAAATTGCCAAAAATTTATATACATGTGCAATTATATAATCATTGGGCAAATAATTTATCATATTTCATGTAAAAATTAAGTTTTATTACTATTTCACTATTATTTTTATTGCTTATGTTTCTATAATCTTTACCTTTAGTTGATTGTGTGGTCTTTTTTTATAACTTGAATTTGTAGCTAGTGAGATATGTTACCATAAAAATATCCATTTGTGTAGTATATTGTTTTTGTTGTAAATTATTTAAATCGGTGCAGAATAATAGCTTTCAATAATCATGTATTTTTTTTTCTTATATGTTAATTTGTAGGTGTACATTTTTAATTATTTGAATAATGAAAAAAAAATACTATTGTAAAGAAACTTCAACATCACATAGCAAAATCAGAGCGTCATAATGCAATATGGAAGTCTCAACCAAATTAGGCATCGAAAAGAAAATTCCTTGTGTCGAAATGTAAAATTGAAATTCCCCCTAAATTGGGCATCGGAAATCAAAGATTGTGCGTCGTTACTCGCTATGGGTTAAAGTATATCCAAATTTATAACTGAAGCCTATTCATGAAACTTGTCCAAAAATTTGAATCTCAATGTAATGTTTAGGAATCATGAAACATAACTGAAGCCTATTCAAATTGGGCATCGCAATTAATTAAACTTAAGGCATCGAAGGCAGAATTGAAGTTTGTGCAATTTTAGAATCGTATTACAAAAATAGAAGACCAAATTTCAAAATTTTGGCATCAAAACAATGCAATGCTTTATTTACTATTTTTATTAAATATTTTTTTTATAAAACAATGCAATGTTTTATCTTTTTTTATATTTTTATTAAATTAGAAGAAATTATGTCTAATTAAGTAACACCGAGGTAGGATCGGAAGGAACCACACATAATTAAGTAAGAGACATGATTGGAAGAAACGATGCCTAATTAAATAACACCGAGGCAAGATTGGAAGAAAAGAGGCCTAATTAAGTAACACTGACGCAAGATTGGAAGAAACGATGCCTAATTAAGTAAACACCGAGGCAGGATTGGAAGAAACGATGCCTAATTAAATAACACCAACACAAAATGTTTAATATATCGCGGTACAAATTTTATAACTAGCTATTGAAATTATGTGCAATTTTGGAATCGTATTGTAAAAATACAAGACCAAATTTCAAGTCTGCCTTAATTTGGTCATCTGCATGTAAAAATTGAAAGAATATTAACAACCGTCAGAATGAGAATTGAAAGCATATGATTGAGACTTAGACAATGTTGGACGAGTGATGGGAAGAGCAGTTCCATTTGTTCTGCCTTTTTGAATCCCTATTGGAATAGTGAAATCAACATAAAAAATCGATTTGGATCAGTTCCCTTTTGTGATCAAAATCAAAATGATTTTCAATTGTAAAATGCAAAAAAGAGAGAATAAACAATCCATGAGTTTTATCATAACATGATTTTTCAAGGAGCCTCTCAATCAAAGTTTTTTTGGGGATTCTACGGAAATGAAGAGAAAATGCAGAAGAGATAAAATGAAACTAAACAAATTTGAATTTGACATAGGTTGAAAGAGAGAATGACAGAGAAGAAGGTATTTTTGGAACAAAATTTTGAAAAAACACTTTACCGGTTGAATCAAAAAATAGGGGAGTGGAGCGGTTACAATTTTACAAAAATGCACCAGCTCGTAGTTATTCCTATATAGTATTTAATATTTTTTCTTATATGTTTGTAGGTGTACTCTTTTAACTATTTGAATAATGAAAAATAAAAAAATATATAGTATTTTTACGGAAAATTTTGGGCCGGTCCACTTTGTGAATTTTGTAATCACTACAGTACCGTATGTTTTTTTTCTTTAACCTGAAAAAATCACTTTTAGAGGCAAAAAGACTATGATACTCTTATTGATCCTGAGGCACGCTACACATCACTATTCGCGGGCATCGTGGTTGGTAGCTTTATATATCGCAATACAATTTATAAATTTTATGTATTTTTATGTTAAAAAATTTGATTGTTATATCGCGGTGCACACATTTTTGCATCCCACAACTATGCATTGCAGTTTGTCAATCATGCATTGATATTTCTTAATGGATTTCCCTACATTCCTCTTTTGTGCATCGATTTTAAACGATGCAGAGATTTAGAATTGTGATGTAGAGATTTGAAATTATTAATACGTTATTAATTTCGATGCAATAATTATTTAGTATTGATGCACTACATAGCAATTCTAGATCCCACAACTGTGCATCGCATTTTGTCAACCATGCATCGATATTTCTTAATGGATTTCCTTGCATTCCTCTTTTGTGCATTAGTTTTAAACGATGCAGGAGTTTAGAATTGTGATCCAATGGTTTGAAATTATTAATAGGCTATTAATTTTTATGCACGAATTAGTATTGATGCTCAACACAGCAATTTTACATACCACAACTGTGTATCGTAGATGCTCAATATTTCTGAATGGATTTCGTTACATTCCTCAATAGTAATTCAATGTGTGTAATATCATGACCAAAGTAATTTCAGTGCTCTATAATTTTCAGAAAATTAACTAATAACATAATAGTTTTTTTTCCATTGAAGAAGGGAGAGAATTAAATATAATTTCCAGTCGATATTTCAAATAGATCACAACATTTTGAAAAGAAAAGGAATATCAAAGAAACGAAAATTTATAGAAGAGATGATAAAATGAAACTATTAAATGCATTCGGAATTATATAAATGCATCCAGAATACGTCGCGGTGGAAACAATGATGCCCATAAAATTTAAAGTATAGGTTTTGCACCGTGATATATAAAACTATGAACCACGATACATGCGGCTAGTTATCCGTTATGCGCCTTCGGTTTATTAAGGGTATTGTAGTCATTTCAACCCCCAAAATGACTTTTTGCGGTTGTAATTAAAAACACTGCACAGGAACGATTGAAAACTTCCAAATGGGGATCGACCCGCCATTTTTCCTATTTTTTAGGGCACATTCTTTCTTTTCACCTCGGGACCCCAAAAGTTTATGATTAGTGGACCCCAAGACTAGCCAGCGACGATCCTTAAATAAGAGCAACTGTGAGAACCCCGTTCCGCGACGCCCCGCCGTCCGATGTGAAAACGACGACATATCTCAAGAAACATCAGAGCGTCTGGAATACGCCCGGTCTTGTCGTGGACTCTAAATATGTGTGTACAAATTCGCCACCTCTATTTTAAGGTTAAACATAGAAAAACCAGTTATTTCAGAAAATGTGTGGGTTCGGAGGCTAGGTTACGAGATGGGAAGATGTTAAGCATCCAACTAGCCCTTTCAGTCTCATTTTAGGGTTAAAATAAATCAACATGCTCTACAAAATTTAATCTATAAAATGTATTTTATAGATATACATATTGAAAATAGGGTTAATATCATTTTTGATACCCTAACTTTACCCGCTTTTCAAGTTTGATACCCTTTGTACCAATGTAATCAAATTTAAGCCAAACGTTTCACAAATTGATCAATTATAATCCAAGTCGTTAACTATTCGTTAAATATTAACGGTTGACCTGCTATCCTAGGTTGGAAATTGGGAACTGGCTTGGCTAACAGGTATGCATGTGTATACGGACCCTTGTTCATTTCTCCAAAATTTCTCCCATCTTCCATTTCCCCCAATTACTTCTTGTGCCCTAATTTCTTCCACCAATTACTTCTTGTGCCCTAATTTCTTCCGTCCCAATATGCACATTGTGTCTTAAGTTCTCTTTCCTCAATTGGGAACCCTAAATTATTACAATTACCACCCTAATTTATCCTTCCCTAATTTCTACTTTCCCAATTTAGATAATGAAAATCAAGATTCCAGAAGAGGTTGTCGATTTGGAAGCTTCCAGAAGATTCACAAACCCGTCATATCCTCCTCCAACAATGGCTTCTTCTTGCTCTTTCCTACCCACGACAACTTTAGAAATGAATGTTGTCCCAAACCCTATTCTTTCAACAAACATCATGTTGACGAAGCAGAGCTTTGTAACAGAGCATCAATGGAAGCATTCATTACCAAGCTTTTCTCTACCATTTCATTTGTTAAAGTTGTCTACGTTGAAATTGTTGAAACTTTAATCACACCGAACGAATTCGAGCTTGATTGCGGGCTTTTCGAGTATGGCTGGGGCGGGTTCGATACTGAAGGGCTCTTTGGAATCCTCACCACTGGAGACTCCTCCGTGTGGTCAAGCCTGATCTGAACAAGTTTCTTTCTCTCTTCATCGATATTCATCGCTCCAGATCTGTAGCTTCTCCATCTCTGGCCGAGCTCGCCGACCTCGAATCTGAAGTTGCAGCCATGGCGGACCTCCCTTTACTCGATTCGTTACAGATCCGACCTCGTTTTCACCCCTTTTGTTTTTCCTACAATTTATTTGATATGTTGTTGTATCGAGTTTTGGAAGTTGCAGATTGAAGAACCCTGAATCTTCCCAAACATCATCCAATATACAATTTTACTTGTTTTTATTTCTAATGGGGGTTGATAGAGGACCTGGATCTAGAAATTAAGGATGAAGAATAAAGGTGATGCATGAATCCTTACCCTTATTTCCATTTCTCTCTTTTCTACCAAAACCAAGTGACATAGTCGGTTTCCCTGTCTTTCCAACCTAGAACAACATGTCTTCCGTTTGGGTTTGACAGATTGGTAACGGAAAGTATCACAATTAATGAAACTGGAAATCGTTTAGGATGATATTTGATACTTTGTGTACATTGGGTACCAAAAGTGAAAAACGGGTAAAGTTAGGGTACCAAAAGTGATATTAACCCTTGAAAATAATATTGCTTTGTGTTTAATGTTATTTGGGCATAGTAATAGTTATGAGTGTTTATGCCTAAATATTATATATAGCATGCATAAATATATATTTACAACATGCATAATTACTTTATTTACATTCTATTTATTAATTATATTATACTAATATTTAACTAATTATAATATTATTATTATTTACTTAGCATGCATAATATTAATATTCTATATTAATATTGTTATTATTTACATAACATTCATAGTATAATATTCTACATTCATATTAGCGAGATAAGACAATAAATTGATACTTACCTCTTGTAACGTGAATGTTTGACCCGGTATATTCGCCTAAGCTTTAGCTCACTAGGAACTCGAAGACTTCAAGTGTGCTTCCCCTATCCTTTCGAGAAAGGAAGTCTTTTTTATATGTATGTATGTGTATGTGTATGTGTATGTGTATGTGTTTGTGTATGTGTATATGTATGTGTATGCGTATGTGTATGATATCAGCTTGCCGGGGGCAAAGACTAGATCTTCAGATGGCTCGCTACGGGGTGGAGAGCAATGAGGCTTTCTTCTTCTTCTTCGGCTTCTTCGACAGAGGAGGCTTTGGGAAGGCGTGATATGATTGTGTGAATATGGGAATGCGGGATGAAATTGTGGTCGAGTTGTATGAATGTTGTGTGTTGAGAATGAGAGCCTGAAGCCTCTATTTATAGGAAAAGAAGGTCGATTAAACGACAACGTTTACTCACGATCAGTGCATGGCGTGCTAGGTAGAAGCCTGGGAACGAGATAGCACAAGAAAACACAAGGCAGCTGAGCAAACTCCAGCGTTAAGCTGCCTGGAGAAAAGGGGAGCATGGAGCGGCTCCCTTGTGTTTGGGGTGGCACCAAGGATGGTGGATCGGCTCCTTCATGATTTTTACGGCCAAATTGAAAGTTTCATCCAGGCCCTTGTTGTTTATTTTGTTTTGTTTTGTTTGTATGTTTAACGCCCGCTAAGTCCAGTTACATGTAACTCTAACGGAAAGCAACATTTGTAAGTCCAATAAGTTTATGAAGTACTCCATCCATCCCCAAATTATTGTCATGCTTTCATTTTTCGTCCGTCCTAAAATAATTGTCTTGTTTGAAACTTTCCTTTTTAGGACAACACTTTTACCACTTTACCCTTACTTTTTCATCCTACTTTTATTATGGGCCACATACACATGGGTTTTAAAGTAAAGTACACATCAAACTAATATTAATAATCTAGTCAAATGTGTTTTCTTAAACCGTGCACCAAGTCCACCAAAACGATAATTTAGGGACAGGGGGAGTATATGCTATCATTATTGTAGGACATTATATCGTAGAGGTATAAAAATTGGGTCTCTACAGAACCCCTCAACGACAGAGTTTGCAAGTGAATGCAAATTCACATGCAGACGAACGTCGTTGATATGATATAGACTTCCGATTTCGAGACATGCATCATGAGAAAGATATTGTTTTTATGTATGATATGAGTTTTAAAACATGTGCAATGCAAGTCGGGGCGTGGCGGTATTCTCCTTTTCTCCTCTTCCTCTCTTTTTTATTTTTTTGTTTTTTATGTTTTTTTTTTTGTGAATTGAAAGACATGTGAATTGAAAAGACATATGAATTTAAAGATAAGTGTGTATTGAAAAACATATGTATTGAAAGACATGTGTGTATTGAAAAAGCATATGAATTGAAAGATATGTGTGTATTGAAAGGACATATGTATTGATCAAAAGCATGTGGTATTGAAAAAACATATGTATTGAAAAACAGATGTGTATTGAAAAACATATGTATTAAAAAGACAGGTGTGTATTGAATAACATATGAATTGAAAATCACATGTATTGAAAAGCATATGATTTGAAAAGACATGTGTGTATTGAAAAACATCTGAATTGAAAAGACAAGTGTGTATTGAAAAGCATATGAATTGAAAAGCGCATGTATTGAAAAACATATGAATTGAAAAGACAGTTGTGTATTGAAAAACATATGAATTGAAAGACACATGTATTGAAAAGCATATGTATTGAAAGAGCATATGAATTGAAAGAGAGGTGTTCAGTAAAAAGCATATGAATTGAAAAGACAGGTGTGTATTGAAAATCATATGAATTGAAAAGCACATGTATTAAAAGAGCATATGTATTGAAAGACAGGTATTGAAAAACATGTGTATTGAAAGAGCATATGAATTGAAAAACACATGTATTGAAAAAGCATATGAATGGAAAAACACGTGTATTGAAAAACATATGTATTGAAAGAGCACATGTATTGAATGGCAGGTATTGAAAACCATGTGTATTGAAAGAGCATATGAATTGAAAAGCAAATATATTGAAAGGGCATCTGAATAGAAAAGAACATGTATTGAAAGAGCATATGGATTGAAAAGTGCATGAATTAAAAGACAAGTATTGACCAGCATGTGTATTGAAAGAGCATGTGAATGGAAAGGCACATGTATTGAAAAGAGCATATGAATGGAAAAGCACATGTATTGAAAAGACATGCATGTATTGAAAGATCATATGTATTGAAAGACAGGTGTGTATTGAAAAATCATATGAATTGAAAAGCACGTATATTGAAAGAGCATATGTATTGAAAAAGCATATGTATTGAAAAAAACACATGTATTGAAAAGACAGGTATTGAAAAGCATGTGTATTGAAAAGTATGTTGCAAATATATGCATGTGACAAGTATCCATGGACAAGCATGTGTATGATGATAATCATATATGGCAAAACATGCATGGCAAAACATGTGTGCAGAAGCATGCATAGAGAAACATGTATTTATGATAGTATGCATCAGGTATGACAAAGTATGTATGTATATTATGATGTGGTGTTTGAAAATTATGTGTGAGATGCATGCAAATATTTAAATAGGGCAATGCAATCAATCTGTTATTGTTATTGTCCGATGTTTGCGTGAGGCACGATGTTGTGTTGTTAGGTGAGGGTCACCTGCAGTTAACTTTGTTGACGGTCGAAAAACTTTCATTAGTAATTGGGCTTGTGGCCCTATTATTTACTTCCGCCCACATGAAATATATTTATATTATTAAAGGTTAATTAGTTTCCTAATCCAAAAGGGTTCGGGATTGACCTAACTTAACCTACAAGAAATAGGGTTTCTTATACAATAATATAAATAGAGCAACTAAAGGGATAAAACCCTAACAATAGAAGAACACGTCTTCTAAGAGTGGCTGCCCCCTTCTTCTCTCTCCTAATACTATCTCACCAAATAATCCCTCTAGCCTAACCATTAAAAGGCTTGAATTTGCAGTGTGAACCAGTAATTGATATTCATGTTACGTGATATCAATCCGACGAGATAGACTTGCATGATCTTTGATCGTGACATACGAAGATCGTAGCTCAAGCAGAAAGTCTTCCGCTTTGCTCAAAGTTCAAATTCGCACGAGGTAACTTATAATTACTTGTAGATAACGAACTTGTGTGATATATGTATAGATATATCTTTCATTGGTATCGGATCCTATATGCTTGATTGCTCGTTTCCTTATGCCATGAATTGCATGCTTTTATTTTTGGGTTTGTTTAAAAGTTTTACCCAATAATGAACCAAATCAGTTTCATTATTTTATGTGTAAAACAATTTTATTTTAGAGAAAAAATTATATATCTGAGTTCCCTATGACGAAGCGAACAACATACTAAATTCTCGTTGAAATCCGTTGGGTATTTTTCAAAATATCGCAAACTCAAGTTTTGTTGAAAATTGATTTTTTCAAAACTTTGCATACTGTTTTGACCTGCTTATTTTGTTTAAAACCGTGGTTTTATGGTCTGTAGTTGTAGTACTCCGCGAGGGCTTTCTAAAGACATATTATATGCTTAATTTGGACTTAAAATGAACGTTTTACGACCTTGCAAAGTTGGCTCGCAGATCACATTCGCGAATCGATTTTCCGGGTTGAAAAGTAGGCTTCCTGAACTCCGTTTTTGAAATGGCTGGTGCGTCTAGACGTTTTTTGGCCTTCTGAGTCCAATGATGGCCTCTGTTTTGGTGAATTCAGCTTGGAAGTATTTATTTTGGCATTTTCAGTGTATAAAAACTAGTTTTTTGATTTATAGAAAAATCAAAAATAATATCCAGGGGTTGTTTTGTCATTCTGTGATTATTTAGGGCAATTTGGGGCAGTTCTGAATTTTTTTAAAATTCTTTGTGAATTTTAAACTATTTTAAGTCATTTTTATCATAATTAATTGTCGTTTTGAGCTCTAAAATTACGATTTGGACTATACGAGACCCAATAATTTTATTTTCAGTAGTGAAAATATTTATGTACATTAAGCACATTTATGGGAATACTTTTGCTACAATGTTGAGGACTTTGACTTACAAGTTTGAAAGCTATAAGATTGACAAGAAACGTAACATTCTTGAACAACTACGCGAGATGTTCGGAATGATTCATGAGCTTAAGGCTGCTGGTTGTATCTTATCTGATGAACATCAAGTTCAAGCGGTGATTCGTTCACTGCCTGACTCTTGGAGTAGTTTGAGACGTATTTTGACTCATACAGACTCCATTAAGACTTTTGCAGATGTATCTCGCTATGTTGAGCTTGAGGCTGAGTGTCATGAAGCGAATCGCGCGATATGTGCTGCGACTTGTGATCTTACTCTTATTTCCCTTGAGGGTCCGCGCAAGCCACATGGGCAACGGATGAAACAAGTTAAAGGCAAGAAGTCTCATAATTTGGGCCCAAAAAGAGACAAGATTGCTAAACGCCGAAAAGGCAAAAAGAATATTACTAAGTAGAAGTACTACAATTGTGGTACCTTGGGTCATTTTGCTCGGACTTGTCCTGAGCCCAAGAAGGTATCCCTTAATCATATCTCCATGCAAAGTTATGTTTTCTCTCATGTTTTATTAGCTGACTCTCTGCCTGTGTGGATTGTAGAATCAGGCTCAACCAAACATGTGTCGAGGGATCGAGGAGGATTTGTAGATTATCGAAAAGTTCCTGCAGGTACAAGAAGAATTTTCATGGGAAATAGTTAGTCTGTTGAAGTCAAAGGAGTTGGCTCATACTAACTTCAATTTCAGAATGGACGCACATTGACTCTTCATGAAGTTCTTTATGCACCTGGAATTCGACATAATCTATTATCAGTAATACAATTGCTAGGACATGAATATTATTTTAATTTTAGTAATGATCACTTGGATATTTGTTTTGGTGATGAGATTTTGGAGCATGGTTTTTTGTCAGGTAATTTCTTTAAATTAGATTTGTTGAATTCCCATAATTCTTCTGTTAATTCTTCTTCCTGTATGGTTTATGATGATTCTAATTCTGAGTTATGACATGTTAGACTTGGACATATAGGAAAAGATAGGATGACTAGATTGGCAAGAGAAGGCCTATTGGGGTCTCTCACCAAAGTAAACCTACCCTTGTGTGAATCTTGTTTGGCAAGAAAAGCTTGCCGAAAGCCTTTTGGTAAGGCAAAAAGAGCCACACATCCATTAGAGTTAGTCCATTCAGACATTTGCGGAACAATGAATGTTAAGGCACGTCATGGAGCTTCCTACTTTCTCACTTTTATCGATGACTACACACGATATGGTTATGTTTACCTTATTTCTCATCGCGATGAAGCTCTTAAGTGTTTTGAGTGATTTCTCGCAGAGGTTGAGAATGAAAAGGATAAAAGCTTAAAAACTTTTAGAACTGATCGGGGCCGTGAATATTTATTTGATCAATTTAAAGAATTGTGTGAGAAAAAGGTAATACGCCGACAGTTGACAATTCCTAGAACTCCACAACGAAATGGTGTTGCAGAACGAAGGAATGGAACATTGTTGGAAATGGTTAGGTCGATGATGGCACATGCCAACTTCCCAATTTCGTTTTGGGGGGATACGCTAATGACTGCCGCCTACATACTTAACCAAGTGCCTTCTAAGTCAGTTCCCACAACCCCTTATGAACTTTGGAAAAGTGAGAAGCCTAAATTAGGGCATCTTCATCCTTGGGGTTGTGCAGGTTATGTCCATAGTACCTCCAATAAGTTTGGAAAACTAGGCCCTAGAGGAAACAATTGTGTTTTCATAAGGTATTTAGATACCTCAAAGGGTTATGTTATGTACGGTGGAAAACCTGACGTAGGAATGACTGAAACAGAGTCGCGCAATGTTGATTTCATTGAGAATGATTTGCCACATATAGGTGAAGTTAGGAAAGACTTTGAACTTTTTGAGATGGAAGAAGAACATATGACATCTTTTGGCGACGGTGGGGAATTGCCTCAACCTAATCCTACGGTACAACATGAGGTTGAGCCTATGGAATTCGCCAAGGAGAGTCAAGGTGATCTTCATCCGAGTGGGTGTACGGATTCTAGTGGGAGTCTAATACTAGAGCGAAGAAGTAAACGTGGAAATATATCTCGTCGTTGATTCGCGATCGAAGAGGAATCTTTCTTAACTACTTCTTACAATTCTAGTGAGCCTACATCATTCAAAGAAGCTCTTTCTTTACCTACAAACAATGAATAGATGACTTCAATGGAAGATGAAATTTCCTCTATGAAAAAGAATTAGGTTTGGGAATTAGTTGATCTTCCGCAAGGTCGCAAGACTATTGGAAACAAATGGGTTTTCAAAGTCAACCGAAAGGCAGATGGATCAATAGACAAATATAAGACACGTCTTGTGGTAAAAGGCTTTACCCAAAGAGAGGGTTTAGACTATGAGGAGACATTTTCCCCTGTGGTGAGATTTTCCTCTGTTCGCCTAATCCTAGCGATAGTAGCGCATATGGATCTAGAACTTTATCAGATGGATGTTAAAATAGCTTTTTTCAATGGAGAACTAGATGAAGAGATCTATATGACTTAACTAGAGGGTTTTGAAGTCAAGGGACAAGAGTGCAAAGTGTGTCGACTCAAACGTTCCATCTATGGTCTCAAACAATCATCTAGACAGTGGTACATTCGCTTTCATCAAGCGATAACCTCAATTGGCTTTGTGATGATTGAGGAAGACCACTATGTGTATGTTAAACGATCCAAGAAAAATATCTTGATTTTATCATTATATGTTGATGACATCCTACTAGCTGTAAATGATATGGAGATGATAAATGCCACTAAAGAGTGGCTGTCTGCGCTTTTCGATATTGTAGACTTGGGTGAAGCAAGCTATGTTCTTGGAGTAAAAGTCATTAGGGATCGTTCGAAAAGATTCTCGGTTTGTCTCAAGAGACTTACATTAAGAAAGTTATCGAACGATTTGGCATGACTAACTCAAAACTCGTTGTCACTCCAATGGAAAAATGATGTGCCCTTAGTACAAACAAATGTCCTAAGAATGAATAAGAGAAGAAGAGAATGTCTACGACTCCATATGCGAATGCGGTAGGAAGCCTGATGTATGCTATGATGTGTACTCGGCCTTACCTATGCTTTGCAATTGAGATGTTGAGTCGATTCCAAAGTAATCCTGGACTTCAACACTGGATGGCAGTGAAGAGGATTCTACGTTAATTGGTGGGAACCACAAATTTAAACCTATGTTACCAAGGTGGGGATTTGAGCTTAAAAGGTTTCACTGACGCGGATTGGGCTGGAGATGTATATGGTTATAAATCTACTTCGAGCTACGCTTTCCTCCTTAGTGGTGGAGCTATCTCTTGGAGTAGCAAGCGACATACTAGCACCGCCTTATCTACGATGGAGTCAGAGTACATGTCTTGCTCAGCTGCGGTTCAAGAAGCTGTGTGGTTGAGGAGTTTTCTTCAACATCTTGATGTTACGACGCATGTGGATCGTCATGTAGTCATTGCTTGTGATAGCATGGCTGCTTTAGGTTACTCTAAAGATCCCAAGTATCATGGAAAGATGAAACACATTAATATCAAGTATCATTTCACTAGAGACATGGTTGCAGAAAAGAAAGTTGTTCTAGAATATACTTCTACTAGAAGCATGTTAGCTGACCCTATGACTATGCCTCTAGCTAGAGAGATCTTTCAGGATCATATGTTGGGTCTAGGGCTTCGCATGATTTGACATTTATTCTGAAAACACTTTTGTTGATATTTGATTATTATTTTTCATTATCGTTTGTGCAGTTTCATTTTATTCCTTTTATATGTTAATTGGATATTTTAATATGAAATTGCGTAGCATATATATATATATATATATATAGATTAAAAAGATGTCGTGGATATTGAATTGGCCCTCTCACACGGGTAATTCACCTTGTCGCTAGGTGGGTGAGCAAGTTGAGATAGTAAAAGTCTTTGGCACCTACGAAGGGGGGTACGTAAATGATATTACATTTATCGCCTTGGCATACATCCAAGATGAGACCTTTCATAAAGGTCGACTTTATATCCAAAGGAAAAGTCTGAATGTGAGATCTTAAAAGAGACACTAGAAGAGTGACTGCTTTGAAGTACTCAAGTTAGACGCCAGAAGGGCGGCTAGACTAAGGTTCGTATGGCGTTTGAGCAAGACATGCCTACTTTGTGTGGGATTTCCGCCATAGTATACACATCATATTGTATGTGACTATAATGCGACTTAAGAAAGTGATTGAATGATCCCTGCTTCATCACTGTGTGGGTTCTAGTGATCAAATCCAGGTCACGATTATACCCTATATGACTTAGAACTATATCATGAACTTGGACGTTGATGATGCGACTTTGGCATGCCGACCAACGGGCTATGCACATACAGCCCTATGGAGCATTGCTGGGAAAGCAGTTAATCAAAATTGATTGATATGAGTGTCTAAGGAAGATAGTATGATATGCATCTCTATTTTTGTGTTTCAATGCCATGGCGATCATATTGAACATATTGTTCAAAAGATTGATCTTGATACACAAACATGTGGAGGTTTAAGCACTACTCTTGAGGGATTGAGGATGCTTAAATTGATGTATATATACGGTCTGGGGCATAGACAAGTTTTGGTTTCTAACGAGGACGTTCTATGCTGGTCAGATGGTGATTTGGTATAGCGCTCCACCCTTTATCTTTCTCGTCATGTCGCACACTTCACTACCAGTATGAAGAGGCAGTGTTTAACGAGTTTTGATGATACGATGTGGTTAGAGAGGAGAGTCCATGTGTGCGCGTGGGAGATGTTAGTAATTGGGCTTATGGCCCGATTATTTACTTCCGCCCACATGGAATATATTTATATTATTAAAGGTTAATTAGTTTCCTAATCCGAAGGGGTTCGGGATTGACCTAACTTAACCTACAAGAAATAGAGTTTCTTGTACAATAATATAAATAGGACAACTAAAGGGATAAAACCCTAACAATGGAAGAACATGTCTTCTAAGAGTGGTCGCCCCCTTCCTCTTTCTCCTAATACTATCTCACCAAATACTCCCTCTAGCCTAACCATCAAGAGGATTGGATTTGCGGTGTGAACTAGTGATTGATACTCGTGTTACGTGATATCAATCTAACGAGATAAAATTGCAGGATCTTTGATCGTGACATACGAAGATCGTAGCTCAAGCAGAAAGTCTTCTGCTTCGCTCAAAGTTCATGGTTGCACGAGGTAACTTATAATTACGTGTAGATAACAAACTTGTGTGATATATGTATAGATATATCCTTCAGTCCGATGTTTTCCTGAGGCACGATGTTGTGTTGTTGGGTGAGGGTCACATGCAGTTAACTTTGACGACGGTCGTCAACTTTCGTTAAGATCTCTTGCCTGTATCAAAATCAAGGACATGCGCAAGTAGCTCGCGCCGGGTGGCGGTGTCTATGTTTCCTAATGCAAGGATGATGATGAGGGAAACAGTATGTGCATATTAAAAGCATGTATATTGAGAGACATGTAATGTATATAAAAACTGTGGTGTAATTTTTTAAAAAAATATGTGGATGCAATACGAGATGAAAAATGAAGTTACATGAGTTGTGATGCATATAAATGTGTTGTTATGGTCGTACCTACCGAAATAGGCTGCCTACGTATCCCTTTCGGGAATCAAACCAAACGTAGTTCGACTGTTTGTCATATCATGTTGTATCACCAAGAAGGTTTTCTGTGATGGTTGGAAAGTCTATGTTTCTAGGGGTGGGCCTAGTAAACATGATGACAGAATGTCTATGTTCCTAGGAGTGGACCTAGTGAACACGATGTTGGAGAGTCTATGTTTCTAGGGGTGGACCTAGTAAACATGATGTCGGAATGTCTATGTTCCTAAGAGTGGACCTGAACATAATGTTGGAATGTCTATGTTCCTAGGGGTGAACCTAGTAAACATGATGATGAAATGGCTATGTTCCTATGGGCGGACCTAGTAAATGCAATAATAGAAAGTCTATGGTCCTAGGGGTGGACCTAGTCAACACGATGATGAAAAATCTATGTTCTAGGGGTGGAACTAGTAAATACAATGATGGAAAGTTTATGTTCCTATGGGTGGACCTAGTAAACACAATGATGGAAAGTCTATGTTCCTAGGGGTGGACCTAATAAACACGACTCTAAGTCTAGGTGGCAACAAATAAGGCTAGAGGGGGTGGTGAATAGCCTTTTAAAACTTTGAGGGTTGTTATGAAAGATTTCAAAAGTTGCAGCGGAAAATACAACTTTTGTCAGTCAACAGATATAGTGTCAGTTGGCTGAAAGTTTTGAGTTACTGATGTTGTCAGCTAGAATGAGAAACTAGATCAGCTTGTTGATACAATTTGATATTTTGAAAAAGATCACAAATTATAAGAACTGAAAGACAATTTATAAAAACAAGTAAACAACTTATGTAATGAACTGGCTGACACTTACGTAGATTAAGACTGTTTAAGTGTTAGAACAGTTTGTAAGAGCTGATAAGTAAAAGTCAAAGCAGTTGAAATGGTTCATAGTATAAACTGCTATGTCCACTACCAAGTTGGTCAAA
Source organism: Codonopsis lanceolata (assembly GCA_013146195.2). NCBI lineage: Eukaryota > Viridiplantae > Streptophyta > Magnoliopsida > Asterales > Campanulaceae > Codonopsis > Codonopsis lanceolata. The sequence continues at coordinate 152,091,093 of CM028378.1, read as the reverse complement.
CTTGGATTTTTGAAATGCACTAATATTATTAATAATTTAAATGATCACTACTGGATTAGTGTACAACAAAGATCGGTGTTTATGGAATATGAATGAAGAAGCAATCACACTCGTGGGACAATCAAAAGATTCCTTAATGAGTATGAAAGAAGTAAGAAATGTCTAAACAATGATTGTCAAAACAAAGAACTAGATATGAATAGAAATCAAAGACTATCTAGCTGATGTTTTGGCTGAGGTACTTTAAGAGAGAATTTTGCTTAAAAGAGTAAAAATTCTTCAGTTGTCTTCAAACTGTTGCTTCCAAGATCTTTATATAGAGTAGCTTGTGATTCAAACTGTTGGAGGCAAGATTTGAAATTGAAATCCAATCGAATTTGATGAGAGAATACTTTTACAAGATCATAGGGATCTTGTACGTATGATATAAGACAAGAGATATTTATCCAAGCATAAACAAGAAAAATATTAGAAATATCATGTTTGAACAAATTTGGAAAAAATTGATTTTAAAAGTTATATTAAGTGTCAGCCGATAGTTGTGTATACCAAAAGAAATACTAGTTGAAGGAATTTTTAAAAGTTATATTAAAAGTTGTCACATGATGTGGCAGGTAATGTGGGGTAATGTGGCAGGTAATGTGATACATTAATTATTATTTTCTACTTTGTTTTTTATTTCATATCAACTGATATATCTTTTGGTGCAAAAGATTTGATACTCTTTCGGTTCATGTGCATATGGCTCATAATATATATCTATATATATAAAGGAAAAAGTATACTAATAATGGAAAGTTCTCGCCAAAAACCTATTGCCAAAAGTATAATGAAAATATTTGGTTTTGAAGGGGTACATATATAAAATTGCGTACTCAATAAATGGTTTTAATCAAAGGGTCACGCTATTCAGCCCCCCTTTCCTCCAAGTTGACCCCCCATTACCCTCTTTTCCTTAATGACAAAAATGCCCTCAATTATAAAGACTTTTAACCCTTCTACCTGATAAGTATATCCCCTTTCTCTTTTCCTAAACATGAAAACCTATAACTATACCCCCACCTTAAACAAATATACTCCCTATTCCTAACAAACAAGCCTCCTTTATTCTCAACTACCTTCTTCTTCATCTCTTCATCTTCTTCATCTTTTTCATCTTCTCCATTGTTGAGCATACACTGCAACAAAACACAACTTGAAATTATGGTTTTAAAATAACTCACAATCAAACAAAACAAATTATCGTAATTGATATATCAACCATAAACGCATACATTGCAACAAAACACAACTTAAAATTAAAAAAATATATTATACATACCTTTCACCATTTTGCTAAATTGATATGAAGGTGATAAGGTTGATGAAGTTAATTAATCTCTTCTCCTCTTCAATCCTTCTTCAACAAGATGAATTTGGCTAAGTTGATTCTTAGAATGTCTCTTTCGGTATATATTTTTTTTATGTCTACTTGTGTGTTTGCGTGAATGGGGGTAAGGGGGAAGGGTAACGATTTTGGTGGGGGTGGGGGTATAGGGGGGTTAGTATAGATAGGGTGAGTTAAGAAGGGGGTTTGTGTAAGTAATTGAAAAAAATTAAAAGGACAAAATGGGTAATCGGTGGGAGGTTGTTAAACAAATAGGTTTTAAGTTTTTTAAATTTAAGTTGGGGATACACGGGTCAACCGATAAGAAATGAGGGTCAGAATAGAGCATCCATTAATCAAATCTGCAGGCGACCCACTGTTTTCTTTGATTTGTTTGATAAGTGGCATTGGAAACATAAATGATGAAATCCCATTCATTTCGGCCCCCCACACAAAAAAAACCTCTAGTTACTCTAGTCCTCTCTCGACAATTCTCTTCTCCGCAACACCACCGTCCCCGGCAACCTTGACGAAAATGGCTAATCATACACCAAAGGTGAGCTCGTATAGTTTCTTTATCCACGATTAAGTTCCTGTCCTCCCTAAATTTTGAAACCTAGGTCTTCAAGAATGAAAAGATTAATCTTGAAATCATCACGAGGTCATTTCTCCCTCTCTCTCTCTCTCTCTCCTTTTGTCTGTCCCGTATGTCTGTATCTAACAGCAAACTATTGTTATTTTGTAGTATATTATGAGGGGAGGTAGAGATTTGATTCACTAGATTGTAGATGCTTTCAAGGGTATTAGAAAATTGGTGTTGTTGGTTGGGGCTCTCAGTGTGGTTTGTTGGGTTTTTTTTTTCTAATTTTTTTATTTGTCTATTTAAAAGAAATTATCCTTTCGATTTTACAGTTGATTTTGCGGAGATATTTGTTTATGTCATGGAAAAAATGTGTTTTAGTTCAACAAGGCCTTGAAAGCTATTTAATTCATTTGAGAGAGAAAAAAAAAAACAGGACGTATGGTGCTCACATTTATCCTCCTGAACTACTCCCCAATTTTATAACTTCTTTAGTAAGCATCATCCAAGAAAAAAACAACATTCCCAAAATCACATGCTTTGGATTTTCCTTCACCTAATGTCTCGGAAGAGTGAGTTTCTTTTTTATTAATAAGCTTCCCTCAATATATAATAAGGTTATATTGTTTTGATTTCATTAATGTATTTTTAGATCTAAGTTGTAAACCGTATGTAAAATTTTATTGAATAATTGTGAAATAATTCGAATGTGTTGATATTCGGGAGAGCAGTGATTGTCAGTTGGTGATTTTTCTCCCTTGTGGTTAGGGAAAATTGATGGATTCAATGGGGTCTAACAACGAAGATTCTAAACCACTATATATATATATATATATATATATATATATATATATATATATATATATATATATATATATATATATATATATATATATATATATATACATTTGTATCTAGAAGAGTTTTAATTCTTTGTGGTACTTCAATTGCTTTGTGGAACTAACTTATATTGAAAATAGTTACTGATTCTACCCTTTTTACTTCTAGAAAATATGAAATTGTTTTATGAACAACACAATGTCTTTACTTATCTTGAAATTCAGAATGGTTCTTCAAGAAAAGAAAAATTGACTGTAAAGAAAAAAACCAGAGGTTGTGGGTAAGTTATGAGATGAGAGTTTATTTACTCAATCTAGATCTATTTATCTTTTGTACGCGAGTGATTATACGTTTTGTTGTTGGAGTTTATGTCCTTTGACTTTTGATTTCTATTCCGTGAAGTTTGAATGAAGAATGATGGGTCTTGGGTGTTTCTGTTGTACACGTGTGCAAAGCACATTTCTTGGGGTTCGAGAGTACGTTTAATGGTGAATATCTCACAACATAACTCCATCTACCAGCCAGGTAATTAATTTATTATTCATGTTATTAAACATTTAAATCACTTTCAAACCATCCATTTTTTGGAGGGTTTAATAATGTATGATAAAAATCTCGATTTTGTAATATTGGATCTTATCCAATTTGTGATATTAGGGGCCTTAATTGGATGGTGAAGAAGTTGCTACACATGCATATCATGTTAAAAATAAAGCTGGTTACAAAATGTTGAAGCCAACAATTTGGAAATAACACTTGGCTAGAAGGAGAGTCAAAAAGCATGTTTACACATCCTCGCCTCGCAAAGTTAACTTTCACCAAAAGTAAGTTTGTTACCCTTCCCCTCTAGATGGCATCTAAGTCATCTGTACTATTATGTTTTTTTACTCGAGTCACGCCTTTGTTTTCTTAAATGCATTCGGAATATCTCCTCTGATCTTTATAATTTCCTTTCTGCTGCTAACTATCATCTCCCCTCTTTTTCTGCTCTCTCCACCACTAAGTATAGCTACAGGAAGAAAGTTATGATACATCATGTTTCTTGGCTTAACCCCCCCCCCCTCTGGTCGTCTTAAGCTTAATTCTGATGGGGCTAGTAGAGGCAACCCGGGTATTAGTGGAGGTGGAGCGATTATTCGTGACTCTACGGGTAAATGCATTTTTGCTTACTCTCAGTTTTATGATTCCTGTTCGAATATGGTGGATGGAATTAAAGCTCTTTATTTTGGTGTGAAATGGCTTTATGATCAAGGTTATTTGATGCCATTATAGAAATGGATTCGAAGGTTCTCTTTAATTGTTTTTCTAAAGGCCACAAGCTTCCTTGGGTTCACTCCTATCTGATCCGTAACATTTCCAGATTCCAGTCAGAGATGCGGTTTTCTTTTAGTCACTGTTTTCGTGAAGCAAACAAGACTGCTGATAGTCTTGCCAATCTTGCTTGTGACTCTCGCTCGGATTCAGTTTTCCACGATTTATCTGAGCTTCCTCGTTCCACTAGAGGAATTATTTTACTTGATGCTTGTCATACTCCTTATATTAGAATTGTTTAATTTCTTTTGTTGTATTTCCTTTTCTGAGGTAAGGCTCCTTTGTCCCCCCGTTCAAAGGGTAAGGCTGGTTGTCCCCCTTAAGTTTGTTATTTTTCTTTATATCAATAAACGCGCAGGTGCCGCCCTGCTTCTCTAAAAAAAAAAAAAATGTACCAACTTTATCTCATTTGGGTTGTAGGCAATAATTCTTTGCCCAATTTTTTTAGTCTTTTAGATTAATTGTGTTCCCTAAACCATGAATTTAATCTTCTCAATTCAGATTGCCGAGCTTAACATCCCATACTGGCCTATGTAGCAATGTAATTAAGATATCATTCATAGAGATCTTACACATCACGTAAATAGTAGCTAGAATCAAGGTTTGAATCAAATTTTCTAACCATTGAAAATAATGTTCGTCAATTTTGTTTGGTAAATCAGGACATGATATAAATATTCCAGCAAAAGTGAAAATATTCAAGCATATATTTGGTCTATTGACTTCATTGTTTCCTTGGGGCCCATCTGTTTTGCTTTCACCTTAATCTCTTGCAGTTATTCTGTGCATATGTATATACATACTCTCAATTGTAGGTATATCTCATGGTTTGGAGTGAAAGTACTATTAGTTATTGAGTTCGCATGAATAACATAACCATTCATAAATGCTTATATATGTGGCACATAAAATTGAATGTTTAGGGAGACTGGGAGAGGGTAGGTATAATTATTATTTTTTATAAGTAGCAGGCATAATTATTAAAAGTAGGATCTCTCGAAAGAATTACGGGCTTTTTATATGGAACCGAGGGAGTAATAATATATCGAAAGGATGATATTTAGTGGTCCAGTTATTACTTACTTGAAGAAGATTGGAAGTGTTTTTTGTGTTGAAACTCAGTTTGTACAATGGAATAACTGGTTTGTGTATGGTTGAGAGATTTGAATTTGGTTCGATGCAGATTGATGTATGTGATTTAGGAAGGTTGAGGTAATCGATGTTGAACTTGAAGGTACAACTTGGGGCGGTTAGGGGAAAATTAAAATAGAGTGGAACCTATAGGACTCGGGAACTTGTGGTTTAACAAAGAAGTTTTGTGCAAAACAAAGGCTGAATGGGAAAGGCGTTTATGTCTCTCTTTAAATGAGTTAGGGAGTTGACTAGGTATATTTAGGATTCTATTATGGAAGTCATTGTGGAGAATAAGAGTTTCTATGAACAATAGTTTGCAAATGGGTATATGTGCACTCTATTTCGGTCTTTGTTTATGAGCGGGAGATTTTGGTTGTTATGCAGCTCGATGTGAGAATAACATGGAAAGTTTGGCAGTGTTAGAATGTCTCTTTCTTTTGTATAATGATGTGTGCTTTTGTGCAAACTATCACTATATGACGAAATCGGCTTTGAAGATTTTTGTTAGGGATTAATGTTGTAGACATGCAAAAAATTGAGTCATAATAGACCGTGTAATTATAATTAGATGTAAACATTAGGTCTTCTTATTGGGCCGGATATAAATGTGTTTATTTAGATTGGGCAGGACTTATTGCAAGTAATTTCAGTTTTGGCCATTTTTAATTAGTTTAAATTATTCTAAGAGACTGTATTTATACTTGGGTTTATTTGGTTTCAACTGTACATATTTGAATTATTGGGTCTCTTTTTTCTAGCTTGTTACATATTTGAATTATTTGGGGCATGTTTAGTGTGATTTTAACTATTGACTTTTTTTTCTTATATTTTAGGATGCTATTTTGTGTGTTTTTTTTTTTTATTTTTGTGTTTTCATTAATCGAACAATCATATATGTATTATGTTGCAGAAAGTGCTGCCTCACAATAGCGAGGTTCTGTTCAAAGAGTATATCCATCTTCACTTCCTCCTTTATCAGATAAACGGTATGATATTTGACTATTTATCAGATTTTATTTCTTTTTTAATTTATATTTTCAATAATAATCATTTTTTCCAGTTAATTAATGCAATAGTACGACATTTGGGAAACTATTATATCTATAATTTTCGTCGTCATTCATAGGCCAAGGAACCTCACCAATTGTTGATTTAATGATTGATGAAGATTATTCAAATTCTTTCGTCATTTCAAACAACAAAATGCATTTAGATAAATCGTTGTCTTTTAATCAATGGAAAAACATTGTTTGTTATATTTTCAAATTTATATTATTAAATTGTATAGTTTTTAGGGACAGGGGAGTATAACACCATTTGCCCGCTGAATAAAATTCGAATAGGAAGAAGTGATCAAAATAAATGAATGAAAAATGTTATTTTTTTGCAAAATGATATTTTTTTTCTTACTCTCTCCACCAAAAAAATTAATCTACATATATTAGAGAAATTTACCAGAAAAAAAAAATCATTTTACAAAGGAATATGGAGAAGCTCTCTTTAGGAGCAGGGAATACATCAATGCAATATGGTGATACTCTATGGTAAGATAGACTGAATGGTTAAATAGGAACTTTGTCATTTCAATCTTCCATGTCTATTACTTCTCCATATTATAATTCTCTGGAGTGAGTGCATGTTGTTATACTCCCCCCATTCTTTAACATTTTGGACATTTTTTTTTGTTCAAATTGAAAAATAAATTCTTATCAGCTGACATATTTACTTACGTTAATATTTATGATATTATATAATGCTTTTTTAAGTCAATAGTCATATAAAAATATATTTATTTGTTGAATTTGTATACATCGAATTCATAATCTTTACCGTACAAGTTTTTGCAAATTTTCCGTCTTAAAGTTTTTAATTATTTTATTTGTTGAATTTGTATACTCCGTGTATCGCACGGGTGAGTTACTAGTTAAATAAAAAAAGAAAAAAGTAAGAGTAAAATGATAACAATGTTGTTTTAAAAAGAAGGAAAAATTGCAGGCCGCCCCCTATTTCCGAAATTATAACTGCGCGCTACTCTCTTTTTTTCCAACTGCAAAAGTACACTTTTCTTTTTTTCTTCCTAAAATGCAATCGTCCCCACTTTGCACATTTCTGTGTTCGATACCTTTTCTTGAAGCGAGTCTATAAGATGAAGCAGTTCATTATGAATTTTTTCTTCTATATATGTCATTATGATATGAAAAGCAATTGAAAAGCCCCTGTAAAAGAATAATTTGATATCCGATAGATATAACTTTTATTCTTCTTCTCTCTCTAAGAGCCTTTCTACCATCGATTGCACTTCCACCGCCGATTTCAGATGAGCAACGACAAATTAATTAGACTTGGAAACAGAGAGGCAATTGAAAGAAAGGAAGGAAATCATTTCCAAATCTGGGCAAAAGGGCTTGTGTTCGATGTTGCGATACTTGCATCGGATGTTGCGATGCCTGTATTTTCTGCATGTACCTTTCTTGTGATACCCGTATTTTCTGCGTTGTAGGCTCTGATGCTTGCGTCGTAGGCTCTGATGCAAGGGGAAAAGGGAGAAGAATTCTTAATGAAATATAATACGACTTCCAACTTGGGGACTCGAACCTTTCATAGTCTTCAGGATGTAGATTGACGGGAAGATGAAGGGCTTCAAGTTAATTACGTTCTCATACGATGTCAAAGTACCGAAGCGAGATTGAATGGCTTTTTGGATACAAAAAATGAAGAATATGAAGAATATTGAAGAGAATAATTGAAGGAATGTGGCTCATTTGTTTCGCCATGAGAGAAGTTTTTTTTAACAAAGCTCTGTATTTTTGCACAATGAGAAAGAAATGAATGAGATGAGAAAAAGATACAGCGAGAGAGAGAGAGAGAGAGGGTTGAATATGTGTAATGATGGATTTTGGGGGTATTCAAACTAGGGTGACAGAGGAGAGTGGGAAAGGGTAGTGGAGTATTAATGAGGAGAGAGATACATTTAATGCATGGGAATCATTGAGGGGGGAGAGATTTAATTCATTGTGATGCCAGAAATTTGTATTTACGATGCCCAAATTTTGCATTACGATGCCCAATTTGGGTGAGGATTTTTCCATTGTGATGCCCAAATTTGGACAGCCTCTCGCGATGCCCAATTTTTGCATTGCGATTCCCAGATTTGGGCAGTGACTTTGTGTGCGTGTCTTTTATTCATTAAGGTTAGCTTCGACATATTATAAGCTGAACACATCTGCTTATTCAATCCATTATCACTTGCACAACAGTAAATGAATTACATACTGCCAATCACCGATAATATTTCTTCAAGTGATCTGCATGCCATGGATGTCTCAGCTCGTTTCCATCCTCTGTTCGTAGCATATAAGTGCATTCCTTAACAATTCTAGCAATCTGAAAAGGTCCTTCCCAATTCGGCAAAAGCTTCCCCCACTCTGCTTGATGGCTTGTTGCTTCAATCTTACGGAGAACCCAGTCGTCCACAGCAAATGACCGACCACGAACCCTTTTATCGTGATGGGCTTTTGCTCGCTGTTTATAGTTTGCCATCCTTATTTTGGCCTCCAACCGTTTTTCTTCTAGCAAATCCAAATCAGCTGCCCGAGCTGCACTATTGGATTCAATATTATAGTGCAACACCCTATGATTAGGCAAATACATTTCCACCGGGGCCATAGCCTCAGATCCATAAGCCATAGAAAAAGTTGTTTTTCCAGTAGGACCTTTGACCGTCATTCTAACCGCCCACAAGGCCGAAGGCAACTCATCTACCCATCTTCCTGCCTTATCCTCGAGGTTTCGCTTGAGGACATGCAAGACTTGTTTGTTAGCGGCCTCAGCTTGTCCATTACCTTGTGAGTATGCCACCGAAGATTGCCAGTGCTTCACTCGCATCTGCTCGCATGCCTTAGTAAATTTCTCTGAAAACTGAGTTCCATGGTCGGATACAATTGCTCGTGGAACTCCAAAACGACACGATATGTGCTCATGAACAAAATCGATCACATTAACTTCACTAATAGTCGCCAAAGGTTTAGCCTCCACCCATTTGGTAAAATAATCCACAGCGACCACCGCATACTTAAACTTTGACCGAGCTAATGGAAATGGGCCAATAAGATCTATACCCCACATATCAAATGGCCACGATGCAACCACAGTAGTCTTCTCGGTTGAGGGTAAGCGAGGTATGTCTGCGTAACGTTGACACTTGTCACAACGCCGAACGTACATCTCTGCATCTCGCCTCAAAGTGATCCAGTAAAAACCAGCCGCTAAAACTTTTTCTGCCAATGACCTTTGACTAGGATGACCGCCACATTTACCTTCATGTATTTCTCCCAGAATGCCCTCAGTCATCTCTGGTCGCACACATTTAAGAAAAGGCTGGGTATAAGACCGCCTATAAAGTATGTTATCCACAATAATATATATCTGCATAACCGCTTCTGAATGGTTCTATCCTCTGTCTTGTCCTCGGGCAAAGTTCCCTGCTCGATGTAAGCCTTCAAGTCATCTATCCAACACTTTGAAGCAGGCTCAATGTCCATGATCACCTCTTTTTCTATGACAGGAACCTCCAAATATTCAATCATGACTCCTGGGTGCAAGGACTGAATTTCATCTTCGGTCATCTTGGATAAATAATCTGCTCTCATGTTATCCTCGCGAGCAATCCGCACCAATTCCCAATAATCGAAGTCCTTTAAAATTTCCTTCACCATCGCACAATAGCGAACCAACACTGGATGATGAACAGCACAATAGCCTCTAACTTGATTCACAACCAACTGTGAATCACAGTAAATAACCACCTCTCGAACTCCCACATCCTACGCAAGCTCAAGCCCTGCCATCAATGCTTCATACTCTGCCTGGTTATTAGAAGCTGGAAACTTGAAACACAATGCTTTTTCAAATTCCACATCTTGCTCGGGAGGGCTTAATACCAACCCGGCACCACTTCCAAACCTGCTGGCTGAACCATCCACATGCAACTCCCAACAGTACTCTGGTCGGGGCTTTGGAATTGGTGTGCTTGCTAATGCTGCCTTAGAAGAAATCTCCTCTTCACATGAATCCTTGAAGCTAGTCTCAGCTACAAAGTCTGCCAAAGCCTGTGCCTTAATTGCACGCCGAGGTTGATAATCAATATCAAACTCAGTTAGCTCAATGAACCAAGTGAGCAATCGACCAGAAGAATCTGGCTTGTGCAAAATTTTTCTAAGAGACATTTCGGTGTATACAATGATCGAATGTGCAGAAAAATAAGCTCGAAGTTTCCGAGCAGCAACAACAAGCGAATAAGCCAACTTTTCTGCATTAAAATATCGTCCCTCTACAGCTGTGAGGGCCTTAGAAACATAATAAACAAGCGTTTGCACATTACACTCTTCCCTAATTAGTACAGCGGCTACAGCCTGCTCTGTGGCTGCTAAATATACAAAGAGTGTCTCACCAAGAACCGGGCTGCTCAACAGAAGAGGACTTCTCAGATCCCCGAAGAACCTTGAAGAATGGCAAGCACCTTTCTGCCGACCTAGAAATGAAGCGACCAAGGGCTATCACCCTACCATTGAGCTTTTGAACATCTTTAATACATTGAGGAGGCTTCATAGTGACCAATGCCTTAATTTTTTCTGGATTAGCCTCTATGCCCCTCTCAGTTACCATAAACCCCAGAAACTTGCCCGCCTTTACCCCGAACACACACTTGCTCGGGTTAAGCTTCATGTTATTTTTTCTGAGGTTGGCAAAGGTTTCGCCCAAGTCAACTGTATGCTCATGCCCTTTGGTCTTCACCACCATGTCGTCAATGTAAGCTTCAACATTCCTTCCGATCTGCGAACTGAATATCTTATTCACCATTCTCTGATAAGTGGCTCCTGCATTTTTCAGACCGAATGTCATCATCTTATAACAAAGATCTGACCCCTTGCGCCGCCGGAAAGTCAGCCGAGCCTTATCCACCCATTCATTTTGATTTGGTGATACCCAGAATAAGCATCAATGAAGTTGAGGAGCTCGAATCCCGCTATAGTGTCCACCAGCTTGTCAATTCGAGGCAAAGGATAACAATCTTTCGGGCAGGCCTTATTTAAATCAGTGAAATCCACACACATCCGCCACTTGCCGTTGGTTTTTTTGACCATAACTACATTAGCCAACCAAGTTGGGTAATGTATCTCCTCGAGAATGTCGACATTGAGCAGCTTCTCAACCTCCTCCTTGATAGCTTGATCTTTCTCAACAGAATAAATTCTAGGCCGCTGCTGAATTGGCCAAAAAACAGGATCCACATTGAGATAGTTCAAAGCCACGGCCTCACTCACACCTTGCATATCTTCTGGTCTCCATGCAAACACATCCAAACTATCCTAAAGTTGCTTGATCAAATTTGCCCGAGCTTCAGCTGACAGAGCCTTGCCAATTTTTATTTTCTGCTCGGGATAGGTAGAATTTATAACCACCTACTCGAGCTCGTCCTGAGCCGTAAATTCTGGCTCATCTCGCATTTGGAGTGTATCACACTCCACCTTCTCCTCTTTCTCAGCTTGAGCTTCAACCGTATCAAGCTGGTCTACATCCATATCTTCAACAATTTGTTCAGCCTGTCCCCCCGACTTCAATGTCGGCAAAGGACCATCAAACTTCTCTCCAGCCCTTTCTGATACCAGACTCGCCTCCTCAAGCTGTTCATCCTGACCCCCCGACTTCAATGTCCGGCCAAAGATGATGCTCTCTTCACCGCTTTGATCTACAATCAAGCTTGCCAATCTCTTGCTCGGCACGCCTCCCGACTTCAATGTCGGCAAAGAGAGCAAGTATCCATCACGCAATCCTCATTCACCATAGCCACGTTGTTCGGCCCCACGCTCCTACTTGAGACGCCTTGGTGCTACATGTAATTTTACGCCGCCATCTTCCAAGGTCAACTTTGCTTGCTTTGGTATCACGTACATACTCAAGTATTGCCCGAGGTTGACTCCTCAATACACCCACTCCTTGATCGGTGTAGAACTTAGCTCGTTGATGAGGAATAGACGCGACCATCTGGAACTTGGTCATGCTAGGCACACCCAATATAATATTATAGGGAGACTTTAAGTCGATCACCATGAAAGTGATCTTCTCAACCCGCGTAGGGCTCCCTTCACCAATAAGGACTTCCAGCTCAACCGTGCCCTTAACCAATACCTTGTAATTAGTGAATTCCTCTAACGTTCCAGCGTATGGCTTGATTTGATCATCACTTAATTCCAAACCCTGAAAACATGAGTAATACATCACATCCATGCAAGCACCGGTGCCAACCAAGATCCGATGCACGACCCATCCATCTACTAAGGCTGAAACAATCAAGGACTGCTCGCCTGCTACATTGCTTGCCAGCTCGCTACGAGTAAATTGTATAGCCTCCTCTCCAGCTTGCAAAACAGTTGGTCGATCTATAACCTTCGACAAAGAGTAGATCTGCTTACCGAGCTGGGTCGGAGTAGGCTCTTCATCCATTATGACATTAATTACCCCTCTGATTGGCGGGGCATCTCTCCGGGAATTTCCTCTGTTTCCTCCATCTCACTTGAACCGGTTTAACCAGCCTTCATTAATCAATTTCTGAATGGCCTTCTTCAATGGCCAACACTCCTCTGTTGTGTGCCCATAATCGTCATGATAGGCACATCTCTTCGTCCTATCCCGAGTATCAGCTGTCTCGGAATTCATGCAAGGTGGGCGAGGAAGCTCATCTCGAATCTCATACATGATATCCTCGTGCAACGTATTGAGCGGGGTGATATCTGCTTCACGAAGAAATTCCCTCGGTCGGTCATACCTCGACTTGCCTTTATTATAACCTCCGCCCACAGCCTGGCCATTGCCCTTTGAATTACCAACAACATCGTTGTTTTCTTTCTTCTTTTCTTTCTTTGCCGTCTCTCCGGCACACCATTTTTTAGCCCGCATTAACATTTCTGTCTGCGTTTTGGACTTGCGCATGCTTAGCTTCGATCTCAATCCACCTTCACCCTCAAGCAGGCCTGTTTCAAAGCATAAAGTTACCTCTTGCTCGGTCAAACCTGGGACTTGCTCTAGCACCTTAGTGAATCGTTCCAAATAGCTAGCAGTCGATTCATGTGCTCCTTGCTTGACTTTTGACAAATCAGCCCTTGTCTTTGCTAATGTGCCCGCATTTCCAAAATCTACCAAAAACTTGGCTCGCAAATTAGCCCAATTATTAATTGATTGACGCGGCAACACTCCCATCCATGCCAAGGCCTTTCCTTGCAAAGCTCCCACGAAAGCCTGAATTTTTAATGCTTCATCTGAAGTCACTAAGCCAATTTGTGACTCAAATGCCATCAGCCAGTCTCTTGCCTTCGTCTTCCCAGTATACTCCTTAATATTTGGGAAAATGAGCCCCTGTGCTGGCGGTGCATTCTCTATCCATGGTGCTAACGGGCTAGCTGAAGTGCCTAAAAAGTTTCCATCCAAAGCTTTACCCTGTTCCCACGCCTTCATACGGCGTTTCAGCTCTTCAAAATCCTGCATATTAATGGTTGTAGGCAAACCACCCCCGGGCTGAGGCTGTACCACGGGCATAGGAGGGACCTGTGGGGGACCCATAGCTCCAATGGCTTGAGTAACTTCCACAGCCTGCGCTACCTGTGCCTGTGGCACCCCAGCGAGCTGAGCAATTGGCTCATTAACCACCAAATTTCTTTGTGCCTCTGGTTGATACAAATCCCTCTTTTCTTTAGAATGATGAGACAAATGCCCCTGGGATCGCCTGGGGGAAGGTGTTCTTTGACGACGAGCATAAGATCTCTTTGGAGATGGTGAACAACGGCTACGAGCATGTGATCGTCGAGGAGAAGGCGAACGAAGCCTACGTGCATGAGAACTTCGTGGGGAAGGTGTTTGCCGATGACGACGGGACTGTGCTGAATCATCCCCCACTCGCGGTCCCAATCGTGAATTAACACTGGGTACAACCCTGTGACTAGCTCTATTACCTTAAAATTTGGTCGGGTCCCTTTTTGACCCCTATACAGCGAGAAGGAATGATCAATGGGTTTAACTGATTACCCACAGTCCTGGAACCACTTGCTGCTTGACTTGGAACAATTAAAGCTGGTAAAGGATCCACCTCAATAGGCAGAGGCGGTTTACCCATGGCAATCAACTGCAGATTGAGCTGATGCATCGGCCCCAAATATATGGCCTTCTGGCGAAGAGCCTCCTCCCTGAATTCATGTGCCAAACCAACAGCTGCTACGGCACTTCTAGCCAAAGAATCTACTCCACGCCGTTGATTCAGTTGATGACGAGCATCATGAGGAGGGGGATTATTCCCAGCCAACTGATTAAGACTAGGAGTTGCTTGTACTTCCTCCTGACGTCTTCCATTGGCATCATTAACACCGTTTTTCGCCATTACTAAGAGTTACCAAGAACGAACTGTCAATTCACGAAAAAATGCTACCGTTTCTCGGCAACGGAACCAACTGATGCGTCCAAAATCTTCTAGACGCATTGGACTTGTCCAACTGGATATCTGGCTTTCAACGTATCCTATAATCTCCAAAGCCCAACTCTGCAATTAGACAAAGAAACCGTAAACTAGGCAGGGGCACTCCCTGCGAAAGCCCTCCGGCGTGAGAATTAGCACAAGAATGCATGAGAGAATAAAATTCAGCAGAGTTTAGGCTAGACAGTAAAAATCACATACCTCCCTCTTTCATTTTGAGGGGCTTTTATAGTTGCCGGAGAGAATAACCGTTCATAACTGCCCATTAACATTCATGGCATTGATGGCAGGCATATTAACTGTCCCATTAACTGCCCCATTAACCACAACGGTCTGAATGGAGAATTATCCGGACATAATCGTCCTCAACTGACAACAACTCTTAAATTCACGAGCATAATGCTTCATGCTCGATACATGTTCATGCTCACTGGTCAAGCCCCTAGCTCGCGAACATCTCTTGCTCGCTAAAGATTGGAAGCCTGCTTGTGATATACAAGAACCACTTCATCCTCTCCTCGTAGCTTTGACTTTTGGATGCTCGCGCATTGACTGAATAGTAATCATGTGCCAGGCACGTGTCTTATGACTTGGGCCTATTGGGTTGGGCAGCTCAGTTACAAATTAATGTTGGTTTTAAAAATACTATTATTAACAATAGAATAGATGCATCATACATTTGGTAGAGGGTAATGTTCGAAGTCTTTTTTTTAAGTCTTTAGATATAAGAATGCTTGTATTATTACCAATAGAATATGTATATCTCATATTTGTTAGAAAGTGATGTTGATTTTAATTTTAGATTAAAAAAAACTTTTACTATTATTATTAATAGAAGAGATATCTTACATTAATTAAAAAATGATGTTGATTTTAAAATTCTTTAAATAAAAGGCTTTTACTTTTATCATCAATATAATAGAAAAGATGTATCTCATATTATAATAGATGTTGGTTATAAAATTTTTAAGATAAAAGACTTCTACTATTATTACCAAATGAAGATATGTATTCCACATTGGTTAGAGTGATGCTAATTTTAAAAGTCTACCATTATTAACAATAGAAGAGAAGTATTTCACATTGGTTAGAAAAATGATATTGGTTTAAAAAGTTTTTAGATGATGTATCACACATTGGTTATAAAGGAATGTATCTCACATTATTTAGAAATTAGTGTTTGTACCCGTGCGTAAAACGCACGACATATATATATTTTCAACTAAATTATACATACAAAATTAAAAGAATAAATTAGGGGACGCTGCTTAACTAAAAATATATAATAATAAGATTAGTCATTATATATTTTGAAAATTAATCATTTTCTACAACATAATTTTATATGTGATTATTCAATTGAAAAAAAAAAGTAAACACCAAAATGATCATTTAGTCATACTATGATATTGACATGGATCAAATAATTCAAAAGACTTTAACATTACTACATCCATCCCAAAAAAAGGATGTCGATAATTAAAAAACGGATGGAGATTTCATTTCAATAATTTTTGAATGGACACGAAAGGAACGATGAATAATAATTTTGGGTCGGAAGAAGTATATATTTACTGATTAAATATCATCTAATGAAAAAAGACAATAATATGTACAACACACTTGGCCCCCCAAAAAAGTCATTAAATATCATGTTAATTACATGCTCCCTCTGTTCCGAGTAAAAAGTCCTTGTTTGAAAGTCAAACTTTTAAAGAAAAAAATGACACTTTTAATAATCTATTAGTAATAAAATGAATAATTGCAGGCCGGTTCTTTATTTTATTTGGAAATTATAACCTCTCTGGTGCGTTATTTTTTATCAAACCGTATAAGTCCATTTTTTTCTTCCTAAAATGCCCCTCCTCCTGTCGATGGATATCAGTCACCGAAGTTGACACGAATTCAAAGAAAATAGATCTAAATATATTGGACTTAACATTTTAATTAGTTCCACATTGGTTAGAGAGTAATCCTGATTTTAAAAGTCTACCATTATTAAAAATATAAGATAATTATTTCACATTGGTTAGAAAAATAATATTGGTTTAAAAAGTTTTTAGATGATGTATCTCACATTAGTTATAAAGAAATGTATCTCACATTATTTAAAAATGAGTATTGGTTATAAAAATCATTAGATAAAGACATTTTTATGTCATTAGCAATAGAAAATATGTAACCATATTATTTAAAAATGGATGTTGGTTAAAAAGATTTTATTTTCTATAATGATGTGACATAAATCACTACCAACTTAATCATCCAACGTCTAACACTTATTATTACTAATAGTCTAAAATATGTATATCTAGTATATATTACAATAGAAAATATGTATAACACATGGTTAGAATGTGGTGTTAGTTTTAAAAGTCTTTAGATAAATGACTTAAACTTTCATTACCAATAAAAATAGAAAATAATTATCTCACATTGTTTAAAAATGAATTATGATTTTAAAAGTTTTTAACAAAAAAAACTTCTAATATTATTATCAAGTTAGATGTTAATTTTAAAAGTCTTTAAATCGAAGTTTTTTACTATCATTATTAATACAAAATATGTATCTCACGTTAGTTGGAAACTTATGTAAATTTTAAAAGTATTTAGATAAAAATATCGTTTAGTTATTAGTAAAAGTAGAAAAAAAATTATAACCATGGAAGAAATTAACAATCTAATTATAATGTTCAAAAGTTATATTATTATTACAAAAATTATATATATCTCACATTATACCTGCATGGAACACGAACTAAATAACTAGTTCAAGTTAAAAGAGAATACCATTTTCTCCATCAGAACTAATTGAATTAATCTAAAAATTCAAACGCCTTTAACTATGAATTCAAGCCTAAAAATTGTATTCAACATTAACTAGAAAATTATGTTAGTTACTTCAACTATTATACTTTCTTCGTTCCAGGTAAAGAGTACTCAACTATTTCACTTTTAGGTGTTTCATTTAAAGAGTTTATTTTCAAAAAATAAGACATAAATATATTATTTTATTATTAATAAAATACTAAAAATATCATGTTTTTTATTTTAAAAAATATAACTTTCAAACTGAACTATTTACGTAAAGCGAATCCGAGGGAGTATATAGTTAATAGAAGTTATTAGATTACCTAATTGGCTGCTTTCACGAAATTCTTCTTTCTTTTAGTATTCCCTACTAGGCTGCATATTGGTCTGAAATATATCAATTTCACATCCGACAATTATCATTTTTAGTGGATTTCTAATGATATATGTAACCATTAAAAATATGGACAAAGTTAGGGTCACTTTCATTTCTAACTAAAATATGAATATTTTATAATGTGACATACATCATTGGTTAGATATTTTGTGAGTCCCAACACTCCAGCCAATAAGAGTGTGTTACATCACATAATACTCATATTTTTATGTAAAATAAGAGTGGCCTAAGCATTACTCTAAAACATATTCTCTATTAAATTCAAAAAAGACTTTGCCTATTTAGTAAAAAATAAAAAATAATAAACATTATTTTAGGACGTGTAAATTTGTAACCAAAGTTGAATCTATTTAAAGATGTTAAAAGGGTTCTGAATCATAGGGTAAATCCTGTTAAATCGTAATCGAAACGGATTAGGATCGAAAACGATAATCCTATTAAATTCAAATTTACCCCATCAAGATCATAACCCTGGAGGATTAAATATGTTGGGCTATCGTCAATCCGATTAACAGGTACACTTCCCCGCACATTGCTCAATGTTCTTCCCACGTTAACTTGAAAAGACGAATTGGAAAACAATTTCAATCCATTTTACTCCACTTCACCTAACATTTCGTAAGGATAAAAAATACTAACACTGATCTCAATTATTGTAGGAAAAACAAAGTCAAATCTATTTTGTCCACTTCTGAAAGAAAGATCAAAGATACCACCATGTGGATATACCATAATATTAGGAGACCGAAAAATATGTTATAATTCCAAAAAAAACAAAAAACAAAAAGACCTAATTTATTTCACGTTTTACAAAATTAACCACGTATTTTTATAAATATGATAAAAATCTTAAAACTATAAAGACAATTCTTCTCTCGAATTTTAAATAAAAAATAATGGATAGATTTAATATTGATTGCGTTAAGAATAGGATAACTTGATTATCCATGCAGCAGCTCAGTTCCTTCCGAGGGATTGTTCGGGTTTTGGACAAGTGCATCGCAAATTTTAGGACTAGGCGATCGCTCAGGACTTTGGAGTAAGCGATCGCTTGGTCAAGTAAACTTTGATGCTCATTATTGGATTTTGCGCGGCCATCCAATGCCTTGGATTAAGCGACCGCTTGGTCCAGCTTTTGGCAATTTGTTGATTTGTATGTTTTTTATTCTTTTAAGTGTTTTAGAGTTTCTATTATATCCATATAAATAGTTTAATCCCTAGAACGTTTTCAAGGAAAACTCTAATAAAATTTCGACAGTTCGTTGACCCTCAATCTCTCTCTCTCTCTTCTTTGTGATTGATCCTATAATACTCTGTTAATTTGTTTGTTAGTTTTCCGCTGTACACAACATATTATCATTTTATTGTAAGAAAATATGATAAAAATCTAAAAGCTTGATAACATTTTTTTCTATTTTCTTATCTTATCTCTCTTGATATTATTTCACTTAAAGAAAAAGTCTAAAATAAAAATAATTCTCTAAAAATAATATCATAAAAATCTATTTACTCGTAAGTTATTTAGATAAACTAGTTTAAGATATAAATATTGTTTTGAAAATAACACTTATTTGGCAGAATGATTTACTTGATGCAAAATACAATCGCCAGTATTTGGCAGCAAATGCAAAGACCAAGATGCACTCATCAAATTCATCCTGTCGGGAGGTTTTGACGTTGCAAATTTGTTTTCGTCCTATAAATGGCTTCATATAACTAAAGTGAAGAAAACGCATCGAAAGCTTGATCTGATCTTTGACGACATCATTGATGAGCATGTAAAGAATCTTAGCACAACCACGGCAGTTAAGGAAGATCTAGTTGGAGTTCTCTTGAGGCTTAAGGAGAATGGTGGCCTAGAGCTCCCCATCA
Organism: Codonopsis lanceolata; assembly: GCA_013146195.2. Taxonomy (NCBI): domain Eukaryota; kingdom Viridiplantae; phylum Streptophyta; class Magnoliopsida; order Asterales; family Campanulaceae; genus Codonopsis; species Codonopsis lanceolata. The sequence continues at coordinate 152,071,262 of CM028378.1, read as the reverse complement.
CATTGAACAATGTAATTATGTGTACAGTAGTTCTAACTATATTCACAATTCTTTCATATATATATATATATATATATATATATATATTTGTATGTATGTATATTTTTTATGTCACCAACTCTTTTTTCTTTAAAACTAATAAAATATTTGTGCAATGTCAAGATGCTTACATAAATAGTAAATTGTGTACAGCTCTCCATTTCCTCAAAAAGATCATATCAAAAAATTTTGATAATTAAAGCATATATTAGTATCATTGGAAGTGTTATTAGAAACATATTTAAGTAGTGCCGAAAATGTTAATACCATATGTGGATGCATGGTAAAATTGAAGGTTTATGGAATATTGTAACATACCTTTTAAAGATTTGAATCATCAAGTGGAACTTCTCAAAATATATATTACAGTCAGCTCTTTGTATGGAATTGGCAAAGTATATAAAATCTTAAAATGTGCACTTAAAATGCCTTAAAATGGATCATTAGTTACAAAAAAAGAACTCAAACTTATGTTAAAAGGGAGAGGCTTCTGAAGAGAAAAAGGAGTAAAAAAGTCAACAAAAAAAAAAGAGAGTGACAGAAATTGACTTGTGAGTGTGTGTTGTCTTTTCGGGTGAGTTTTATTGTCCTTTTGGCAGTAGATGTATTGTCCTATTGTCCTTTTGTATAGTATTGTCCTGTTTTTTGTGCTTTCCATGACATCGACTAAAAGCATTGATTCATCTTCTTATACATCTTTTTAATTGGGTTCACTGTTATTTATATATTTTTCTCATTCCTTTCTTCTTATATGTCTTTTTAATTGGATCTCACTTCCACCTCATTAACTTTATACTTTAAGCTTCTTTTTATATTTTTAAATAAATAAATTTATTGGGAATATTATTTGATATATTTCATATTTAAATATTTTGTATAAATAAATTAATTTATAAATTAAGATATAAATTAATTTATAAATATTAAATTAATCATAAATTATATAATTTAAAGAGATGAAGAAATAAAAGAGAAAATGAAGAAGTTGTGATCTAAATAAATAAGATTAAGATGATATGTTTATAATAGGGGAAGGAAAGGAAATTTACAAAAAAAAATCTTTCAAAAAAAATTAAAAACCCACCCACTCACTCACCCCACATAAATACAAAACCCCCCACGCACACACAACCACCGACCCACCACCCCCCTCCCCCCTCCCCAAACAAAAAGTGGCCAAAATTGTTTTATTTTTTTTAAATATATATGTATACTCAAACCTGATAAAGATACAACACACAATTAGCTGTACATTCATAAACAAAATCTGTATCTTCTATTTATGACATGTTTATATTTGTCAAATCATTGTATTATTGTTAGTCCTTAGATTTAGCCTCTTGATTAGCAAGGTAATAGTATAAAGCTGTAATCTCTTTATCAATATTATACAATCTTCTGCAATATTCTTTATGGTATCAGAGCCATAATCCTTCTTCCGTTCCTCGGTTTTCTTGGCTCTCATCTTTCACGTCTTTCTTCTTTCCTCTCAACTAATCTCTCATGGCTTCCTCTGAGAACAATGCCCTCATCCCCAACAAAGCTGAACCTACAAAACCTTTTATCATCATCTCCCTTAATCATATTCTCAAACTCACCCCTACAAACTACATCTCCTGGCAAACTCAAATCGAAGCAACCTTCATTGGCCATGATCTCTTCCAATACCTCGATGGTTCTCTTCCTACCCCTCCCTCACTATCACTACGATAATGTTTCGCTCCTAACCTGCACACCACATGGCGTCGCCAAGACAAACTTATTTTCGGTGCACTTTCTGGCACTCTATCTCCAAATCTCGTCCCTCATATCCCAATGCAAAACCTCACATGAAGCGTGGCATACCCTTGCCAAAACCTATGCCAATCCTAGCAAGGGCCATCTTAAGCAACTTAAAGATCGTCTCAAAAACATCACCAAGGGACTCGGTCAATTGCGAGTATATGCATGACATCAAAATCTGTTCCGATCAACTTGCTTCTCTTGGCAATCCCCTTGCTGCTGATGACATTGTTGATCGTGTGCTTGACCAAATCAATGACTCTGATTATGAGAATGTCCTTAATGCTATTTACAGTCGTGACTCCCCAATTTCCTTTGACGAATTACAGAAAACTCGATCATGAACTCACAATTAAACAAAAATCTTCCTCCCCTCTCTACATCCCGCTCGCCCACTATGTTGCAAAACATCAACCCAAACACCGCTCCTATCCTTCCTCCTCTCCTTCTCTGGTCTATTACCCACTCCTTCCGCTCCTAACCACAACTCCCGACCACCTTCACGTCCGCTTCATGGGCGTTGTCAATGGTGTCATCAAGCGGCCATTACGTAACGCGATTGCCCCATATTTCGTTAGCGGTTCCCCAGCGCATCGGCCCCCTTTCCGGCACTAATTCTTCTAACCCTCTGTCAAAAGCTTCCGGCCACACCACCTTCCTAAAGCTTACGGCCGGTGCTTCTACCCTCCTCACCCGGTTGGTTCTTTGGATAGTGGTGCGTCACACCACGTTACTAATGATTTAGCCAACCTTTCTCTCCATACACCTTATGATGGAAATGATCAACTTCTAATCGGTGATGGCTCGGGTCTTCCAATAGCCAATACTGGTTCACTTTTTCTTCACTCAATCTCTCATAAATTTAAACTTTCTAATGTTTTGCATGTACCATCTGCATCTCGCAACATTATTTCTATATCTCAATTTTGCCTTGATAATAATGTTTCTGTCACATTCTCATCTAGTTTTTTCTTTGTGAAGGACAATCCAACGAGGGACAATCCTTCTTCATGGCCTATTGAGTCCGGCATCTATGATTGAGTTCCTACCGTTCCTTCCATTGCTCCAACTGTCAACCTTGTCTTACTCTACTCAACTCGATTGGCATCACCGTTTAGGACACCGTCACACACCATTCTCAAACACCTTATTTCAATATTACAATTCTCACTTCCGTCTTCAAATTACTTGCCTTTGTAATGCTTGTAATTGCAATAAAAGTCATAAGTTGCCTTTTTCTAAATCCACTATTGTCTCTAAGGACCTCTTGATGTAATCTTCAGTGATGTGTGGACATCTCCTATTCAATCTTATGACACTTATAAATATTACATCATTTTTGTTGATCATTTCACTAAATACATATGGCTTTACCCTCTAAAGAAAAAATGAAACTGAAGCTATTTTTATCCGTTTCAAAGCCTTAGTTGAAAAATATTTCCAACGTCCCATTATCACCCTCTATTCCGATAATGGTGGTGAATATGATAAACTTAATACATTTCTAGCTACAAATGGTGTGTCTCGTCTCACCTCACCACCTCATACCCTCAACACAATGGCTACTCGAAAGACGCCATCGTCACATAGTTGAAACCGGCCTCTCGTTCCTCTCTCATGCTTCAATGCCTCTCAAATATTGGCCTCTTGCTTTCTCTACCGCGGTTTATCTTATTAATCGAATGCCCACTCCAACTCTATCTCTTCAATCTCCTTTCTCTAAAATCTTTGGCACCTCCCCTAATTATGCCAAACTACGAAATTTTGGTTGTTTATGCTATCCTTGGCTCCGGCCATACACATCTCACAAGCTTGATCCTCGCTCCAAGCCATGTATTTTCGTAGGCTACTCCCTCACTCAAAGCGCGTATTATTGTCTTGATCCTATCTCTACACGAATTTATGTCTCTCGACACGTAAAATTTGTAGAAACCTCATTTCCCTTCGCCCACACCAAAAATCCCCCTCTAAACCCTCTCCTATCGTGGTGCAATGCTTCCCACCCTAATTACTCCTTCAACATTACAGCCTACACCTGTCCCGCAATCTGATAGCCCGCCCACTCCCCTCCCCTCAACACCAACCTCTTCGCAGTCCCTCCCATCTACTCCCTCTCTTGTTTCTGCTACTCCTCCTCCTCCACCTCCCCCCTCCTATCCTATAGTACTCGTTCTCGCAACAATATAGTGAAACCCAATCCCAAATACAATCTCCACACACACATTTCCAGCAATCTTCTTGAACCAACCACTCTTGCTCAAGCTCTAAAGAGTCCATCCTGGACTAAAGCCATGCAATCTGAATATGAAGCCTTACTTCACAATCACACTTGGGATCTTGTTCCTCTTTCCCCTTCATATAATCTTGTCGGGTGTAAATGGGTTTTTCGAAATAAATACAACCCGGATGGCTCCATCGAACGTCAAAAAGCACGACTTGTTGCTAAAGGGTTTCACCAACGTCCCGGCTTAGACTATACCGAAACATTCAGTCCCGTTGTCAAATTTCCTACAGTTAGAGTCATTTTATCTCTCGCCGTCTCTCACAATTGGTCTCTTCGTCAACTTGATATTAACAATGCTTTTCTTTAAGGGTCTCTTATGGATGATGTTTACATGGTCCAACCTCCAGGATTTATTGATAAAACTCAACCTCATCATGTGTGCAAGCTTCGCCAAGCTTTATACGGCCTTAAACAAGCCCCTCGGGCATGGTACATCGAACTCAAACACTACCTTCAAAGTCTCGGGTTTATCAACACCATTTCTGATTCTTCTCTCTTCATTCTCCGTCATTCTAATCATATAATCTACCTTCTAGTCTATGTCGATGACATTATTGTCACCGGCTCCGATGCTTCTCTAATCGACACCTTCATCCAACAAATTTCAAAGACGTTTTCACTTAAAGATCTTGGCCCTCTTTCCTATTTCCTAGGTGTCAAAGTTATCCCTCATCCTACGGTCTCTTTCTTAGCCAACACAAATATATTCATGACCTTCTCCACAAAGCTCAAATGGACGAGGCAAAGCCGTTCCTACTCCCATGGCAACTTATCCCCTTTATATCTCAATTCGGTTCTCCTTTATCTCAACCACAACCCTATCGCACCCTTGTTGGAAGTTTGCAATATTTATCACTCACTCGACCCGATATTGCCTTCACCGTAAATCGATTGTCTCAATATATGCACAAACCCACCGATGCTCATTGGTCTGCCTTGAAACGACTTCTCCGTTACCTCGCGGGAACCTCTCATCATGGCATCTTACTTCACCGTCACTCACCTATAAGTCTTCACGCGTTCTCTGATGCAGATTGGGCGGGTGATAAGGATGACTATATCTCCACTACCGGCTACATAGTTTAGCTTGGTCGAAATCCAATCTCATGGAGCTCCACCAAATAGAGAACTCTCGCCGTTCTTCCACGTAAGTTGAATATCGCGCTATTGTCGCTACCATCGCCGATGTTCTTTGGGTCATTAACTTACTCACAGAACTTGGAATCTCATCTTCAGCTCAACCAGCCATCCTATGTGATAACTTGGGCGCAACTTATGTGGCAACTAACCCGAAGTTTCATTCCAAAATGAAGCACATTGGTCTAGACTATCACTTTGTTCGTGAACAAGTTCAGCTAGGCACTCTTCGTGTCTCTCATATTTCCAGTAATGATCAACTTGCAGATGCACTTACCAAGCCCCTAGCTCGAACTCCATTTCAGAATCTTATGTCCAAGATCGGCCTTGCCATTCGGCCGTCCTCCTTGCGGGGGAATGATAAAGATACAACACACAATTAGCTGTATATTCATAAACAAAATATGTATCTTTTATTTATGGCATGTTTATATTTGTCAAATCATTGTATTATTGTTAGTCCTTAGATTTAGCCTCTTGATTAGCAAGGTAATAGTATAAAGTTGTAATCTATTTATCAATATTATACAATCTTCTGCAATATTCTTTAAAACCAGGCCCCACCCCATGCCTCTTCTAACTTGCCTCTATCATGGGTGTGGTGCATGTGCCCGGTGTGAAAGTATCGTGCACCACACCACCCCCCTTTGGCTTATTCTTCTTCTTCCAAAATTTTCTTCTTATTTATGAAGAATTTTTTTTCTCTTTCCTAGGTGGCATGATACGAAGATGATCTACCATTGTTGCATTTAATCTTATTAATAGGAAGAAGCTTAAGAAAACTAAATTTGCACAATATTGATGCTCTAATACTCGTTCAGTTTCTTTTTTTTTTTACCGTTCAAAATAATTGTTATTTTCAAAAAAAAAAATTGAAATTCTACTACAATCACTAAGTTGAGTTTATGACACTATGAATTATGATGTTTATGAATGCCACCTAGCTAGTGGTATGGTTATCCGGATATACCAATCTCTATAAATTATGATTTATAAACTATTTAAGTCATCATGAGATTCTGTGAGTGATCTGTTGTTCTCAGCTGGTATGACACGGTTGTTTGCAATTGGTTACTCAAGTCTACTTGTTGCATTGTTACCTTTCAATTGGAATTCTGAGTATGTATTTGTGAATAGTTTGTTGCCTTCAACTGGTATGTGACAGTTGATGACAGTGGGCTACTTGAGTCATTTGTTGAATGCTTATCTTCCATTGGAAATTTCGATTTTCTACTTGACATTTGATAACAACTTCCGCTTATAGATCAGTATTTGGCAGCAAAAGCAAAGACCAAGATGCACTCATCGAAATCATCCTGACGATGGTATCCTATGTTGGAGGTTTTGAAGTTGCAAATTTGTTTCCATCCTATAAATGTCTACATATCCTTAGTGGGGCATTGTTTACAGTGAAGAAAACGATGAGTTCAGAATGCGAAGAAGTGAAGGGAGAAGGACAGAGCTAAAACCCTTAAAACTAACAAAATATTTGTGCAATGCCAAGCTGCTTACATAAATAGTAAATTGTGTACATCCCTCCGTTTCCTCAAAGAGATCATATTAGAAAAATTCGATAATTAAATGATATATTAGTATCATTGGAATTGTTATTAGAAATGTATTCAAGTAGTGCCAAAAATGTTAATAACATATGTGGATGGTAAAGTTGAAGGTTTATGGAAGATTGTGGCATACCTTTTAAAGATTTGAATATTAAAGTGGAACTTCTCAAAATATATAAAACAGTCAACTCTATGTATGGAATTGGCGAAGTATATAAAATCTTAAAGATGCGCAGTTAAAATGAACTTAAAATGGATCATTAGTTACACAAAAACAACTCAAACTTATGTTAAAAGGGGGAGGCTTCTTGAAGAGAAAATGGGAAAAGAAAGGAAAATAGAGAAGAAAAGAGTAAAAAAGTCAAAAAAAAAAGAAAAAAAAAAAAAAAGAAAGACATAAATTGACTTGCGCGTGTGGGTGTGTTGTCTTGTGGTGGGTTTTTGTTGACCCTCACAGGTTCTAGATTTGGTTGAGTCATCTTCTGATTTTATTGTACAGTGGCTAAAAGGTCTGCGTACCAATTAATGTGGCAATTGTCTTAGAATCAAGGGTGTAATAGAATAGTTTAATGTTAGTCTCTCCAAGGCGCGGACTAGCAGACTTCAACAGCAGACTTGAAAACACGGTTCACCAGCAGAATTTGAAGTCTGCTCAAGCAACAACAAAAAAATAAACCGAAGCTCAACTAAACACGTGGAACTAGGTCACATATTATTTGAACTAGATATTGAAATTATCTAGTCAAACAATATTCAAATTATATTCATCAGTTTTCCCTCTCAAAAGAAGTGAATTATGTCATTATCTGGCTTCAGACAAACGGCACAGACAGATGTCCAGCTTGTCGAGTGAATCATGAAAACTGAAGACATTACCTCTTTTAGCTAAGAAGACTTTCAAGCTGTAATACCTGCAAGCTGCAAACTTAATCTGTTTGGAAATATCTGTCTCTGCAACCACTGCATCTCTGATGTTTGTTGCTGTGCATAACCCACAAAGCGCCGAATTGCCTTTAATGCATTTTAACGTTGGACTCAATCTATAAACTATCAATCCAACGGTCCAGAAGATCTCCCCTGATATATATATATATATATATATATATATATATATATATATATATATATATATATATATTCAAGTCTTGAAGATCTGAAAATACACATCTCTTACACATTCAATACTCAAGCTTCATATTCAAAACAAAAACATTCAAGAGATCAAAAGGACAAGAGCTAACACTTCACCAAATTTCCTCAAGCTGCAGATCTGATAATCCTCATTTGCTTTTAGCTTCTTCTAGTTTGTAATTAACTGTTCTTTTACTTTAGCACTTGAGAAAACAATTATTCATTAATTGTTTTTCTCATCATTAAACACTTGGTTGAAAACAAATTTTGTACACGATCCATTAGCGATCTAACTTTCTCACCCAGTGGATAAATAACTGCACCTTTCAAAATCCAAAGCTAACTACTTTTGTAGTAGATGTAGTACTATTCACAGTACAAACCACTTATAAATCACTGTGTACTGTCTGAACTGTTTCTGCTTATTCTATTGGATTAATAGAGTGCTGCTGGGTTTGTTTAAGAACAATAGTTCTTGTTCTGGCTTATCATCTTGATTTACTGCTGCCCTAACTCTTTTGAAAGTCAGCTATTTTAAAAGAAAAACATTTTGAAAAGGTTTTCAAAATGAAAATTTAAAACTACATCTAGGCTATTCAACCCCCCACCCCTTCTAGCCTAGATCGAGCCTATTTGAGACCAACAATTGGTATCAGAGCTTGATTCTTTGAAAACTTGTATTTTTTCCAAGATTAACCTCTTGAGAATAGATCCTATGGCTCACTATATGTTGCCTACCTCCAATACAAGCCATGTCCCAATATTCGACGAAGGCCACTTTGAAGTATGGAAAAACAAAGTTATGAGATACATGAATTCTATTGACAATCGTTTATGACAATTTGTTCAAACAGGTCCTCACATTCCAATGAAGCCAAATCTTCTTGTCGATGTAGCAGGCGGACCACCTGAGGTGCCCAAGTCCATAAATGAATGGACTAATGAAGAAAAAAGCTTGTTGAACTCTACAACAAATCTATCCACATAATATCTAGCTTTGTCAACACAAGCACTTATCAGCAGATAATCAGATGCAAAACTGCTAAAGAAATATGGGAAGCACTTGTGGCATATCTGGAAGGAGACATATCCACTAAAGACAACAAAAAGTACAACTATATTCAACAGTTTGACTCCTTCAGAAAAGATCCAAAGGAGACCCTTCGTCAAGCCTACGACAAATTCTGTGAGGTAGTAAATAGTTGTTATTCATTAGGAAAATAATATAGTGTTCGAGAAGTAAATATGAGATTTTTAGCTTCTTTAGGATGTTTGTGGCATGTTAAAACCACAACTATTAAAGAGTCCAAAGACTTAAACTCCATCCACCTCTGAAGTTTATATGCGAGTTTAACTGTCTATTAGCAAGAACTTCTTCAAGCTCAAGAACAGGACAAACAGTTTAAACTTCCTTCTTTTTCTGCTATTTCTCAAGAAATTCCTGCCCAAGAAATTAAACCATCTACTTCTTCTTCTTCAAATGACAATGAAATTCTTTCTGATGAACAATTTGCTATGTTCGTTAAGAAGTTTCAAAAGTTCTCAAAGTTTAATAGGAAGAAGGATGCAAACCAGCAGGCTTTCAGAAATACTACTGAAAGCTCTCACAATATAATGAGCTAATTTGCTTCACTTGCAGGAAGCCTGGTCATTTTGCATCTAAATGTCCTAAGCCCAAATATGAAGCTTATAAAAGACGACCCTCTAAATCATTTTCAAAACATAAGGGTCTGCTGGCTGAGGACTTAGAAGAAAATCAAGTGTCTACTTGGTTTGAAATGGATTCTGATGAGGATGATAATGATGACTCACCTGAGCAAGCACATATTTGCCTTGTTGCTCTACAGTCACCTCCCACCTATGACTCAGAAAGTGAAGTTAAATATTCTCCTCTTCAAGCTAATATAGAACAACTTACTAATGAGCCCTCTAAAGAAGAAATCCTCAAGGATGCTCAGAATATGCTAAAGGAATTCAATGAATTTAGAAAGGCTTATGTAAAGTTAGCTAAAAGCCATGAGAGAATAAAAACTGAGAAATCCTCGCTATAAACCGAGCTAAAAACTCTTAATCGAGTCCAGCAGGAAAGTATCAAGTTAAAAGAAGAGAACAAGTTTTAAATGAAAAGGTTGCTTGCCTCATTGGTCATGCCAAAGAGCTATCCGCTGAGAAAGATGAGTTGCAAAAAACCGTTGACTCGTGGAATAACTCAAAGGTTGTTTTTGACCAAATCCTTAGAGACCAGAAGCCCACTGCAGACAAAACTGGGCTAGGTTTCTCAATGAATTCTTTTGGCATAACCTCTGAACAAACAAAAGAAGATCTGTCTGTAGGAACTGGTGATGATCCTTTATGTCATCAGCAGTTTAACAACAAGGGTAGACAAGGAATTAGTTATGCTGCCATTTATTATAAATACCCTAAGACTCAGACTACTAGGTTCATCAATACGTCTAAAGCAAAGACTGTTGTTTCTAGGAATACAAAGAGTCTGCCCAAACCTACTAGGACTACTAACACTAAGTTTAAAGGCAAAATGTATGAGGTGTCTAAGTTAGCTAACAACAGATTTGCTAAGGCAAGAACTGTTGTTTACCGACCTAAGAAAACTCATACAAAACCTTTTAGGCCTGATGTCAACAAGTCTGCTGACTCTAAGGCTGCTTCTAAAAGAAAACATGCTTTAACGTCTATCAAAAGCCAGATATCTCAGCATGATATCTGTAATTTCCATCGCTGTACTTTTTGCAAATTTTTAGGCCATTTGGCCCATGAATATCTGCTGAAATCCATCATAAAGCCTACTGGGTCCTCTATCCCAAAAGTCAGGCAAGTATGGGTTCCCAAAAATTGCTAACCCTTTGGACCCAAAAGAAAAATAAGGGGGACCACGATATTTTCATTACTTAATTATAGATATGCTTCATGGCTATTACAAACTCAGAAACGAAAGATGTATGGTATCTGGATAGTGGCTGCTCAAGACACATGACCGAAGATTCATGTCTTCTTTCAAATATTACTGAAGCAGTAAAAGTCCTCCAGTTGTCTTTGGAGACAATGCTAAAGGAAGAACCATCGGATATGGATCCATCATTCTTGGAAATCTCTCTACAGGGAAGGTTTCTCTAGTAGAAGGCTTGAAGCACAACCTTTTAAGCATCTCTCAATTCTGTGACAAATGTCTCGTATGCCAATTCTCTTCTAACAGATGCGAATTAAACGATCCAGTATCATGCTCAACTCTGGTAACCGGACATAGACAAGGAAATGTCTATGTAATAGATTTGAATGTTTATGGAAAGGCTGCTAATCTATGTCTTGTGGCGAACTCCTCTCAAGACAAAAACTGGTTGTAGCACAAACGTCTTAGCCATTTGAACTTCAAATACTTATCAAAGCTTTCCAAATAAGGGTTGATGAGAGGAATGCCAAAGGTTTCTGCCGATCATGATCACGTATGCAAAGCTTGTCAGCTAGGAAAGCTTTCAAAAGCCTCCTTCAAGAGCAAACTAGGACTCACGACTACAAGACCTTTGCTACTACTTCACATGGATCTTTTTGAGCCTGTGACTACTATCAATTATGGTGGTCACGGAGACACTCTAGTCGTAGTAGACTGTTGGAATATGCTTATCACCTTGCATATTCTGAATATTTTGATTTGCTTGTCTCCATTACTGTGTGTCATAACAAGTGGCTAAAAGGTCTGCGTACTGGTTAGTGTGGCAGTTTGTTTGACAACACATAGGTCTTAGATTAAGTCGTCCTAGTCTAGTCCTAACCTCCCCATAGATGATTGAACAGAACAACACTTCATATGCACAAGCACCAGCAGGCTCGCTGAAGCTTCAAAAGGTTCTTCGAAAGACTCGTCAACAGCAGACTTGTTATATGCACTAAAGGACACCTTGAAGACTCGCCACCAGCAGACGTGCTACATTGACAAAATCTCTAAGAACCTTTCACCGACAAACTCGTCAAGTGCATCACGGAGATACCTAAAAGATCTATCAGCAGACTTCCTACGGTTTGATTGTTCACATCAACACACAACAATCATTTCTTTAAGAAAGACTCACATTTGAACATCATACCAGCAGACTTTTTTTTTGTTTTTTTGTTTTTTTGTTTTTTTTAGGAAACAGGGACGGTACCCTGCACTGTTTTATTAATAAACAAAACCATAACAAACATGAGGGGGACAACCAGCCTGGCCCTTATGAACGGGAGGACAAAGGAGCCTAACCTCGAGCAACCAAACAAAATATCAACTTTTCCTAAAAGTATACAAACCAAGTAAATCATGTCTAAAAGTCGATAGGATATGGCGGGGGAGATGATCTTCATGCAAATAAATCCTACTACTACGATGATTATAAGCCTCCGCCGCAAGAATATCAGCCACCTTATTCCTGCAGTCCTCCAATTCATACCTGTAGCGCCAAGGGAAGAGACTATCACCTCGGATACCCATCACTGCCACCTTAGAGTCTGTTTCCACCACAGCCGGGGAGAAACAGCGATCCACACAAGACTTGAGACCATATCGCAAAGCCTCTATCTCCGCAAACATATTAGAACCTGGACCGAGAAAATTAGAGAAAGCCAATACTAAATTACCTTCCCTATCACGAACAATCCCGCCACAAGAACACTCCCCATTTTTGGAAGACCCATCTGTGTTTAACTTAAAGCCCCTTAAAGGCTTTTCCCATCGCAGCCACTTACCTCTTTTAAAAGGAACAGAACATATAGGAACCATTAAAGACTCTAATTTCTGCTTGCCCAAGAAACCAATAGAAGAGGACGGATGATAGACACTGCTCAAATCCGAGATGCGATTATGAATTCTTTGAAGAATAACGGCAGCTCCCATGGGATTTGAATCATAAACGGCATAGCAGCGGGCCTTCCAAATCTCCCAGCAGCCAAAGACGAACACACCCAACTCGCAAGCCCCCAGCTGATTCCGAATACTATGAGAGGACCAAGAGTTAAACAACTGAATCAGAGAGTCAAGACAAGCCGGAACCTGAAACTCATGAGACATTTTCTTCCAAACCTCCCTAGCTACTTCCGAGCCAAGGAACAGGTGAGATAAAGATTCAGCGGCAGGGTTTACAATACAACATACACATTTCGAGACCATAGTGATACCTTTAAATTTAAGATGTTCATCAACCGGGAGAGCACCATGGAACAGCTTCCAGATAAAACCACTGACTTTTGTAGGAATCCACGGTTGCCATATCTTCGACGCCCAAGGAACGTGAGGTCCCCTCGACCGAATATAATCATAAAAAACTGAGCTCTCAAAGCTCGCGGTGAGTTTGAAAATCAAACTATCTTTAATATGTGATTGAATGGAGACCGCTTAATCTCCGCATGAAACGGCGAGCAGGATCAAAGGTAAAAATTCATCAATAAACGGCCAGGCAGTTTTGACACTCAACGTCGCGTCTATCGGCCTAGGACCCTCCAAAATCTCACCACACCAATTATCCGTCCAAAACGAGATATCACCCGACCCTATCACCCATTGCACGTTATCTTTGAGAATCTCCATTTGGCGCTTAACTTCCTTCCAGCCTTTAGAAACTAAGGACTGATGATAACGGTCTGTAGACATATATTTTGACTGAACAAAGTTTGTCCATAAACCATTTCCTTGAAGCGCCGACCAAGCCAGCTTTGCATGAAAAGAAGCCATCACATGATCCAACCGACGAACTCCCAGCCCACCTTCCGACACTGGTTTACAAATGGTGTCCCAAGCCACCCAATGAAACCGCTTCTCACCCTTAGAACTCCATAAAAAGGAAGCAAAAGCCTTCTCAATCTGATGAATAATCGTTTTTGGAACCTTAATGGCTGCCAGAGTGTATACAGGAATGCTACTGAGCACTGATTTAAGGAGGATTAACTTGCCCCCAAAGGACAGAAGTTTTGATTTCCAGCCATGAATTTTGCTCATAATACGCCCAACCAAGCCTTCAAAATAAATCCTTTTTGACCGGCCTTGAAAAGCGGAACCCCAAGTATGGAAGTCGGAAAGTTTATACATACAACCCGACCAATTAGCAACATCTCGTTTCTTACGGTTAGAACAATGTCGATCAATATAGAAACCACTTTTGGCCAAATTTATCATCTGCCCCGAAGCAGCCTCATATTTTCCAATGATCTCTCGAAGAGCTTGAATAGAGTGTTTCCCTGCATTACAGAATAGTAACATAACATGTCGATGCACAAAAGATGGGAAATAATAACGCCACCCCGGCCATGTCTGTAAGGTTTAATCTTCCCACCTTGAATGGCCCTAGTTATATTACATGATAAGATCTCTTGTGTCAAAATAAACGAGAGAGGCGGATCCCAGCGGACCCCTCGGGAAGAGTTGAAGAAACCAAAATTTTCCCCATTGATTCGCATAGAATACCAGTTATTACTGATGAGACGGTGTATGAGAGAACAACTAGTGTTATCGAAGCCAAAGTATTGAAGAGCTCACAGTAGAAAGTCCCATTCTACCCTGTCGTACGCCTTTGACATATCTACTTTAAAAATCACATTTCCCCCTAGTCTTATAATTAAGACGATGGACCAGTTCGTGCGCCAACATGACATTCTCTTGAATATTCCTCCCTTGAATGAACCCCGCTTGTTCCATAGAAACAATGGTCGGAAGAAAAACCGCCAATCTAGTAGCCACAATTTTTGAGAGGATCTTACCTGAAAAATTACAGAGGCTGATAGGCCGATAGTCACTAAAGGCACTTGGATCTTTGGTCTTCGGCAATAGAATCAATGTTGTGGCAGATAAACCTCGGTGCATGGCAGCACCTTGAAAAAATTCTTGAACAGCCGAAGTGACATCCTGTTTAATAATATCCCAACATCCCCGATAAAACCAACCTGTGAAGCCATCATTACCGGGCGCACTATCAGGACTCATATCATGAATAGCTTTCCAAATTTCCTCTTCCATTGGAAGCCGATAAATACTTTCATTATCTTCCACCCGTAAAGTTCGCCGAGGCTGGACAAACAACTCCTCATTTAAACCATGAGTTGATTGGCTTAGAAGGTTCGAGAAAAAATCCACCGCCTGACTACCAATGCTATCATTATCTGTACACCAAGACCCATCAGTATTCTTAATCCGCACAAGGTTAGCCTTATGACGCTCTTTAATGCACGCATGAAAAAATGTTGTATTGCGATCACCCTCCCGAAGCCAAGTTTGACGAGCCTTTTGTTGAAGCAGTTCCGCATCCCATTTAACACATTGGAGAAGAGTCAACTTCTCAGCATCTAACTGAGCAAGTAGAGATCCATCCCCCCCTTGTTGCAACGTAAATTCAAGCCTTAAGATATTGTCCTGATGACTAGAGATCTTCCGTTTTACATGCCCAAAAACGGTTCAATTCCAAACTTTTAAAGCCTTACGAAGGAAATGTAACTTCCTATGCCAAATTTCCATAGGACTGCCCGGGACATGGCGGTTCCATTGCTGCCGAACAAAGTCCAAAAACCCCGGATGATCCATCCACATACGCTGAAAACGAAAGGAACTTCGGCCTTTTGTAGTCGATGGGAACTCAACGAGAATTGGGGCATGATCAGAGTGAGATCGGGCTAGGTGAGTAACTCTAATTATTGGATAGTTAGCCTTGTAAATCCCATTCATCAAAACCCGGTCCAACCGCTGCCATATCCTTGAAGCCTCTTGGTGATCATTGCACCATGTAAAAATATTTCCTTCATAACCTGCATCTTCCAAACCGGCTGCTTGAGAAAAATCAATAAAATCATTCATACTGTGCCAGTCCCAACCATTTCCGCCCAGCTTCTCTGTAGACTGCATAATGGTATTAAAATCTCCCCCTACTAGCCATGGATCAACAACCGTAGACGATATATCCAAAAGTTCCGTCCATAAATTCTGACGGATCACACGCAAGCACGAAGCATACACAATAGAAACTAGAAAATGTTTACCATTCATATATACCTTAACTGTTACCTGTTGGGAGGAAACCCTTATGATAGCAACATCCACTCCTTGCTCCCAGAAAAGCCATATGTGCTTGTTAATTGGGTTCTGATGAATACAGTTAGGAAACTTAATTCTTTTAGCAATTTTAGAAATTCTGTCACCATCAATTTTAGGCTCCAGAATAGCAAACAAAAACGGTTGATGCTGCGTCTTGAGCACCCTCATATAATCCAAAGTATCTTTGTTCCCGACTGCATGCGTCCAAATAATGATCGACATAAAATCACTTAGAGGAGTTGTTTTTCCTGGACCGAGCCCTAGTCTTCCGAGTCTTCTTCGTTGCACTCTTACCTTGTTTCGCCTTCTTAATTTGCACATCACAATAATTCTTGAACTCGTCCGTAATAGGATATATATTATTTTCATCAAAAGAGTGAGATCTATGTAAATATGTTACCTCCTGTTCAAAATCCCCACCCGTAGAGTGGGCTTTACCCAAATGATGAGGCATAGACCGAAGAATCACCTCCCACAATTTAGTTTGACGCTCCGTCTCCTCGGCCGAAACAAATTTAGCGGTCGGGGCAGGAACACCACCAGTGGGATTATTACATGCCCCTGGCTCATCAATGCCATTATCTTCAGCAAGCACGTTAAAAGAATTGGTGGTTTCTATCCCATCATCTCTATTATCTTCCGCGTCAACCGACGTAACTTTCTGTTTACCTTTCCCCTGAGTAGCATTAAGATGCACTGGTCCTGAAACTGGTTCTTTTGCCTTCTCATTATCGTGAGTATACAGCTTTGTGGGACACGTTGGACTCTCTTGAGACGATTGTAGCTCTGATTGATTTTTGTTGGCCGGGCTAGCCCTAACATCAATCGTTTCTTCACCAACTGGTTTACCATTGGCATCTTTAGCCATAGATGTTGACCCAATATTCTCACCCCTTTTTAAAATAACTGGTACCCATTGAGAGCTAGTCCTGCCAACATCCTTATCCCGTTGTTTATGTTCCTCCCCTTCTCTGTTACGAAAAATATCTTTAAAACTTCCTTCAATCCCAGCATCATTAGCCGCCCCATGTACCCCATGCATCTGGGCGGGGTTACGTCGACCCTTACGACATTGAGCTTTATAGTGTCCAAGCAAGCCGCATCCGTCACAGAACGCAATATTCCCTTCAAACTCCAACGGCTGCCAAAATCCTTCCTCTTTGGTGGTCCCAATCCACATACGGGATGGCAAAGGAATCGAAACATCCACTTCTATACAAATTCTCGCAAACATAGGTCTCACCAATGCCAGCGTTTTTTCATCCGCCCTGAGGTAGACCCCTAGAGAATTACCTATCCGTTGTAAGTAGGAAGGTGTAAACAGATGAAGGGGTAGATGATGTAACCGAACCCACACCGCAAGTTTAGTATTATCCTTTCCGAACGTAAAATATGAAGACCATTTAAACGATCTGTACATGCACATATTGATCATATGGGACTCTTTTGAGAGAGCCCGAATCATATCCTCATTAGATCCTAGATGAACCATCACGTGTCTAGGATCTAAGAGACCCACAACAAAGGAACCAGTAAGTTTCCATGAAGAGGCAATGTGGTCGTGAATAACTTTCAGAGATGGCCGCCCCATAGAAAACTTAAGAATCAAATTGTTAGACAGTTTCTTCTCCGCTGTTTCCATCTCCAACGGCGTAAAAAGACAACCTGGTTCATCCATAATCGACACTGCCTGTCTGGGAGCCAAAGGAATATCACCTAGAACTGGACCGGTATGTGAGACAACCCCTTGAACTGTAGCTGGTTTACCTGCCATTTGAGCATACGACTTGGGAATACTGTCTGACGCAGGCATAGTGGATGAGTCAGGGGGAGGATCTGCTGGCAGAGCCGCCTCCGGAGTGACCTCATCCGGCGGCATGAGCCAACCCTAAACAACAAACCCTACCAAAACCCTAAAAAAAAACCCTAAGCAGTTCGCACCTCCACTGTGTGTATTAGTGTGTATTCCCAGCAGACTTCATTCTGCACGTGCTTCAGAGAAGTCAAGATTACAACAGATCAAGACTAAGACAAAAAGTGTTCAAGCTTCGAAAGATATCCAAATCTTTGTGAAGCCTGTCACCGATGATACTACAAGATCTTCTCACTCACGTGGTCTCGAAAAGAATCTACTTTATTGGACAGACCATCTTAACAGTGCATCAGACGTTAGACTTACTTTTCAGAGACTTATCAATAACAGTCTGACGGGCAACCAGTTCAGGATCGTGAAGACAAAGCCTTTATCCATCAGTCAAAGGTCCAACGAACAAAACATCTCTATCCAGTAGATTTCAACAACAACATCTCTAACAGATAGAAAGTCTATCTTCAAATCTCAACGATCATCTTGACATCGGTCTATAAAAAGAAAATCTTTTATACTATTCAAAGTGTGAGATAAAAAGTGATCGAATCTGCAGCAAGAACTTCGAAGAAGTAAAGACATCTACAACAAGATCGTCTTCACCAACACATCTCAGATCTCCAGACTGCAGTGAGCTTACCTAGACCTTAGCAAATCACCTTCTGTGGATTGCTAGGAAGAACAACTTTGAAGAAGAGAAGAGAGATCATAGATTTTCAACAGTCAAGATTCGCATCTTGGTCAAAAACCAGTTCTTGATTTGAGTTCTTCATCTTTCTTTGAAGAACTCAGCCTTTAGCTGAAGCTTTAGAAATCTATTTCTAAAGCTAAAGGTCAAGTCCTTGATCGATTTGAAGACTAAACTCAGATGTTGCCCAAAGAAGATGAAGAGCTGTCTATTTATATTGGATTCATATCTTCATATTTGTATTTAGATACAAATGTAGTTGATTGTGTAATAATCAATCATCTTAGGTGGTCGAATGCTTTGCACTCATTCGTTCAGATAATTATTATTTGAACGAATTACAATAGTGTCTTCTCATAACTGTCTCTCATCTCGCCTCCTATTGTCCTTTGTACTTAAGAGTTTGTCCATGAATGATTAAGTACAAGATCTAGGTTTGATGAGATGAGAATAGAAACTTTTCATAGAGAGTCTAGATTGATGTAATATGTAATTTATCCTTGAATAAATTCAGATGCTCTTTCAAATATTCATCTTCCCGTCTTTATCTCTCTATGTGCTTTTAATAAACTGATTTATCTTTTGAAAATCCTTATTCCAATGATTTCCTAAAATCTGCATTTTGGAAGAAGGATTAAGTATGTTGTTGTTCTGATCATATAATCGTGTACAACTACTTAAGTCTTCTTAAAAACCGAAGCCTCAATATTTCCGCTGCTTAAACTCTTTCTAAACATGCTTTTGTTTTACTAACGGTTCACCAGCAGAGTTCATAACTCTACTGAGAGCAAGTCTTCTGTTCTGTTATGTTCTAAAATGATAACAGACATGCTCGACAAGTCAAGTGTCTATACCACTAAAACTTATACTTCATGTATATCGACAAGAAATTTTTAAAGTGGTATTATAGGCTATTCACCCCCCTCTAGCCTACTTGAGCTTTATTGCGGACCAACATAGGCGATTATACAAGATATACTTAGACAGAGATGATGTCTTCTAAAGATCACACGCATGACATTCTCACAGCCTTGTTTAGAAGACTACAGACACAAAAGCTTGATGAAATTAGTGATGTTCGATCAGACAATGGAACTGAATTTATCAATAATGGAATAACAAAATATTGTGACGATCAAGACATCGGTCACAACGTCTCTGCTATTAGAACTCCATAGCAAAATGGTGTTGCAGAAAGGAAAAATAGAACACTTATCGAAGCTACTAAGATCATGCTTGCTGAAGCAAAGTTGCCCAAGCACTTTTGGGTGGCCAATACACCTTCACTTGAACAGATCTCGATCAACAAATTTCACGGTAAAACACAATATGAACTTTGGAGAGGTAAAGCCCCAAATATTGGATTTTTCAAAATCTTTGGCTGCAAATGTTTCGTAATTTATTATGGTAATGACTACAGAAGCAAATTTGATAATAAGGCCGACGAAGGTGTTTTTCTGGGCTATGCTTTACATTCCAAAGCTTATAGGTTTTCAATAAAAGATCTTTAAAAATTGTTGAATCTATACATGTTTCATTTGATAAATTTGATTTATTAGAGCCACACGTGGCTCTAAATGCTGCTAATGAATTTGTTAATGATGAGGCAGGTACCTCTAAAGCTTCAACTTCTCAAACACCAAATCCCCATCCAACTCACTCAAATATTCTTGACCGTCACTTCTTAAATGACTCAAGAAGACTCCCCACTCATGAAAATACTAATCGAGCCCATCTCTTCCTCGAATCTCAAATCATATCCTTCAACTCACCTATGAATCCAACAAAGACAACCCATCAAGAAACAACTGACTTTCCTCCTAGTCCTCCTCCTGAACCTCTTCATGAAGAACCAGCAGTGAATCACATTCTTGCTGTTACAATAACATGTAAAGATTACCCAATTTCTCAAATCATTGGTGACATTCATGTAGGAGTACGGACTAGAAGATCTTCCAGAAATAAATGCATGTTCTGTGATGCATTTATTTCAGAAGATGAACCGAAAAAGATTGATGAAGCCTTACAAGATCCAAGTCCGCTAGAAGCTACGCAAGAGGAACTTTAGCAATTCGAAAAGATGTCAGTATGGAAGCTGGTCCCAAGACCACCGATCACACCATCATTGGCACAAAATGGGTGTTCAGAAACAAGAAGGATGAAGATGGGAACATCATAAGAAACAAATTCAGGCTCGTTGCACAAGGATATTGACAAGAAGAAGGACTCGACTATGATGAAGCATTTGCTCCAGCAGCAAGGTTAGAAGCTATCAGAATCTTCTTAGCCTACGCTACATACAAGGACTTTGTAGTATATCAAATGAATGTCAAGAGTGCTTTCCTCAATGGTGATCTTTAAGAAACCATCTATGTAACTCAGCCTCCAGGTTTTGTGGAAAAAGGAAAAGAGACTCACGTCTACAAACTTAAGAAGGCTCTATATGGTCTTAAGAAAACACCTCGTGCCTGGTATAAGACACTATCCAAGTTCTTAATAGAACAAGGATTTATGCGAGGAAAGATCGACACTACTCTCTTCATTCTCAAGCATAAAGGTCACTCGTCACGTGCAAGTGCAATATACATCGATGATATCATCTCGGTTCCACAAATGAGAAGTTGTGCAAAAGATTTGAAACTCTTATGACTGGAAAGTTTTAGATAAGCATGATGGGAGAACTTACCTTCTTCCTAGGACTTTAGATTCAACAATCCCACTAAGGAATCTTCATAAGCCAATCCAAATATGCTAAGGAATTGGTCAAAATATTCGGATTGGAAATGGCTAACACTTTTGATACTCCAATGGCTGCTAAATGCAAACTATCAAAAGACTTGCAAGGGAAGAAAGTTGATATTACCTTATATAGAGGAATTATTGGATCTCTACTTTACCTTACCGCCAACAGACCTGATATAGTGTATGCTGTTGGGGTATGTGCTAGATTTCAAGTAGATCCTCGTGAGTCACATCTTCTAGCAGCCAAGAGAATTATCAAGTATGTATCAGATACCATCAGCTTAGGTATCTGCTATCTAAGAGAATCCTCCTTCAACTTAGTTGGTTACTCGGATCTGAGATTATGTTGGATATCAAATAGATAGGAAGAGGTGGAACTTGTCAATTCCTAGGTGAGACTCGTTTCATGGGCTAGCAAGAAATAAGCATCGGTTTCCAACTCTACCAGGCGAGGAATACATAGGCTGCTGGAAGGCCGTCAACTGCTCGGATCAACCAATAGTTGGTGGACTATGATATCAAGGTAGCGGTGATTGTCCAACCATGTTTGACAACAATCTCCAACACCTATAATCCCGTAATGCACTCGCATCAAACATATCGATGTTCGATATCACTTTCTAGAGATAATGTAGAGAGAGAAATATAAGCATGAAGTACATTTCAACG
>CM028378.1:152018422-152049202 GCA_013146195.2 Codonopsis lanceolata | reverse complement strand
TGGCAGAGAAAAAAGGAATCTGTGAAGCAGGTTGACAATTCCTAGAACTCATAACAAAGCGATTGTTGCTGACGAAGGAATCGAACATTGTTAAAATATGGTTGGGTCGATGATGGCCATGGGCCAACCTCCCAATTTCGTTTTTGGGGGATGCTGCTAATAGTACGCCTACATGCTAGCAAATTCTTGCCTTGAAGTCGGTTTCACTACCCCTTATGAACTTTGGAAGGTGAGAAGCCCTAGAATTGGGGCATCTTCATCCTTGGGGTTGTGCGGGTTATGTCCATAGTACCTCCAATAAGTTTGGAAAACTAGGCTAGAGAAACAAGTGTGTTTTCATAAGGTATTAGGATACCTCAAAGAGGGTTATGTTATGCGGTGGAAAACCCGACGAAGGAATGGCTGAATCAGTCAGCGCAATGTTGATTTCATTGAGAATGATTTCCCACGAGATAGGTGAAGTTAGGAAAGACTTTGAACTTTTTGAGATGGAAGAAGAACACATGACATCTTTGGCGAAGGTGGGTAATTGCCTACCTAATCCTACGATTAACATGAGGTTGAACCTATGAAAGTCGCCAATAAGAGTCAAAGTGATCTTCATCTGAGTGGGAGTACGGATTCTAGTGGGAGTTCGATCCTAGAATGAAGAAGTAAACGTGGAAATATACCTCGTCGTCGATTCGCGATCGAAGAGGAATCTTTCTAACTACTTCTTTCAATTCTAGTGAGCCTACATCGCTTCAGAAAGAGCCCTTTCTTTACCTACTGGCTTGAATGGATGATGCAATGGAAGATGAAATTTCCTCTATGAAAAAGAATCATGTTTGGGAGTTAGTTGATCTTCGCAAGGTCGCAAGACTATTGAAACAAATGGGTTTTCAAAGTCAAGCGAAAAGAATGGATCAATTGACAAATATAAGGCACGTCTTGTGACGAAAGGCTTTACCCAAAGAGAGGGTTTAGACTATGAGGAGACATTCTCCCCTGGTGAGATTTTCCTCTGTTCGCCTAATCCTAGCGATAGTAGCACACATGGATCTAGAACTTTATCGGATGGATGTTAAACTGGATTTCTCAATGGAGAACTAGATGAAGAGATCTATATGACTCAACCAGAGGGTTTTGAAGTCAAGGGACAAGAGCGCAAAGTGTGCCGACTCAAACGTTCCATTTATGGTCTCAAACAATCATCTAGGCAAAGGGTACATTCACTTTCACCAAGCGATAACCTCAATTGGCTTTGTGATGATTGAGGAAGACCACCGTGTGTATGTTAAACGATCCAAGAAAAGATCTTGATTACTGTCATTATATGTTGATGACATCCTACTAGTAGGGAATGATATGGAGATGATAAATGCCACTAAGAGTGGTATCTGTCTTTCGATATGACGAGACTTGGGTGAAGCAAGCTATGTGCTTGGAGTAAAAGTCATTAGAGATCGCTCGAAAAGATTTCTCGGTTTGTCTCAAGAGACTTACATTAAGAAAGTTATCAAACGATTTGGCATGACTAACTTAAAACCCGTTGTCACTCCAATGGAAAGGGATGTGTGTGTCCTTAGTACAAACCAATGCCCTAAGAATGAAGAAGAGAGAAGAAGAGAATGTCTACGACTCCATATGCAAATGCGGTAGGAAGCTTGATGTATGTTATGGTGTGTACTCGGCCTGACCTATGTTTTGCAGTTGGGATGTTGAGTCGATTCCAAAGTAATCTTGGACCTCAACACTGGATGGCAGTGGAGAGGGTTCTGCGTTACTTAGTGGGAACCACAAATTTAACCCTATGTTATCAAGGTGTGGATTTGAGCTTGAAAGGTTTCAACGACGGATTGGGAGATGTAGATGGTTATAAATCAACTTCGACTACGCTTTCCTCCTTGGTGGTGGAGCTATCTCTTAAAGTAGCAAGCGACAGACTAGCACCGCCCTATCTACGATGGAGTCAGAGTACATGGCTTGCTCAGCTGCGGTTCAAGAAACTATATGGTTGAGGAGTTTTCTTCAACATCTTGATGTTACGACGCATGTGGATCGTCCTGTAGTCATTGCTTGTGATAGCATGGCTGCTTTAAGTTACACTAAAGACCCCAAGTACCATGGGAAGACGAAACACATTAACATCAAATATCATTTCACTAGAGACATGGTTGCAGAAAAGAAAGTTGTTCTAGAATATATTCCAACTAGAAGCATGTTAGCTGACCCTATGACTAAGCCTCTAGCTAGAGAGATCTTTCAGGATCACATGTTGGGTCTAGGGCTTCGTAGGATTTGACTTTTATTCTGAGAACACTTATGTTGACATTTGATTATTATTCATTATCGTTTGAATACATTGCAGTTTCATTTTGTTCCTTTTATATGTTAATTGGATATTTTGATATGAAATTGTGTGGCATATATATTTTTGATTAAAAGATGTCGTGGATATTGAATTGGCCCTCTCACACGGGTAATTCACCTTGTCGCCAGATGGGCGAGCAAGTTGAGATAGTAAAAGTCTTTGGTACCTACGAAGGGGGGTACGCAAATGACATTACATTTATCGCCTTGGCATACGGCCAAGATGAGACCTTTTATAAGGTCGACTTCATATCCCAAGGAAAAGTCCGAATGTGAGATCTTAAAAGAGAGTCACTAGAAGAGTGACTGCTTTTAAGTACTTAAGTTAGACGCCAGAAGGGCGGCTAGACTAAGGTTCGTATGATGTTTGAGCATGACATGCCTGCTTCAATTCGTGTGGGAGTTCGTCATAGCATACACTTCATACTGTATGTGACTATAATGCGACTTAAGAAAGTGGTTGAATGATCCCTGCTTCATCACTGTGTGAGTTCTAGTGATCAAATCCAGATCACAATTATACCCTATGTGACTTAGAACTATATCATGAACTTGGACATTGATGATGCTACTTTGGCATGCCGACCAACGGGCTATGCACATATAGTCCTACGGAGCATTGCTGGGAAAGCAGTTAACCAAGAGTGATTAATATGAGTGTCTAAGGAAGATAGTATGATATGCATCTCTATTTTTGTGTTTCAATGCCATGGCGATCATATTGAACATACGGTTCAAAAGATTGATCTTGATACACAAACATATTGAGATTTAAGCACCGCTCTTGAGGGATTGAGGATGCTTAAACTGATCCATATATACGGTCTGGGGTATATACGAGTTTTGTTTTCTAACGAGGACGTTCTATGCTGGTCAGATGGTGATTTGGTATAGCGCTCCACCCTTTATCTTTCTCGTCATGTCGCACGCTTCACTTCCAGTATGAAGAGGCAATGTTTAACGGGTTTTGATGATACGATGTGGTTAGAGAGGTGAGTCCATGTGTACGAGTGGGAGATGTTGGTAATTGGGCTTGCGGCCCGATTATTTAGTCCCGCCCACATGGAAAATATATTTATATTATTTATTGGTTAATTAGTATCTTAATCCAAGTGGGTTTAGGATTGACTTAACCTACAAGAAATATGTTTCTTGTAATAATATAAATAGGGCAACAAAAGGGATAAAACCCTAATCACTAAGTTGGAGAACACGTCTCCCAAGAAAGTTTCCGCCCTCTCTCCTCCTCCTAAATCTACCTCACCAAAATACTCCCTCTAGCCTAACCATCAAGAGTCTTGGATTTGCGGTGTGAACCAGTATTGATATCCGTGCCCTGTGATATCAATCCGACGAGAGAGACTTGCAGGTCTGTGGATTTTGGTATACGAAGATCGTAGCTCAAGCGAATTCTTCCGCTGCGCACAAGGTTCCAGTTCGCACAAGGTAATTTGTGATTGCTGTTTTGATAGCGAACTTGAATAATATATGATTAGACATATCCTTCAATTTGTAAGCAGAGGAAGACAAGAAAGGAATATAGTATATTCAAGGTTTTAATTTTCAATCATCTTCTTTTTATTTGTCCTTCTTACAGGTCTTTTATAGATATGCATTTAACCTTCCCATATATCAAACTTAGAGGTTTGAACATACTCTTTAACTTGTTGGACTAAGGAAGAACCTATCAATTTTTTGGCTTTTTTGATTAAAGAAGAAGTAGGCTTTGAAAAAATATGGTAGAGATTAACTATAGATATATAACTGTGATTTAGAGATTTTTGAATCATATGTGATAACTTGTAAGTCAATATGGTGATAAACAATTTTAGATAACTAATTTGTACATATTGACAATCGGCTCATTGATTCGAAGAAAGGCTGCCAGCTGCCTCATCCTCCCCTGATGCATGCCATAATCACTCTTTACAATGAGTGATGAATTTGCCTCTCCGACCACTTGCACTTTGACCGCATGATTCCATTGAGTGAATTTTGGGGAATCTATATTATAAAAGAACTTAGTGTTTAATTAGTGCTTCTGATCAAATTGTGTTAAATACAATTGATGGTCGAGATTGACTCGTCAGTATGTGAGTTACAAATGAACCCCTCAGTTATGAGTTATATTTGAATTAACCTTCTACAATTACATATAAAACATTCAGTTGTGCGTTTTGTTTAAATTACCCTATTAGTTATGAGTTTTGTTTATCCCGACCATTCATTGAACTGATCTCATACCGACATCATACCTATGGCACGAGCACATATACAAGTCTATATTATAAAAGAGCTCAGGGTCTAACTGGTGGTCCTGATCGAATTGTACTAAACACAACTGACAATCCAGTTAAACCCAAAGCTCTTTTATAATATAGACGGTCCAGATTGATTCGTAAGTATATGAGTTACAAATGAACCCTTCAGTTATAAGATATGTTTGAATTACCCCTGTTCAATTACATATAACACCTTCATTTGTGGGTTTTGTTTGAATTACCCGTCAGATATGAGTTTTGTTTATCTCGACCATTTATTGAATTGATCACATACCGACATCGTGCTTATGGCACGAGCACATATACTAGTACTTAATATAGCACAAACGAAAATATTTAATACAATATTTTTTGTGGTGAAATTATTATATATAGCCCTTAGTCCACTTTAGATTTTGTCTCTTTTGAAAGAAAAAAACAAATAATCGGACCACCACCGAATACCGCCACCACTCTACCCCTTTCAAGATTGGGCTGCCACAAGTCTCCCTTGTTGCCACCAAGCCTAGCCTGGTCCATCCCCAGCCACAACAACCACTCGACCTTGAGAGCCTGGGCCAACACCAGCCACCCAACCCATCCCTCCTTCAATGCCTGGCCCAACACTAGCTCTCCTCCTAGCCCACTCTTTCACCACCTCGCCCAACCCTGCCTTATAGCCCTAGCCTACCCTACCCAGCTTGCCTATTTACCAGTCTCCAAAGCTCACACCACTCCCACGGGCTGTCCACCACCCAACCAACCCTTTCTCCCTTTGTCAATAATTTTGAAACTTTTAGGAACTAATAGTAAGTTTTTGGTAAATCTATACTATTGTATATTAAAGTTGGTGAGGGCAACTCTAATAGTGACACATCACCCAACTTTTGATATTGTTGAATCCTCAAGCTTCCACATCACATGATTTAAAACTTTTCATTTTCTGGCCGGTCCTTTTTTCAAAGTTTGTAACAGCAAAAGTCCATTGTTCATTTTTTTAATTGCAAAAGACCAGTTTTCGAAATATTATTCCGAAGATGCCATCATCTTCTTCAACGGTTTCGGAAAACACATTGGATCTGTCCTGGGTTGAATGATTTTTCAGTTGGAACGAAGGTGAAGAAGGAGAAGGAAGAAGAAGGCTTACGACGGAGGAGATTGAAGAAGAAAGTGGATGATGTATTCTGGTTCATTAACATTTTGTATCGTGGTGCACAAATGGATTAGATAATATTTTATGAATCACAGTTTAAAATTGGATTAGGTAATTAAGACTTATGTATCGCGGTTCAAAAATTGTTTCATCGCGGTTCAAAAATTGTTTCATTTCGGTGCAAAAAGTGTTTCATCGTGGTGCAAAAAATGTTTCTTCGCGGTGCAAATTTGGATTAGATGATTAAGACTTATGTATCGCGGTTCAAAAATTGTTTCATCACGGTGCAAAAAGTGTTTCATCGCGGTGCAAATTTGGATTAGGCAATTAAGACTTATGTATCGTGATTCAAAAATCATTTCATCGCTGTGCAAATTTGGATTAGGTAATTAAGACTTATGTATCGCTGTTCAAAAATTGTTTTATCGCGGCGCAAATTTGGATTAGGTAATTAAGACTTATGTATCGCGATTCAAAAATTGTTTCATCACGGTACAAAAAGTGTTTCATCGCGATGCAAAAAAGGATGTAAGAAAATTGATGTATCGCGGTGCAAAATTTAACCTCTATAGCGCATATTCGGTTCATTAAGAGCATCGTAGTCATTATGCCCCCAAAAATGACTTTTTCCCCTTGAAAAAAAAGGTATTTTAGCGATTAGAATGGAAATGGTGAAAGTTCCATGGAGTATTGTGATCTGCGTTAGCTGTAGAGTGCTTGTGACTTTCTTTCTTCCCAAGAGCACTTTTGGGTTCAGCAGGCTTGTTGACAGTAGGCTTGAAAGACTTCTTGTGAAGGTTCCAGGGTCTATTAACAGCAGACCTAGCCTTGGCTGATCTGTTGTTAGGAGACTTAGGAGCATCTACCAGAATTCCCTTAAACTTAGTATCAGCAAGCTTGGGAGCCATGCCTTTTTCTTTGACAAACTTCATAGGTACCAGTAGAGATTTCGTTTGTCTAATAACAACAGACTTTGCTTTAGCAAAGCTGCTGTCGATAGTAAGGTTCTAAAAATTGTTAGGCGGCTGCTAGGCGACACACTAGCGCCTAGCACCTAGAGGACTGATCGGGGGGTAATCGGGGCTTAGGCGGGGCCTAGAATTAAGGCATAATTACCATTTTTTTGATAATTTACATCAAAGATCAAGTCCATTGAATACAAATTTAATTTTTTTTATGTTTGTCATTTTATCAAACACTTGTCTATATTTGTAAAATGAACAAAAATATACAAACCTGTCATTAATCTCAATTCTCATCAACCCAAAAGTAATAAACCAGCCAAGTTTAGAACTAAAAAAAAATATTACTCCAGTTCACCCCCCATTACCTCCCTTTCTGTCTCACCATTATCACTCCCCCTTCCTTTTCCAGTTCGCCCTCCCTTCCTTCTCTGGTCACCGCATGCCACAAAATCAAAGCAACAAAAATAAATTAAGGTCGGCAAGGTACGCCGACTTGGTCGATTAGGCGGCGATTAAGAAAGTCGCGGCGGTAGAGAGGGGCCTAGCGCCTAGGCGGGGAGTTTTAGAACATTGGTCGATAGTCTTAAGTAGTGTTTGGTAATATTTCTATTTCTATTTTTTTTGTTTCACATGTTTCTGTTTCACTTTGTTTTTATTTATTTTTTTATTTTGGACAAGAAATAAAAACATGTTTGATAGCCATTTCTATTGCTATTATGAAAAAGAAACAAAAGTTAATCATTTTTTACAAACAATTTTATTTAATTTCACAAAGTTATATTCTTACATGATACTATATTATATCCAATTGAAATGGGTAGAATAATATTTCACATGATTTCATCTATTATTAAAAAAAAATGGACAAGTAGCTCCTCATCCGTTGGGTCAGGTTGGAACGGGTGACGGGTCGAAACTCATTAGAACCCGAATATCAAACGGGTTGAGATGGATTGGGTTAAACGAGTGATAGGTAAAAACGGGACGGCTCGTCTTAATCCAGATTTTCTCCCAAAAATTCAAAATTTTATAGAGTACAAACTATCGGGTCAAAATGGGTAATGGATGCAACCCGCTTTAACCTGACCCGTTAATATTTTTGGGTCAAAACGGGTTACACGTGCAACCCAAAAATATTAATGACACTACAACAAAAATGGTCTTTCACAACGTTTTTAAAACGTTATAATAGGTCTTTAACAACGTTTTAAAAAATGTTGTGGAAACTAACTTTGTAATAGGTCTTTTTTTTTACAACGTTTTAAAAAACGTTGCAAAAAAACGTTGTCTTATGTCATTACACAACAACATTGTGGACGATATTAAACAACATTTTAAAAAACGTTGTTAATAATGTAACACAACGTTTAAGAATAAAACGTTGTAAAATGTTTACTACAACGTTTATTAAAAAAACGTTGTATAAAGTTTTATACAACGTTTTATCAAAAAACGTTGTCTAAAGATTTATACAACGTTTTGTTAATAAACGTTGTGTTTTTACCACAACGCTTTATACAACGTTTTTTTAATAAAACGTTGTAGAAAACTTTAGACAACGTTTATTTATAAAGCGTTGTATAAAACTTTAGACAACGTTTATTTATAAAACGTTGTAAAAAACATTCCACAACGTTTATTTAAGAAACGTTGTATAAAAACTTTCTACAACATTTATTTAGAAAAACGTTGTGAAAAACCTTATACAACGTTTTTTAATAAACATTGTATTAATCTTTATACAACGTTTATAAAACGTTGTAATAGCTATTTTCCCAACAAAAAAAAAATTAAAAGCAAATCCTGATCATTCTGTTCCTGAAATATGTAACCTGATATGAGCAGATACATAGCCTGCAATTCTAAACGAGTTAACACTACATAGAATTAAAGCACTAAGTTTACAATGAATATAAGTTTGAAGTTCAAAATCATGATTATAGAAACTGAACAAGGCCACAGGAAAAAAAATATTTTCTATATAAGTTATTTGTACTTTGTCATAATATTTTTGCCCTAAGCAATTCGGGATTACTTTACATCTAAAACCTGGGTTGAATCACAAAGCAGTCTGAGATTCCTTTATAGACTTGTTCAGAAGCAATTACCCCTTGAACATGCAATTTCGGAGACCCCACAACCTACAACCAAAAGAAAGGTGAGAGAGAGAGAGATTTCAAACAAGATGAACAATCAACGTTGTATAAAGAAAACTTTTGTACCTGATAAGCCAATTTAGTTCTGACCAAATTAAGATGATAGGTAAAAAGCACTGCAGTTCCTCCAGAAAATGATCCAGCCACAAGATCAAGAACTGGGCCGCTACCAATGCCCGCTCCCATTAATATTAGAGGAGTTATGTGAAAACAAACAATTTTTCTAGCAGAAGATCTAACTATACCATTATCTATACTCATTGCACCAATGCAAACCAAAAATAAAGACAAAATCATACAAAGTAGACAGTGAATTATCAAAATTTATCATTTTCTCCTCCAAGCAGAAATTGAGTGACAAGCTGATATAACTATGTGCAATGATGTAGTGTTATCTCCTCGATACAACAATATACGTAATGTCAAATAAAAAATGTATAGGAGCACACTTTGTCCCATTACTAAATCTTCGAATGCATACAATATTGTTCTCGGTTCTCACCGTCGAAGCAACAATACAACAGACCGTCACCCACATCCATTATGTTCATCTGATCATCATTACTTCATTAGTGTTTTTGAATAAGATCTGAAACAAATATATAGAATCCGCAGCTATGATGCCAAAATACAACACTTCCTTACAGAAAGGATTACTTTATAAACTCTTTCTCAAAAATGAAAACCCTTCAAAAAAATATTACACCCTCATTTTAGAACAGATCCATCACTAACTTGATCAAGATCACAGAGAACCTATAAAGCATAGCACTATAACCTTCTGCTCTGTTAAGAATATAGGAGTCGAATTTGGTAACTTACTTGACGAATCTAGGAGTCGAATTTGGTAACTTGAGTGCCACTACTGAGAATCTTCCTGCAGGACAAGAGGAAATGAGGTACTAACAAATGAGTGAAATGTTATAAGCCCGGGTGATATGGTGATTGTTATCTGCCATCTCAGATCTTCTCATTGAAGAAGTCCACGGTTCCTGACTTGGCTCTTTCATTCTTCATTCTGCTTTTTTGAATTCAATGCCCCGTTCTGTAAGTTTGTATGCACCAGGACACTCCATCATTGTCTGATTTTTGCCCCGTCGGTAGCAGCTTTCCTCTCCCTCCGAGTCCTGGTACGATCTCCCCCCCTCCCTTTGCCAATGTATCAGTTTGTGCTTTTTGAATTCAATGTATCAGTTTATTTGTAGTTTGTTTGCAGTTTGTTCAAATCAAATTAAGACTCGCATAGATTTTCGATTTTGTTTTTTTAGTTCAATGTATCAGTTTGTGCTTAGTTCAATGTATCAGTTTCTTTAAATCAAATTAAGACTCGCATAGATTTTCAATTTTGTGCTGGCAGTTATCCAAAGGTTCTGGTTTAGGTTCATCATCAGGTAAATTTGTTTCTTCAGGAGCTGTAAATAAAAAAAATACAGGTCCCAAGAAAATAATAATGTTACTTGGACATAAACACACTTACTTGAAAATCCATGCTCTTTACAGCCGAACCCTGAATCAGATTGGCAACCACAATTTTGGGCAAGTCATCTGAACAATATATGCTTTGAGCATGGCTCTGTCCAGGATATGGGACAGGCAATGTATTAACAAGGATGTTATTGACCTGCAGAAGTCCACATCCAGAAGGAACAGTTATCTAGAGGTCTGAAAAGGAAGAAAAAACCCATATGGTAGTTGGGTTTGAGTTGAACCAAAAATTAATTTCACCACATTCAGTTTAATCTATCTAATTAGCTTAAGCTAAAACCTGACCGAAATGGAGCAATATCCAAACGCAAACATAATAGGAAAATATAATTTAAGTCAGAACCCATAAGATCTAACATACTACATCACAATCTAATGATTACTTACAAGGAACAAGTAGAATGTATGTTATACCTCCTCAGAAATCCCAAAAGGTCTTTGTCTCTTCAAAACATGTTCAGGATCTGTAGTTTGATAGTCCATTGCCAGATTGTTAGTAAGAGGAGTCCTAGGACGCTTTAGCATAGATGCTATGACAACATAAAGACAAGAAGAAGAAAAAGTAGTAAGACTTACTAGAATTAATGAGAACCCATAAGAAAAAGTAGTAAGAATATTTGTTTTGTTAAAATGCAACTAATTTTATTTTTATTGGAGACTGGATTCTAGAAGTTTAAATGCTAATAAGAAACAAAAACCATGTGCCATATAACATATTTCGTGCAACACATTTGGAAGATCTAAGAAAGTAAAAACTATGAATAACCATACGGCGGCAATATCTTGAAAATGTAGAGTTGTAAAGGTAACATTAAGATAGGTGATTAAAACCATACCTGAGCAGCAATAGCTTGAGTGACAGTATACTTCGTTTCTGACTGAAATTGCCTCCATTGAGATTTGCACTGGAGAGGAGTTATTAATGTTTTTGTGGCTGGAACTTGAGCAAAAGAAAGTAAATCAATAAAGCTACTTGATACAGTAGGTTACGGAAAATGCAGAAAGTAAATCAAGAAAGCTACTTGATACAGTAGGATACGGAAAATGTGCTTGCTAGCAAGTAATTACGCTAGTAAAAAAGATCATATGAATTGGGTTAGGAATCACTTTCAGTTTGTCAATTTGCATGGAAGTCATTGCAAGTGTTATTCTAGGCTAAATGATTCTTATTTAAGAAAATGTGGCTTATGAGACTGTTTTTTAGTTAGCTAGAAGTCTAGAACTGATATTATCAGTCCCTGCTCGTTTTTTATTATTTATTTGATGTCTAACTTGTTACTTGAGGTAGAAAACTGAAAGATATTTTGGATATGCAATTTTCCCGATCTCCCCGAGCTATGTTTGAAAGTAGCAGGACAAGAAATCATTCTTAGTCTCCATTTTGCTGGACAAAAAAATCCTGATAAAATCTGCTGGAACTTGAACTCTTTTATCAACTATGACTACTTTTATGCATAGATATGGTTATCTCTTACCTACATTTAATTATTTTTGCTGCAAGTTATCTTCTAATATTGATTACTTGAATAGGCATTTGTTGTTTCTGATGTGTTCTATACTAACTGGAACTAGTCTCACAGCTCCATTGGTATTGCATATAAGCAGGGGGGGGGGTTCTAAGATAGTTGATCTTGTCAAACATCCTGTCTCAAAGGTAATACCTGATTGATCCTGTCTTGAACCCAGATTTATCAGGTCTTGTCTTCCGAGTTCACCACATCATATTTCGTTATTGATAGAACATGTTGAACGGGTTCCTTATTTATCTTTTATGGGTGAAATATTATTACGTAGGGGTAATCTTTATACATTTCCTTTTTACTTAATTTTGTTGCCAATCGCAATTCCATCATACCCAATGATTACTCACTCTTTTGAGATGTGCATTTTTCCTTTCTCTTTTAACTTCTTAACTTACTCTTTTGTGTTAAGGCTTTGATCTTGAAGATATTAGCAAGCTGCTTATTTTTTCTGACGCATCCTTGTACACTAGGAGTATACACAAAAGTACTATTAGAGGTTAAGCTTATTTAACATGCTAATAGAGGTTAAGCTTTTTAGATGAGTTTGTTAATTTGTTAATTAACATGGTAGCGCAGTTCCTATAACGCAAAGTCTTGGATTCAAGTAATTTCACTTACATTTTCCCCTGGTTATTGTTAACGTCTGTGGTAAGTGACGCAGGTTGGTTTATCGCTCCATGTGCGAGCGGCAGTCACATGTGACGGTGAGTATTAAAGCTTGTTGGGATCTCTCTTTCAACAAAATAACTCCTTAAGATTCTAGCTGAGTACTTGGCATTTCCCTAATTACATATTCTTCTCGATTGGACTATTTTTGATGAATGTTAGAAGTGATTGCCCGCCTAGCTATTGTGTGTATGAATTGGTCGTGGCTGGATAACTGTGGTAATTTGTTTAGTTCAGATTTTGCAGTTTCCGACTCCCTACCGATCAAAAAGTTTCTGTATAGATGATTTTTTAATCAATGATTTGTTTTTTTATTGATTCTTTCTTTTGGTTGTTGTAATATTCTCTGTACTTTTTTGAAAAGGAAATTCTAGAAAGAAAAAGTGTGGGAGATCTTTTCTTTTACTTTGTTTCTTAATGGTTGCTAGGGTAATTATGCAGTTCGATTGAACTTGCATTTAATTATTTTTGCTGTAAGTTATCTTTTGTATGGATTACTTGAATAGGCATGTGGTGTTTCTGATGTGTTCTATACTAGCTGGAACTAGTCTCACAGCTCCATTGGTATTGCAGAGAAGCACGAGGGTTCCAAGGTGTGTCGAGTCTTGTAGTTGATCTTGTCAAACATCCTGTCTCAAAGGTATTATAGCCGTCTAGGGCTAGCTTTGGGTCCTATGGTGAAGAGTAGGATTGATTCAGAGTTGCGACATCTTGCGGGAGGAGAGATGAGAGAAGTGGAAATAATGGAAGATGATGAAGTTCAAAATCCCAAGCATAATGATAGTCATAACAATTCTGACTCTAACAAGCAATGAACATGTGTTCTAGAGATGTTGATGGATTGGTTTCCAGATAACCACTGGGGCCTTCAATCAACCAGTCCAAAAGAAAAGATGAACATCCTTCGAGCAAGGGATATGCTTTCTTTTCTAGATATTCCTACTTACGAGGAAATATCAGCAATCAACTTGATAGACGTGCTGCATATATGGAAATCAAGTGTGAACACTATTTTCCTTCTAAATGTCAAGTTCACAAGAACAATAAAAACAAAGAAGATATACTCGAGATTCTATATAATACAGTTATTCTCTTTTACCTCAATAACCACATATAAAAAATAAGGTTGTATTAAGATGATCTACATAACAACATAATTTAATATGAATGGCTTTCAATTTTAGTAGTCTTGTAATTATCTGTTGTCGTGTTGCTTTTTTATTTTTCTCTTTTTAAGTTTCAATAGCATGCGAATCCGATACAAATTGTTCGCACTTTCGGTACAATTAGAATGGTACCGAGGATTCATCTCGAATCGTTTAGACAACAATCCGGATCTTGGACCGTTTACGCTTAAGCAGCTAAGGATTTGATTTCTTCGGGATAATCTTCGTAAAGCCCTTGAATTAGCTATTCGAAAGCACAAAATCATTTGAGAAATGTGCTAATGGTAAGCCTAGTTTAGATGTTGTCATGTGTTTACATGTTACTACGCTTATATATCGTAATTTAGGTCAAGATAGTGAGGTTATTCTCGTTCTCGAGGAGTCAATTGAATTCCAATGATCGAGGTGGGTCAAGATCACGCACTTGCCAAATTTGCTGGTCATATGCGCTTGGGAGATACTTATGCCATGGTGGGTCAACTAGAGAATTCACTACGTTGTTACACATTGGGTTTGGAAGTTCGAGACAAGTTTTGGGGGAGACGGATGCTCGAGTTGGTGAGACTTATAGGTACTTGGCTGAAGCTCATGTTCAAGCATTGCGGTTTGATGAGGCCGAGAAGCTTTGTCGATGGACCTTGACATTTATAGAGAATACGGCACCTCGCTTCTCTTGACAACGTTCTTGATATGAGACTCATGGGGCTTATATGTGAAACAAAGGGGGCCCAAGACGCTGCTCTCGAGCATCTAGTATTAGCTATCATGGCCATGGTGGCTAATGGGCGAAAAGTCAAAAGTGGGGAATACTCCAAATTGGCGCAGATTAAAACAATCGGCAATGCCACTTTAAGTCAAAAGTCATTCTAATCAATCTAATCATCATAGGATGCAGATCCAAGGTGGGTTGGGACATGCAAGCAAAGGGTACAAAGGGGCATGGTATCAAGCCATAACCCTAAAGGGTTGGTCATACATTGCTAGAAAAAAGTCAGAGAACTTGTTGTACCATTGTCCAGTGCTGTTTAAGGCCATACCGAGATTTAAGGAGTTTGTATACAAAGATTGGCTAATGTTTTGGCAGAGATGAGAGGGTAACACATAGCCTTGAGGCAAGTCCATATAGACCTCCTCATCCAAGTCACCGGAATCAATGATCCAATCGATTGGAATGAATGACATGCGAGCTATTCGATTGAACTCATAATACTAGAAACTGTAAGATCATTACGTGCGGTTTGAGTAGTAGGAGAAGTAACATCGTTGTGTTTTATATTGATGTTTATATTGATGTTCTTGATTTTAAATTCAGTAATTATCATACCTAGAAAAGTGCATAATCCAATGTTCGGACATCACCTAGATGCAGATTAATGGACAAATACGAACTTAAGTAACTAAACCCACATAAAATATACAAATATAAATATTGAACTAACTCGCAATGGTTTAGCACTAGAACGATTAGTATTCGATCGATGAACTCAACTCGTTGAACCATCATCAACTCCATAAAAACTGAAAAGCAATGACCAAAGCTTGGTATGTAAGAAAATACACTCCACACTAAATTCAATCTTGATTGACATTGAAATACATTCACATTTTTCAAGCATTTCCTTCTCCCTCCTCCTTTATCCGGGCTTGGGACCGGCAATGCAATGCTATATAGCAATTACATTGGCGGAGTTAAAAAGGGTTAGTTATCTAAATGGTGCATTAGTCTAAAACAAGAATCAACAATAGCCAAAGCAATTAATAAAAGGACTTAACATAGATTAATAGTCTAAAAGTTGAAAATACAAGTCCATGCACAAAATATACATATCCAAAAGAGCAGTACTACACAAAGATTAATCAAAAGTGATGTAATCTTTATTCCATGCAATTGTACTCCCAACCGCATCCTCAATGATCGACATGGCGTAAATTAGTCCTAAATAGTGGAGCCTTGGGATCCAAAGACACATGGACCCAAACTTTCCAAACATCTTTTCCAAGGGGAATATGGTGCGCCACATCATTAGGGTCTGTTGATGCTATTGAAGCTTCTGCAACAACATTCTTTTGCCAATTAAGTAACTTGCATTTCCTACCAATATCGGCATTAATGGGAGCGGAGCATCTCTTGCATTTACATCACAGGCATGAGAGCTGCCATTTTGTGAATGAGGAGAGGGTGTGTTGCAATTTATAATACCCATTGAGCGAGGAGGGGGGCATTTGAGTCTCATTTCCCTTACGAAACTCATGAGAAGTTCAAAGAAATTAGCTCACTTCGGTTGTCCACACACATCATCCTCGACATGAACAAGGCAAAAGTCCGTATCTCTTAAACCGGTTAGACACGGACAAACCGATTGCTCCTTGACTTATGGATATTGTCCTCGGTGTGCACGTCTGGAAGCTACTCATATGATTTTCATGAAATTCGTCCATTAAGTGGAATCTAAAGGACTTCCCTATCCGCCGAGAAAGTGAGTTGGGTGGAGGAGGATCTTATTTCTGATTCACATTGAGTTATGTGAGGAGTTAGATTTTTATTTATAAAGAGACTTATGTTATTCTCTCCATTTTACTTTTCTGCCATACTCCTTGCACTTTCTTGTACGATATCAGAAAAGAAGGTGGCTTTTACACATGTATACTCAAGCCCTTCATCATTTCCCCAATTCGCAACTATTCGGCACGAGTTCACAACCGCTTTTGCATTATTTGCTATGGATATGGCATTATATAATTCTCACGTACTTTTGATGAACAACGCTTACGACATTAAATACCCATCTAAGGTGCCTCTACATATGATTTTCCCAAAGATAATCATGATGGTACCAAAATCAATTTCAAAAATGAAATCACACAAACATATCTATGAGTTAGCAAGAGAATTCAAAGCGGGAGAAAGGACTTTGGACTAACCAACACAAAAATAAAAAGGGGAGGGTAGGTCGAGCGCACTAGTCACCGTGTAAGTTACCTACTCATCTCAAGCTCAATCTATTAAAATAGAATCTAACGGTGTATATTTATTGTGCTTTAATACATATTTGTATATGATTTGCAACAAATCAATCAAGATGCCAACTTGTGCACTAACAAACTGGGGAGACAAATGCAAATGGTATAGGGCACAAATTACATAAGGAAATAGAGAAATTCTTACTTGATGAACGCCTATCGGTGATGTAACAACTTCAAGGGACAAAAGAAGCCCTAATCACATATACAAAACCCAAAATTCTTCCTACAAAATCTGCAAGAAAGGAGAAGAGAAACAGGGATACATCAGTACGCATTTTTTATGCGATTTAAATTAAAATCTTCGGACTTACCTTGTTGATGCAAATGATTCAAGAGAGAGGGCTTGGAAGAAATGCTGGACTGTGTGCGAGAAAGATACGATCGGTGAGTTTGTTTTTGCTTACTGAAAGTAGTAGTGTAAATGACTTGGCCGTAGTATTGTGTAAATGATCTACTTGGCCAAAAAATTAGAGTGGGGGGAAATTATGCCGCTTATGCCGCCATTTTTTTTCATTTCAAGTGGGTGAAATTTAAGTTACTAGTAACTAGTAATGTTACCCGTGTCATTGGTACGGTGCCAATTTGTAAATTTATTAATAAATAAAACAGATAATGTGAAAATGAATTAATATGTACTTATAATTTGTCTAAATTAATTATGGTAACAGTTAAAAAGAAAAAAACAAATATTTCAAATTACAAAACTTATGATTTTTTTTAAAAATTATTTGTATACGAAATTGTGGGTCGGAAATAAATTAAATTGATTAAGTTAATTACGATAACAATTAAAAAGAAAAAAATTAAAATAGAAATATTCAAAACTTAGACATAAATTAAATTGGGATTCAATTTCAAAAAATAAATTGATTAAGTTAATTACGATAATAGTTAAAAAGAAAAAAGACAAATATTTCAAATTACAAAACTTACGAATTATTTTTTGCATAAAATTGATTAATTAATTAAAATATCGAAAAGAAAAGGGACGTGGGTTTGGTGGAGGAAAGATTAGCGGCCACCAATCGTGAACTCGGGGAGTGATAATTACCGTAGGATCTCAGTAAAGGAATCAATCTCAGCCTCTAAATAGCTTTTGTCAATTGCACATGTGCGACTATGAGCTGTATTGTATTATAGATTTTAATAAAACGTTGAGTTAGGGATCGTGAAATAAAAGTTGAGTTAGAAAACCGTTGTGAGTTTCAATAGTAGTAAGCGTATTAATTACACAACGATTTTTTCTCCGAACGTTGTGCTTAAAAGTGATGCAGACAGTCTCACGCTTGATTATCTTGATCGCTTGGACCGGGTACGTGGAAAAGAGCTTAACTTTTTGTTGGAAATGAACTTAAAAAGGAGCAATGTCGAAGATAGAAACCTAGATATATTGTAGAATCGCAAGACGTAGGACTTTCTGCAAGAATTATTCGACCCTATCAAATGCCCCGGGTTATACGAATATTCTTGTGGGATAAGACTAAAATTGCACTCCTATTTATGGCACTGAAAACGGGAGACTACTGT
Source organism: Codonopsis lanceolata (assembly GCA_013146195.2). Classification (NCBI taxonomy): domain Eukaryota; kingdom Viridiplantae; phylum Streptophyta; class Magnoliopsida; order Asterales; family Campanulaceae; genus Codonopsis; species Codonopsis lanceolata. The sequence continues at coordinate 152,030,924 of CM028378.1, read as the reverse complement.
TTTTCATATTCTACTATTGCAACTGATTTTTAAATATTGAAATAGATCACACCTTAAAGTCATGGGCGTTGCCCCGAACCCCTAAACCAGGCCCTTCGCCTGAACCCGCCATCAAGGCCGAGACCTCGCCGTGGTTATTCGCTTTGCGAGAACAATAAGTTGAAAGAAACAGAACACTTTGATTGTTATCGAGAGATAAAAATGGTGAGGGAAACCCTAGCATCCTCTTCAATGGCCATCGGTTCATCATCGCTGAAGAACGACTACCCAAATTGCCCGACCAATCTCCTTTAAACCAACTGGAGCAGCTTAAAATCGATGCAAACGAGCTCGAATTACAGGAGGTCCGATTCGAAAACAAGAGCAGCGGCTATGACATTTAACAATCATGGTTTTGCGAATTTGGGATGTAAATTAACGACCCGAGCAGGAGCGAGGTCGGATATGGTGAAGCTTCATTTATGGAAGTGAGATTCGAGTGAGAAACAAGCATGTTGAAATCCCTCCATCATGCCGTCATTCATAACCGGGGACAATTGATGGAAACCTGAGATTGGAGAAGATGGGAAGACTTGGCCGTAATAGAGTTGGCGTGAGAGGATGGTGATGATGATTGGAGATGATGGCGATAGGTAGTGAAGCGAAGGAGGTCGGATGCTTTGACCAGGCAGAAAACGGCGGTCGGTGACTTCGATGGAGCTTTGGTTGTGGAACAAATTGGCGATAGCGACAGGGAGAGGAGATGGCGGGGTTGGTTTGGCCTGAGAAGATGATGACAGATTCAAAGAGAAGGGGGACGCCGACTGCAGTTGTGGAAGCGATTGGGGCAAACAGGTCTGGGGCGGTGTGAGAACATGATGGATCAGAGACGGCCTGAAGAAAATAGGGGGGTTGGACAGCTGGGTTCCTTCCTGCAGATTTAATAATGAGCGATTGAGAGAAAGCGAGAGGACAAAGATGGAGGAACAGATGTTACAGATCTGTGTGTGTGTGTGAGAGAGAGAAAGAGAGGGATGAAGATGAACTATGTTTTAACATTGTTTTTTCCTATTTTACCCATAAAGTTAATGTTATGGTCTAATGGGCGTTAGAAAATGAGTTTGCTTGCAACAGAACAAAAGTAGGGTGGCCAAAATAGATGATTCAAAGTTTCGTTGGCTGAATTGCAAAAAGGGGTAAAGTTGGGCGGCCCATTTGTGTGTTTTGCCGGTGACTCTACAATTTTTTTCTTTCAATTTAATTATTGTACTTGACAACATATCGCTCATCACTCCATCAAATTTTTCGGACGAAAAGTTTAAAACAATTGTAGAAACCTGAAATTACCCTTATACTTAAATCACAATTTAGCCAGCCTACTTCCCAACTTTTTGCAATAATGTGACTACAAACAAAATCAATTTAATCATTGTATTTAGCAAATATAGCACATTCATCACTTCATCTAATATTTTGGATGGAAAATGCTTGAAACAATTATAAAAACCTGAAAATACCAACAACAAAAAAATTATCATATCCAAAAAGTCTTAAAATCATAATTTTTCATACCAAAAAGTCCAAAAACATGCTATGAAAAGAAATTCTTTAGTTAAAAACTTTTATTTTGAAGAAAATTCATTTTTTTCTATTTATTTATGAAAATTATATTAAGAATTGTATTGCATTTATTATTATTAGAAGCGTTAAATTTTGGACTATTTGCTATTAAGTTTGAACCTTTTTAGATAGATTAATTATTTTTGAGACTCTTTATATAGATATGAAAATTTTTTAGTGGGACTTTTTGATATTTTTCCCAATTCTTTTGTAGAGATTATTGCAAAAGTGAGAAAGTAGGGTGACCAAATTGCGATTAAGCCAAAACAATTTGATTTTGCAAATGTGTAAAACACAACAATATTACAACATTTTGTCAAAAACGTTGTTTAAGACATATTACAACGTTTACCTAAAAAATGTTGTGTTAAGTTACCTAATACAACGTTTTTAGAAGAAACGTTGTTTAAAATGACCCTATGACAACGTTTTTGCAAAAAAACGTTGTGTAAACTCTATCACAACGTTTCTGAAAAAAATGTTGTGTAAAATATATCACAACATTTTTGGAAAAAAACGTTGTGTAAACTATATCACAACGTTTTTGGAAAAAATGTTGTGTAAAATATATCACAACGTTTCTGGAAAAAACGTTGTTTAAACTATATCACAACGTTTTTAGAAAAAACGTTGTGTAAAATGTTTGACAACGTTTTTGGAAAAAATGTTGTGTAAAATGACCATAGCACAACGTTTTTAAAACAATGTTGTCTAAAATAACCCCTATCACAACGTTTCTGGAAAAACTGTTGTGTAAAATAACCCCTATAACAACGTTTTTTGAAAAACGTTGTGTAAAATGACAATAAGACAACGTTTTGTGAAAAATGTTGTCTAAAATGACCCTATCACAACGTTTTTTTAAAAACGTTGTGTAAAATGACCCTATTACAATTTTTCAAAAAACGTTGTAAATAAAACGTTGTAATTGCCCCCTTTTCTTGTAGTGTGAGTTCGATTGGGTCCTGTGATTTTTCATGTTGGGTCGGGTGGGTTAACGAGTTTAGGGTTGTAATTGTCATATATATATATATATATATATATATATGAAAAATTAGAGTTGAAAATTTTCATGTCAAAGTTCGAAGGCTTGACGTCATTTAAGTTGACTGACCTTGACTCTTCCAAGTTTCGAAAAAGAATAATTTCTCTTAAGAAAGAAACAATTTTTTTTCCATTTCTAAATTTTGGGGAAAAATGAGAAACGTTTCTAGTTTATCAGAAATAGAAATGATCGTCAAATGTACTTCTATTTCTAATTTTCACAAAAAATTAGAAATAGAAACAAAAATATTAGAAACAAAATGGTTACCAAACAAGTCCTTAGATTTCTCTGTTGTTCCATTAACAAGCTTGTCATGAAAAGAAGCAACTTTGGCTTTCCGTTTGTGAGCCATGGGGTAAACATATGGGACACTTGTATAGCCAAGTCCACGTTTACCTTTGTTACCAAATGTCTGTTTGGAGAAGGAAAGACCAACAACAGTCTTGGAGGATTCGCATTCCTCTGCGACAGAAGAGCTTTCAGAGTTGCGCACATCATTGTAGCTTAAGCCTGATTTGTCTCCACTTGGCTTTTAGCTAGATAGGATTCCATTAAAGGTTTCCTTGGAGCTGTTCCAGGAGTCAATGGTCTTTTGCAAGGCATCTTTCTCTTGGTCTAGTCCTTTGATGTTCTCAACTAAGCACTTAACTTTGTCACACTGGAATTTGTTTTCTCCTTTTAGCTTGATACTCTCTTGTTGACAGCTATTGAGAGTTTGATTCTCAACTGCCATCACAGATTTCTCAATAGCAAGTTTTTCATATTTTTTCGCGAGTTTTACAAAGGCTACCCTAAAGGTGTTGAACTACTCAAGCATATATTGGTTATCCTTGAGCAATTCTTCCTTGCTGAAGTTATCACAGTTGTACTCGGCCCCTTCACAGGGAGAAGGTGAGATCTTGACTTCATTTTCAGAGTCACATATGGAACCTGATTCTTGAGCTATTAGGCATAAGTTGGTCTTCTCAAAATCATCCTCATCTTCTTCTTAATCAGTCTCAAACCATGTAGCAACATGTTTTTCTTCAATGTCCTTAGCCATCATACCTCTTTGTTTTTGAAATTTCTTATAAGGAAGTTTTCGGTATGCTTCAAATTTTGGCTTTGGACATTTAGAAGCAAAATGACCAAGCTTCCTACAATTGTAACACACCAGCTCATTGCTAGATGAGGCTTCAGAAGTCTTCCTAAAAGGATGCTGGTGTGTGTCCTTCCTTCCAGATTTTGCAAATTTCTTAAAACGTTTTACAAATATAGCAAATTGTTCATCAGAAAGAAAATCATTTTCGCTGGAGGAAATGGAAGGTTCGTCATCAACTGGAATAGCTTCTTGTACCATGGCTGGCAAGGACAGAGTTTTGAACTACTTGTCATGCTCTAGAGCTTGACGAACTTCGAGCTCATAAACCTTCAAACTTGCATAAAGGCTACGGAGAGTCATTTCGTTCAAGTTCTTGGATCCTTTCATGGTGGTAGTCTTAACATGCCAAAGACTACCTAGGGAGCCTAGAAATCTCATGTTCAATTCCTTTTTGCCATAAGTTTTACCTAAAGAAAAACAACTATTTATTACCGCGATGAAGCGATTGTAGGCTTGCCTCATGGTTTCCTTAGGAACTTTCTTGAAGGAGTCGAATTGTTGAATGAAGGTGTACTTTCTGTTGTCTTTTATATCTTGGTCTCCTTCCAAGTACTCTACAAGAGCTTCCCATATTTCTTTGGCAGAGGTACATCGGATCACTTGTTGATAGGTGCTAGTGTCTAGAGAGCTTGTGATTATGTTAATAGTTTCGATGTCTAGTTCCACTAGCTTTCTTTCGTCCTCTATCCATTCTGATTCTTTTTTAGCAACTTCTGGAGGATTACCAGCAATGCTAGCAAGTAGATTTTCCTTCATTGGCACGTGACATCCTTCTAGTACGCATTTCCATAACCTGTTATCAATTGAGTTCATGTGACGCATTATCTTATCCTTCCAAACATCAAAATGACCTTCGTCCAATATTGAGATATGGTTCACATTAGATGTAGGTAGCATATAATGTGTTTGTGCCATTGGATCTTTATCTCTCAAGAGGTTAATCTTGGAAAAACTTGTTTTCGAAGAGTTAAGCTCTGATACCAATTGTTAGTCCCAAAGAGAACAATACTAGGCTAGAAGGGGGGGGGGTTGAATAGCCTAGTTTCACTTAAAAACTTTTCTTGAATAGTTCCTATAACAAGTACTAATAGCCTATTGAAAAGGAAGTAGTAACGGAAGCTTTGTAAGGAAGACAGACTAAGTCTGCTGGTGAAGCACTACCAGTAGACTTGGTTGTTCACTTGAGTTTGATGCTTTAGGAAATAAGTAATACAACAGATAAAGTAATGAAATAATAAGAACATGAATGTAAAGAACACATATAATTTGAGATGGTTCGTACTGTAAAGAGTACTACATCCACCACCAAGGTAGTCAACCTTGGATTTAAATGTGCACTATGTTTTTCACTAGTTCTATTACAGATATCTCTAATGGATCATGTACAAAATATTTGACTTGTGTTTGGGGTGGTGTAGACACCCCAATTTCGTACCCCTGGTATGTGACTGACATAAAATATCAAGAACTGTTAAAATTTAACAAATGTCAAGTTACAGGAGTCAAAAATGCAAAAGGAAAAGCAGGATGCGCGAAACAGTGAACTGCAGGGGGGAAAGTGCAAAAAAATTGAAAGTGGGAAAGAAGCATGGTGCCGCACCAAGGCCCCTTGGTGCCGCACCAAGGAGTCCTTGGCCGCACCATGCGCACTACCGTTGCGCCCTCTCAGAGTGAAATTGTACAAGTCTTGATGCACGCGGTACAAGCGGTTGATGCAGGGTGGACAAATCTCAGAATTCCCAGCGTATCCCTGCCTTCGACTATAAATAAAGGTCTCGGCCTCCCAGTTTCAGTGCTCAATTCCGCGATAAAAAAAATCGCAACGAAGCTCTGCTTCTGCGATCTTCCGATACTGTTAGTACGAGAGGTGCGAGATAGGTGAGTGGTAGCCCCTAGAGTCTCCAAACCCCGTCCAAACTCTGCCAAAATAAAAACACATAGGTTATAAGTGATCCCTAGCTTAGTTGTTAGGTATCCACCTCACTTCCCCAGTCCAAAAATCCCAAAGTAAGTCGTTACTCTGCCCGAGTAACGAGCTGAAAAGTCAAAAAATTAAGTCTAGGTTCCGCCCAACCAAAAAGGCCAAAACCTACCCAAATAAGCTGTCACTCTGCCCGAGTTAATAAGCCCAAACCCTCAGAAATAAAGCAGTCATTCTGCCCAAATCAAAACAACAACCACACAAACAACAAAAAGACTCCCTCTCCCTGAAGGATAGAGCGAGCACACTGCCGCTTTAAAAGGTAATACCTTTAAGGGCGCATTTTATTTATTTATTTATTTTTCTGTCTTTATTTATTTTTAAAAAGTTGTTATTTAAATCCGGCGCAATGTAGCCAATATAAGCCGTTGTGCTGCCCGGATTAGAATAGGAAATATTATGTAAAAGAGCCGTTATAATGGCCAAATATTCTTAAATGTGTTTGTAATTATTGGAAGGAAACGGCTGCGAGTCCGTAAATAATGTAGACACGAATGTATTTGTTTAAATTTCCCTGTCATTTTAATACCTTATTTATTTGCGAGATAAATATGACAATAAGCATACTTCAGCCAAAAACCATTTTCGAGACCGAAAGGGCGAGTTGGGTGCCTAGCACCTTCCCAACTCGTAACTTAGCCTCCAAACCCGTTTTCTTTTTCTCTGGTTTATTTTTCTTTTCTTTGGTTTTGCTTTATTTGCCTTAAAATAAAGATGACGACTCTAAAACTTTCGGATTCAGTGGGGCCTCGCAACATTCCCTCTTTGCACTTTCCCGCTTCTCCCTAAAAAGGGAGATATGAGAATGGAGGGGTGATGCATTCCCATATCCTGGTATCCCCTAAACAAGGGATAACTTGATGCGGGAAACCCAAAGCTCTCATAGTAATCTGAATGGGTCATAAGGATATTTTTAATAAATCCATAGTGGGGGCGCCGCAATATCCTTTTTTGCACTTTTTCGTTTTCCCTTAAAAAAGGGAAAATGAGAATGAAAGGGTAATGCATTCTCATATCCTGGTATCCCCTAAACAAGGGATAACTTGATGTGGGAAATCATAAGTTCTCATATTGGATATAAAATCCACTCAAGGCAACCGAGACACATTCAAACGTACTAACATAGACAGCACTCCTCTCGCACTTTTGATTTCGTCTTCCCCTAAACAAGGGAGGGTGGAACGAGAGCAGTGGTGTCCCGCATCCGCACGTACGCGCACCCCTATCCAAGGGCGCGCGGGGCGCGGGAACACACCCCGGGAACCTCACAGTGGCGACTTTGCTAGGGAGTTGTTTTATATAAAATAAAATGGAGGGCTAGACTCGTAAAATAAAACTTTTTTGTTCTTATTTGTTTCTGGCTGCATTATGCTTGTCATATTAATTTACGCATTTGAATAAAGTGTTCCCATACGGCCGTGGCTATATTTGTGGATATGATCCTCCATCTTGCAGCAGTTTCGTTCCGATAACTGTTACATGCATGTTTAAGAGTATAAAAAAAATTCAAAAAAAATATCAAAATATATATAAAAAAATTTCAAAAATCAAAAAAAAAATATTATATATGTTACAATAAAATTCCGGGCAGCACAACAAAAGAGCTGGGGCTTTACTTCCGGCTCTATATTATTATTTATTTCATTTCATTTCCTTTTTCACTTTATTCTGTACATTTATACACATCTGCATTCATTCTGTCATAGGACCAAAATTTGTAATTAATAGGGATAGATAGTTTCTCCACTTTTCTTTATATTTCTTAAAATGGTGTGCTTGCTTGCTTGCGCTCAAAAATAAAAAACCGAGAAAATCCACACATAACAGCAAGACATGCCAAATCTATTTTATTTTTCTGTTTATACATCTGTAAAATAAATAAAGACTTTATCGCTTAGATACCGCACACACGTGCACGCATATAAATATATCCGAATCTGTTACCCTACACCATGGCCACCTACCCCTCGCATAAGCCAACGCTAGAATGCATATAGTTTTTCAGACACTTCATTGCAGCATCGACGGTTTTTGCATTTTGAATTATGAGTCAGCCCGTCAAAAAAAAATCAGAAAAAGAAAATATATATATATGACAAAAAAAATGCGCAAGTTCAAAAAAATAAAAATAAATATAATATATATATATATATATATATATATATATATATATATATATATATATATATATATATATATATATATATATATATATATATATAAATAATATATATATATATATATATATATATATTTATATATCGAAAAATAATAAAGGGGGCGACTTATAATCTCGATGCTCGACCTAGACCATTTCTGATGGTGGATCCCGAAAGAGTATAGCTTCTCGCCGGGACCGCCCATCCTCGGGAGTCGAAGGCAGTGGAATACGTTGATCCTATACTCGAGAAAGAATCCATGCTCCTGTGAAAAGTCCCGAGATGCAAAATGAAGCGTGTGCTTATCCGGTCAATTGTAGGGAACAAGAAAATAAATAATAATAAAATACCACTAAAAGGCACGCCTGATCCAAGCCCACAGCAGCCTCCAATTCTTCTTCGATACCTCCAAAACCCCATTTTCCTCGTAAACCCGGCCCGAATTTGGAAAGGCGAGATAGATAATACCGGGTTGATACGGAAACGGTTGATACGTAAATCGTACGTAAATCGGTATCGGCTGATCGGAAACTGGCGTAAGGTATCGCATCGAGGGTACACCGGCCGTAACCGCCTGTAGGCCGATCCGAGCAGATGGCGTAAGAAAGTGAACGCCGGCCATGGGCAGCATGGGTATATTCGTGGGCCTGTGGTATGTTTGCCTCCGGCAACAATGCAGAATGGTTTGACCAAAGGTTGGGCAATGATGAGTCAAATGGCTAGTCTCGGTACAAAGTCTAAAATCCAGTGGTGAGGTGAACTCTTCCCCTACTATTCCCCAAGAAGCATCTACATCTCTGGTGCCTCCAAACCCAACTCCTCAGCCAAACACTAACCCACCAAATACCACCGCTATCCCAAATCCCAATCCTCCACCATGTCCCTACTACCCAAATATCTATCCTTACCCGTCCTATCCACCATATATTCCCCCAAATATCCAGAATCCAAATGACCTCCCTTTTCCTATGACTAACCCACTCCTAAATAGCCCACATATGGACCCAAAAAGCTTTAACCCACCAGGCCAGGTTACCACATATTTACCTCCTAATGATTCTGGTCGCCCAGCTGAAACCGCTAATAACCCCCAACCCAGAATCCATATATTACCCAAAACCAACCAAACCAAAATCCCTACACTGTCCAAAACCCACCAACCAAAGACCTTTATCCAACCCAATACCCATATCCAACCCAGAATCCTTATAATGCCCAAATTCCGTCAACCCAGAATCCATATACTGTCCAAAACCCACCAACCCAAAATCCCTACCAAAACCTTCAACCAGGAAATAACCCAGCCTTTCCAAATCCAGCCAGTATATACCAAAAGCCAACTCCCCCAACCACCAAAATGGAGGCCGACATGGAAAATATGAAGGCCATGATGCTTAAACTCCTCAATAAAGGGGAATTTTCTACGCGGGCCCTAACATTGCAACCATCAGCAATACTTCCCTCAAAATTCAAAATGCCCGACATAGAAAAGTTTGATGGGACTGGATGCCCTATATCCCATTTAAAGTCTTATTCCACTGGCATGCACTCACAGGGAGCTAGCTTTGAGGCTATGGCTTCCAACTTTCACCTCACCCTGGTAGGAGCCGCCAAACAATGGTTAATGCTGTCTGACAGAAGCACTTCATGAATACCGGGACCGATAGTCAAGCATTCCTTGAAAGATACAAAGATAATACCAGCCCCGAAAATAGGAGGGACCTTGAATCGCACCCAACGGAAAAGGAAACCTCGCGCCGAAGTTTGCAATCGTGGAAGAGAAAGTCGGTACGCACCTGCACTGATCCGCCGAGTCATGCCGAATGTTCATCAAAAGCCTCCAACCCATTTACCTCGAACATACGCGTACTCCCCCTATACCAATTTCAAAGAAATAGTGGAGATAGGAGCCCGTATTGATTGATGATGATATATGGATCGCCAACTAAAACCAATACGCCTCCTAGTTCTTTCCGTTATTCCAAAGGAAAGACAACCGCACTCAGCCTCCAAATGCCAATATGGTGGAATGCCTCAACCCCATTTTCTACCCAAAATTATAGCTCTGCTCCATGGTATTATGGGCCTGACAGTCAGTCAAATACAGGGAGCAAATAATGGCCCTAAAACTTTAAATCGTAATGTGTGCTTCATTTTGATGAACTTCAAGCTCCCTAGTCTCGTGATACCGCAGGGCTAATGGCACAAGGAGTGTAGAAGCCGCTGGAAAATTATAAGCCACCCGACTCCCGCCTGTGACTTGGAACCATGCCCAAGATCGTGAATATCATCGCTCCAAAGGGTCACCTCACCGACAAATGTTACACCTCAAAAATGCTATCCAGACCTAATAGATGATAAGGTTATTGAAAACCTCCACCTGCACTCAAGTCATGTAGTCAATAACCCTCTACCTCAAATCAATATGATCGAGGTTGATGAAAACCCCTTTGGCCCAAGTTTGAAATAAATAAACACCCACTTCCATATATCCTCATTCCTATTCCTCCACCCTTATCCATAAAAGAGCCTAGCAGTAATATGCTCTCTTGGGACACCATCCTTGGTAGCCAAAACACCAGTAACATTGAAAAAGCCACTGGGTTGGTGGAAATGTTAGCCACCTTACCCGATCCGCCGAGCCTACCACCACCAAACCCCGAAAGAGGTGACCACTCGAAAAGATCAAGTCACGATATCGGGCTAAAACGGTGGAAGATTCTTTATTGGCTCGATGAGGAAAACTCAAAGCCAACATCTCCATCCGGGCTTACTATGTGCTTCTAAGACCCACCGTGATACGCCGGCTAAGTCACTAAGCCAAAGCGTCGTCCTATTGAAACCTCCCCCAATGAGCTTACTCGATGATCGAACATTCATTTTGGGAACAAAATAATGTTTCACCGATCTAGACCTCCAATGCCAAGGAACTAACCACATTGATGCTCTTCACATCACCGCTGGGAATTTTGGAGAAACGGTTCCCCCGAGTTTTGATAGATAATGGGTTCACCGAATGTATGTCCCGCCAAAGACATTAGCCAAGCCGGGATAAAGATATCGAACTCACTCCTTCCTCGCAGACAGCTTAAGGCATACGACAACACCAATCGATGTGTCTTGGGTGGTCACTTTAATGCTAACCGCTGGGCCCTTAAACATACCCGCTTGAGTTCCAAGTCCCGATATTCCAACCACCTTTAGCTCCGTTATTGGGACGCCTCGATTCATGGGGTAAAGGGGTAGCTCTTCACACACAGCGTGTCAAATTCATCCACGATGACCACATAGTAATTATTCTCGCCGACAAGATCGTGGAGAATAAGGAAAGCGAGGATATCCCAATCCTCGAGATGTAACACGAGGACACCGGTATTTTTCTCTCGGCTTTTGAGGTTATCCCCCAAGCCGTGATCAACGCCATTAAATATGGCCGAGAACCGACATCATTGAAAGAAAGTCACTTCCCTAGGAAACATGGTCCCTTTAAACATGTTCAAAAAAATGAATTATATGCGTGGATCTAGGTCTCGGCAGTAAATCGCCAAGGGCTAATTAATTTAGTCCAAGATGAACTTAAGGAATGTATCCTCCTTTCGGCCTAGATACACGCCTACCCAAATTAAGTAGCCAGGTCATGAAACGTAAACGTAAGAAAAGAAAGGCGTAAAGAAAAAGGCTGCCCTTATGAATATCCCCTCTCCAACCCTATAGAAAACCTTAAATGGTTATTTTGTACCTAAAGGGGGAAACTCAAGCCTATCTCATGTTTCCCCGAACCCCGGATAGACCGTAATGGGAAAAGGTGCCCTGTTGGAAGTCTTTGATGATGTCAAGATTCTCTCGATGATATGGAACAAGTTACCCCTCGAGCCCCAGAAGACCGCTTATAAGACTCGCCACTATTGAAAATACTTGGTCTATAGACCAAGATGATTATGCTTGCCCCCTCGCTAGACGATGACGGTCGCCTAGAGACAACTTTCGGGTATGATAGACGTAGGCACTCGACATGAAAAACTCTCCGCCGAAGTTCGAGTCTATTTAATAAGCCTCTCTGCACTGGTACACCACGACGTCCGCCTCCCCGACACCCGCATCTTGGTAGACCGCTTGATATACTATCCCCCGATTCTTTCCTTAGCTTTTACTTGATTGGTCATCTACCAACTCAAGCAACCTATAGTCGAGGATCTTAAACCCCGTGTCCTCAACAATGTAATAACCCCTCAGACAATGTGCTTTTAATAATAATATGGATGTCTTTGCTTATTCCTTAGTTGCACCTACTTTAAAAGACGATTAATAATATTATGATAATGAGTCATTTAATAAAATGGACCCAAAAGATAAAAAATTATCTACTTGAGCTTCTGCAAAGTGAGTCGAAACCGTGACTAAAGCCATTCATCGCCAGCCATCGAAGACCTGCCCACTATCAACCCGGGTCGACAATGAAATCAAAGAAATCGACTGGCGCTACCTCCAAGGTCCGTAAAGAAAGGCACTCATTGATCTCCTCAAAGAATTCATAGACATCTTTGCCCGGTCCTCACGAAGACATGCCCTGCCCGATC
>CM028378.1:151987074-152018322 GCA_013146195.2 Codonopsis lanceolata | reverse complement strand
TTACATTAAAATATTAAAATATAATTTTGTAGGTCCTAAGGTGCAACTTAGAATACTTATTAAGACTTTTATATTATATTACATTTGCATTTGTACATATCTATATATCGCCTATACCCCCTGTTTTCCCGAAACAATCCTTTTTCTTTTGCAGCCATAGCCAAGCCCATCAGGCTCAAGGGCGCCCACCGAGCGGCCCATATACTCCTTCTCATGAGGCGCAAAGAAGCTCTAGACTCATTTCACATGAGAGCCACGATGTGTCTCCCTTCTTCATCAATATTCCCATTAATCCGTATATGTCACTGGTACCATGATATATTCGCTCCAACCATCATCCACGCTGGCCTCCAAAAGAAAAAAAAGAAAACCTATAAAGGAAGCTACGACCACGGACTAAATGTACCAAGATGCACCGAAAAAAATAAGAGATTCGCCATCTTTCTCGTTCGATATCACCCGAAAAGCCCGCCTATTCAAAGGTGTATTCTTAAAATCCTTTTTCTAACACACAAGATGCATTACATTTAGATGTTTGTATAGTTTTATTTTCTGTGTGAATTTATTTTTGCATGTGTAACATACTGCATCATATACACTATATTGCATTATATCATAATGTTTGTACAAGTTTCTTTTACAAAAAAAAAAAACAAAAAAAAAATATATACACAAGAAAAAAGGAAAGAAATATTAATGTTCGCAGTAGAACTCAAAGCTAATGTGCTCTGACGACGGCTTCTCGGGAAAACCACCACCCCTCGACTGGACCCATTGCGACTCGACCTCCGCCCGACCGCGGCTTGACCATGTCATCATCATCATCATCATCATCGCCGCTATCTCGACGTTCTGACCGCCAGACCGAGCCGCTTCCCTTGCAAGGAATTTCATCGCCTAACTTTAAAAAGCCCAGCAGCTTGTAAGTAGACACGTTCACTAAAAAAAAATGAAAATGAAAATGTTAGTACCAAAAAAATGTCGGTCTCAAAGAAAAAATAGAGTGTGCATAAAAAAATATATATAATAAATAAAAAGAAAAGAGACGATAAATTATCAGAATCATTAGCAACGTTCGGAGCCATTCTAGGCTCTAACAAGTCATGTTCATCAAAAGAAACATGCACAAATTCTAAGATTTTTAAGTTAGATTTTGAATATGCAAATGCTTTTGAATGTTTGGAATACCCCGAGAAAAATTCATTCGATCGATTTTGCATCAAATTTACCTCTATATTCTTTTCCATTGTAAAGAATAAAACATTTACAACCGAAGATTTTAAGAAATCAATGTTTGGGGATCTTCCTCTCCATATTTCATATGAAGTTTTATTATGAAACTTGTTTACCGGGGATCTATTCGGGTAAAGCAAGCGGTATTGATCCTTCCGCCCAAATACTTGGAAGTTTAATACAAAGCGGCATTGTTCTAGCCGCTTCAATCGTGTTACGTTCTTCCGTTCGGCTACACCATTTTGTTGAGGAGTACGAGTACCGGCAGAGAAGTTGTGGCCGATCCCATGGTCATCGCGGTACTTTTCGACACCATTGTTTTTGAATTGATGCCGTTTGTCCGATCTTATGTCACAAATGTCTTCAAGCTTTTTGAGTTTGAAGTCTTACGAAAAAGTGCGATGACTAGATCATACGTTTCATCTTTAGATGTCATAGTTTCGATCAAGTGAATCTAGAGTAGTCATCAACTACTACAAGTGTGTACTTGTCTCCTCGAAATCTTGGTTGTTGTAATAGGTCCAAAGAGATCCATATCGAGAGTTGAAGAGGTTAGGTTTGTTGATAAAACATATTTTTTCTTTTGAAGGAAGACTTGGAAAGTTTTCCTAGTTGGCAAGCTTTACAACTTCTTTCATGATCGGGCGGACAACCGTAGGTAGACCTTCGACAAGCCCATTTTTGGAGAGCTTGGAGAGGTGCTTAAAGTTGAGGTGGTGAGGCGCTTGTGCCAGCCACCTGCCAATTTGTTATCACGAACATTGTTGGCTACTAGACACGGGTTTGAGAATCTCCCTAGAAGATTTAAGTCCACGACATAGGCGTTTCCTTGTCTATTGCGGTCGCGTATGTAGAACACGATTCCTTGTCTTTGATGAGGCAGGTTGGAGTTGAATTGGCATAGAAGTCCTTTGTCTCGCACTGTAATGATATGCTCGCCTTAAGATTGTGCTTTAAACCACTTACTAGAGAAACTTTGTTGATGGAGAGACTTCCTCTAGTAATTGAGCCATATCCAATTGTCTTTCCTCTTGCATTGTCTCCGAAAATAAGCGTGGGTCCTTTTGCTTCAGCTATATACGTAAGAAGACTTACGTTCCGATCATGTGTCTTGAGCGACCCAACGTCTAGGTACCGGATGTCTTTATTTTCGATTCTATAGCCATGAAGCATTCCCAAAAGAGTTAAAGCAAAACAAGGTACCCTACCCTTTATGGGTCTAAGGATTAGCAACCTTTTGCAACCCATACCGCTTGACCTTGAGAGAACTAGGTCTCTCGATCTTGGTGTGAACCTTAGCAGCATTCGGTGCCGGATGGCCTAAGCAATGGCAAGAATGACATAAATGGAAATACCATAGAGAAGCTGTTAGAGTCTTCAACCGAAGAGTGCTTATGATCATTCCTTTTCTTGACATTCATTTCGGTTCGACTTGCTTGTTGACGGTAGACTTAATTGGTTTCTTTCGAATTCTTCCTAGGTAGGTTACCAACGACTTAGCTTTAGCTTTTACATTGAAACCTTTTCGAGGAGGATTGGGTAGAATACTTTTAAGTTTACCTTCTTCAAGGTAAAAGCAGCTGCTGTTTCATAGACAAACTTGATGATTCTGGTAGAGGTTTAGTAGGTCTACCGTCGGCAGGACTTTGCCTTGGCATAGTCGTTGCCGTAGGCTTCACTTTCTACAGATTACCTTCGTTTCTCATTTGAATCATTCATTTTCTTTTCCTTCGAGTTTTAGGGTAAACATAAGGGACACTTGAGTAACCAAGGCCTTGTTTCCCTATATTTCCAAATGTCGTTTAGAAAGATATATCATTCTGCGGTTTGAGGATTCTCCTTTCTCTTTGACGTGAAGAGATTGTTGAAGAGACACATCCGAATATCATATGCATGTTTTATCATTGCTAGATTTTTGGCTTGTAAGGATTTCTTCAAATGCATCCTTGGAACTATTCCAGAGTCAATTGTCTTTACGCAAGGCAATTTTCTCTAGTTCTAGTCCTTTGATGTGCTCACGATCGACAATCAATTTTGTCATGAAGAAATTTGTTTTCTTCCTTCGATTTGATACTCTCTTTGTTGACAGCTATTGAGAGTTTGAATCTCAATTTGCCATCAAAGAATTTCACCAATCACCGTGAGTTTCTCCGAGTTCTTGGCCGATTTAACATAGGCTACTCTAAAGGAATTAAATTCTTCAAGCATATCTGATTATCCTTGAAGCTTCCTTCTTGAAGCTATCCGGCTTCTTGGTTTCATTTTGTCCAAAGGACTTGGTGAAACTACAACTTCATTTTCAGAGTCATAGGTAGGACATGAATCATGAGCTATTAAGCATATGTTAGCTTGCTCACAATCCTCTTCCTCCTCTTCTGAATCAGTTTCAAACCATGTAGCAACTTTGTTTATCTTCTATGTCTTCACCAACATACCTTTTGTTTTTGAAATTTTCTAAAGAGGGTTTTCGGTATGCTTCAAATTTTGGCTTAGGACATTTTGAGGCAAAATGACCAGGTTTTCTATAGTTATAACACACAAGCTCTTCCTTAGATGAGCTTTCACCAATCTTCCTAAAGGGTTGTTGGTGAGTGTTCTTTCTTCCATATTTTGCAAACTTTTTTGAAATCTTTTAACAAACATAGCAAATTGTTCATCGGATAAAAAATCATTTTCACAAGAAGAAGTAGAAGGTTTGTTTTCAACAATGATTTCTTCTTGGACCATGGTGGCAAAGACACGCTTAGGAACAAGTGTTGTCTTGCTCTAGAGCTTGATTAACTTCAAGTTCATAAACCTTTAAACTTGCGTAGAGACTACGAAGAGTCATCTCGTTTAAGTTCTTAGATTCTTTCATAGCCGTGGTCTTCACATGCCATAAGCTACCTAGAGCCTAGAAACCTCATGTTCATTTCCTTTTTGTCATATCGTTTACCAAGAGAAAAGCAACTATTTATTACCTCACCTGAATCGATCGTATGCTTGTCTCAAGGTTTCCTTAGGATCCTTTTTTGAAAGAATCAAACTTTGGATGTATGTATATTTTTTACATTGTCTCTTGTGTCTTGGTCTCCTTCCAAGTATTCTACAAGAGCTTCCCACATCTCTTTAAGCAGGTTGTACATCGAATCACTTGCGGTTATATGTGCTTGTGTCTAGAGAGGCGGTGATTATGTTGATTGCTTTCTTGTCCAAGTTCTACCAACTTTCTATCATCCTCATCCGTCCATTCGATTCTTCTTTTGGAACTTGCGGTTCCCGCGATGGAGGCTAGAAGATTTGCCTTCATTGGTACATGTTGACCTGCAGTGACACATTTCCATAACTGTTGTCAATAGAGTTCATGAATCTCATTACTTTATCCTTCCATACATCAAAATGACCTTCGTCCAATATTGGGACGTGGTTAGCATTAGATGTAGCAAGACATATAGTGTGTTTGTGCCATTATGTCGTATCTCTCAAGAGTTTAATCTTGGAAAAACTTGTTTTCGAAGAGTAAGGCTCGATACCAATTGTGGGTCCCAATGAGCACAATAATAAGCTAGAAGGGGGGTTGAATAGCTTATTAACACTTTAAAACTTTAAAGTAAGTTCCTTGAAAGTTACTTGCAATCTATGAAAAGAATCAAGTAGCGGAAGACCTTCAAGAAATTGTTCCAGGAGATGCCGCCGATAAGGACTAGGTAGACACTTTTACGGGATACTTAAGTTTTACGCTTAAATGGATAATATAAACAATGAAACTAAGCAGGTTCAAGAATAGACACAGGAGGAAATAACACAAGTATTTTGGGATGGTTCACACTATAATGAGTGCTACGTCCACCACCAAGAAGGATCAATAACCTTGGATTTAAATTGTGCACTATGTTTTCCACTTAGATCAATTACAAAGAATATCCCTAATGGATCGTGTACAAAATATTGACTTGTGTTTGGGTCTAGGGAATTAAATATCGTAAAATACAAGATATTTAATTAGATGCGATATATAGTTAATGGAAGTTAACAACAAGAAGAATAAAACAATAAATGTTGAAGAGCAACTTCTTGTTGTTGGAGAGGACTTCTAGATGTTGAGGATCTATTGAATGCACCGAATAAAGACTTGGAGTTGAATAGATCAGTGAGCAATTCTTTAAGTGTTCGATTGATTACATTCGGATGTCTCTTGTTCTAGTCTTCAATGGCGGTATTTAAAGCGAGTGCATTTCAAAAGATCCGTTGAAAGAGAACGAAGACTTATTCATAAATGCAAATTTATTAAATGCATTAAATGAGAGCATGGGGTCGTCAGCTAGGAATTTCTTCTTCACGAGAGATATCTAGAGCAGTAATCATTTACGAGATCTTGAAAAGGTGGGCGATTTGGTGTCGAATCGAGAGATGAAGCGAAAGTAGGGGACGATAGCGCTGCGCTTTACTTGTTCGAGGCGAAAAGTCTTCTGCTTTTCGGAAAGTTGCTTTCGGCTTGACATGTCAGAAAAAGACTTGGATTAATCAAATAAGATATGGAAATAAGTTGAATTAATCCACTAGCTTTACTGGAGTGATCGGACACGTAGAAGCGAATCACCGGTGGACACGAGGTCTAGATCTTAAGCTTTGAGCGGGTCTTCGGTGAAGCGAGAATGGGTCTTCCGTGAACACGAAAAGTCTTACAAAAACTATACAAGGCAAAGTTCTATACATTGCCACGCTAATCGATCGCAGTCCCGATTAGCCAGCAAGTATTAAACTAATGTAATGTCTTGATCGATATAAATTTAACATAAGAATCAACAGTCGTCGCTCAAATCGACCATGTTACTATCAACATATTGGGACACATTAAATTTGGTAGACCTGGTCTGATAAGGCGCCCCGGCGAAAATCTAAAGAATGAGAAAGCCCAGACCTGCAAAAAAAAAAAAAAAAGAGGAAGAAAAAAAAAAATGTTGTCAAGAAAAAAAATGATACAAAAAATGATGAAAAAATGATACATAAAAAAAAGATGCATAAAAAAAATGAATGAATGAAAGCGAGGTGAAAAGGCATGTACCTCCCAGCCGGAAACCCATTCAGTGTCGGTGAATCATTCGCCGGCTCTGCGTCCATAGAAAGCATATAATTCGACCAAAACCACTGTCCCCAATCATAAGCAGGGATCCGATCAAAGTCCGTAAGGCAAGCCAAGACGGAGGCTCTCAGGGTGACAGAAGAATTAGCAAAAAGTGATGAGCCAAGAAAGAAAAAGAGAAAAGCTCGGGCTACTCGAGTAATAGCGGCCTCATCATCAGCTGGTACCAGCCCGGCATTATTAAGGAGCCAGTGTCGAACGCTGCTAATATAAACCTCATCCGACGATTTGAAGCGAGGTTCAAAGCCCAGGAGGTCTATGATCTCCTCCCTACGATGTCGGAGAGTAAAATCCAGAGCCAAGGTCTCCCCTATGCTGGTAGGGATTCCTGTAATAGCAGCGAAATCACAAGGGGTCATGGTTGCCTCCCCCCAGCTGAAATGAAAAGTGTGGGTGGTGTCCCACCAGAAGTCCCGAAGCACGTCGAAAATAGGGAGGAAGCTGGTAAAATGAGTAAAGGAGTGCAAGAAGGTGCTGAAGCCCGAACCCTCTACCAGCAATTGTGCAGCTTCGGGTAACATGTTAAAAATTTCAGCCACATCTCCATATGATACCCGAACCCTATCAAACTTCCTGCGAACCTGGAAAAAAAAAGGGTAAGTTTTCTACCCTTATTTCCTTTTCTGCACAATTCTTAAAATAAATAATGAACATATCACATGTCTTATACTTCATGATTTTTACAATAATTTTTTTTAGCAAAAATAATAATAGAAAAAAATCTTGTTCATAAAAAAAAAAAAGAAAATAATAATTCTTTAAATTGTCACATACTATTTTCATACATGTGCATAAATTTACATGTACATAAAAATCATTCTTTTTCAAAATCAAAAAAAAAATCATAAAAAGAAAAACAAACAATTCATATATGTAATTAATTTTGCATCTTAACGTACATATTATAACTGCATTTGTCATGAGCATAATAAAATGTGAAAAATTCATGCATCATCTCATACGTATTCTACATTGCATCAGCATCAAATAAAATAATTCATGCATTCATATTGTGCATTTCATTTGTCCAATAAGCTGCCATAGGAGTACGACAAAAAGAAGGTAAAATATCACCAATCATCAAAATAAATATCTTTGTGGTATTTACTATACCCCTGCAGCATTTGCATGCTAGGAAAATAAATCTAAGGGCATGAAAATATCTGTTTTGTCCTGTTTTTATCCGAAAATATGCCCAAAAAGTGTTTCGGAAAAATTAAATTTATACTCCGAATATTCCGTTTCGCGATTCTATTGCATGCAAAAATGTGATTTAATGTAAAACATGCATCATATAGCCCCATTTGCATTTAGAATATAAATCATGCATAGTAGGGTCAAATAGTGACCACTATTTCAAATCATGCATCGCAAAAATAAATCATAGAAATTACATACATTATCACTCAATTACATCATTTAGGCATAAATAGGACATGCATATGCATCACTAATAAAGTCAGGAGTGCTCCAAGAGTCCCAAACAGTGCAGGAATTTAGCAGATATGAGAAATAGCCAGGAAAATTGCTTGAAAAGAGAAATCTTACAGTGGTTAAGGGAAGATTGGACACGTGGGTGTCCCGATCTCGCAGAAGGTTGCCCCAGTCATCCTTAGAATACGTATAATTGAGCCGGTTCCGAACCAAGCTAGGAGGTTCTCTCCTCCTACCACCAGATTCTGGGCGCATCGGTGCTTTTCCCTTCCTGGATCGCGAAGAAGAAGCCATCTGCTAAGTAAAACACTGAAATTGGCGGAAGAAAATCGAGAAAAGGAGCAAAAATGAAGAAAATAGAAAAGAAAGAAAATGGCAGCAGCAATGGTGACGAGCAGCAGAATGAAGAAACGAAGGAAAAGAGAAAGAGGAGCAGTGGCCCTTTCTCCCTCACTCCCGTCAATCATAAAGGGAAAAAAAAAAAAGGGAATTTTCCCTTTTCCCCCTCCAAAGTTTGCAGCTGCAGCACTTTGGTCCTCGAGTTTCAAAGTTCTCACAATGGTCCCTGAGCCTAACAGAAAGTTAACAAAGTTAGTCTTGTTAACCAAAATTTGCGACCATTCACCAAAGGACAAAGGAAATGACATTCCCAGCAGATCAAAAAAAAAAAATCAAAAGAAAAGAAAAGAAAAAAAATCAAAAGAAAAGAAAAGAAAAAAAAGCGAGCAAGAATAAAATTCCCAGCATCAGGCCGAACTACGTTTGGTCTGATTCCTTGAAAAAGGATACGTAGGCAGCCTACATCAGTAGGTCCGACCACCATCACAAAAAGAAAAAAAAAAGAATAAACTCCCCAGCAAGAGTGGCAGAAATGTCAAGATCAGCCGAATCATGGCGACCACCGGGCGCAAAAGGTAAGTCAGTCTGATTTCCTATCGACTCTAGAATAATTTCCTTTTTTAGGAAAATTTGAAACAAAATTTTGAAAAAGAAAATTTTTTTTGCTTTGCTTTTCAAAATAAAAAGAAACTCTTTTTCAAATCGAGTTTTGATTTCAAACACAAAAAAAAAAAAAAGAAGAGGAATATTTTAAAAACACAAAAAAAAGAGGAATATTTCAAAAACACAAAAAAGAGGAATATTTGAAAAAAAAAAAAAAACAGGGAGAGCGAAAAGAAAGAGGAAGGAAAAAGAATATTTTCCACTTCACAATTTTCGAAAATACTTGAAGAATGATCAATTCGCCGTGCTAGGCGATGGATCTTTAGTCGAGTGCAATTTTCTGGCTATCTGAAAATTTTCGGGTTATGTCTGGAAACAAGACAGCGATCAAGGCCCAGACATACTTAGAAAATTCTTCTTAACACATTTCAACGACAAGGTATTGACCGGTTGAAATGTGGTAACAGAAAAGCAATTCGCAGTGCTCGACGATGGATCTTTAGTCAAGCACAATTTTCTGGATATTTGAAAGTTTTCGGGTTATGTCTGGAAACAAGACATCGATCAAGGCCCAGACATAATTAGAAAATTCTTCTTAACACGTTTCAATGACAAGGTATTGACCGGTCGAAATGTGGTGGCAGAAAAACATTCAAATCTTCATACCATATTTGACAACGGTTTCGGACCGGAAGAATACAGCTTTTTCGAAAACACAAAAATCTTTTTCCGCTGTGTTCTCGATCGGGCTCGACCCGAAGAACATGACATCCTCACTTTAGTTGTAGTTTAGGGTTTTGGCCTGAACTACGCTTGGTCTGATTTCCTTTAATAGGGAATACGTAGGCAGCCTACATTAGTAGGTCCGACCATCAGAGCACGTTAAATTCACATCTGCTTAAAACTTCGATAACTTTTTATTATCGACTAAAAATTGTCTAGGTTATAGAGTTTGGAAAGCATGTTCCTGTGCATTATAACTGCTACCAATTGCATTCTCCCGTTCTTAGTTGAACGAAATTGGAGAGTCTATTGTTTATCAACGATGTTCGCCGACTCAGTAAAGCCTTAAAGTTACCCGTAGACTCCATCGTTGAGGGGCTCTGTAGACACCCCAATTTTGTACCCCCTGATATATGACTGACATAAAATATCAAGAACTGTTAAAACTTAACGAATGTCAAGTTGCGGAGTCAAAAATGCGAAAAGCAGATGCGCGAAATGCTTGAACTGCGGGGAAAGTGACAAATTTTGAAACTCCAAAAGGAGCATGGTGCCACCAAGCACCCATGGTGCCGCACCAAGCATTGCCTTGGCCGCACCATGTGTTTTGCTGTTCATCTCTCTCACATTGAAATTGTACAATTCCTGAAGCGCAAGGTACAAGCGGTTGATGCACAAAGAAGAAATCAACAAATTCCCACCACGTCCTCAGCTCTAACTATAAATAGAGGACCCCGGCCTCTCATTCCAGTTGCTCATTTTACGCGATAGATAGAAATCGCAATAAGCTCGCTCTGCGATTCCTCGATAAAATTAGTGCGAGAGGTGCGAGATAGGTGAGTGGAAGCCCCTATAGTCTCCAAACCCCGTCCAAACTACGCCAAATCAAAACCCATAGGTTATAAGTGATCCCTAGCCTAGTTGTTAGGTATCCACCTCACATCCCAGTCCAAAAATCCCAAAATAAGCGTTACTCCGCCCGAGTAACGAGCTAAAAGTCAAAAACTAAGTCTAGGTTCCGCCCAACTAAAAAGGCCAAAACCTACCCAAATAAAGGCGTCACTCTGCAGGAGTTGATAAGCCCAAACCTCAAAACATCAATCAAATCAAGCGGTCATCCACCAATTCAAAACAAAAAGACTCCTCTCCCCGAAGAGCAGCGACACACGCTCTAAAAGGTAAAACCTTTAAGAGCATTGTTATTTTTATTTATTTACATTTTTTTGTCTTTCTATTTATTTTCAAAAAAATTGTTATTTAAATCCGGGGCAATGTAGCCAATATAAGCTGTTGTGCTGCCCGGATTAGATTAGGAAATATTATGTAAAAGAGCCGTTATAATGGCCAAATATTCTTAAATATGTTTGTAATTATTGGAAGGAGACGGCTGCGAAGTCCAGTAAATAATGTAGCCACGAATGTATCTATTTAAATTTCCCTTGTCAAAATAAGACCTTATTTATTTGCTAGATAAATATAACAATGAGCATACTTCACCAAAAACGCTTTTGAGATCGAAAGAGGCGAGTTGGGTGCCTAGCACCTTCCCAACTCGTAACTTAGCCTCCGAACCCGCTTTTCTAAAATCTCTGGTTTTCTTTTCGGGTTTTCCTTTATTTTTGCCTTAAAATAAAGGTGGCGACTCTAAAACTTTCAGATCCAGTGGGGCCTCGCAACATTCCCTCTTTGCACTTTCTCGTTTCTCCCTAAAAAGGGAGATACGGGAATGGAGGGGTGATGTATTCCCATATCCTGGTATCCCCTAAACAAGGGATAACTTGATGCGGGAAACCCATAGCTCCCATAGCGATCTGATTGGGCCATAAGGCTATTTTAATAAATCCATAAGTGGGGGCGTCGCAATATCTTTTATTGCACTTCTCTATTTTCCCCTGAAAGATAAAAGGGGAGAATGAGAATGGAAAGGTAATGCATTCCCATATCCTGTTATCCCCGAAATAAGGGATAACCTGACATGAGGAAACCTTTAGTTCCCATTTTGGATACAAAATCCACTCAAGGCAACCGAGGCACATTCCAACGTGCTAACATAGACAACACTCCTCTCGCACTTTGGATTTCGTCTTCCCCTAAACAAGGGAGGGAGGAACGAGAGCAGTGGTGTCCCGTATCCGCACGTACGCGCACCCCTATCCAAGGGCGCGCGGGGCACGGGTCACACCCCGGGAACCTCACAACCTGCTTACTAAGATTAAGATCATTACATGGAACCCAACAATCAGCAGCAAAAACCCAATCACACCAATCAGCAACTGTGTAGAAAGCTAAGAGAAAACAAGATTCAATAAACATACCAGAGAACTTGAAATGAATGTGTGGATCAAACTTTAGGTTGCCCAAGGAAATGGCTAGAACATTGATACCTTGTGTGGCATTAAAAGATTGACATTGGTTCCAAGCCTGAAAAAACACTCAGACCATATCAGACCTAAAGAAAAGCATGATAATTACCTTGTTTCAGCAAAAACCAGAAAAGAAGCATATTGACATTTTTTGGAACTCCATCATATTAAGACCTAACACATCAAATTGATTTGGCTGCGGACTTAGTTTTTCAAGTGATCATACCAAGGGGCCATATTTATCTATAAAAAAAAAAAGTTTTTCAAGTGATCAAAATAAGCAATCTCCTAGATGAATCAAAAAAAAAAGTTCACTCATGCCACATACACATAAAGTATTGTGATTAAAGGCCATTGTAACTTGAATCGACAGAATTCAAAAATTCACTTAACACACATAAGTATAATGATGAAACCCAGTTGTAACTCGATTCAATAGTAAGCAAATAATCGCTTAACACAGACACATTACCTGCTTATGGCCATTCAAAACATCTGGATTCACAGCCCGATCCAACATCATATGCAAAACACAAATGACTGATCACTACGATTAAACCCAAGTTTTAAAAAATAAAGGCCAAATTTTGTAAAACCCACCTCGATCTGATCATTTGCAGCAGCAACATGAAGTCCAGAAAGCCTTCCATGAATAGTGAGCTGACCCAAAACAGCCGGATCATCGGCAACCATGGCTTGAACAAAGTCAAAGTCTCCATCTTTGACCGCACTGAATAGTGGGTGTTCATGGTTGGGCTCTACGCAGCTCAGTCTTTGACCCATCCCCCCTTTCTAGATTGTTCTATGCATTAGTGGGGAGCAGTGGCGCATTGCTCGCACGCGCCACCGTCGATGGTGTGGGGTAGGGGATGGGGTGTGGATGGAGACCAGAACGGGTGCATAAGGAACAATCTCAACCAAGGTAGGTGATAGCTGGGAGACCTTCCATTACTGGGTCTTCGATTTTGGTCCAACTGCTAATTGGGAGACCTTCCATTACTGGGTCTTCGATTTTGGGGAAGAGCGGTTGGGGATGTGGTTGTTGATTTGCAGGCGATGGTGAAGAAGATGACTCGCTTGGTGATTCGCCGGAGAAGAAAAGATGAAGCGGCGACTTCGAATGAAGATTTGGATAGTTGATTTAGAGATTTCACTAAGGGAAAGATTGTTTTTGGCGGTAATATGAATATTTGGGGATTTTGGGGTTGGCGGTGGAGGGAGTTTTAATTTTTCGGGATTTTGGGGTTGCTGGAATAATTGGGGATTTTGGGGTGAAAGGAATATTTGGGGATTTTGGGGTTGACACCTAGAATTAATATTTGTTTTGAAATATTTGTTTTTGTAAAATCCCTTTGTAAATTTAAAATAAATAATGTTTTGAAATATTTGTTTTTTGTAAAGTCCCTTTGTGTGTGTGTGTGTATATATATATATATATATATAGGAAATATTATAATCATTTTAATGAATGATATTTTATTATTAAATTAATATTTGAAATATTAATTTAATAATATAATGTCATTCATTAAAATGATTAGCATCAATATAATTACAAAAATTAAAATATTCACATTAATTTATATATTTAAGAAAATAATAACAAAATTATATAAATAGAGTAAATTTGAATTTGCATGTGGTCATACTGTGTTGCATGTCTCTAGCACATTCCGTCGCTAAGTATTTTCAGAATTTAATTTCAATTTAATTCAAGCAACAGAACTTTTCGTCGCTAAATATTTTCAGAATTTAAAATTAGGGTAACCCGCTAAACGAATTGTTGCATTGTCGCGAACAAATTGAGGTATTTTCCAATTTGGGTAACCCGCTAAATGAAATTTTGAAAAAAATATATGATCCGATTGGGTTTTACCTCATCGGATCGGGTCCAGACAAAAATGTAACCAGAATTTGTTGTGCTCATCATTCTATACAACATCGTCTTGGAGAATGGCATATTCATGTAAGTTAAGTTACGTTAAGCTTACGCTACGCTATGCTAAGTTGTTAAGTTACGCTACGTTGCGTTAAGTTACGCCACGCTACGCGTTGCGTTACGCGTACGCTACGCTACGTTAAGTTACGCACGCGTTATATTACGTTACTTTAAGTTACGTTACGTTACGTAACATTAAATTAAATTACGTTACGTTACGTTAAATTAACTCACGTTACGTTAAGTTAACTTACATTACGTTAAGTTACCATTTCGCCAATAGTCCATTATACCATTTCGCCAATAGGCGTAGCGTGTTTTCATATTAAGTTACGTTAAGTCAAGTTAAGTTAAATTAAGTTAAGTTAAGTTACGTTAGGTTAAGTTAAGTTAAGCTAAGTTAAGTTACGTTACATTACGTTACATTAAGTAACGTTACGTTACGTTACATTAAGCTACGTTAAGTTACGTTACGTTAAGTTACGTTACATTAAGTTACGTAAAGTTATGTTACGTTACGTTAAGTTACGTTAAGTTACGTTACGTTACGTTAAGTTACGTTAAGTTACATTAATTTAAGTTACGTTACGTTAAGTTAAGTTAAGTTAAGTTACGTTAAGTTACGTTATGTTAAGTTACGTTACGTTATGTTACGCTACATTACGTTAAGTTACATTACGATACACTAAGTTACGTTACGTTACGTTAAGTTAAGTTAAGTTACGTTAAGTTATGTTACTTTAAATTACGTTAAGTTACGTTACGTTAAGTTATGTTACTTGACGTTACGTTAAGTTAACTTACATTACGTTAAGTTATATTACGTTAAATTACGTTACGTTAAGTTACGTTACGTTATGTTACGTTACGTTACGTTAAGTTACGTTAAGTTAGGTTAAGTTACGTTACGTTAAGTTACGTTTTCGTGTTATAATGGTCCATCGTATTCCATTATACCATTTCGCCAATAGGCTTAACGTGTTTTCATTTTATTGTCGTTCATCGTAGTCCATTATACCATTTCGCCAATAGGCGTATCGTGTTTTCATGTTATAATGGTCCATCGTAGTCCATTATAACATTTCGCCAATAGGCGTAGCGTGTTTTCATGTTATAATGGTCCATCGTACTCCATTATAATATCATTCATTAAAATGATTAGCACCAATATAATTACAAAAATTAAAATATTCACATTACAACTTAATTTATATATTTAAGAAAATAATAACAAAGTTATATAAATAGAGTAAATTTGAATTTGCATGTGGTCATACTGTGTTGCATGTCTCTAGTACATTCCGTCGCTAAATATTTTCATAATTTAATTTCAATTTAATTCCAGCAATAGAATTTTCCGTCGCGAAATATTTTCAGAATTTAAAATTAGGGAAACCCGCTAAACGAATTGATGCTTTGTCGTGAACAAATATTGATCCGATTGGGTTTTACCTGATCAGATCGGGTCGAGACAAAAATGTAACCAGAATCTGTTGTGCTCATCATTCTATACAACATTGTCTTGGAGAATGGCATATTCATGTAAGTTAAGTTACGTTACGTTACGTTGCGTTAAGTTACGTTATGTTAAGTTACGTTACATTACGTTAAGTTACGTTACGTTACATTAAGTTAAGTTAATTTACGTTACGTTACGTTAAGTTAAGTTAAGTTAAGTTAAGCCAAGTTAAATTAAGTTAAGTTACGTTACATTATGTTAAGTTAAGTTACGTTACGTTAAGTTACGTTACGTTACGTTAAGCTAAGTTAAGTTATGTTATGTTACGTTAAGTTAAGTTAAGTTACGTTACATTACGTTAAGTTACATTATATTACGTTACGTTATGTTACGTTACGTTACGTTACGTTAAGTTAAGTTAACTTACGTTACGTTAAGTTACGTTACATTACGTTAAGTTAAAACATTTTGCCAATAGGCATAGCGTGTTTTTCATGTTATAATGGTCCATCGTAGTCCATTATAAGATTTTGCCAATAGGCGTAGCGTGTTTTCATGTTATAATGGTCCATCAGTTGTACTCCATTATACCATTTCGTCAATAGGCGTAGCGTGTTTTCATGTTATAATGGTCCATCGTACTCCATTATAACATTTCGCCAATAGGTATAGCGTGTTAAGTTACGTTAAGTTAAGTTAAGTTAAGCTAAGTTAAGTTAAGTTAAGTTAAGTTAAGTTAAGTTACGTTAAGTTAAGTTAAGTTAAGTTAAGCTAAGTTAAGTTATGTTAAGTTACGTTACGTTAAGAAGTTAAGTTAAGTTAAGCTGCTGGTTAAGTTGTTAAGTTAAGTTAAGCCGTTGAGTTAAGTTACGCTGACTTTAAGTTAAGTTAAGTTAAGTTAATTACATTGCTAAGTTGTTATGTTACGTTGCGCCACGCTTAAATTGCCACGCCACGCCGTTAAGTTGCCACGCTACATTACACGTTAAGTTACATTACACATTACGCTTACGCCACGCTACGTTACGTTAAGTTACGCTTACGTTGCCACGCTACGCCACGTTAAGTTATAACATTTTTCCAATAGGCATAGCTTGTTTTCATGTTATAATGGTCTATCGTAGTCCATTATAAGATTTTGCCAATAGGTGTAGCGTGTTTTCATATTATAATGGTCCATCGTAGTCCATTATAACATTTCGCCAATAGGCGTAACGTGTTTTCATGTTATAATGGTCTATCGTACTCCATTATACCATATCCAATAGGCATAGCGTGTTTTCATGTTATAATGGTCCATCGTAGTCCATTATACTATTTCGCCAATAGGCGCAGCGTGTTTAAGTTACGTTAAGTTAAGTTAAGTTACATTAAGTTATGTTATGTTAAATTACGTTAGGTTAAGTTAAGTTATGTTATGTTAACTTACGTTAAGTTAAGTTAAGTTAAGTTAAGTTAAGTTACGTTACATTAAGTTATGTTACTTTACGTTACATTAAGTTACGTTACGTTATGTTAAGTTACGTTACGTTACATTACGTTACGTTACGTTAAGTTACGTTTAGTTACGTTACGTTACGTTAAGTTAAGTTACGTTACGTTACGTTAAGTTAAGTTACGTTAAGTTAAATTAAGTTAAGTTAAATTGTAATGTGAATGTTTTAATTTTTGTAATTATATTGATGCTAATCATTTTAATTATTGATATTATATTATTAAATTAACATTTCAAATATTAATTTAATTTCAATTTCAATTTAATTTCAAATATTATTGATATTTTATCATTTATTAGAATTTAATTTCAATTTATATTCAGCGACGGAATTTTCCGTCGCTAAAGGTGATCTTTAGCGACGGAAAATTCCGTCGCTGAAAATAAATTGAATTTAAATTCTGAAATATTCAGCGACAGAATTTTTCGTCGCTAAAGGTGACCTTTAGCGACAGAATTTTCCGTCGCAGAAAATAAACTGAAATTAAATTCTGAAATATTCAGCGACGAAATTTTCCGTCGCTGAAGGTCACCTTTAGCGACAGAATTTTCTGTCGCTGAAAGTTTTCAAAATTTAATTTCAGTTTATTTTCAGCGACGGAAAATTCTGTTGCTAAAGGTCACCTTTAGCGACGGAAAATTCATCGCTAGTAAATTCCGTCGCTTATCAGCGACGGAAATTTTCTGTCACTAAAAATTTCGTCGCTGAAGGCATACTTTCTAGTAGTGCAACCTTAGATTTAAATGTGCACTATATTTTCCACTAGTTCTATTACAAAGAATATATCTAATGGATCGTGTGCAAAATTTTTGACTTGTGTTTGAGGGTTTGGAAATTGAACATCTGGATAAACAAGATATTCAATTGTGCAGAAGAATAGTCAAAAAACAACAATAAGAAGTTTAAGATAAGTGTTGACGCATATCTTCTTGTAGTTGAGGGCTTCTTAATCAGTTTACGATTTCTTGAATGCACTATGTATATAAGACTTGAAGTTGTTGGAGAATTTCAGAGCATTGTTTTCTTCAGTCTTTAATGACAATATTTATAACTGGAGCATTCTTGAGATCCGTTGGAGAAGACGAAGTGTAACAACTCTATTAGTTTGAATGCATTAAATGCATTGAGATGTCTTGTAGTTTTCATCTTCCCTGACTCTAAGCAGAGAATGGTGCAGAGTTGTTGCAGCAACTGGCAGGTAAGAAAGTCAGAGATGCAGACCTGCAATAGTTGGTACATACTGTAAGTGTCAGTCTGTTCACTTGCTCTATCACTGTTTAGAAGGTGAAAGTCTTCTTGCTTTTCGGAAAGCTGGTTAGGCGTGTCTGAGAAGTCATGGAAGATGTTTTAATTCAAATTCAAACTGATAAATGATGAATTTAATTAACCCACTAAGACTTGGTGACTGGACACGTCATGTTTGAACACGTGCGAGACAAAGATGCATCCTTTGGATGCCGAATGAGGTCTTCCGATGAAGCTTTCCTTCCCTCGAACTCCGTGAAGCCTATAGAAACTATTCTAAGGCAAAGTTCTATACACAGTTGCCACGCTAATTGATACGCAACCCAATTAGCCACTAATGTATAAAACCTAATGTAATGTATGAACAGATGTAAATCAAAATACAAATGAGAAACAACAGTTTTTTCTTGGTATTGAGGCCACCTGAACAGATCACTCTCTCACTCTTAGTCAGGCTCGGTACACTTTTGATTTGCTACACAAATTTCAGATGCATAATTGTAAACCTGCTTCATCTCTGTTACTTGCTGGATCACATCTCTCGGCTATATTTGGGGATCCTCTTCCGGATGCCTCTGTCTATCGAAGCATGGTCGGGGGACTCCAATACATTACCCTTACACGTACCGACATTGCCTTCTCGGTAAATCAAGTCTGTCAATATATGCATGCTCCTTTCACTAGTCATCTTCAAGCTGTGAAGCGCATCCTTCGCTTCATTAAAGGTACTGTTGCTTTGGGATTATCCTTTCAGAAATCCCCAAAATTATCTCTCCAAGCTTTTGCCGATACTGATTGGGCTGGGGACCTCGATGATAGAAGATCCACAATTGGTGCCTGTATTTTTATCGGTCCTAATCTGGTCTCATGGTTTGCTAAGAAACAAACGACATTCTCTCGATCAAGTAGCGAAGCTGAGTATCGGGCGTTGGCCTCCACAGCTTCAAAACTTCGTTGGTTTTCATTCTTGTATCGGGAATTAGGAATTTATCTCCAGCCACCAGTGTTACATTGTGACAACGTATCTGCTATTCACATGTCTCGTAACCTCGTCTTTCACGCACGAACTCGTCACATTGAGATTGATTATCACTTCGTCCGTGAACTAGAAAGTCGTGGGTTCCTTCATATCTCGTATGTGCCAACTTGTGATCAAATTGCTGATATGTTCACTAAAACATTGGCTCGTCCTCGTCTTCAACTCTTATCTTCCAATGATCAATGATAAATTGAGACTTTCATTTTCTGAGTCAGTAATTCATCTCTTCCTGTTTTCTTCTCTATTATGTTATTTCTTTTCATGTTTCTTTAGTAATCCGGTTAATCTTTATTAATTCTAATATCTTTTACTACCTTGCCATCAATTACGTCCCCCTACTCCTTGATACTCTAATATACCTAGCCTGGCCGCTTTATTGGTTTCTTCAAGGTTGTGTCATGATGGGTCTCTGGCTCGTTACTCAAGACTGAGGCCACCATGCCTTCAGTGATTCCGAATTGCTGGAGGATTCTATCGGTTTTATCCTTCATTCTGCCCTCTTCACACCTTATTTCTCATGGAAAATTAGTCATCGCCGCCACCATGCCATCACGGGTTCCCTTGAGCATGATGAGATTTACGTGCCTAAACCCAAAACAAAAATCCAAACCAAGGCCAACTATTATCTTCAAAACCCACTGGGTCAAGCACTCACCCTTCTCGTCTGCCAAGAATATGAATTTTCCATTGTCTTTCATTCAGCCTTGCCATAAAATATATACAATCTCTTCTCCTACAATTGCGCCTAAACTTTACAATTATGCCTAAACTTTCTATACTACCAAAAATAACTACAGCCCAAAACTTTCTGATCAAGATACACAATATACACCTAAACATTAGCCTTCGTAGATGGGCTTAACACCCCCCCTCAAGTTGGAGCATGTAGATTACAAATGCCCAACTTGCGTAGTAAGTATAAAAATTGTCGTTGGCCTAAAGCTTTAGTGAAGATGTCAGCTAATTGTTCCGTTGTTGGCACATGATTTGGACTAATAACGCCTTCCTGGATTGCATCCCGCACATACTGACAATCCACCTCAATATGCTTCGTACGTTCATGAAATACTGGATTCTGAGTAATATGTAATGCCGACTGACTATCACAAAACAGACTCATGGCACGTGGGTGTGCTACTCCCAGACTACCAAGCAAAGCTTTAAGCCATTTTAATTCTGATGTAACATCAGCCATTGAGCGATACTCGGCCTCCGCAGACGATTGAGATACCGTATGTTGTTTCTTGGTTTTCCATGAAATCGGGGAACCACCAAGAAACACTACCCAACCTGTGAGTGAGCGTCGTGTGATGGGACAACTAGCCCAATCAGAATCACACCATCCTGTCAAAGCTAGATCACAAGTTGCATGTAGAAGGATACCTTGACCCGGGCTACCCTTCAAATAGTGCACGGTTCGAAGAGCTGCATCACGATGCTCTTGGCGCGGTTGTTGCATGAATTGAGCCAAAATGTGGACAGTGTAAGCCAAATCTGGGCGTGTAAAGGATAAATAAATTAGACGACCCACAAGACGGCGATACCTCTCCGGATCAGCAAGGAAAGAACCTTGAGCGATACCCAAATTGTGATTTTGCTCAATCGGAAAACTTGCAGGTCGAGCCCATAACAGTCCGGCCTCTGCAATAATGTCATGTGTATACTTTCTCTGGCATAGAAAAATTCCTTATGGGCTCCGAGCAACTTCAATACCAAGAAAGTATTTCAAAGCCCCCAAATCTTTCATGTTGAAACATTCATTCAAATATTTCTTAAGAGCAATAACAGCGGAAGAATCATTCCCCGAAATAATCAAATCATCCACATAAATGAGCACATTAAGCTAAATTTTACCTTGATGCAAAGTAAATAGCGAATAATCCGAGTATGACTGAGTGAAACCATATCTTTTCAAAGAAGTAGCTAACTTAGCAAACCAACATCGCGGGGCCTGTCGCAAGCCATACAAAGACTTCTTGAGGTGACATACCTTACCAGGTGTGTTGATAGTAAAGCCGGGAGGAAGCTTCATATACACTTCTTCATCAAGATCACCAAGAAGGAATGCATTATGAACGTCCATTTGATGCAGTTCCCAGTTTTTCGTAGCTGCTATTGCCAAGAAAGTACGTACAGTGACCTTTTTTGCCACTGGAGCGAATGTCTCATTGTAATCGATTCCCTCTACCTGGTGATTACCAAATATAACAAGGCGTGCTTTTAGGCGCTCTATCGTTCCATCAGAATGATACTTTATTTTATATACCCATTTGCAACCAACTGCCTTCTTGCCCGGAGGTAGTTCTTCCATCACCCATGTTTCATTAGCCTCCAACGCCCCAATTTCTTTCTGCATTGCTTCTCTCTAACCAGCATCTTGCATAGCTTCCGTAAAAGTGCGGGGCTCAAATCTTGTAGTTATAGCTGCAAGAAATATACGGTGTCGCAAAGAGAATTTATCACAATTCACGAAATGTGCTACAGGGTAAGAACTACCTGAGGAGTTGAAAGTTGTGGCCGATGTACTCTGGGATGGACTCAAGTTATGGACAGTATGCGGAATATAATCAGAATGCCAACCTGGAGCACGCTTTGCTCGTAAACCGCGACCCAAGACACTCTCAGATTGAGCAGAAATAGAAGCTAGAATGGGAGCACAACCCGTTGTGCTAGCAGAGCTAGTGGACACACCCGCGTCAGTAGGTGGCTTAATTGTCTCACTCGTGTCAACAGGAGCCGCATTTGCGATGCCCGGATCAACTCCATGACCTCTATCACCCTCACTGTAATGAACAGCCTCTCCGAGCTCCGAAGTACCCTCCAAATCATCCACAAAATCAGTGGTCACACCTACAGTAGGATAGGTCTCCAAGTTGCTTTCCGTAACAGCATGATCATTTTGGATACGAGCATATGGGAACTCATTCTCATGGAACTGAACATCACGAGATATGAAATTTGTGCCGGTATCAAGATCATATAATTTCCATCCCTTTTTTCCATGAGGATAACCAATAAAAACACATTTTCGACTTCTCGGTGCAAACTTGTTCCCCTTAGATTTCTGATTATGGGCATAGCAGAGACAACCAAACACTCGCAAAGCATCAAAATGATGTTTTGTACCAAAAAGAATTTCATAGGGAGTTCGATGCAATAGTGAGGGAGTGCGATTAATTAAATAGACGCACTAAGCACACATTCACCCCGAGAAAGAAATAGGAAGATGACCACCGAAACATTAAAAGCACGCCCGACGTTCAGAATGTGTTGATGTTTGCGCTCTACCTGACCATTTTGTTGTGGAGTACCGACACAAGAGGTCTCAAATACAATTCCTTGTTCATCAAAATATGAGAGCATGCATTCAAACTCTGTCCCGTTGTCACTTCTTACTAATTTGACATTAACCTCAAATTGTCCTTTACTCATGGCAAAAAAGGTGCAAAAAGCTTTATAAACGCCGGTTTTAGAGTGTAATAAATAGACCCAAACAGCTCGCAAAAAATCATCAACCAAAGTTAAGAAATAGTGGGCACCACTAGAAGAAGGTGTCCGATAAGGTCCCCATAAATCACAATGAATCAATTCAAAAATCCGACTAGCTTTACTATTACTATTGGGAAAACTATCTCGAGTTTGTTTTGCCTGAGGACAAACGTCACATGCTTTATTCAATGTTTTTCGAGTGGAACTAGAACGAATAGCAGGAACTAACTTGACAACTCTATCCGAAGGATGCCCCAGTCGTCGATGCCACAACTCAAACTAACCGTTGGAATCTTCACCGTGCATACGGTAGGAGTCCCTTGATAGTAATAGAGTCCATCCCGTTGTTCACCGGCTCCAATCAGACTCCTCGAATGTTTGTCCTGAATAGCACAAGAGGAATCAGTGAATTGGACAAAACATTTATAATCATCTATTAATTTCGACACCGATATTAAATTGCAATGTAACTTAGGGACAAATAAAACATGTTCTCGTATTAGGCCTCCAGGAAGTTTCACACTTCCTTCTTTAGTAGCCATGACCTGTTCTCCATCAGGCAGGCCAACTGGATGGGCTGTAATTTCCTTCGAATGAATCAAACAAGATTCGGTGCCGGTGACATGATGAGAAGCACCGGTGTCAATCAGCCAAGGTAAAGCGAAAGACTCACCACTCATCTGGTCTTGTTGATGATTATTTACCATGTTAAGCAGAATCTGGACGTGCTCGGGTTTCAAATCAGCCAATGAAAATCTGCCGTCTCCAGAAATAACACCCATGTCTTCGGAACAGCCTGTTGAACCACTGCTGCTTCGCACAACATTAACACGCACTTCACCAGCCTTGCCATTTGATTGAGGTGTTGAAGAGGGACAAAAATTCCCAAGTCCTTTACCACCTCGAGATCTGTATTCCCACCAATCCGAGTACCCATGAATCTTAAAGCAAGTTGTATCATTTTGGATCACTATGGGAGCTTTGGG
This sequence comes from Codonopsis lanceolata, assembly GCA_013146195.2. Lineage (NCBI taxonomy): Eukaryota > Viridiplantae > Streptophyta > Magnoliopsida > Asterales > Campanulaceae > Codonopsis > Codonopsis lanceolata. The sequence goes on along the minus strand of CM028378.1, from coordinate 151,994,852 downwards.
TTTCCCGCATCAAGTTATCCCTTGTTTAGGGGATACCAGGATATGAGAATACATCACCCTTTCATTCTCATTCTCCCTTTTTTAGGGAAAAACAGAAAAGTGGAAGAAAGGAGTGTTGCGAGGCCCCACTGGATCCAAAAAGTTTTATATAGTCGTCATCTTTATTTTAAGGCAAAAATAAAGCAAAAAAAAAAAGAAGAAAAACTAGAGATTATAAAACGGGTTCGGAGGCTAAGTTACGAGTTGGGAAGGTGCTAGGCACCCAACTCGCCCTTTCAGTCTCAAAAACGGTTTTTGCCTAAAGTATGCTTTTTGTTATATTTATCTAGCAAATAAACAAATCATTTAAAGACAGAAAATAAAAAGCAAATACATCCGCGGCTACATTATTTACGGACTTGCAGCCGTCTCCTTACAATAATTACAAATATATTTAAAAATATTTGGCTCTTATAACGGCTCTTTTACATAGTATTTTTTTTAACTAAATCCGGGCATCACAACGGCTTATATTTGCTACATTGGGCCGGATTTAAAGAACAATTTTATAAAAAATAATGTCCTTAAAGGTTATTACCTTTTAGAGCGGAATGTGCTCGCTTTGTCCTTCAAGGAGAGGGAGTCTTTTTTGTTGTTGTTGCTGCTGTGATTTGGGCAGAATGACTGCTTATTTTTTATGGTTTTGGTTCGCTCACTCGGGCAGAATGACGACTTATTTGTGGTGGTTTTGGCCTTTTTGGTTGGGCGAAATAACGGCTTATTTTTTGTGTTTTCGGCCTATTTACTCGGACAGAGTAACGACTTACTTTATGGTTTTTGGGTCGGGAAAATAAGGTGGATACCTAACTAAAAGGCTAGGGATCACTTTTAACCGGTGGATTTTTGGTTTGGCGGAGTTTTGGCAGGGTTTCAAAGCTTTATGGGCTAACCACTCCTTATTTCACTTCACTCACTAATCTCAGTGTTAGGAAGACGCAAAGAAAAACTTTCAGCGTTTCTTTGCGATATATTCTGTGTCTGAAGTGAACCCCAACGCACTTATTTATAGGTGGACGAAGGGATACATCGGGGATTAAAAATCCCCTCAGTACGTTAACATTTCTTGTACACCAGCCTTCAATTCTTGTACAATGCATTAACTGGGAGTGGTACTGTAGCAGCTTGGGCGCGGAATAAAGCTAATCTTGACACGGCGCCAGGTCCCTCTTTTGGCCGCGCCAAGTGACTATTTGACTTTCAGAATTGTCACTTTTATTCCTCGCATTTTACTGTTTCGCGCATCCTGCTTTGCCTTTTGTATTTTTGACTCATGTAACTTGACATTTGTTAAGTTTAAACAGTTCTTGATATCACATGTCAAAGTCACATATCAGAGGTACAAAATTGGGGTATCTACAGGCAGATACATCTATCGCAACAAGCAACTACAAATTACAATTTATGTCTACAATTGATGTGATCTAAATTGGTGACAAAAAAAACTTCCACAAAACAAATTTTCAAATATTTTATGGTGGTAAAATTAATTCACCATATTTGTTTATAATTTTCCATTTTTTGGTTGAAGTACTTAAAACACAAATGGTGCACATTTTAGTACCGTTTTAGGTAAAAATAAAATAAAATAGTTTATAGTGGTAAGGTTAATTAATCATCTTTGTTTATCAAATTTCCATTTTTTTTGTTCAAGTATATCCAAAACAAATGGTGCAAATTTAGTTCATGTTTTTGGTAAACTACTTACTACATATTTGTGTGTGTGTAAAGAGCCACATAAATGACAAATAATTATTGAAATAGCTACATAATACTATAATATAAAAATCATGTTTATTAATATATTGAACATGCGAAATAAGAGATAATTACCTATTATGATTTCAAAGGTTGAAATATTGATGTATATTCATGCATCGTAATGATTAATAACATCTTTTACTGGCTATTTAGTAGATGATATGTCAAATGATTCATATAAAACACATAATGATTCACAAGTACCAAAGTACATGATATCATTTTAATCATATTTCATTATATCCAGAACATTGATACACAAGGTGCAACATGACAGTGCAAACATTAAAACAAACTTGCAAAATCACGAAAGGATTGAAGCAATTTTAATCTGTAAAAATTCAAAATAATTCAATTTTCATTTCATAATACGTATTTATCGATTTTCATTTCAAAATATGTGTTTATCTTCTAATTTTGTTTTTTTCTATTCATTTTGTTTATATATAATTTATATATATATATATATATATATATATATATATATATATATATATATATATATATATATATATATATATATATATATATATATCGTGCGTTTAACGCACGAGTGCAAAAACTAGTTATAACATAACGAAGATATAACATGTTCATCACTTCATCTAATTTTTTGGATGGAAAGCTTAAAAAAATTTGTAGAAACTCGAAAATACCCTTGGCCTTAAATCACAATTTAAGTAAACGCACAAAATATAACAAATATAAAAGGGGACACTTGATACTGGAGAAATCTAAGTAGAGACGAGGTTGTTGGGTTTCGCCGGAAGGAGGACGACGTTGACGAATGAAGGAGGCTCAGCCGGCTATGTTGGGTTGGAAAGAGATGGAGAGACGGCGGCTATGGTGGATGGACTCGAGGTGGCCTTTAATGGAGACGAAAGCAGAGAGGACTCGTGTCTGGTTCACTTGGTGTTGAGGGCGAACGAACATGGGACACTCGCTGCCTTCGCCGGAATTTGAAGTAGGTGACTGAAGATGACGTCTGGCTCTGATAGGGTAACTGGGTTTCACCAGAAAGAGGACGTCGTTGACGAAGGAAAGAGGCTCATTTGGCTCCGTTGAGGGTAGGAGATCGGAAAGAGAAGATGACTGATTTTGGATGGTGAGAGGGCTGAAAGAGAGAAGGTGATAGTAATTGAGATGAGGGTTTTGGTTGGAGATAGAGCACGAAGAAGAACGGCAATGTTGGGATGGAAAGAGATGGAGAGACGGTGGCTATATATGGTGGCTGACTCGAGGTGGCCTTCAATGGAGACGAAAGCAGAGAAGCGTTCTGACATAGATGGAGCTGGGGGTCGGCGATAGATGAAGAAGTGGCTGGTAGCCCGACGCTGGGTTAGGGGAGAAAGTACGCCGAATCTGGAACAGGAGGGGGACGACGACTATTTTGTTGCAGAGAATGGAGAGAGAGACCTCGCTGGAGCGAAAACGCTGCTAGGTTTGAGAGAATTATACCATGTTAGAATTTGACAAGAGAGAGATGGATTGACTGCCTAAGATAATGTTTGATTAATGCCATAATACAATATACATGTTTCATATAGAAGGTAACTTTGTTTGGTGAATACGGTGGTGGTGGTGTTTGACTATGTTAGTGGGGTTTGATCGACGATTGGAGAAGATGAAACATTCAATTATCTACAAGGGACATCACTGTTTTTTTTAAAGAAATAGTCCACGTAAGCCGAAGAACATAACCCCAATTAATCCAACTCAGCACATCCGTTAAAAAATTGGATGACCCGTTAACAGCATTGACCAAAATCTATCAACTTATTTAGTACAGTGGTCAATTTGTTAGTTATGACATATGGTTGGTCAAATCGGGTTCTTGATAATAATACGATGGTCAAAAAGATAAATTTTTCATTTTTTTTTTGTAAAGAGTCACCTTATTGCAAAAGTTGAAAAGTAGGGTGACCAAATTGCGATTAAGCCAAAACAATTTAATTTTGTTCATAGGGTATTTTAGTCTTTTTAACTCTTTTTATCCAACATAATGGACAGAAATAACTTAAATGACCTTATGAAATATTTACACTAAATACAATGAGATTAATAACATCTTTTACTGGCTATTTAGTAGATGTATATATCAAATGATTCATATAAAACACATAATGATTCACAAGTACCAAAGTACATGATATCATTTTAATCATATTTCATTATATCCAGAACATTGATACACAAGGTGCAACAGGACAGTGCAAACATTAAAACAAACTTGCAAAACATGAAAAGATTGAAGCAATTTTAATCTGTGAAAATTTAAAATAATTCAATTTTCATTTCATAATACGTATTGATCGATTTTCATTTCAAAATGTGTGTTCATCTTCTAATTTTGTTTTTATATTCATTTTGTTTATATATAATATATATATATATATATATATATATCGTGCGTTTAACGCACGGGTACAAAAACTAGTTATAACATAACGAAGATATAGCACGTTCATCACTCCATCCAATTTTTTGGATGGAAAGCTTAAAACAATTGTAGAAACCCGAAAATACCCTTAGACTTAAATCACAATTCAAGTAAACGCACAAAATATAATAAATATAAAAGGGGGACACTTCATACTGGAGAAATCAAGCAGATCGGGTCACGGGTTTCGCCTAAGGAGGACGACGTTGACGAAGGAAGGAGGCTCAGCCGGCTCTATTAAGGGAAGCAGATCGGAGAGAGAGAACGATTAATTTGGGATGGCCAAAGGGCTGAGAGAGAGAGAAGGTGATAGCAGATGAGAGGGGGGTGTTGGCCGGAGAAAGAGTACAAAGGAGGCCGACCATGTTGGGTTGGAAAGAGATGGAGAGACGGCGGCTATAGTGGATGGACTCGAGGTGGCCTTTAATGGAGATGAAAGCAGAGAGGACCCGTGTCTAGTTTGCTTGGTGTTGAGGGCGAGCGAACGTGGGACACTCGCTGCCTTCACTGAAATTTGAAGTAGGTGACTGAAGATGGCGTCTGGCTCTGACGGGGTTATTGGGTTTCACCAGAAAGAAGACGTCGTTGACGAAGGAAGGAGGCTCAGTTGGCTCTGTTGAGGGTAAGAGATCGGAGAGAGAAGACGACTGATTTTGGGTGGTGAGAGGGCTGAAAGAGAGAAGGTGATAGAAAATGAGAGGGGGGTTTTGGTCGGAGACAGAGCACGAAGGAGATCGACAATGTTGGGCTGGAAAGAGATGGAGAGACGGTGGCTATGGTGGCTGACTCGAGGTGGTCTTCAATGGAGACGAAAGCAGAGAAGTGTTCTGACATAGATGGAGGGGTCGGCGATAGATGAAGAAGCTGCCCGGTCTCTAGCTACATTACACCGGGTTAGGAGAAAGTACGGATCCGGGAACAGAGGGGGGACGATTTACCTATTTTGTTGCAAAGAATGGAGAGAGAGACCTAGCTGGAGCGAAAACGCTGCTAGGTTTGAGAGAATTATACCATGTTAGAATTTGACAAGAGAGAGATGGATTGACTACCTAAGATAAAATTTGATTAATGTCATAATACAATATACATGTTTCACAGAGAAGGTAACTTTGTTTGGTGAATCCGGTGGTGGTGGTGTTTGACTATGTTAGTGGGGGTTGATCGACGATTGGAGAAGATGAAACATTTAATTATCTACAAGGGAAATCACTGTTTTTTTAAAAAAGAAATAGTCCACGTAAGCCGAAGAACATAACCCCAGTTAATCCAACTCAGCACATCCGTTAAAAAATTGGATGGCCCGTTAACGGCATTGACCAAAATCTACCAACTTATTTAGTACAGTGGTCAATTTGTTAGTTATGATATATGGTTGGTCAAATCGGGTACTTGATAATAGTACGATGGTCAAAAAGATAATTTTTCCTTTTTTTTTTGTAAAGAATCATCTTATTGCAAAAGTGGGAAAGTAGGGTGACCAAATTGCGATTAAGCCAAAACAATTTGATTTTGTTCATAGGGTATTTTAGTCTTTTTAACTATTTTCATCAAACATAACTGACGGAAATGACTTGAGTGACCTTATTAAATATTTACACTAAATACTAATGTTAAATTGAGTAAGCTAAATGGTCAAAGTTTAAATTGAGTAAGAAATTACTATTTTTAAACTTACTCAATTTAACATTAGTATAATATAATAACCCTTTTGCCAATTTAAAATACTATTCAAACGACACTCCTATCTATATAATAACATATTTCTATTTTAAAATGCTACTACAAATGATTTTCAACTCTTTTTGCTATTATAGTAGCATGACTAACTAATTATCAATGCAATATAGCAATTGTTCAATTCCTAACATTCTCTTGCTCTTTCTCTCTCTGTCTAAATTTTGGGTTGTGCCAAATAAATGTTCCAAAATGGTACAAACAAGTAAATTTACAATCCTAAAAGTTTAACGTATGAAATAAAATCATTATTTGGGAATGGAGGGTGATTCTTGCAAGTTTCATATGGTAATTGTTATTTCAACTTTGTGAGATTTATTCAGGTTGAGTAGGAAAAGAGAAATGAAAATGATTAAAAATATACTTAGATGACATGATATTCAATTCAACAAATAGTAAAACCCTTTGTTTATTGTAGTTCAAACTTCATTACATCCATTAGTTTCTGCACTCGATCCGAACATTAGAGTGAGGAATAAGGGATTGCAACCAAAAACAAGCTATTCTTTCTTCGAACAGTGGCTCCAAAGATCTCACTCATGTCAAGATCTTCAGGCTTCATCCCATTTGGAAGTTTCCAATCAAAGTGGTAAAGAAGTTGAGAAAGAACAAGCTCAGCACTAGCCATGGCAAAAGAAATGCCTGGGCACATTCTCCTTCCCGCCCCAAATGGAATAAACTCAAAGTTAGTTCCTTTGAAATCTAGGGAAGAGTTTTCAAATCTCTCGGTGAAAAGCTCGGATCGCCAATAGATCATGATAGTCAGGCTGATCTCTTGCTATGGCTGAAATTCACAATGATGTTGGTTTTACTGGTATTGTGTAACCATCAATCTCACACTCACTCTCGCATTGTCGGGAATAGCAAAAGCAAGAGGGTTACGCAATCGTAGAGTTTCTTTAATCACTAGCTTTAGGTAACTAGATTCGTGAAGATCTTTCTCATGTATCTTCTTTCCCCTTCAATTCTTTTCTCAATTCGGCTTGTGCTTTCTCCATTACTTGATTCCTTTATCATTTCAGACATTGCCCATTCTATTGTTGTTGAAGTTGTTTCAGTTCCTGCAGAAAACATGTCCTACACAATCCAAGTTTAAAAAGTGAGATTTGAAAAGAAACATATATCTAATTAGCCAAATAAATGTTTATTGGAACCTCTTCCTTGAACTTAAGTTTGAGTTACTAATGATCCACTGTGACGATATATATATGAACATGTTATTGTGAAATTATGTATCTCAACAACAAGCAGACAACATTGCCAAAATAACATTTTAAGCCGAATGTCCATCAGTTGACCAATATGGGATTATACATCTTAATTTCTTAGAAAAATTGCTGACGGGTCCATTTTACTGAATTTTCAACCTACTTAGTTCCCAAGTTTTTTATTTCACTGCATAAGTCCACTTTCATATTTTTCATCTTGTGGCTCAATAAATACTCAAAACCCAAATCACAACTACACCCAAAATACTACAATTGACTGACAAGAGTAAACTGCTTAATTTTTGGCATGTGCATAGGTCTACTACTTGATCATCTAGATTTTCAAATTTTTGTTAGGACCAATGAAATATCTTTAAAAAGTGTCAAATAGATGGGTTTCATAAAGTAACAGATATCGTGCTGATCTCCTTCTTATTTTCCTCCCATGAAAAAAATAAAAAGATTTAAAAAATGAAAAAAAAATAAAAAAATTGGAATAAGCCTATTTCAGGCCAAAATAAATTTTTATAAATAGTTGGTCAAAGTTAAATCAAGATAGCCAAGAAAAGTCAAAGCCAAATCAAGATATAAAGCAAGTA
>CM028378.1:151886944-151986974 GCA_013146195.2 Codonopsis lanceolata | reverse complement strand
CACAAATACTACTGCTCAGTGTCGCATGTGAACAGAAGGTCCACTGCTTGATCACCTAGATTTTCAAGCTTTTGTTTGGGACCAATGGAATAAGCCTATTTCAGGTTTGGCTGGAGAGGTATTAATTAGATTTTTTTTTTTTTTTTTTTGCGACTCCTCCGTAAATCTCTCGTCAATGGAATTGGGGGTTTAAATGTGGAGAGGAAAATGGCTAGCTGCCAAGATAATGTGTTACAACTTGAGTTGGCTTTACAGAAACAATAGGATCGACACTCTTGGTCTCCAAGTGTCTATTTGAAATTCGATTCGATGATTATCATTATCAATATGTTCAAATCAACCTTTACAATTTTTTGATTTAGAAGAGTATTATTGCTGTAACGTGAGTACCATTTGTTTAGAAATTGTTAACGGTGATGCACCAATTTGGAACGACGAGGCAAAGTTTTGAATTTACGATGTATAATTTGGAATTATAATACAAAAATAAATCCCGCAAATTTTTAGATTTGCGATGCACCATGGACCCTATCTGAGAAAATCCCGATGCACAATTTGAAATTAGAAAATATCAATGCAAAATTAGATTTAAGAAATTGATTACCCATGTAGAAAATCCCAAGGCACAATTTAGAATTAGTAAATCTCGATGTAAAATTAGATTTGATTTATGCAAAAATTAGAATTGTGATGCATCGACTTTAAATTGCTATTCAAAGTACCCTAACCTAATTTCATTGAAAGTATACTCTTCCTTTTACCCTAAAAAGTGTTCTATATCGCTTTTAAAAAGCATCTCTTTAGAGGTTGGAAATTGATGGGCGGTACCGGCCCAATTATCACTCAATTAAAATAACCGACATGAATTATTGCAAAGTCCACCATCAACACAAAATGCCGAAAAACAAAAAATATGAGTCCTACTTGAGTCGCACAATGTTCGTCTGGGTTGGCTTAGACATGTCTATTTGTCAGCCTTCCGGTTCAAACCGTTGACCAGCCAAACCAAAAAAAAAAAAATCCAAAACTACAAATATTTATCCGAAAAGGAGTGAGTTGAAGCGAATACTATCAATAATTTGAGGTTTAAGACGTGTATATAATATATTGTTGACCTCTGAGATCAAATTGACCTGTGAGATGCTGGCACAATATTACACCATATGTCCCCTATCTCAACAATGTTGTCAAGATTGTACCACGTGATAGATAATTTGGTTGGTGTTAAAGAAGAAAAGAGTTATGCAATACTCCTTCGTTCCTTACAGTAAATATTGGACAGCCTATTTAACATACATTTATTACTGAGTAATCTAGAAATTCACCTTTCAAGACTTAAATTTCATAAGCACTAAACGATGTGGTTTCAATATGTCATCTTATTTTAAGATTTTGCGGCCCACAATAATTTAAAAGTTATGTTAACAATATGACACATAAAATACCACATCATTTGATACCCAAAATTAAGTGTTATTAGAGTGACTCTAGCATTACCCTTATTACTATGTCTTAGTAATAATTCAATCATTATTACGATATTGAGAATACTATAAATAATTTTATAAATCGTTGGTCAAAGTTTATGGAAGATATATAGCAAGTAGTTACGTACCAGAGTAATGGCCTTGATGTTGTTAAATGTGATGGGGAACTCTAGGCCACCGTTGTCCATAAGCCTCAAGAGAACATCAACTAGATCTTCCTCAACTCCTTTGGTTGTGCCTAAATTCTTTCTATGATCATCAATAATGGCTTCAAGAACTAGATCAAGCTTTTGGTGTATTTTTTTCAATTTAGGCATCGCCCCAGTAAGGATATGAAGTAATTTAAATGACGGAAACAAATCAGCAGGATCAAAACCTGTAACAAATGGCACTAACTCCAGGATGAGGTCGATAACTCCATCTTCGTCTTTGCATTTGCTACCAAATACTGCTTTGCAAGCAATTGTATTTTGCAACGAGTAAATCATTCGACCAAGATTTATTGGTGATTGAGAGAATGACCTAATGGACTCAATAAAACGCGATACCTCTTCTTCACGTAAGGTGCTAAACGACCCCACCTTTTTTGCACTCAAAAGTTCTAAGATGCAAATTTTGTTCATTTGCTTCCAGTAATTACCGTAAGGAGCAAAGATGAGGTCTGCTGCCTGGTAAAAGACAATCTTGGCAGCCAGAAATTCTGGCCGATTTGCCATGGCAAGATCATGGATTTTGAGAACCTCTTTGGCCAGTCGAGGGGTTGATACAACAACCATCGGAACTTCACCAAGTTGGAGATGGATGATGGGTCCATGTTTCTTGGCTAAGGCCCTGAGAACATGATGTGGTTGTGAACCCACCAAGTGATGCAGACTTCCAATGAATGGAAGCTTCCATGGCCCAGGGGGAAGTTTCTTTTGAGTTGTTTTATTGTTTATAATTGCTCTGGATATTTGTATGAATAAGAGTAGGAGGAAGAGAAAAGGGATGATGAGGGAACTATAATTGAAAGAGAAGACCTCCATTATTAAGATCAAAGTGAACTGGAAGAAGGTACGAGGCAAAAGAAGGACTCACTCCTCTTTTTATAGTGAAACTGGTTTAATTAGTTTTTTATTCTTGTCTTTGAGTATTTTATTACCATTAATTAAATCATTGAAATATTCTGAATAATCCAAATTTATTTGTATTTTATTTTCTTCTAAAAGTTGTTGCTAAGTCACTGAGGCATAAATTTTCTAATTGGTTCTATTTATTTCAAAAATGTTTAGCATTGGGACTTTGATAACTACATCCATAAGCTACTGAAATAGCCCCTTATCCAAATCGCCAAGAAGCCAGTAACGATATTATTTGTATGAATTGAAAGACTAACAACAACAAAAATACCAATAACAATAATGATGATGATGAAAATAATAATAATAATAATAATAATAATAATAATAATAATAATAATAATAATAATAATAATAATAATAATAATAATAATATCGCTCTACTCCAAAAATAAAGTTATTTTTGGCAATGCTTTAAAGTTGCTAGGCACCGCAACAACGCCCAGTGCCTAGGACGCCTAGGCAGGGACTAGTCCGGGCTTGGACAGAACTTAGAAATTAAGACATATTTTTAAATTTTTTTTTAATTTTTTTTGTATAAATTAGAACATTATTAATTAACAAGCATTAAAACTTCATATATAAATATACTAATAATGAATATCATCTAATAAATATAACATTATCAAAACAATGATCATACAATTTTAAAATACTAAAAACTAATACTCCTTTCATTTTTAAATAATCGTCCGCTTTCACTTGATATACCGTTTAAAAATTATAATTGACAATATTGTAAATATTGATATATTGTGTGATTTCATTTAATATCTTTAAATATGTGACTATAATTAAAATATGATTAAAAAATAAAAATAAAAAAATAAAAATATTTTTGTTAATATTTTTTAAATGATAATTATTTTGAACTGTTCTAAAGGAAAACACTTATTTGAAAATTGAAGGAGTATGTATTACTCAATGGCATAGAAAGCACTCGGGAAAAAAACTAATCTAACCTATCTACTGTCACAAGGACGATACAACCCACCGATCAACAAGACAACACACCCACACTCACAAGTCACTTTCTTGTTTATTTATTTATTTATTTTTTTAATACTTTTTTACTCTTTTCGTTTCTTTCTCATTTTCTCTTGAAGCCTCCCCCTTTTAACATAAGTTTGAGTTGTTTTTGTGTAAATAATTATCCATTTTAAGTTCATTTTAACTGCAAGATTTTATAATATACTCCCCCAATTCCATACAAAGAGCTAACTATTTTATATATTTTGATAAGTTTCACTTAAGATTCAAATCTTAAAAAGGTAAGCTATAATCTTCCGTAAACCTCAACTTTGCAAGCCACATATATTATTAATATTTTTGACACTGTTCGACTACGTTTGTAGTAAAAATTTCAATATCACTAATATATCATTTAATTATTGAATTTTTCTAATATGCACGATTTCTTTGATGAAACGGAGGGCCTCACACGATTTACTGTTTATGTAAGCATCTTGGCATTGCACAAATATTTGGTTAGTTTTAGAGAAAAAAGAGTTAAGTGACATAATATATATATATATATATATATATATATATATATATATATATATATATTTATTTATTTATATATGAAAGTGTTGTGAATATAGTTAGAACTACTAAACACATAATTACCAGGGTAATGGTCTTGATATTGTTCAATGTGATGGGGAGCTCTAGGCCACCATTCTCCTTTAAGCCTCAAGAGAACTCCAACTAGATCTTCCTAAACGCCCATGGTTGTGCTAAGATTCTTTACATGCTCATCAATGATATCGACAAGGATCAGATCAAGCTTTTTATGCGTTTTCTTCACTTAAGACAATGTCCCACTAAGGATATGAAGCTATTTATAGGATGGAAACAAATTTGCAACGTCAAAACCTCCAACATAGGATATCATTGCCAGGATGATTTCGATGAGTGCATTTTGGTCTTTGCATTTACTGCCAAATACTGATCTACAGGCGATCGTATTTTGCATCAAGTAAATCATTCTGACAAATAAATGTTATTTTCAAAACAAAATTTATATCCCAAACTAGTTTATCTAAATAACGTACGTGTAAATAGATTTTTTTATGATATTATTTTTAGAGAATTATTTTTATTTTAGACTTTTTCTTTAAGTGAAATAATATCAAGAGAGATAAGATAAGAAAATAGAAAAAAATGTTATTAAGCTTTTAGATTTTTATCATATTTTATTACAATAAAATGACAATAAATATTAAATCTATCCATTATTTTTTATTTAAAATTCGAGAGAATATTTTTTTTAACAATTTTAAGGCTTTTAACATATTTATAAAAATGCGTGGTTAATTTTGTAAAACGTGAAATAAACGAGGTTTTTTTTTTTGTTTTTTTGGAATTATCTCATATTTTTCGGTCTCTTAATATAATCACGACTAGTTCACTGCGCCTACCTGCGCTATGCTCCCCGCTTGAGTTTACTCACGGTTGAGCTTCATATTGTCCTCCTGCTCGAGTTTACTCACGGTTGAGTTGTACACCGCACCTACCTGCGTGTATGCTCCCCGCTCAAGTTTACTCGCGGTTGAGCTTCACATTGTTCTCCCGCTCGAGTTTACTCGCGGTTTAGTTGTACAATGCGTCTACCTACGCTTACGCTCCCCGCTTGAGTCTACTCGCGGCTAAGCTTCATATCTACCTCCCGCTTGAGTTTACTTGTAGTTGAGTTGTACACAGCGCCTACATGCGCTTATGCTCCCCGCTCGAGTCTACTCGCGGCTGAGCTTCATATTGTCCTCCCACTTGAGTTTACTTGCGGTTGAGTTGTACATAGTGCCTACCTGCGCTAATGCTCCACGCTCGAGTTTACTCGTGGTTGAGCTCTAGTTTGTCCTCCAACTCGAGTTTACTCGTGGTTGAGTTGTACACAGTGCCTACATGCGCTTATGCTCCCCGCTCGAGTTTATTCGCGACTGAGCTTCACATTATCCTCCCGCTCGAGTTTACTGGCGGTTGAGTTGTACACCGCACCTACCTTTGCTTATCCTCGCTAGCTTTTTAAAGGTAGTCTCGCTCGCAAAGTCGAGTAAAAGGACTTGACCTTGGCCCAAGTGACGTGCTTGAGAGCTTAAGGTTCGGCTTGTACCCAAGCCTTGCACGTGTTTGTGAGCTTAAGGTTTGACTTGTACCCAAGCCTTCAGCGTGTTTGAGACTTTAAGGTTTGACTTGTACCCAAGCCTTGAGCGCTTAAGGTTTGGCTTGTACCCAAGCCTTGAGTGTGTTTGAGAGCTTGAGGTTTGTCTTGTACCCAAGTCTTGAGCGTGTTTGAGAGCTTAAGGTTTGGTTTGTACCTAAGTCTTGAGCGTGGCTTAGCTTGTACCTAAGCTCTGAGCATTGTTTAGGACGCTGGTCACGCTATGTAAATAAATACACACGTTAGTCATACTCGGTAAACCGAGGGCTTGCCGTAGTACTTATAAAGTTTTGATCCATAAAAGTATTGTGCCCGAGACACACTATCCTCATATTTTGCTCTAAGTATGCATGCGATATCTGCTCGTTATTGAAAGGAGCTTATACAATCAAATTATAAGGCTTACTGGTTAATCAAAATGTACAAAAGCGATCAAAAGCGACCAAAGTCGTGATTCATCCCAGCACTTCTGTTATCTTGTTTGCCAAGATGAAAATGATTAAGCCTTGACGTCCAGAGAAATTAAAGAGAATCACGAGCGAATAGTACTCCTTATATATTGAAATCTTTAAAAGGTATGCTACAATCTTTCATAAGCCTTCAACTTTACCATCAACATATGTTATTAACATTTTTGGCACTACTTGAATACTTTTCTAATAACAATTCCAATGACACTAATATATCCTTTAATTATTCAATTTTTCTAATATGATCTCTTTGAGGAACAGAGGGTTGTACATAATTTACTGTTTATATATATATATATATATATATATATATATATATATATATATATATATATATATATATATATGAAAGAGTTGATAATATAGTAAGAACTACTATACACATAATTACCATAGTAATGGCCTTGATATTGTTCAATGTGATGGGAAGCTCTAGGCCACTATTCTCCTTAAGCCTCAAGAGAACTACAACTAGATCTTCCTCAATGATGTCGTCAAGGATCAGATCAAGCTTTTGATGCGTTTTCTTCACTTTAGATAATGCCCCACTAGGGATATGATAGGATGGAAACAAATTTGCAACGTCAAAACCTCTAACATAGGATACCATCGCCAGGATGATTTTGATGAGTGCATCTTGGTCTTTGCATTTGCTGCCAAATACAGATATACAGGCGATTGTATTTTGCATCAAGTAAATCATTCTGACAAATAAGTGTTATTTTCAAAACAAAATTTATATCCCAAACTAGTTTATCTAAATAACTTACGCGTAAATATATTTTTATGATATTATTTTTAGAGAATTATTTTTATTTTAGACTTTTCCTTTAAGTGAAATAATATCAAGAGAAATAAGATAAGAAAATAGAAAAAAAATTGTTATCAAGCTTTTAGATTTTTATCATATTTTTTTACAATAAAATAATAATATGTTGTGTACATCGGAAGACTAGCAAACAAATTAAAAGAGTATAATATGATCAATCACAAAGAAGATAGAGAGAGATTGAGGTCCAACGGGCTGTCGAAATTTTATTAGTCTTCCTTGAAAACGTTCTAGGGATAAAACTATTTACATGGATACAATAGAAACTCTAAAACAATTAAAAGAACAAAAAACAGACAAACTAGCAAATTGCCAAAAGCGGGACCAAGCGGTCGCTTAGTCCAAGGTATTGAACGACTGCACAAAATCCAGTAGTGAGCCTCTAAGTTTACATGACCAAGCGGTCGCTCAGTCCAAAACACTGAGCGATCGCCTAGTCCTAAAATTTGCGATGCACTTGTCCAAAACCCAAACAGTCCCTCTGAGGGAACTGACCTGTTGCTTGGGTAATCGAGTCTGCTCATTCTTAACACAATAAGTATTAAATCTACCCATTATTTTTTATTTAAAATTGATACGATCTTCTCGGAAGACTTCGTTGAAGAACGATTTACTCACGCGGCGGAAGCTAGGATCGAAATATGTTTTGCGGGGGTGACACCTCGACCCAACAATTAGCACGAAAAAAACCTTGGCATGTACAGCTGCAACCCGCAATCGTAGCAATTGAAGAACCTAAGTATAGTGAATAACACCACAATAGGTATGGAATTCCTATTGATAAATTATGTTTCGAACACAACGGAATCACACCGAAGTATTCACAAGTTTAATGAAGAACGAGGAGGTTTCAAAGAAAACACTCAAAACTATATTAACTCAATAATCAACTAAAACTGTTTTATAATGAAAGGAAAATACCTATTTATAAGCTTACAAGTAAACCCTAATACTTGGAGAAAAAGAAACCCTAAGATTAACTAAAATAATGAAAACCCTAATAATCCCGTTTTTCTACAAGGGTCTATTTTCCAAAATTGCATTTTGACCCCAAAAGTCTTCCAATAGTTATTAAAAGCTCCACAAGTCATATCTAAACATGTGGGGACCAATTTGAAGGCTTCCTTTTCTGTATTAAATTGTTTAAAAGCTGATTCAACACAAAACGACAGTTCGGGGACCCTTGCGGCCGCAAGCCCCTTGAGACCTTACGTCCGCAAGCTCTCCAGAGAGTTAGTCCGGAAAACATAAGGCCTTGCGGTCGCAAGCCTTTTTAACCATGCGTCCGCAAGCTTCCCAGACGCTGAATTTCCTTGGTTTCTTCAAGCTCAGCCTCTTCGATCTCGTCGAGTATCCATTATAGTAACCCGAATCTCCAATGAATCCACGAATCAAGTTTGTATATAATCCTTGAATCTTCCAAGCATATTCCATGCCTCTTAAAGAGTTAGTTTGATTTATTGGGCACTTGGTTTCTTGATCAATCACGAACTCTCCATGCTTGATCAACATTTGACTTTGACACTGACTTAGGCCTGACACGATCAAATCATCCCCCCTCTCTTTAAAAAGATTTGTCCTCAAATCTGGACCTATATCAAATGGATGTGAATTAGCAACCGAAAAGTATGAACTCACATTAATCTTACCACGTAAATCCACTTTAACAATCATATTGTAGTCATTCTCAAAATCAACTTGTTCTTGAATGAGCTTTCCGTCCAATCCCACATAAACCACGTTTCTGGATCGTGAATTAATCGAACTTGATTGGCTTCATATCCATCCTTGAGTTCCACATTGATCCTTGCCCAAACCTATAAGAGAAACGTAACAACACTATGCGATGCAAGATGATCAAAGTGGTTAGCACGACAATTTATACTCAACAAGTAATCACATATCGTCATGTTCAATTTAGCACAACCGAAGTCCCTTTCAATATTATGCATCAACCAAACCCCATTTCCGGGTTCAAATATCAACCGATGCATGATGGGTCCATGTTTCTTGGCTAAGGCCCTAAGAGCATGATGTAGATGTGAAGAACCCACAAAGTGATGCAAGCTTCCAATTAGAGGAAGCTTCCATGGCCCTGGGGGAAGTTTCTTTTGAGTGGTTTTAGAGTTTATAATTGTTGTGGATATTTGTATAAGTAAGAGGAGGAAGAAGAATGGGAGAGTGAGCGAAGTGTAATTAAAAGAAAAGAGCTCCATTATTGAAATCAAATAGATTAGGAACAAGGTGTCAAGGTGTATGGTATTAGCAAGCAAGATTTTCTCTCCTTTTTATGGTTAAACTGCTGGTTTAGTATTTCACCATTGAGGTTGAACATATAATAATCTGAATTCATTAGTATATGTTAGAGATTAACTTATTGACATTATTTAATGATTTATATTGTTTAAATTAATCTATTATTAGTTTTGTCTTTCTTAGTTGTTACTAATTAATTATTATCAATTAAACCTTTTAAAGAAATGTTATTCTTGGAATAAATTATTGATTAGGATTTATGTATCTTTATGGTTTATAATTACTAAGTATATATTTATATTGTTAGATTTTTATAAATTAACTTTGTTTTAATTGTTTATATAGTTAGAATATATTATTTAATTGTTTTACCTTTCTTAATATTTAACTTGGTTTATTATTAAGGGATAGACTATTTTCACTATATTTTTTGCTTATCCACTACATCCTTAATTATTGTATTAAATAAATACATGTTTGGACAAAACTACCCCTTTTTAAGTTGACTAATCAAATTATTTTCTTAATTACCTTCGAACATTATTTTTTTGATCAAATATCAATGGACAACATAATATTTTTTTTATATTCTTAACATTTTAATTCTCAACAAACAAGACACTTATTTTTTTTGTAATAAATATGTTTAATCAATATTTATAATCACTCACGTTTCATTTTCCATCATCATAAAATTAATATGATTAATACATTTTCTACAATTTTAGATTATATTGGATATATTTTTATCAAAAATTAATATTCTAATTTAGTTTTAAAATATTATTTTAAAATATCAATTCAATTATTATGGTAGATATTAAACTGAATATTTGTTTCAATCAACTCAAAAATTAAATTTTCGAATCCATTATAAAGGTAGACAAAATATTTAAATATTTCGATACTATTTTATATTATTATTTTACTATTCGATTATTTTACTATTACATCCTTTAAATTTCACTTAAAAAAAAATTTCCATAACCAATGAACATATATTTACTCAAAGTTTGGTAGACAAAATTTCCTTACGATATTTTTTAATTATACAATATAAATTTAGTCATAAGATTAATTAATGAAGTCATTACAAAAAGTAAAAATAATAATAGAATAACTATATTGTTCATATATTTTTGAACTAAAAATTATTGTTAAAAGGTAATTAAGAAAGTAAGTTGATGAGTCAACTTAAAATGGACAAATACTTAAGGGGTAATTTTATCCAAACATGTATTTATTTGATACAATTATTAAAGATGTAGTGGATAAGTAAAAATTATAGTGGAAATAGTCTTTCCCTATTATTAATTGTTATGTCTTTTATAGTTAGGTTATTTTGGAGACTTTCATTATTTTTTGGTTTAGGGTTTGTATATATTATATTATGATTCTAGATTTGTGTCGTGTCTCATGTTTTCCTACACACGGCTGATCTATTGAGTAACCTTATACACTTAGTGTAGGATTTGTGTACTATTGAATAAAACTACACCTCCCACTACTGTTTTGTTAAATAGTCATTCATCCTATTACAGTCTTCTGTTTACACCTTTTACTGTTTTATTAAAAACTATTTAGCATATATTAGTCTAGGTAGTCTGACATGTTTATCTTATTCAACGTCATATCTGCTTCGTTTAGAGCTTTTTCATAAATTTACTTTGTTAGTCTTTCGAGTTGTATCAAACTTAAACATATATTTTACTAGTGGAATATTTTTAGTCATGAGGTTCGATCAATAAGTTGATTTACTAATTGATCAAAAATATATCTCTTGTGTTCAAAGTTTCTTTTTACTTCCTTCTTACTGTTTTTTTTAAAATTTTATTTTATTTCCGCGGCTTTCAAACTTCAACATTTTTAGTGTTTTTGATATTACAATTCAAATCTCTTTAAAAAAATAATTTCCTTTGAAAAGATTAAATGAAAAAATTAATGGGTCTAATTTGTTAAGTATTGATAGATAAATATAATTTACTCTAGAAGATTAGAAAAACATAAAAAAAAATTACATTACAAAAAGAAAATAAAATAAAGAGACTTGACTTTAGACTAGTACTTCATCCTAAAAAAAAAAAATACTCCATCCGTCCATAAATTATCGTCCTAATTGATTGGCGTATTGATTAAGAAAAAATAATTGACTTGATTATTTATATTAATTTAATGTGTAGTTTCCTTTAAAACTCATATATATATATATATAGTCTATAATTAAAATATGGTGAAAAAAGTAATGATAAAATGGTAAAATTAATGTTATAAAAAAATATATTTCAAACTGAATAATTATTTTAGAACAGACGAAAAAGGGAAGAAGAACGATAATTTAGAAATGGAGGGAGTAAGTGTTTGAAGGACAATTGTGTCACGACAATAAATATGATTG
Source organism: Codonopsis lanceolata (assembly GCA_013146195.2). Classification (NCBI taxonomy): domain Eukaryota; kingdom Viridiplantae; phylum Streptophyta; class Magnoliopsida; order Asterales; family Campanulaceae; genus Codonopsis; species Codonopsis lanceolata. Next base: position 151,975,256 of record CM028378.1, on the reverse strand, counting down.
AGGGATCCTTTTCACAAATCCAATCAAATCGCAAGACTAATTACTAATGTTAGATCAACTCCTTGACAAAGAGTCCCTCCGTGTTTTTGGCAAAAGAGATACATCTTTCATTTCAGACAAATAGTTCATTATTTTATTTTGAAATATTTTATTTAAAGAGTCCACTTAAAAAAATAAAAAAATAAAAAAATAAAAATATAATTTTATTATTAATGGATTACTAAGTATCATTTTTTTAAAAGTTTAACCTTCAAACTGAGAATTTTTACCCACAATAAAGGGAGTATTTGTTTATCAAAGAGTATTTTGTTCTTGGTAATAACAGTTGAGTCAAATATGCTTACAATTATTAAGAGTTTTGCACAACAAAATTTTGTTTTAATCAGTGATAATCTAGCAATATAAAACAAGTTATGATCATGTTTTATAATAGACTTGATGTAAGTAAACATATTTTTCTCTATATTTTTTCTTAATTACAATGAATATTAAAGGAAACATATTTTTCTCTCTAGTTTTTTTTTCTCTCTAGGTTGCTCTCATTGTTTGTGCTTTTTTGAAATGACTTTTGGAGCAACTCCTACCATGGCCCTTTCCCTTGATTTGTTATGAAAATCACACCAAAAACACTCCAACCGAACCCCCAAACATTGCACCCAAATAGTGAGATGAATAGTATTGCCCAAATTTGTGGTAACACTATTCATCAACACAAAATTTTGGTATTAAAGGGATCCACTAGTTTTTTTAATTTAAAATTTATTTTTAAATATAGAAAATTATTAATAATATGAAATAATTAATTTAAAAATGATTTAAACTAATTAGTATTTTTGTTGATTATATAGCTAATTAATAAATATTTTAAGAGGTTAATAGAAAATGAAAATATAATATGGTAAGGAATATTCCATTTGGTGTGATAGGTCGAACTTGCAATAGTGGTTGGTACGAAATTACATCATTTTGATGCTAAAATTAGGGGTGGCAAAATGAATGTTATGGATCAATGGATAATAGGTCATTATCCATGGTTATCCATGGATAATGGTCTATTATTCATTGATTCATAACATCTATTTTACCGCCCCTAGCTAAAACTACCCTAAATTTAAGGTTTTGGGTTAAAGAGGCCCTTATTGTCTATGTATGTCCTTTGTTATGTTCTTGGAATATTTGCAAGAGTTTCTTATTGAGAGTAAGCTTGACTTTCTTCTAGGAGTTAAGACTATATATTCTCCCAAACAATCAAGGGTGTTATGCTAGACATTTTCTTTGTATATACATCTCTTGTCTCTTTTTCTTGTCTCTCTATTGTAGTTCTTTCTTTAGAAAGTATTCGTTCCCCTCGTAGCTCGATTATAAACTGCACAATTATGAGAAGCCAAGGTATTATTTCCATATCATTTTACATGTATCTAAATTTAAAGTTGTAAGGCTAAGTTTTGAAGTTTAATGACAGGAAGATTAGATTAAAAATATCTCAATAAATATTAAGGATGCTTGCGTAAAATTACTTTACACCGACAAGTGACACTTAATGTATAGAAAATGAGCTCATAAAATACTTAAAAGTTAAAAATGATAATGACAATTATAAAATTATGATAAAATCTTAGCGAATCTTAAGAAAAATAAATCTGGGCATGAAAATTATATACATATTGCTTTTCGTAAAACCATATACAAATACCACCACATAAAGGTTAAATTAGACCTACATGGGAGTAAAACCATCATGTATATTATTGTTATTAACGTTGATAAAATAATAAAAGGGTAACTTACCAATAACCCCCCTCGGCTAAGGGTTGGGTTCAAATTTTACCCCTCAACTACTAATTGAAGCAATGTGTCCCTTTCAACTATTGTATTTTTTTAATCGCAGCTTTTGTTTAGACATTGTGATATATGAGTTGACGTAAAATGCTCATGTGAGACTTATGTGACCATCTTTAGGTATTTGTTTAATTATAATATCCTTTAGAGTTTCAATTGACTATTTTACCCTTATTGCTCTAAAACCTCTTTGTGCCTAAAAATGATCAATACAAATAATTTCTTATCTTTCTTTTGAATATTGTGGTAAAAATAATACATAAATATGGTTGTGTGAGTCTTAGTTGGGAAAATTTTGTCAATTCAAAAGGCGGTGCCTAAATAGAAGGTGCAATTTAAGAACAATGTTATTGTTGATGGAAAACATTGCTTCAATTGATAGTTGAAGAGGTAATCCAAACTCAACCCATAATTGTGGGGGTAATTAGTAATTTAGTAATAATAAGTATCGTCACTCATCATGATCATTAATTTTATTAGAGCCTTTTTTTAAATTATCATTACTACTTTTGAATGTCATTATGAATATACTTTCACCAACAATATTATCTTAGGATCATTAATATTATTTGACTTGATTCTCAATTTGGTCATTCTACTATTTCAAAAAGTCCACTAAACTCACTCTACTATCATTTTTCACAGTTTGATAACTCTACTTTATAAAAAGTATCACGTTAGTCACTTCGTTTGTTTTTGGGATGAACCGTCTAATTTTTTTTTTTTGTGATAACTTGAAAATACCCTTACTAATTGTTACATAAATATAAACATACATACACATAATCTCTCTCTTACACACACACACAATATCCCTCTCTCTCTCTCTCACACACACACACACACACACCAAACCCAGTATATACCGATAAACATACATATGAACATACAGAGCAAACTCAAACTCAGTATATACCGATTAACATGCAGAGGAATTTTTATTCTTCCCATCTTCTCATTGAAATCACTGAAAAAACCAAAAACCAAACCCACCATCGCCAAGCCCAATACTCCGTCATTTTTTTTTTTTTTAAATTAAAGCAGGGCGGCACCTGCGGGAATTTTATTAAATGAAAAGAGAATACAAACTTGAGGGGGGCAACCAACCTTACCCGATATAGGGGGGACAAAGGAGCCTGACCTCGAAAAGGAAATACAAGGGAAGCAAACCAGAAAAACACAAAACAAAAACAGGAAAACTAAAGAACACCCTGCAAAAAAATAAAACAAGAAAAACCGGGGGCAGCTAAAGACTAAGAAATACGAATTCTAGGGATACCTTGGGCATCCAACGATAAATTACCTCTAGAAGATATGGGGAGAGATTCATTAGAAGAATAGGTAGCATTAGAACAAGAATCGATAGCGGAATTGGCCAGGGAGTCTGCAACCGAGTTAGCTTCCCTATAGCTAAGGCTAAACACATAATTGGCAATACGTTGCATAGATAAGATAGATCTGATCTGATAAGCGAAGCGCCAAGGGATAGAATGACCTTTGGAGAGGCAACCAAAAAGAAAAGACGAGTCCATCTCGATAGTGGCATTCTTGATGTCGTGGGAGAAGAGCCATTCCACTCCACAAAGTAAAGCTTGTATCTCTGCAAAAGAGTTAGAAGCATGACCATAAAAGGAAGATAAACTATGAACAAGATTACCTTGGTGGTCGCGAATAATGCCTCCCCCTCCACTAGGACCAGGGTTATTTCTACTACCTCCATCAGAGTTAAGCTTCAGAATCCCAATAGGAGGAGGAGACCAGGAGATAGCACTAATAGTGATTTTCTTTCGCTTCTTATAAGAGATAATTAATGTTACCAGAAGTGGGATAGATCTTGTAGCTAGCAGCACTGAGAATAAGGTCAATCTCAGCTAAGATAGAGTGGAAGAGGCTGGAAACGGAGATAGGACTATCTTCCATAACAGCTTTATTACAAGCTTTCTAGAGGTGCCAAAGGATTAAGGCATGGACAATAACGAAGACGATCGATCTAGAGTGAGTCCACCAATGCATGTATGTAGCAGGGGTAGAGCTAGTAAGACATTTAGCAATATTAAATTTGTCATGGAAGATTGACCAAAGCTGGGAGGCGATGTCACTGCTAACAAAGATGTGGAAGAAAGTTTCACAACCAGGATTAATAGGACATCAAGAGCAGCGGGAAGCATGACTTATGCCCTTCTTGATTATAGCCTCATCAATGGGGAGCCTCTTGAGAAAAATACGCCAGAGAAAGATACTAATAGTTGGAGGAACAAGACGATGCCAAATAAAATCTGAAGAAAAGAGAGAACTACCGGCTTCACTAACCATACCAATAGCCGATTTAAGAAAGAAAAAACCCGAAGCCGTAGGCTCCCAACAAGGTTTATCATCACTATCCAAGAGAGCAATTTTCTAATCATTTATAGTAGATTTAGCTCTTGTACTGAGAGAGGCTTCTGCAATTAAAGAGAGAGAATAAGAAGAGCTGAAAAGATCTTTCACTTGAGACAGTTGATTGTTATCATCTGCAAAAATAATAGGGCAATCAATCCAGGTGTCAAGTCTAATAGAGCAATTACCCTTACCAATAATCCAACGGATATGAGGATTAGCAATATGTCTTATGAAGTAGGCGAGACCACGTGTGAGAGCCTTTGTAGCGAGAGAGAGAAGGGTGATCCGAATGGCAATATATAGCCTTCATAAACGTAGACCAGATATTAACATGAGTGCAAAACCTCCACCAAAGTTTAATGGAGAAAGCTCTGATAAGATTAGAGAATGAGTGAATACCCAGACCTCCTTCCGAGATAGGTCTACAGCACTTGGACCATGCTATCCAATGGGACTTGTGGCAGAAAAAATTAGCCTCCAGTTTATCAATGAGATTGATAATAGAGACATGGGGATCTAGAGCAGCAAAGAGATAAGCAGCCATCGATTGGAAAACATGCTTAATCAGAGTTAAACGGCCAAACATAGAAAGAAAAGGGCCTATCCAAGAGGCTATGCGACGCTGCAACTTAGAGACGAGAATATCAAAGAATTGCTTCCTCTTGCGACAACAATATAAAGGACAACCTAGATAAATAATGGGGAGAGAACCCAAGCGGAAATCTAGAATCCGAGTGATGTTTTGAATTCTCCTATCATCCAAGGAGGCAGCCACATAAAAGGAGCTTTTAGATTTATTAATCAGCTGCCCCGAGCAACGTTCGTAGCTCGCTAGAAGAGAAATATGTTTGTTGAGAGATCTAGCATGACCATTGCAAAATATGACAACGTCATCAGCAAAGGCAAGGTGGGATATAATGGGGCAACCCCTAGAAGAAGAAAGCCACAGAAGGGTCTTCAGAATGAAGCTGAATGAGGCTTCTACTCAGCACTTCAGCAGCTAAGATGAAGAGGTTGGGACATAAAGGATCACCTTGACGAAGGCCACAAGAAGACTGAAAATACCCAACAGGGGCACCATTAAGAAGAATAGAGAACCAGTTGCTGGAGATAGATTGTCAAACCATATCAATAAAAATTTTATAAAATCAAAACCACCGAAGGACTTTTATCAGGTTGATTCGTCGAAAAAGTTTTGCAGTGGGACAAAAAGTATTGCTGTATAACTCACGATTAAAATTAATGCCAGGCAAATTGAGATCTCGATGGACTGGCCCATATGTGATTGTGAGTGTTTTGACCAATGAAGTTTTTGAGATTCAGAGTCTGCATACTCAGAAAGTGTTCAAGGTCAACGGGACTCGACTGAAATCTTATTATGAGAATTTTGATGAGTCGGAAACCGTTGAAGAAATCACGTTAGCATACCCAATTTATGAGTAATATTGAGGGTAGGCATTGGGTCTAGCTACAGACGGTAAATAGCGGCGCTAATTGGGAGGCAACCCAATGTTGTTTTTTTTTATATTGTCTATTTTAATTCTGTTTATTTCATTTTTATTTTTATTTTTTATTTTAATTTTAGATTTTAAGTTTTAGTGAGTTTGTTCTTTTTCTTTCTGATTTAATGTTGTTTTTTTTGAGTTTGGTTGTCACAGCAGGATAAAGAGTCTGTACAGAGGATTAAGAGTCTGTACAGAGTGTTTTTGTGGAGATACTGAGAGCTATCCAATTTCTCAGGACGTGCGGCCAAGACTACAGGGGGCTAAGTGTACAGGTTGAAAACAAGGGCAAATAAGCGGGTGAATAGTGGAGAGTGCGTTCACATAAAACGGCTCAATTTCAATTTGGGTTTTTTTTGCCCTAATTTCTCTCTTCTCTTCAAGCACGCACCCTTCTTCTTCAATCAAACTGAGCGAATTCTTCATCCCCTCCAAGATTTGCGGTCACCCATTGTTGCTCGTTTCCTTCAGTCATGGCCCCAAAGAAAAGCATTGCTCCTCCTCGCCGCCGTTCAAGTAGATTGCTCGCAATTATGCCACGACGGGTGGCTGTTACATCGACGGAGCCTGTGGAAATCTCGACTTCTTCTTCTTCTTCTTTGGCGGTTTCTTCTCCCTCTTCGCCGGATTCTTATGCGCCGCCGGCTTCCCCTTCTTCTTCAGACGCATCAAGTTCCCATCATTCTGCCCCGGCATCTCACGTAGCCGGTCCTTCACGGCAACAAGAAACCCCACCATCTGAAGCCGCTCCGCATTCCCCTTTGGAAGATTCCGAGCATCAACCTCAGTCGCCGGTTGAGTTGCCCACGCATCCCGAAGGGCCCCAGGAACCATTGACATTACCAATGTCAATGTTTCCTCATTCTGCGCGCAAGAAGCCTCGAGTCCTTAAAGGGAAGGCCGTGCTTGACAAGGTGATTCATAGAGGGCAGTGCTTAAACTTCAACACCAAAACCTCCATCAAGCGCAGCCCCGATATTTTGGCTCGCAGGATCATTGCAGGTAAAACCTTTCATCTTCCTACTTTAAACGCTTTAAATTTATCTGGTAGAATTGCCAATTTTATGCGTAATGTAAGGGACAATTACGGGTTTTAGACTTTCCTGCATTTGATGAGCTGACTCGTGAATTTTATTGTACTTTTGTGTTCAATACTGAGAAAACTTTTTCTGCTGACACCCCGAATCTGATACGATTTCGTTTAATGGGGAAGGTCTTTACTATGTCTTTGAATGCATTTAATGATGCTCTGCGCTTTATGTCGGGACCTGTTCCTCAATCAGAAAGGGAGAGTTCGTTTTGTGAATATTGTGAGCCTTTCAATGCTGACTGTAATTTGGCCTGGCATACTATTTCAAACGACAGGGAACCGTATAATCCCAGTCGTTCGAAAAGTAGCTGTATAAAAGACCATGCTTTGCAAATAATTCAAAAATTTTTGGCATACAGTTTTTCAGGTCGAAAGGATGGCTCCAATATTTGTACAAAACCAGAATTGTTTTTTTTGTGGTGTATGATAAATAGGAAAAAAGTGAATCTTGGTTATTGGCTAGCAAGCCAATTTGTTCTTGATGTTAAAGAAAACCCGACCATTGAGTCTTGGATCAGTGATCACCTTGTTAGCGGTGAATTTAGGTGTTTTGAATTTGCAACAGCATGATTTAAATGTGGCATGTGAATGTGAACCATTGGACATTAAGTGTTTGTATAGAATGGGGCTTTTGAAATTTGTTGATGAAGGGATTCCTCCTCAGCCGGGTGTATCTACACCGGCGGCCTTTAATTCTGAGTGCTGCGGGACCGTCTACTTCTCTATTCAGATTTGCGAGATCTCCATCTTTGCGATCGGCGTCTAGATGCCAACCAACAGCGTTTAGAAGCCAATCAGCAGCATTTGCAGGCCATGCTGATGGCTTATTTTGATTTCGTTGGCTTTCATCCCCCGCCGCCTCCTCCTCCTCCGTCTTTATGATCAGGGAAGTTCTTCTTCCTTTTTCTTCTGTTATTTCCTTTTTCATTGGGGACAATGATAAGTTTTGGTGTGGGGGGGGGATAATGTTTGGTTGGTAATCGTGGATGTTGGATTGGTTGGTATTTTGGATGTTGTTGATTAATTTTTGGGTTTTGATAAACAAGAATGCATGTTTTATCTTGTTGTTGGGAATTTTTTGTTATGAAGATATGATTCATGATTTTGATGTTGTTTGGTTTGTTTGAGATTTTAATGTGCATTATCGTGGTTAAAGAGGAATTTTTAATCTGTGATGGAATTTTAGTTGAAATGTTTTGTTTAAAGTTACTTGCATGTTTTCAGAAAATTTTTCTTCAGCCTGTGGATATGCATGTGTGGACTTATAGCCATGTTAAGTGAGGATTTTGGGCCATTTTTTTTGGAGCATTCAGTTCATTGTGCTCTAATTTCTTCTTTTGTGTTTACTCGCATCCGGATGTCATTCTAGAACTTGCATGTTGTGTACATTTCAAGGTCACATAATGGGTTTATGCACTAGCGTGATTAAGGCACTTAGGAAAAACCAATTTTAGCTATCTTTTTGCTATCCTACCTGTTAATATTAACCCCTAGGTAACCCCTTTGAGCCTCACCTAATTTTTTTGACTAAACCAAATTTAATTGAACCTTAGCCTTTTTAACTTTCTTTTGACCAATGCCAAGAATTGTGGGATTTGCATGTACATTATAGGCTTTATGCAGTTGGTGAGTTGGACGTTACAGGAAGTATATTCTGTTTAGAGGTTTGATTTTGGGTTGAATGAAGTTCTGTTCGGAAGTATGAAAAAGGAGAGTTTCATGTTATTTAGTGGCTGTAAAGCTTCAGCAGAGCAAAAGTAGTGGCAGCATGCCAAGAAGTTGTGAAAGAAAAGAAAAATAAAATAAAAAAAAAATGGAAGTTTGAAGCAGTGAATAAGTGATTTAGAAAAGCAAAACTGGAGCAGCAGCACTTCTCAATTTCAGGTAGGTAGAAGTGCTGTAACTGAGGAATGGAGCTTCATCAGATTTTTTGGGTGATAGTGAAGCTGAGATATAATGTGCAGTCCTGCAATTTCATTGGCATTTTTACCTTATATCCCTCTACCATACCCTTTTTGAACCCCTAGCCCCATTACAACCATGAAAAGACCTTTTGATTAGTGCTTTAAACCCATACTTAGTGATGGCGATTTGATCAACGTGCAAGCTTATGGTAATTACATTTCGTAGTGCTGAGTTGAGCGTTTAAATCCATATCCCTATTTAAACACTTGAGTGAATGAGTGTCTCCGTGAGGATGGTCGAAGCATGCATACATGAAGGTTGAAGATTTATTTTCTGAAAACATGTTAGTTGCTTTAGATGGCACATTTCAACAATTCCATTACTTTGCTTGAATTTTAATTTTTCCTAGGGTCATGCACATTAAAATACTTGCATCCAAGTAAAATCATGTCTTCATTAGTTGTTCAGATAAAAACATGCATTCTTGTCTTGTTGAGGATGCTTGAGGACACGCATCGGTTTGGTGTGGGGGAATTTTGATGGGAACCCAAAAGTGTGATAAATTTAGTCGGTTTTATGATTATTTTAGAGCAAAACATTACACTTTTGGTTGGTTTTTGTGTTGATCATGATATAGGTACACGGTATGGCGGGAAAATCTTTGGATTCGAGGCCAAGAGGAAAATTTGAGAGGTCACATGGGCATGTGATGTCAACAGTTTCGGAGCTGAGCTGGGGCTAGTAACTGAAGTTACGGGCAGATCTGATAGACAGTTAGACAATGCAGTTATTATTGTCTAATTCAGTTCATGTATTAAATTAAAATTCTAATGTGCAAGTAGTGGGAGGTTTTGAGAAGTTAGTGGTAGTTTTAAAACTACCAAATAGTGGAGTTAGTGGGAAGAGATAGTGGTATTTATTGATGTATTCTCTGAACAGAAGGGAGGCGGCCAGTGAGTGAGAGATTCAAGCAGTGATTAATTCTGAAAACAGTGAGTAACAATTGTTAGGAATAGTGGTGAGCAACTTGTATTCTTCTTTGGAAGTTCATAACCTGCTGGAACAAAACTCTTGTTATTTTTCTGTAAGTTGTTTTAATTAATTATGTTTATTAGCTAAGTTACCTTTTTCCAGTCAATGAGAGATTGAGTCTCTAGCCTTTTATTTCTGTGAGATCTAATTGATCTAATTCTTGTGTGGGTTTTAAATATTTATTTGTTCTCCGGGTTACACGTAGGAGGATTATTGTACTTAATTAATGTTTAATGGCCAGAATGTTAATTAATATAATAATCTAAAGCTAGTTAACGCCGTTGATCCGTAATTGTCCTCGGATTTAACAAAGTGGCAAGTAGTACACCTTTTAGGCATCACAAGCATAATCGGACCGTACTACGGGTACGAATAATCGTTGTTACATGATATTGCTTCAATACACATGGCTTTGAATCGGGTCTCTCGCTTCTTAATGCAATCGAGTTATTAAATCTTACGAGCGTCTCGGAGGTTGTAACTCGGTTAGACGGTAATTAACGAGCGTCTCTTAATTATCAATACAGTAAGGAGAGATTGAGTGTTAGGCGTTTGTCGACACTTTTAACCGGTTTATTTGAAATCCTGTAAGATATTTTTGCATCGATGATCAGAAATAATGTGCGCGATGAAATTGACTCATTGACTGGATTTAAATTTTATTGAGTTAAATTAATTGTTAATTTGTTAGCTTAATTAAAGTTGCTTATTTTTAGTTAATTAGTCTTTAAATTTATTTTCTAGTTAATTTAAAATCCAAATTGTGTTCTATCATTTCAATAAAATTCTAAAAGGAATAATTTCGACGTTCCCTGCGGATACGATCCCGACTTACCTTATACTCGTTATTAGGAAAGAAGGTGAATTAATTTTGACGATTTGACATTCGTCAATAGGACGAAGATCTATGAAAGAGGATGGATTATCAATCTTCGGGATAAGAGCTATAAGCGTGCTGGTCTAGGATCTAGGCAACTGGAAGCCAACAAAGCACTCCAAGATAGCTTGGTGAAGATCCTGACCAATAATATCCCAGCAAGTGGAGAAGAATTTTCTAGAAAAACCATCAGGACCAGAGCCACTATCCCCGTTTAGCCCCATAAACGTGGTTTTAACTTCCTCTGAGGAGGGGGGGGGGAGATATGAGCATATTATTCCAAGAAGGAGAGACGAGACTAGGGATAACATCCAGAAGGCTCTCATCAACAGGAACATCTGAAGATAACTGTAATTTGAAATGACTAACGGCAGCCTGTTTGATAGAATCTTCAGTATCAAGAGTGTTGCCTTCAGAGTCAATAATAGAATGCAAAAAGAGTTTCCTTTGAGCCTGGTGAACAGAAGCGTGAAAAAGCTTGGTATTCCCCTGACCATCTTTAAGCCAATTGATACGAGATTTCTGTAACCAATAGGATTCTTCTCGATTGAGCATAAGATGGTTTTGAGCTTGAGCTTCAAGAAGGGTACTACGATTATCGCTTGAGGGATTTAATTCAAATAACAACTCTTTTTCACTAATCATGTCTTCCGCCTCTTTTAAAATAGAGAAGATATTACCAAAGACCTCTCTATTCCAAGTTTTAAGAGCAGATTTGACATTACGAAGCTTACTAGAGAAGGCAGAAAGAGGTCTACCAGGGACGGGAGCACACCAAGCATCTTTAACCACGTCGAGAAAACTAGGGTGACTAGTCCATGTATGAAGAAACTGAAAAGAAGAGGACCGACTGTCAGAATCCCTAGAAAAAGTAATGAGGAGAGGGGAGTGGTCTGAACAAGTCCTATGAAGATGGAAGACTTTCAACGAAGCGAATGAACCCAGCCAGTCTTAATTGCCCAAGAATCTGTCAATACGTTCATGAATGGTTCTGCATCCTTCTCTTTTATTCCACCAAGTGAATGAGGGGCCAGAGAAACCCAAATCCGTAAGTCCAGAAGCAGAAAGACAAGCATGGAAGTCCAAGGCTCCAGTTCTGTCCCAACCAGTTCCATCACTTTTTTCTGAAGGGTGGAGAGTGCAGTTAAAATCGCCTCCCACAAGCCAAGGAGAACCTTGAGTTTAAGACCCAATATTGAGTAAGTCAGTCCAGAGATGACGTCTATCCTCTACATCACACTTGGCGTAGACGCAAGTGACATAAGAGAAAGAAGACCAAGAATAATGTTGAAAGCAGAGCGTTAATTGTTGAGAGGAGTTATCAATGACCTGGCAAGTGAAAGCAGCTTTGACAAAAGTCCAAATTTTACCATTAGTATTAGAGAAACAAAATCTAAATTTAATCTTACGGGAAATAATATTAATTCTATTTGTATCTATCATGGGTTCAAATATAGAAATTAACGAAATATTATGAGTAGAGATTAAATACTTTAACCTTGCAATGGTAGGGTTATTACCAATTCCTTGAACATTCCAGAATAGGGCCTTAATATCCATGAGAGCTAGAAATAGGAGGGGAGGCCGAGGGCTTGGAAGCTTTTGATCTAGTGAGACGGGAAGAAACCGGAATGTTTTTGGAGTGCTTTGAACCTTTAGAGGGTAAGGGGGTTTCAAGATGAAGAGTGTCAATTACAGAAGTATCTTCGTCCTCTTCTTCCAGAACGTCTAGAATAGAAAATTTGTTAGGGGTGGTGTTAATATTAGCTGTAGAACAGTTCCCGTTACCATCGTCAATGATTATTTGGGCTACGTCTGAGTCATCAACATACAGACCTGCCGAAGAGTTTATGACCTGTTCCGAAGCATTGATTCCTACGTGGGGAGGATTGGCAGAATGATCATTGACAGGACCAACTTGGTTATCACCAACTTGATTAGGAGCAGACTTTATGGTTTCAGAAAAAAGTCCTTTGTGTGGAGAATTCGGATTAGGAAGGCTTCAGTCTTCAGTGGGAGATTTATTGAGACCATGCAAATGGGGAAAGGAATGCGAGATTAGGGGGTTAGGTCCCTGCAAACTGTTAGTATCTTGCAAATTATTGGAAGGTGGGCCCTACAAAGCATTAGTAGGATGCAAAATATCGATGTTCATAGTAGTGTTATTTTCATGTAGAATATCTTTATTGTTCATACTATTAGTCTGTATTTTTTTAGGGGTCCAGCGAGTTGCAATGTTAGTGACAGGCATGGCTGGAATTTGTTCTTTCGCAGCAGGTTGAGGGGGATGTTTAATTTTGTACAAGGCCTCATGATGGCCTTGACGAAAGCAATGACTACAGTACGCAGGTAAATTTTCAGCTTCCACAATTTGCCAAAAACCAGGATATTTGGTTCCATTTTCGATCTAGATTCATTTAGGGATAGGTTTAAGCAAGTCAACTTCAATACAAATGCGAGCAACACTCGGACAAGACAAATTAATGGTCGGGTGGTCAACCATTAAAGGCTTGCCAAATAAGTTAGCAATAGAGAATAAGACGGTTTTATGAAATAAGTGAATTGGGAGATTAGGAAGAGCAAACCAAACCGGGACTACTGAGCACTCGATGTCGGGTCTGAAGTCAGGAGTCCACTTAAAAACACGCATAGGATGTCTTCCCAGATACCATTGGTCTTTAATCCAAAGGCGTTGGAAATCTTTATCGTGATGAACTTGGATGAAAGCAGCCTTGAGTCCAAATGTGTGGAAGGCTTTGCAGGTTGATTCCATTGACGGGTGACCATGAGAGAATTTCCCCACAAGCATGGGGCAGAATGGCTTAGCTAGCACATCGGTTAACTCATCTGAGAGCTTGAGTGAAGGCTCACCCTTGTAGAGAGCTGGAGGGATGATAAATGCGAGAGCATTAGCCTGTGAAGAGCTCAGAGGCGAAGAGAGAGCTGCTGCGAGGGACTTCGGGGAAGTAGGTGAGGATGTAGCGTCTGGAGGGTCCTACATGGCTTCCGCCATGGCACAAGAGAAAAACAAAACAACCCAACACAAGAATAATAGCAAGACAGAAAACCGCAAAACGACCAATCAAATAAGAAAACAAGGAACAAAGAAGAAAATCTGGGAAACTCTAGAGTCAAACCTATTAACCTGGAAGGATGATAACCCGTGGGGAAAACAAAGAGAGAGGTTCGAGAAGCCGAAGCTTGAAACCCTAGCGTAGGTATGGCTAGGTCAAACTCTAAATATAACTCCACGATGTGGTGCGCGCAAGAAGCAACAAGCTGAGACAGAATCGACGGCTTTTACTACGTGATGAGCAAGTGGCGGAGAGAAAGAGAAGATTAGGCGTAAATCACGAAAGCAAATTGAAGCTTGATATGCCGGCAGCAATACTCCGTCACGCTTACCGGCCATAATCTTCAAGACAAGGACTCCATCATCGTCCCCCTCATTGCCGGACTGATCATCAAAGTACTCAAGGAGCCACAACACGATCGTAAGAAGACGAAGAACATCAAACATTCTGGTAATATCTTTTAGATGATATTGATTCTCAAATGGAATGAATCGTAAATTCAGCGATAACAACTCGACCTGGGTCTTCAATGTTGATTCTCAAATGAAATGCCGCTGTTATCCACCCAAGGACTCAATATTTACTCAACACCCATTGTTGTTTCTCATTGTATCTTAGATTTGCATTTGCTCTTACATTACTTTAGGTTCTATACTTAGTGGCTAAATGGACTGCGTATCAGTTATCATGGCAACTGTATATAGAACTTTGCCTTTAAAATAGTTATTTAGACTTCACAGGGTTCGACAAGTCATCACCAGAAGACTTCGGCAATGGCTTCACCAGCAGCCTTCACCAGCAGACATTGTTTGTCTTTGAAAAACATCATGATATGTTCTAAGGATTTTCAAGATGTCCAGCTCACTACATATCAAAAGGATTATTAATTCAGATATTCCCATAATATCAATTTGAATTAAATCCATCATTGACTCTTGAATTTATGAAGACACGTCGTTCCAGCTTTTGTTTCAGAAGAATGAAGACTTTCGCCACCTAACCAGAGACGGAAGAGGCCTTGAGGCACGTGATCGACACAATCGAGGCCAATTCCTGTACAGGCACCCAACATCTATTGTCTTCCACTGCTACTTCACTCCCCTTCTCTCCATACCTCGACCTCGCTTGAAGATGAAGTCAACACTCACAGCTCCTTGCATTAATGACATTCAACCTAGTAGAGTTGTTACTCACTTTGTCTTCTCCAACGGTGTCAAGAAAGCTCCGGTATAAATTCTCCCATTGAAGACTTGAAGAAAATAATGCTTTGAGCTTATTCAACAACATCAAGTCATCTTACTCAGTGCATTGAAGAGATCGTTAAGTCCTCAACAAGAACAAGAAGATTGTCCATCAACTGCTACTTATTACTTCTTCGTTGTTGTATTCATTAACTGTTTTTCAACACATTGAATATTATGTTTCCCCAAATATTCACTTCCCCACCCCAAACACAAGTCAAATATTTTATACATGATCCATTAGAGATATCTGTAATAGAACTAGTGAAAAACATAGTGCAAATTTAAATCCAAGGTTGACTACCTTGGTGGTGGATGTAGTACTCTTTACAGTACGAACCATCTCAAATTATCTGTGTTCTTTACATTCTTGTTCTTACTATTTCATTACTTTATCTGTTGTATTATTTATTTCCTAAAGCATCAAACTCAAGTGAACAGCCAAGTCTACTGGTAGTGCTTCACCAGCAGACTTAGTCTGTCTTCCTTACAAGTGCCTTTTCAATAGGCTGTTAGTACTTGTTATAGGAACTATTCACGAAAAGTTTTTAAGTGAAACTAGGCTATTCAACCCCCCTTTCTAGCCTAGTATTGTTCTCTTTGGGACTAACAATTGGTATCAGAGCTTAACTTTTCAAAAACAAGTTTTTTCCAAGATTAACCTCTTGAGAGATAAAGATCCAATGGCACAAACACATTATATGCTACCTACATCTAATGTGAACCATATCTCAATATTGGACGAAGGCCATTTTGATGTTTGGAAGGATAAGATAATGCGTCACATGAACTCAATTGATAACAGGTTATGGAAATGCGTACTAGAAGGACGTCACGTGCCAATGAAGGAAAATCTACGTACTAGCGTTGCTGGTAATCCTCCAGAAGTTGCTAAAAAATAATCAGAATGGATAGAGGATGAAAGAAAGCTAGTGGAACTAGACAGCAAAACTATTAACATAATCACAAGCTCTCTAGACACTAGCACCTATCAACAAGTGATTCGATGTTACTTTGCCAAAGAAATGTGGAAAGCTTTTGTAGAGTACTTGGAAGGAGACCAAGATATAAGAGACAACATAAAGTACACCTTCATTCAACAATTCGACTCCTTCAAGAAAGTTCCTAAGGAAACCCTGAGGCAAGCCTATGATCGCTTCATCGCGGTAATAAATAGTTGTTTTTCTTTAGGTAAAACTTATGGCAAAAAAGAATTGAACATGAGATTTCAAGGCTCCCTAGGTAGTCTTTGGCATGTTAAGACTACCGCCATGAAAGGATCCAAGAACTTGAACGAAATGACTCTCCGTAGCCTTTATGCAAGTTTGAAGGTTTATGAGCTCGAAGTTCGTCAAGCTCTAGAGCATGACAAGTAGTTCAAAACTCTGTCCTTGCCAGCCATGGTACAAGAAGCTATTCCAGTTGATGACATGCAAACCTTCCACTTCCTCCAGCGAAAATGATTTTCTTTCTGATGAACAGTTTGCTATGTTTGTAAAACGTTTTAAGAAATTTGCAAAATCTGGAAGGAAGGACACACACCAACAGCCTTTTAGGAAGACTTCTGAAGCCTCATCTAGCAATGAGCTGGTGTGTTACAATTGTAGGAAACCTGGTAATTTTGCTTCTAAATGTCCAAAGCCAAAAGTTGAAGCATACCGAAAACTTCCTTATAAGAAATTTCAAAAATAAAGAGGTATGCTGGCTAAGGACATTGAAGAAAAACATGTTGCTACATGGTTTGAGACTGATTCAGAAGAGGATGAGGATGATTTTGAGCAGACCAACATATGCCTAATAGCTCAAGAATCAGGTTCCATCTGTGACTCTGAAAATGA
Organism: Codonopsis lanceolata; assembly: GCA_013146195.2. Classification (NCBI taxonomy): domain Eukaryota; kingdom Viridiplantae; phylum Streptophyta; class Magnoliopsida; order Asterales; family Campanulaceae; genus Codonopsis; species Codonopsis lanceolata. The sequence goes on along the minus strand of CM028378.1, from coordinate 151,958,479 downwards.
AGTCAAGATCTCACCTTCTCCCTTTGAAGGGGCCGAGTACAACTGTGATAACTTCAGCAAGGAAGAACTGCTCAAGGATAACCAATATATGCTTGAGTAGTTCAACACCTTCAGGGTAGCCTTTGTAAAACTTGCGAAAAATTATGAAAAGCTTGCTGCTGAGAAATCTGTGCTGGCAGTTGAGAATCAAACTCTCAATAGCTGTCAACAAGAGAGTATCAAGCAAAAAGGAGAAAACAAATTCCTGTGTGACAAAGTTGAGTGCTTAGTTGAGAACATCAAAGGACTAGACCAGGAGAAAGATGCCTTGCAAAAGACCATTGACTCCTGGAACAGCTCCAAGGAAACCTTTAATGGAATCCTATCTAGCTAAAAGCCAAGTGGAGACAAATCAGGATTAAGCTACAATGATGTGCGCAACTCTGAAAGCTCTTCTGTCGCAGAGGAATGCGAATCCTCCAAGACTGTTGTTGATCTTTCCTTCTCCAAACAGACCTTTGGTAACAAAGGTAAACATGGACTTAGCTATACAAGTGTCCCATATGTTTACCCCAAGGCTCATAAACGGAAAGCCAAAGTTATTTCTTCTCATGAGAAGCTTGTTAAGGGAACAATAGAGAAATCTAAGACTATCGACCAATGTTCTAAAACTCCCCGCCTAGGCGCTAGGCCCCTCTCTACCGCCGCGACTTTCTTAGTCGCCGCCTAATCGATCAAGTCAGCGTCTACGCCAAACCTTGCCGACCTTAATTTATTTTTGTAGCTTTGATTTTGTGGCATGCAGTGACCAGAGAAGGAAGGGAGGGTGAACTGGAAAAGGAAGGGGGAGTGATAATGGTGAGACAGAAAGGGAGGTAATGGGGGGCGAACTGGAGTAATATTTTTTTTTTGTTTTTAGTTATAAACTTGGCTGGTTTATTGCTTTGGGGTTGATGAGAATTGAGATTAATGGTAGGTTTGTATATTTTTGTTCATTTTACAAATATAGACAAGTGTTTGATAAAATAACAAACATAAAAAAAATTAAATTTGTATTCAATGTGTTTGATCTTTGATGTAAATTATAAAAAAATATGGTAATTATGCCTTAATTCTAGGCCCCGCCTAAGTCCCGATTACGCCCCAATTAGTCCTCTAGGTACTAGGCGCTAGTGTGTCGCCTAGCAGCTGCCTAACAATTTTTAGAACCTTGCTATCGACACTACGAAAAAATCCGGTATTGCCATGGACACATTTCCTTGGCAATTTATACTAATTCCTTGGTAAACATATTTTACCGTGGAAAAAGTTTCCTTGGCATTTGCTCCCTTGGTAACGTTGCTGAGGAATTGTAATTCCTTGGTAAATTGTCTAGGAAATTGCCAAGGAATTTGTCCTTGGTAATTTCAGATCTATTATTCGAAAAATGAACATGTTTTCCTTGAGAATATTTTTCCAACGAATTTACCTATGAATTTATTTCCTTGGTATAAATAAAAAATCATTATATATATATTTTAATTTCCTTGCTAAATTTCCTTGGCAATATTTATTTTACCAATGAATATTTCCTTGCTAAAATTCCTTGGTATCTATTTACTATATATAATATATTTATATTTTCAGGATTTCCAAAGAACTTTCCTTGGTAATATTCCTTGCTAAATTAGACTATTAAATAATATTCCTTGACAAAATTCCTAGGTAAAATGATGGCATATTTATTAATAATTACAAATACTATTTGTACCTGAATAGATATTCAAAATCTTAATAAACATCAAAAACAATATCTAAAACATATATTCATTAGAACAATATGGAACAACTACTTGTTCATTCAAAACGATATCTAAATATCTACATTTGTTCATAATATCTCAACGATCAAAAGAACTCGATATAAATATCTTGAACCTCAGTTTTGTGAACAATTTCGACCCAAATTTTGAATCAAAACCCACAATGAACTAGGTGAAACTAAGATCAAGTAATGTGAATATTGTCACCCGTTGAATGAGGAGTCTGAGGAGAGGCTTGGTTCTCATTTTACATAGATGAGACTACTCGGGTGTGGCGCTGTGATGTTGTACAATTACAATTCTTTGATGATGGGGAGGAACCACTAACATTGGATGTGATTGCGAATGGAGTTGTCAAAATCGTAGAGACGATCCTTTCTCCCAGTATTACCCCCGACCTTCTTAACTTCCGCTCTCCAAAGCGACCTAAAAAACTTTGAGGAGGTTGGGTTGTAGCTTCTACTTCAGCCATTGGATCACTCTCTAACTTGGTCAATGCAACTTTGGATGTATACTCATTCTGAACACAATAAAGTAAATAAAACATTAAGTGCCTAAAGGAAAAAAATGTAAAAAAATTGCCCATCATAATGTTTGCGGGAAAAAATTTAAAAAAATTAATTTGTATTGCCATTTTGTGTGTCAAACATATTAACTAAATACTTTAAGGTAAATATCAAAAGAAGTGCCATATTTAAGAGAAGAAATAGTTCAAAACAAGAATGATCAATGGTATCCTCGTCACCACGCACCACTTCGACCACAGACCACAAAAAGCTTTTGGAGCATATAAGATGAAAGATGAAAGTTGTAACTACACATCAGATAAAGATGATATCATCGGAACTTGTAAGTTCTGCTAATGTACTCAATGGAAACTAAGAAGATTTTGTTTATTTTTTTTTCTATTTTAACTTGTTTCTAGAAAAATTAATTTGTACTAGCAAGTAGTGGTAATAAATATTACCCATTCACAAGTTTAAGTCAGTTAGAAACTTCTACCAGTTCTAGTCACTTCACACAAAACTATAGAACTTTTTATTTCATAGTACTTTCAGTGTACTTAGAAAGGTTATAATTTTTTTTCTACAACAAACAAAAATATGTTACATATCGTTTGAGAAGAATCGATCTTATTGACTTCAAAAAGTCAATGTGAAACTCTCTTCACGGGATGGAGGGAATAAATGATTTACGATATATCGGGATATATCGGGCATAGTCAAACAACGCTAGTAAGTGTGCGTGTGTATGTGTGTGTGTGTGTGTGTGTGTGTTGATGTAGGCACTTACCAGAAATGACACATTGAAGAGCATCGCCAAGGTGGGTTGCAGGAACTAAGATAATCAAAGAATATAACCTTACTGCAACACTAAGTCCAATGGGCATCGAAGAAATCAAGATAAGTGTGGTGAGGCTGAATTATCAAACATAACTATTTACTAGAATGAAGGTAAGTGTGGTGAAAGTGCTAATATTATGTAGTAGTACAGGTGCTGAGATTCGATAAAAATTATAAGCTTACCTGATTGATGAAAATGATGTCTCAAGTGTTGGATTTGGAAGAAGATCAGCTAGTAAAACCAGCCGTGGACTAGCCATGGACCATCCCACTACTAAACAAATAATATGTAGCACTCCGCCCACGCATAGCGGTTTCACCAATAACACCAACAGCTTCTTCAATTCGAGATGGCAAAACCAAAAGCGAGTAATCTAAGGTATAGTTAAAGAAAAGAGCATGGTATTCAACTAACAACCCACTAAGTCGGACAACTCTAAAAGAAAAAAAGAATTTATTTTTTTACTCTCTGGGTAGGACAGAGTAACGAGAGAGAGAGAGAGAGAGAGAGAGAGAGAGAGAGAGAGAGAGAGAGTTCAATAAGTCATGAATGGAGCAGAACATACATGGAATAAATAAGGAAAAACGAAATAAGTAGCAAATGATGAAGTGTGGAATCAAGATGATTCAGCACTTAACATTGTATTTACACTATACCATAAAAAATCACATACAACAAGGAAAGAATTACTAACATATTTTCCAGCTTTGACTAGCCAGTCGAAAAGACGTCTCAGAGAGGAAAAATCACGCAAAGAGCCATATATAAAATTCAATACATGTGCTTGTGTCAATGTTTACAAGCATGTACAGTATCACAAGCCTTGCACGTACTTGTGTTCTGGCAGAAATGAACTCCTGCAACATCTTCAAACCATAACCAAAACTTAAAAGAAAAGGAGAAAAACAATTGTTATAAATAAACGAGAAGATGGGCCCGTCTACCCCGAGTTCGTTGAACTAGACTCCCAAGACATGTCTCAACAACCTTTGCCCGCATAGTGGCATAATTTCAAAATACACTCGCACCAGTCAATTCCACCAAAGTTAAATACATTCCATAATCCACAACTCCCAGATCTTAACAGATTGAGAAGGATTTATACGGAGCAATGATTAAATTAGCCTATACATGTAACTAGTATATGATGTAAAGATGGATATCTTCCAAGATCAAGAAGAGAATACAATGCATTTGACACACTAAACAATCATTGTAGGAGGAGTGTTATCTATGCCATGATGCATCATGAGATCACCCAGAAACTGTACTCAACATGAAGCAAACGCCATCTTAATCTGAAAAACTAATAAGATAGAAACTAAATTCCACCTCTTCCGCAAGAATAGCTACTCTACTTTCAAGTCAATCAAGCTTACCCTTCCTCCTGAACTCTGACTAATGTTAAGAAACTAGACTAATGTCATATAAAATTCCTGAATATTAGTCAATGACTAGTACCACCAACTGGCACTCTCCCATACGAGAAAATCCATTGAAATACAGTTCAATATTGACTTTTTCACACAATGAATATTCAAACATGGTATACATGAATACAATTACATTCATATTATAGATGAAATTCTAGTAAATATATCATAGATGATAACCCCTTCCCCCAAAAAGAACTTCAAAAGTACAATCTTAAAAGACATATTTACCAAAATGAACAACATAATTTGTTCAAAATTCAACTAACATTAAAACTAGTGCTATGTAGACATATGGTAGTTCAGCAGATTAGATGAGCACCCCTGTTTTATTGCCATCTCATAATGGGCCATAGATAGAACCCTTCTATTCTACTATTAAGACATCAGTCTCTTACGGTACATACACAAGAATTGAGACAATTTCTCTAGTATCATTCATATCAACAATCAAGAATTTTGAAATCGAGAGTGAACACGAGAGAGCGAAAAGAGAAAGAAAGAGTTACTTGATAGATTGCCGCCGGCGCCGTTGTGTGCTTGGGAGGGAGAGACGAACTGAATATTGAGAAAGTGGGGTTTTGAGAAATAGGTGGTTTTGACGGATTGTTTTCTTTTGTTTTAGGAACTGATTCCCTCACACAAAAAATAGGTATAAATATTACAAAGTAGTTTTTTACATAAATTAATTAGGTAAAATTGCAAGTTGTTCCACTTTTTAAAGTTTATAACCCCTCTAGTCCAGATTTTTTTTTCAACAAAAAAAAAATCTTTTGAGGGCGAAATGACTGTGATACCCTTAATGAGTCTGACGCGTGCTACGTTTTTGTATCGCGGTTCAAAAATATCAGATTAAATTTATGAACCGCAATGCAAAATTAATGTAATGAAATTTATGAACCACGATTCAAAAATAGACTAAGAAATTAAACTTTGAACTGCGGTGCAAAAATTAATGCAATGAAATTTATGAACCAGATTCAAAAATAGACTAGGAAATTAAACTTTGAACCGCGGTGCAAAAATTAATTGCAATCAAATTTATGAACCGCGATTCAAAAATAGACTAGGAAATTAAACTTTAAACTGCGGTGCAAGAACTAATGCAATGAAATTTATGATCCATGATTCAAAAATAGACTAGGAAATCAAACTTTTAACTGCGGTTCAACAATTAATACAATGAAATTTATGAACCACGATTCAAAAATAGACTAGGAAATTAAACTTTGAACCGTTGTGCAAAAATATTACCTAATTCATTTTTGCACCGCGATACAAAAGCATAAATAACCAGTTTACGTCATCCACCACCTTCTTCCATCTCCTCCGTCGCAAGCCTTCTTCTTCCTCCCCTTTCTCCACCTTCGTCACAACTGAAAAATCCTTCAACCCAACACAGATCCATTATTGTTTAATATATTCATGAATCAAAAGAACTATCCCCGTTTCATTGCGCACAATCGTGATTTTCAAATTCAAAGTATATTGTCGGAGCTGTTGAAGAAGACGATGACAGTTTTGGAACAATATTTTGAAAAGTGGTCTTTTGCGATTGAAAAAAAAGAAATATGGACTTTTGGGGTTAAAAACTTTTAAAAAGGGATCGGCCAGAATTTTACCCAATTAATTACTATTGTTTCTAAGATTTATTCTTTTACAAATAAGTAAATAAATGAAACTTCTTTTATCAACTTTTTATGAATAATTAAATTGTTTAAAACATCTAATCAAGTAATATAACAATTATTTTTTAATATTTCAAAAATACAATCGATCAAATAATACCATTAAGAACTAAATGTTAGTAAAAGAAAATGTTCTTCTAAGTGGACCGTCACTGACCTGACCCTTACCCGTTGACCGGCCAGCAGGACCGTCATCGTTCTTTTGCGTCTCATGTCAAATATTGTCATAAGAAATTAGAGTTCATGTTTATCTAACTAGAATATCTGTGGGTCCCAATGGGCACAATAATAAGCTAGAAGGGGAGGTTGAATAGCTTATTAAACACTTAAAACTTTTTAGTAAATTTTTTTAAGGGTACTTGCAATCTATAGAAAAGATAGAAGTAGCGGAAGACCTTCAAGGTAGTTGTTCCAGGTCTGCCGATAAGGACTACTGGTAGACCTTTTACAAGATACTTAAGTTCTGCTGTAAACGGATAATGATAAGGATAAGTATTAAACAGTTCAATAGGAGGACAAACATTAAAGAAATAACACAAGTATTTTGAGATGGTTCACACTATAAAGAGTGCTACGTCCACCACCAAGGCAAATAACCTTGATTTAAATAGTGCACTATGTTTTCCACTAGATCAATTACAAAGAATATTCCTAATGGATCGTGGTACAAAATATTGACTTGTGTTTAGTCTATGGAATTAAATATCTCAAATACAAGATATTTAATTCGTGCGTAAGTATAGTTAATGAATGTAAACAACAAGAAGATAAAACAATAGGTGTTGATGAGAATCTTCTTGTTGTTGACGAGGACTTCTAGATCTGTTTAGGATCTCTTGATTGCACTGAGTTGTAAGACTTGGAGTTGTGAAGTTTCAAAGCAATCCTTTAAGTGTTCGATTGATTCTGTACAGTGCTATATCTCCAGTCTTTAATGACAGCATTTATAGCAGGTGCATCTCAAAAGATCCGTTTGGAGAAGACGAATACTTTAACAACTCTCTTTATGAATGCATTAAATGCATGGGGTCAATAAGGATTTTCGTCTTCACGTATATCTAGAGCAGTGGAATGATTTCTCGAGATCTTCAAAAAGTGGGCGATTTAGGTGTCGATTCGAGAGTTGTTGCAGCAGGAGACGCCCGCTTTCCCGCTTTCACTGCTCAGATGAAAAGTCTTGCTTTCGGCGCGGCTTGACATGTCGTGAATGTCTTAGGTTAATTCAAACAATGATTAGGATAAGTTTGAATTAATCTAATGAGTCATTGCCGGACAGACACGCCATAAGAGACCGTGGACACAAGGTCCGCTGCCCTTAAGCTTTGAAAGGTGTCTTCCCTGAAGCCGTGAAGAGGTCTTCCGTTGAACCCGTAAAGTCCTATAAAAACTATACTTGGCAAAGTTCTATATATTGCCACGCTTAATCGATACGCAAAGACGATTAGCCACTGAAGTATAAAACTAATGTAATGTACTGAACATATATAAATCTAACAAAATAATCAACAATATCAATTCGAGCAATTCAATTATTGTTCGACTAGATCTTTTTTACTTATGCAATAATGTCATATCATGCTCTCATCTCATCAAGTACTTTCCATCACGTGAAGCATGTCGATACAAAGACTATGCTTGTATATTGCTGGGCATGAGCCCAATTGAGTCATTCAAAACTAAATGTTAGTAAAATAAAATTTTCTTCTAGGCGGCACGTCATGAACGCTGCCTTAACCCTTACCCATTGATTGGCTAGGAGTACTGTTGTCGTTCTTTAGCGTCTCATGTCAGATATGATCTTATGAAATTAGAGATCATGCTTATCTTACTAGGATACCAATTTGACAATTCAACTATCGTTTGGATAGATCTCACTTACTTATGCGATAGCGTCATGTCATACTCTCACCCCATCAAGTGCTCTACATCCCGTCAAACATGTCGATATGGAGACCATGCCTTTTATAGTTAGGTTATTTTGGAGACTTTGATTATTTTTTGGTTTAGGGTTTGTATATATTATATTATGATTCTAGATTTGTGTCGTGTCTCATATTTTCCTACACACGGCTGATCTATTGAGTAACCTTATATACTTAGTGTAGGATTTGTGTACTGTTGAATAAAACTACACCTCGCACTACTGTTTTGTCAAATAGTCATTCATCTTATTACAGTCTTCTGTTTACACCTCCCACTGTTTTGTTAAAAACTATTTAGCATATATTAGTCTAGGTAGTTTGAGATATTTATCTTATTCAATGTCATATCTGCTTCGTCTAGAGTTTTTTCATAAATTTACTTTGTTAGTCTTTCGAGTTGTATCAAACTTAAACATATATTTTACAAGTGGAATATTTTTAGTTATGAGGTTCGATCAATAAGTTGATTTACTAATTGATCAAAAGTGATCTCTCGTATTCAAAGTTTCTCTTTACTTCATTCTTACTGTTTTTTTATTTTATTTGTTTTGTTTTGTTTGTTTTGTTTTTCTGTTTTTAATTCAGTTTATTAAGTTAATCTATATAATTCAAGATCATCAATCAAGTATTATTATAAAGTCTGAAATTAAGGATGGGCAGAATCGACATGGGTAATGGAGAATGGAGAATCAATAATTAAATTACAGATTATATATGAATTTCAAAGTAGAAGAACTTGAACGGTGAATCGATTAATGAATATCTGTTTAGCAAATATTGTTTAAGTTTTTAATACAATATGTCGACGATTGTACAAAATTTTTAGTGTTTTTGATATTACAATTCAAATCTCTTTAAAAAAATAGTTTCCTTTGAAAAGATTAAATGAAAAAATGAATGGGTTTAATTTGTTAAGTATTGACAAATAAATATAATTTATTCTAGAAGATTAGAAAAACATAAAAAAAAATTACATTACAAAAAGAAAAAGAAATAAAGAGACTTGACTTTAGACTAGTACTTCATCTTAAAAAAAGATATTCCCCCGTCCCTAAATTATCATCTTAATTGACTTGACGTACTGATTAAAAAAAATAATTGACTTGATTATATATATTAGTTTTAGTTTAATGTGTTGTTTCTTTTAAAGCCCATATATATGTAGTCTATAATTAAAATATAGTGAAAAAGTAAGGATAAAACGGTAAAATTGATATTCTAAAAAAATAAGTTTTAAACTAGATAATTATTTTAGAACGAACGAAAAAGAAAAAAAATGATAATTTATGAACGGAGGGAGTAAGTGTTTGAAGGACAATTGTGTCACGACAATAAATATGATTGAGGGATCCTTTTCACAAATCCAATCAAATTGCAAGACTAATTACTAATGTTAGATCAACTCTTTGACAAAGAGTCCCTCCGTTTCGGGCAAAAGAGATATTCCTTCCGTTTTGAACAAAAAGTTTATTATTTTATTTTAAAATGTTTCATTTAAAGACTCTATTTAAAAAAAATAAAGAAATAAAAGTGCTATTTTATTATTAATGGATTACTAAGTGTCATTTTTTTTAAATTTAACTTTCAAACAGAAAATCTTTACCCACAATGAAGAGATTATTTGTTTATCAAAGAGTATTTTGTTCTTGGTAATAACAGTTGAGTCAAATATGCTTACAATTATTAAGAGTTTTGCACAACAAAATTTTGTTTTAATCAGTGATAATCTAGCAATATAAAAAAGTTTATGATCATGTTTTATAATAGACTTGATGTAAGTAAACATATTTTTCTCTATATTTTTTTCTTAATTACAATGAATATTAAAGGAAACATATTTTTCTCTCTAGTTTTTTTTTTCTCTCTAGGTTGCTCTCCATCTAGAAGAAGTAATTACTGGGTCACAAGGTTGATTGTTTGTGCTTTTTTGGAATGATTTTTAAAGCAACTTCTACCATGACCCTTTCCCTTGATTTGGTGTGAAAATCACTATTCATCAACACAAAATTTTGGTATTGATGGGATCCACTAGTTTTTTTAATTTAAAATTTATTTTTAAATATAGAAAATAATTAATAATATGAAATAATTAATTTAAAAATGATTTAAACTAATTAGTATTTTTGTTGATTATATAGCTAATTAATAAATATTTTAAGAGGTTAATAGAAAATGAAAATATAATATGGTAAGAAATATTCCATTTGGTATGATAGGTCGAAGTTGTAATAGTGGTTGGTGCTGAAACTACCATAAATTTAAGGTTTTGGGTTGAAGAGGCCCAAATTGTCTAATGGCTCTATTGTAGATCTATGTCTATGTATGTCCTTTGTTATGTTCTTGGAATATTTGCAAGAGTTTCTTAATTCTTATGGAGAGTATGCTTGGCTTTCTTCTAGGAGTTAAGACTATATATTCTCCCAAACAATTAAGGGTGTCTTTTTTTTTTTTAGTTTTTTTTCCTTAATTAAGGAGAGCATGGGAAGGGATCGAACATGAGACCTCACACTTTGTGAAGCCCCATTTCTACCACTGGGTCACCCCCTTAGGGGCTAACAATTAAGGGTGTCTTTGTTCCCCTCGTAGCTCGATTATAAACTACACATTTATGAGAAACCTAGGTATTATTTCCATACCATTTTACATGTATTTAAATTTAAATTTGTAAGGCTAAGTTTTGAAGTTTAATGACAGAAAGATTAGATTAAAAATATCTCAATACACTTTTGAAAACACATAAAACATTGAGTTTCCAAGGTAATTCGATCAATACTGAGGTTTTTAAGGATGCTTGTGTAAAGTTACTTTACACCGACAAGTGACACTTAATGTATAGAAAATGAGATCATAAAATACTTAAAAGTTAAAAATGATAATGACAATTATAAAATTATGATAAAATCTTAGCGAATCTTAAGAAAAATAAATCTGGGCATGAAAATTATAATCATATTGCTTTTCGTAAAAACATATACAAATACCACCACATAAAGGTTAAATTAGACCTACATGGGAGTAAAACCATCATGTATATTATTGTTATTAACGTTGATAAAATAATAAAAGGGTAACTTACCAATAACCCCCCTCGGCTAAGGGTTGGGTTCAAATTTTACCCTTCAACTACTAATTGAAGCAATGCATCCCTTTCAACTATTGTATTTTTTTTTTAATCGCAGCTTTTGTTTAGACATTGTGATATATGAGTTGACGTAAAATGCTCATGTGAGACTTATGTGACCATCTTTAGGTATTTGTTTAATTATAATATCCTTTAGAGTTTCAATTGACTATTTTACCCTTATTACTCTAAAACCTCTTTGTGCCTAAAAATGATCAATACAAATAATTTCTTATCTTTTTTTTGAATATTGTGGTAAAAATAATACATAAATATGGTTGTGTGAGTCTTAGTTGGGAAAATTTTGTTAATTCAAAAGGCGGTGCCTAAATAGAAGGTGCAATTTAAGAACAATGTTATTGTTGATGGGAAACATTGCTTCAATTGATAGTTGAAGAGGTAATCCAAACTCAACCCATAATTGTGGGGGGTAATTAGTAATTTAGTAATAATAATTATCGTCACACATCATGATCATTAATTTTATTAGAGCCTTTTTTTAAATTATCATTACTACTTTTGAATGTCATTATGAATATACTTTCACCAACAATATTATCTTAGGATCATTAATATTATTTGACTTGATTCTCAATTTGGTCACTCTATTATTTCAAAAAGTCCACTAAGCTCACTCTACTATCATTTTTCACAGTTTGATAACTCTACTTTATAAAAAGTATCACGTTAGTCACTCAGTTTGTTTTTTGGGATGAACCGTCTATTTTTTTTGTATAACTCGAAAATACCCTTACTAATTGTTACATAAATATAAACATACATACACATAATCTCACTCTTACACACACACAATATCCCTCTCTCTCTCTCTCACACACACACACACACCAAACCCCGTATATAACGATAAACATACACATGAACATACAGAGCAAACTCAAACTCAGTATATACCGATTAACACGCAGAGGAATTTTTATTCTTCCCATCTTCTCATTGAAATCACTGAAAAAACCAAAAACCAAACCCACCATCGCCAAGCCCAATACTTCGTCACGCTTTTTTTTTTTTTAAAAATTAAAGCAGGGCGGCACCTGCGGGAATTTTATTAAATGAAGAAGAGAAAACAAACTTGAGGGGGGCAACCAACCTTACCCGATATAGGGGGGACAAAGGAGCCTGACCTCGAAAAGGAAATATAAGGGAAGCAAACCAGAAAAACACAAAACAAAAACAGGAAAACTAAAGAACACCCTGCAAAAAAATAAAACAAGAAAAACCGAGGGTAGCTAAAGACTAAGAAATACGAATTCTAGGGATACCTTGGGCATCCAACGATAAATTACCCCTAGCAGATCTGGGGAGAGATTCATTAGAAGAATAGGTAGCATTAGAACAAGAATCGATAGCAGAATTGGCCAGGGAGTCTGCAACCGAGTTAGCTTCCCTATAGCAAAGGCTAAACACATAATTGGCAATACGTTGCATAGATAAGATAGATCTAATCTGATAAGCGAAGCGCCAAGGGATAGAGTGACCTTTGGAGAGGCAACCAAAAAGAAAAGAGGAGTCCATCTCGATAGTGGCATTCTTGATGTCGTGGGGGAAGAGCCATTCCACTCCACAAAGTAAAGCTTGTATCTCTGCAAAAGAGTTAGAAGCATGACCATAAAAGGAAGATAAACTATGAACAAGATTGCCTTGGTGGTCCCGAATAATGCCTCCCCCTCCACTAGGACCAGGGTTATTTCTACTACCTCCATCAGAGTTAAGCTTCAGAATCCCAATAGGAGGAGGTGACCAGGAGATAGCACTAATAGTGATTTTCTTTCGCTTCTTATAAGAGATAATTAATGTTACCAGAAGTGGGACAGATCTTGTAGCTAGCAGCACTGAGAATAAGGTCAATCTCAGCTAAGATAGAGTGGAAGAGGCCAGAAACGGAGATAGGACTATCTTCCATAACAGCTTTATTACGAGCTTTCCAGAGGTGCCAAAGGATTAAGGCATGGACAATAACGAAGACGATCGATCTAGAGTGAGTCCACCAATGCATGCATGTAGCAGGGGTAGAGCTAGTACAACATTTAGCAATATTAAATTTGTCGTGGAAGATTGACCAAAGATGGGAGGCGATGTCATTGCTAACAAAGATGTGGAAGAAAGTTTCACAACCAGGATTAATAGGACAACAAGAGCAGCGGGAAGCAAGACTTATGCCCTTCTTGATTATAGCCTCATCAATGGGGAGCCTCTTGAGAAAAAGACGCCAGCGAAAGATACTAATAGTTGGAGGAACAAGATGATGCCAAATAAAATCTGAAGAAAAGAGAGAACTACCGGCTTCACTAACCATACCAATAGCTAATTTAAGAAAGAAAAAGCACGAAGCCGTAGGCTCCCAACAAGGTTTATCATCACTATCCAAGAGAGCAATTTTCTAATCATTTATATTAGATTTAGCTCTTGTATTGAGAGAGGCTTCTGCAATTAAAGAGAGAGAATAAGAAGAGCTGAAAAGATCTTTCACTTGAGACAGTTGATTGTTATCATCTGTAAAAATAATAGGGCAATCAATCCAGTTGTCAAGTCTAATAGAGAAATTACCCTTACCAATAATCCAACGGATATGGGGATCATCAATATGTCTTATGCGAAGCAGGCGAGACCACGTGTGAGATCCTTTGTAGCGAGAGAGAGAGAAGGGTGATCCGAATGGCAATATCTAGCCTTCTTAAACGTAGACCAAATATTAACATGAGTGCGAAACCTCCACCAAAGTTTAATGGAGAAAGCTCTGATAAGATTAGAGAAGGAGTGAATACCCAGACCTCCTTCCGAGATAGGTCTACAGCACTTGGACCAGGCTATCCAATGGTACTTGTGGTAGAAAAAAATCAGCCACCAGTTTATCAATGAGATTGATAATAGAGACATGGGGATCTAGAGCAGCAAAGAGATAAGCAACCATCGATTGGAGAACATGTTTAATCAGAGTTAAACGACCAAACATAGAAAGAAAAGGGCCTATCCAAGAGGCTATGCGATGCTACAACTTAGAGAGGAGAATATCAAAGAATTGCTTCCTCTTGCGACCACAATATAAAGGACAACCTAGATAAATAATGGGGAGAGAACTGTAAGGGTAAAATAGGCATGACCTATTTTATCTTGTTTTCACCTTTCTTGGTCAAAGAAGGATTTTAAATTAGTCAATGTTTATTTATGTGTTAGATTTTGTTTAGAATACTTTTGGTAAATTGGTTTTGATTTTTGATAGGAAAATCTTTCAAATCTTTCAAAAGATTAGATTGGTTTTGATTTTTTTTATATAGGAAAATCTTTCAAATCTTTCAAAAGATTTGATCTTTCAAATCTTTCAAAAGATTTAGGCAATATATTTTTTGGTAACTATATCTCTGCAAATAAATTAGTTATTCCAAGTATTATAGTCTAATTAGGAAACATAATCTTGCATGATTATTTGCTAATCTCTTTCCTAGTAGGAGTATGGTTATTATAGTCTAATTAGGAAACATAATCTTGCATGATTATTTGCTAATCTCTTTCCTAGTAGGAGTATGGTTATTATAGTCTAATTAGGAAACATAATCTTGCATGATTATTTGCTAATCTCTTTCCTAGTAGGAGTATGGTTGTTTTGCCGTGTGCTTGCAGGATTCGTAGCCTATATAAAGAGCTGGATGTCGAGCAGTTGAACATACACTGCAAGAGCTGACAAGAGAGAATCTATTCAGGGAGCTTGGCGAGCAGAGTTTGAGAGAAAAGATCAAAAGCCGTAAGCTGTGAGCAATTTTGTTGAAGTTCTGGAGCAGTTTTTGAACAGCTTGAGAGAGGAGATCAAAAGCTATAAACTGAGAGCTTTCTTGCCGTACAGTGCGCTTCTTCCATTTGAAGCAGTTTTGAAGCTTCTGCTGATGCAATATCAGCAGCTTTTTGAACCTTGAAGAACTGGTTTTGTGTGCTTCCTTTTTCAGTCTTTTGGAAGTCGATCTTCCTCCTTTCTTCCCACGTTTGGTTTAGTGTTTTATGTGGGTTTTTGATTCTCCAAGATACTATATCTTGTGAGAATCTTTGTTTGTTCTTAAGATTAAAAACAGTGTTGATTTTTATATAAATTGTGTGGCCTTGAGGTTTGATCTACAAGTTTGATACTTGTAGATTGTTTTTAAGTTATTTTCTGTCTTCCAAAGTCTGCTTGGTTTAAAATCTGAAAACAAAACTTCCGCTGCTATTTTCTGTGATATACTTTCAGTTCACATTGTTATTGTCATTGTTGCAACATTCACTGCAACATTGACAATCACATTGACAATCACATTGACTCATATCAAGAATCCGTGGCATCACGTTCTTTCAAGAACCCAAGCGGAAATCCAGAATCCGAGTGATGTTTTGAATTCTCCTATCATCCAAGGAGGCAGCCACATAAAATGAGCTTTTAGATTTATTAATCAGCTGCCCCGAGCAACGTTCGTAGCTCGCTAGAAGAGAAATATGTTTGTTGAGAGATCTAGCATGACCATTGAAAAATATGACAACGTCATCAGCAAAGACAAGGTGGGATATAATGGGGCAACCCCTAGAAGAAGAGAAAGCCACAAAAGGGTCTTCAGAATGAAGCTGAATGAGGCTTCTACTCAGCACTTCAACAGCTAAGATGAAGAGGTTGGGAGATAAAAGATCACCTTGACGAAGGCCACAAGAAGACTGAAAATACCCAACAGGGGCACCATTAAGAAGAATAGAGAACCAATTGCTGGAGATAGATCGTCAAACCATATCAATAAAAATTTCATAAAATCCAAAACACCGAAGGACTTTTATCAGATAGACCCAAGAAACTCTGTCAAAAGCTTTAGCCATGTCAAGTTTAAGGACCATGTTAGAACCAACAACTTTTTTTCCAAGATAGCTCATCATCTCCTGGGCAAGGAGAATATTATCATGGATGTCCCGGCCTTTAATAAAAGCACTTTGATTACTAGAGATGAGCTGAGGCAGAATAGTGCTAAGCCTGGATGAAAGGAGCTTGGTAATAACTTTATTGCAGAAGTTACACAAATTGATAGGGCGAAGATCTGTGAAAGAGGATGGATTATCAATCTTCGGGATAAGAGCTATAAACGTGCTGGTCTAGGATCTAGGCAACTGGAAGCCAGCAAAGAACTCCAGGATAGCCTGGTAAAGATCTTGACCAATAATATCCCAGCAAGTGGAGAAGAATTTTCTAGAAAAACCATCAGGACCAGAGCCACTATCCCCGTTTAGCCCCATAAACGTGGTTTTAACTTCCTCTAAGGAGGGGGGAGATATGAGCATATTATTCCAAGAAGGAGAGACGAGACTCGGGATAACATCCAGAAGGCTCTCATCAACAGGAACATCTGAAGATAACTGAAATTTGAAATGACTAACGGCAGCCTGTTTGATAGAATCTTCAGTATCAAGAGTGTTGCCTTCAGAGTCAATAATAGAATGCAAAAAGAGTTTCCTTTGAGCCTGGCGAACAGAAGCGTGAAAAAGCTTGGTATTCCCCTGACCATCTTTAAGCCAATTGATACGAGATTTCTGCAACCAATAGGATTCTTCTCAATTGAGCATAAGACGGTTTTGAGCTTGAGCTTCAAGAAGGGTACTACGATTATCGCTTGAGGGATTTAATTCAAATAACAACTCTTTTTCACTAACCATGTCTTCCGCCTCTTTTAAAAGAGAGAAGATATTACCAAAGACCTCTCTATTCGAAGTTTTAAAAGCAGATTTGACATTACGAAGCTTACTAGAGAAGGCATAAAGAGGTCTACCAGGGACGGGAGCACACCAAGCATCTCTAACCACGTCGAGAAAACCAGGGTGACTAGTCCATGTATGAAGAAACTGAAAAGAAGAGGGCCGACTCTCAGAATCCCTAGAAAAAGTAATAGGAAGAGGGGAGTGGTCTGAACAAGTCCTATGAAGATGCAAGACTTTCGACGAAGCGAATGAACCCAGCCAGTCTGAATTGCCCAAGAATCTGCCAATACGTTCATGAATGGTTCTACATCCTTCTCTTTTATTCCACCAAGTGAATGAGGGGCCAGAGAAACCCAAATCCATAAGTCCAGAAGCAGAAAGACAAGCATGGAAGTCCAAGGCTCCAGTTCTGTCCCAACCAGTTCCACCACTTTTTTTTGAAGGGTGGAGAGTGCAGTTAAAATCGCCTCCCACAAGCCAAGGAGAACCTTGAGTTTAAGACCCAATATTGAGTAAGTCAGTCCAGAGATGACGTCTATCCTCTACATCACACTTGGCGTAGACGCAAGTGACATAAGAGAAAGAAGACCAAGAATAATGTTAAAAGCAGAGCGTTAATTGTTGAGAGGAATTATCAATGACCTGGCAAGTGAAAGCAGCTTTGACAAAAGTCCAAATTTTACCATTAGTATTAGAGAAACAAAATCTAAATGTAAGCTTACGGGAAATAATATTAATTCTGTTTGTATCTATCATGGGTTCAAATATAGAAATTAACGAAATATTATGTGTAGAGATTAAATACTTTAACCTTGCAATCGTGGGGTCATTACCAATCCCTCGAACATTCCAGAATAGGGCCTTAATATCCATGAGAGCTAGAAATAGGAGGGGAGGTCGAGAGCTTGGAAGCTTTTGCTCTAGTGAGACGGGCAGAAACCGGAATGTTTTTTGAGTGCTTCGAACCTTTAGAGGGTAAGGGGGTTTCAAGATGAAGAGTGTCATTTACAGAAGTGTCTTCGTCCTCTTCTTCCAGAACGTCTAGAATAGCAAATTTGTTAGGGGTGGCGTTAATATTAGCTATAGAACAGTTCCCGTTACCATCGTCAATGATTATTTAGGCTACGTCTGAGTCATCAACATACAAACATGCAGAAGAGTTTATGACCTGTTTCGAAGCATTGATTCCTACGTGGGGAGGATTGGCATAATGATCAATGACAGGACCAACTTGGTTATCACCAGCTTGATTAGGAGCGGACTTTATGGTTTGAGAAAGGAGTCCTTTGTGTGGAGAATTCAGATTAGGAAGGCTTTAGTCTTCAGTGGGAGATTTATTGAGACCATGCAAATGGGGAAAGGAATGCGAGATTAGGGGGTTAGGTCCCTGCAAACTGTTAATATCTTGCAAATTATTAGAAGGTGGGCCCTACAAAGCATTAGTAGGATGCAAAATATCCATGTTCACAGTAGTGTTATTTTCATGTAGAATATCTTTATTGTTCATACTACCAGTCTGTATTTTTTTGGGGGTCCAGCGAGTTGCAATTTTAGTGGGAGGCACGTTAGGAATTTGTTCTTTCGCAGCAGGTTGAGGGTGATGTTTAATTTTGCACGAGGCCTCATCATGGCCTTGATGAAAGCAATGACCACAGTACGCAGGTAAATTTTCAGCTTCCACAATTTGCCAAAAACTAGGATATTTGGTTCCATTTTCGATCCAGATTCGCTTAGGGATGGGTTTAAGAAAGTCAACTTCAATACAAATGCGAGCAACACTCGGACAAGACAAATTAATGGTCGGGTGGTCAAGCATTAAAGGCTTGCCAAATAAGTTAGCAATAGAGAATAAGATAGTTTTATGAAATAAGTGAATTGGGAGATTCAAGATAAGAGCAGATAATTGGTCTTTAATCCAAAGGCGTTGGAAATCTTTATCGTGATGAACTTGGATGAAAACATGTTTAGAGTCAAGATGAGCAACTGAGAAAGCAGCCTTGAGTCCAAATGTGTGGAAGGCTTTGCGGGTTGATTCCATTGACAGGCGACCATGAGAGAATTTCCCCACAAGCGTGTGGTGGAATGGCTTAGCTAGCACATCGGTTAACTCATCTAAGAACTTGAGCGAAGGCTCACCTTTGTAGAGAGCCGGAGGGATGATAAATGCGAGAGCATTAGCCTGTGAAGAGCTCAGAGGCGAAGAGAGAGCTGCTGTGAGGGACTTCGGGGAAGCAGGTGAGGCTGTAGCGTCTGGAGGGTCCTGCATGGCTTCCGTCATGGCACAAGAGAAAAACAAAACAACCCAACACAAGAATAATAGCAAGACAGAAAACTGCAAAACGACCAATCAAAGAAGAAAACAAGGAACAAAGAAGAAAATCTGGGAAACTCTAGAATCAAACCTATTAACCTGGAAGGATAATAATCCGTGGGGAAAACAAAGAGAAGAGGCAGGTTCCAGGAAGCCGGAAGCTTGAAACCCTAGCAGTTAGGTAGGGCTAACAGTCGAACCCTCAATATAACTCCACGACGTGGTGCGCGCAAGAAGCAACAAGCTGAGACAGAATCGGCGGCTTCCACTATGTGATGAGCAAGTAACTGGAGAAGAGGCAGAAGATTAGATGTCTAAAAAACCGAGGGATAAGCAAAGAGAAGAGGAAGAAATCCTGAAGAATTGAAGCTTGATATGCCGACGGCAATACTCCGTCACACTTACCAACCATAATCTTCAAGACAAGGACTCCATCATCGCCCCTTCATTGCCGGACTGATCATCAAAGTACTCAAGGAGCCACAACACAATCCTAAGAAGACGAAGAACATCAAACATTCTGGTAATATCTTTTAGATGATATTGATTCTCAAATGGAATGAATCGTAAATTCAGCGACAACAACTCGACCTGGGTCTTCAATGTTGATTCTCAAATGAAATGCCGCAGTTATCCACCCAAGGACTCAACATTGTTGTTTCTCATTGTATCTTAGATTTGCATTTGCTCTTACATTACTTTAGGTTCTATACTTAGTGGCTAAATGGATTGCGTATCAGTTATCATGGCAACTGTGTATAGAACTTTGCCTTTAAAATAGTTATTTAGACTTCACAGGGTTCGAAAAGTCATCACTAAAAGACTTCGGCAATGGCTTCACCAGCAGCCTTCACCAGCAGACATTGTTTGTCTTCGAAAAGCATTATGACGTGTTCTAAGGATTTTCAAGATGTCCAGCGCACTACATATCAAAAGGGTTATTAATTCAGATATTCCCATAATATCAATTTGAATTAAATCCATCATTGACTCTTGAATTTCCGAAGACACGTCGTTCCAGCTTTTGTTTCAGAAGAATGAAGACTTTCGCCACCAAACCAGTACAGAGCAGACGCACAGACTGACACAATCAGACTGTACCAATTCCTGCAGGTCTGCAACATCTATTGTCTTCCACCTATTACTTCTTGTACCCGCTCTTCTCCATACCTCGATCAGTTTCCAGTTGAAGATGAAGTCAACACTCACAGCTCCTTGCATTAATGACATTCAACCTAGTAGAGTTGTTACTCACTTTGTCTTCTCCAACGGTCTCAAGAAAGCTCCGGTGTAAATTCTCCCATTGAAGACTTGAAGAAAATAATGCTTTGAACTTATTCAACAACATCAAGTCAATCTTACTCAGTGCATTGAAGAGATCGTTAAGTCCTCAACAAGAAGAAGAAGATTGTCCATCAACTGCTACTTATTACTTCTTCCTTGTTGTATTCATTAACTGTTTTTCAACACATTGAATATTATGTTTCCCCAAATATTCACTTCCCCACCCCAAACACAAGTCAAAACTTTTGTACATGATCCATTAGAGATATCTGTAATAGAACTAGTGAAAAACATAGTGCACATTTAAATCCAAGGTTGACTACCTTGGTGGTGGATGTAGTACTCTTTACAGTACGAACCATCTCAAATTATCTGTGTTCTTTACATTCCTGTTCTTACTATTTCATTACTTTATCTGTTGTATTACTTATTTCCTAAAGCATCAAACTCAAGTGAACATCCAAGTCTACTGGTAGTGCTTCACCAGTAGACTTAGTTTGTCTTCCTTACAAGTCTTCCGTTACTACTGCCTTTTCAATAGGCTGTTAGTACTTGTTATATGAACTATTCACGAAAAGTTTTTAAGTGAAACTAGGCTATTCAACCCCCCTTCTAGCCTAGTATTGTTCTCTTTGGGACTAACAATTGGTATCAGAGCTTAACTCTTCGAAAACAAGTTTTTCCAAGATTAACCTCTTGAGTGATAAAGATCCAATGGCACAAACACATTATATGCTACCTACATCTAATGTGAACCATATCTCAATATTGGACGAAAACCATTTTGATGTTTGGAAGGATAAGATAATGCGTCACATGAACTCAATTGATAACAGGTTATGGAAATGCGTACTAGAAGGACGTCAGGTGCCAATGAAGGAAAATCTACTTGCTAGCGTTGCTGGTAATCCTCCAGAAGTTGCTAAAAAAGAATCAGAATCGATAGAGGACGAAAGAAAGCTAGTGGAACTAGACAGCAAAACTATTAACATAATCACAAGCTCTCTA
The DNA here is from genome assembly GCA_013146195.2 of Codonopsis lanceolata. Lineage (NCBI taxonomy): Eukaryota > Viridiplantae > Streptophyta > Magnoliopsida > Asterales > Campanulaceae > Codonopsis > Codonopsis lanceolata. The sequence goes on along the minus strand of CM028378.1, from coordinate 151,936,869 downwards.
GACACTAGCACCTATCAACAAGTGATCCGATGTACCTCTGCCAAAGAAATGTGGGAAGCTCTTGTAGAGTACTTGGAAGGAGACCAAGATATAAGAGACAACAGAAAGTACACCTTCATTCAACAATTCGACTCCTTCAAGAAAGTTCCTAAGGAAACCCTGAGGCAAGCCTACGATCGCTTCTTCGTGGTAATAAATAGCTGTTTTTCTTTAGGTAAAACTTATGGCAAAAAGGAATTGAACATGAGATTTCTAGGCTTCCTAGGTAGTCTTTGGCATGTTAAGACTGCCGCCATGAAAGGATCCAAGAATTTGAACGAAATGACTCTCCATAGCCTTTATGCAAGTTTGAAGGTTTATGAGCTCGAAGTTCGTCAATCTCTAGAGCATGACAAGTAGTTCAAAACTCTGTCCTTGCCAGCCATGGTACAAGAAGCTATTCCAGTTGATGACAAACCTTCCACTTCCTCCAGCTGAAAATGATTTTCTTTCTGAGAACAGTTTGCTATGTTTGTATAACGTTTTAAGAAATTTGCAAAATCTGGAAGGAAGGACACACACCAGCAGCCTTTTAGGAAGACTTTTGAAGCCTCATGTAGCAATGAGCTGGTGTGTTACAATTGTAGGAAACCTGGTCATTTTGCTTCTAAATGTCCAAAGCCAAAATTTGAAGCATACCGAAAACTTCCTTATAAGAAATTTCAAAAACAAAGAGGTATGCTGGCTAAGGACATTGAAGAAAAACATGTTGCTACATGGTTTGAGACTGATTCAAAAAAGGATGAGGATGATTTTGAGCAGACCAACCTATGCCTAATAGCTCAAGAATCAGGTTCCATCTGTGACTCTGAAAATGAAGTCAAGATCTCACCTTCTCCCTGTGAAAGGGCCGAGTACAACTGTGATAACTTCAGCAAGGAAGAACTGCTCAAGGATAACCAATATATGCTTGAGTAGTTCAACACCTTCAGGGTAGCCTTTGTAAAACTCACGAAAAAATATGAAAAGCTTGCTGCTGAGAAATTTGTGCTGGCAGTTGAGAATCAAATTCTCAATAGCTGTCAACAAGAAAGTATCAAGCTAAAAGAGAAAACAAATTCCTGTGTGACAAAGTTGAGTGCTTAGTTGAGAACATCAAAGGACTAGACCAGGAGAAAGATGCCTTACAAAAGACCATTGACTCCTGGAACAACTCCAAGGAAACCTTTAATGGAATCCTATCTAGCTAAAAGCCAAGTGGAGACAAATCAGGCTTAAGCTACAATGATGTGCGCAACTCTGAAAGCAATTATGTCGCAGAGGAATGCGAATCCTCCAAGACTGTTGTTGATCTTTCCTTCTCCAAACAGACCTTTGGTAACAAAAGTAAACGTGGACTTGGCTATATAAGACTATCGAGTATCGATAGCAGCTCTGCTAAAGCAAAGTCTGTTGTTATTAGACAAACGAAATCTTTACTGGCACCTATCAAGTTTGTCAAAGAAAAAGTCATGGCTCCCAAGCTTGCTGATACTAAGTTTAAGGGAATTCTGGTAGATGCTCCTAAGTCTCCTAACAACAGATCAGCCAAGGCTAGGTCTGCTGTTAATAGACCCTGGAACCTTCACAAGAAGTCTCTCAAGCCTACTGTCAACAAGCCTACTGAACCCAAAAGTGCTGTTGGGAAGAAAGAAAGTCACAAGCACTCTACAGCTAACGCAGATCACAATACTCCATGGAACTTTCACCATTTCCATTCTAATCGCTAAAGTACCTTTTTTTTCAACCGGAAAAAGTCATTTTTGGGGGCAAAATGACTACGATTCTCTTAATGAACCGAATATGCACTACAGAGGTTAAATTTTACACCGCGATACATCAATTTTCTTACATCCTTTTTTGCATCGCGATGAAACACTTTTTGTACCATGATGAAACAATTTTTGAATCGCGATACATAAGTCTTAATTACCTAATCCAAATGTGTGCCGTGATAAAACAATTTTTGAACAGCGATACATAAGTCTTAATTACCTAATCCAAATTTGCACCGCGATGAAATGATTTTTGAATCAATATACATAAGTATTAATTGCCTAATCCAAATTTGCACCGCGATGAAACACTTTTTGCATCGTGATGAAACAATTTTTGAACCGCGATACATAAGTCTTAATTACCTAATCCAATTTTGAACCGCGATACATAAGTCTTAATTATCTAATCCAAATTTGCACCGCGATGAAACACTTTTTGCACCGAAATGAAACAATTTTTGAACCGCGATGAAACAATTTTTGAACCGCGATACATAAGTCTTAATTACCTAATCCAATTTTAAACTGTGATTCATAAAATATTATCTAATCCATTTGTGCACCGCGATACAAAATGTTAATGAACCAGAATACATCATCCATTTTCTTCTTCAATCTCCTCCGTCGTAAGCCTTCTTCTTCTTTCTCCTTCTTCACCTTCGTTCCAACTGAAAAATCATTCAACCCTGGACATATCCAATGTGTTTTCTGAAACCGTTGAAGGAGATGATGGCATCTTTGGAATAATATTTCGAAAACTGGTCTTTTGCAATTAAAAAAATGAACAGTGGACTTTTGCGGTTACAAATTTTGAAAAAAGGACCGGTCAGAAAATGAAAAGTCTTAAATCATGTGATGTGGAAGTTTGAGGATTCAACAATATCAAAAGTTGGGTGATGTGTCACTATTAGAGTTGCCCTCACCAACTTTATTATACAATAGTATAGATTTACCAAAAACTTACTATTAGTTCCTAAAAGTTTCAAAATTATTGACAAAGGGAGAAAGGGTTGGTTGGGTGGTGGTCAGCCCATGGGAGTGGTGTGAGCTTTGGAGACTGGTAAATAGGCAAGCTGCGTAGGGTAGGCTAGGGCTGTAAGGCAGGGTTGGGCGAGGTGGTGAAAGAGTGGGCTAGGAGGAGAGCTAGTGTTGGGCCAGGCATTGAAGGAGGGATGGGTTGGGTGGCTGGTGTTGGCCCAGGCTCTCAAGGTCGAGTGGTTGTTGTGGCTGGGGATGGACTAGGCTAGGCTTGGTGGCAACAAGGGAGACTGGTGGCAGCCCAATCTTGAAAGGGGTATAGTGGTGGCGGTATTCAGTGGTGGTCCGATTATTTTTTTTTTTCAAAAGGGATAAAATCTAAAGTGGACTAAGGGCTATATATAATAATTTCACCACAAAAAAATATTGTATTAAATATTTTCGTTTGTGCTATATTAAGTACTAGTATATGTGTTCGTGTCATAGGCACGATGTCGGTATGTGATTAGTTCAATGAATGGTCGAGATAAGAAAAACTCATATCTGACAGGGTAATTCAAACAAAACCCAAAACTGAAGGTGTTATATGTAATTGTAGAGGGGTAATTCAAACACATCTTATAACTGAAGGGTTCATTTGTAACTCATATACTTACGAATCAATCTGGACCGTCTATATTATAAAAGAGCTTTGGGTTTAACTGGACTGTCAGTTGTGTTTAGTACAATTCGATCAGGGCCACCAGTTAGAACCTGAGCTCTTTTATAATATAGACTTGTATATGTGCTCGTGCCATAGGTATGATGTCGGTATGGGATCATTTCAATGAATGGTCGGGATAAACAAAACTCATAACTAACGGGGTAATTCAAACAAAACACACAACTGAAGGTTTTATATGTAATTGTAGAGGGGTAATTCAAATATAACTCATAACTGAGGGATTCATTTGTAACTCATATACTGACGAATCAATCTCGACCATCAATTGTATTTAACACAATTTGATCAGGAGCACTAATTAAACACTAAGTTCTTTTATAATATAGATACCCCAAAATTCACTCAATGGAATCATGCGGTCAAGGTGCAAGTGGTCGGAGAGGCAAATTGATCACTCATTGTAAAGAGTTATTATGGCATGCATCAGGTGAGGATGAGGCAGCTGGCAGCCTTTCTTCGAATCAATGAGCCGATTGTCAATATGTACAAATTAGTTATCTAAAATTGCTTATCACCATATTGAGTCATTGACTTATAAGTCATCAGATATGATTCAAAAATCTCTAAATCACAGTTACCTATAGTTAATCTCTACCATATTTTTTCAAAGCCTACTTCTTTTTTAACAAAAAAAGTCAAAAAATTGATAGGTTCTTTCTTAGTCTAACAAGTTAAAGAGTATGTTCAAACCTCTAAGTTTGATATATGAGGAGGTTAAAGGCACATCTATAAAAGACCTGTAAGAAGGACAAATAAAAAGAAGATTATTGAAAATTAAAACATTGAATATATTATATTCCTTTCTTGTCTTCCTCTACTTACAAATGAAGACTTAAAGCCCCCTTATATAGAGCTACGGGGCTAAAAAGCCTAAAAAGTAAAGCAACTGATAATTATACAATGACGTAAGCCATAACGATAGAAAGTAATAATTATACAAATGATGTAAGCCATGACAATATAAAATAATAATTAAATAAATGACGAGAGCCATGACGTTATCACCAATGGGAGTCCGGATGAGATGGGCTATCTTCATATGGATCAGGGTACTGTCATCATAAAAAACCAAGTCTTCATTATCCACTGATTCAGATGTTTCAAAAGTTGGGATAATGTGAGACATACACCATTAATCAAACGCGTCTATCCACTTGGATGAAACAGGGTGGTCATCTGACCATGCTTGCATTTCTAACATGATCTGGGATGAGATGGTTTGAGGATTGATCATGTTGACTCTAGCGAGAGCATTTTTTGTGCTTATGTAAAGTTTAAAATTGCGCACCGCGCAAGTGGCTCCTGCAGGATTAATCTCAGATCAATCATAGATGAACACCTTGTGAGCATGGTATACAAACGATTGCCCTTGATTTCCGATTGTTGGAGGAGGAAGGTATGAGCATGACCTTCGGAACATTATGGTCACATATGGTTGACGGCAAGGAGACAACTGTTGTCTCGATTGGTGAGCTGGGAGAAACCCCTAGAGTAAATTGAACAGGTTGTGAGATTGGGGTGGGGCACTGTGAAGCTGACATTAGAGGATGTATGAGAGGAGTTTAACAGAATTAGACGAGATTCTTATGGTAGCTGTTTCAAACTAATACCAAAACAAACAGAGTTCTTATTTAGGAAATCAGGTTATGGCAAGAAAAGAGAGTATTTGAGTCGCTCATTTTTCGTTCCTAAAAGTCCATTTGCCATCCCTAATAGTATTTAGGACAGCCATAGGGACGGAAAAATGAGGGCTTAAATAACATGGGTCCTAAATGTTTTAAGGACACGAAGAGCCGTCCCTAAAGGGTTTTAAGGACGAGACTTTTGCCGACCCTAATATGTTTCAAAACATTTTAAATTATTGGCGGGAAAACAAAAAGAACGAATTTTTGTCGTCCTAAATGTTTTGGCGTCAACACTTTTGGTTCTAAATTATTGGTGGGAAAACAAAAAGGACGGATTGTTTCCGTTCTAAATGTTTTGGCACCAAACCTTTTGGTGGGAAATTACTGAAAATAGTGGTGGGTAATATTTGAAAAATTGGTGGAAAACTTATTAAGGTCGCCTTCCGCCGTCTTAAAAGATGTACAAAGGATCAAGATCTCTTCGTCCTAATTATAAAACAATAATATGCATTCTATTAACAAATTATAAATTTAGCATTTTCATTAATACAAAAAACAAAGGTTTTAGTAAAAGAATATATCATTAATAATAAAATATAATCCCTACATCAATCTGCTAATTAAGATGATTGCTTACCAAAAGAATCAATCTACTAAATCCTAAGATTAATTAACCAACCTATAAACAATTTCTTGAAATATAAAAATATCGTCTCAACTAGTTTAAACTCCAAACTAGTAGATCATAAAAAAAACAAAAACAAATGCTTAATGATAACTTTTGATCAATGTGCATCGAACGATATCTTGCGCTACTCCCAAAAGCAACCTGGAAAAATAAATGAAATAAAAGAATCAATTGAAATAATCACATAATTTTCATTTTCCAAAGAAATATAAGAAAAGTTCTTATAAGCTCATGTAAAATAAGAAAATTATATCTTCATTAATGCAATCATTGAACTCTCAGTTGTCCTCTCCAATTGAGCTAAAAGTTTAAATCTTCCATACATATGGGAGAAAAAGATAAATGGGGAAGGACATATTGTACCAATGTCACACTGAGAAAGATACACATTTTTACCTAGTCTTAGATGCAAACTTCAGTTAATCAAAACAAAGCATGAAGAGATTTCCTGCAGAAAAATTAGAATTAGGGATCTACTACTTTACGGATGACAATAATCTCTTGACCGTTTGCTAAACCAACATGAGATGAATAAAGCAGCTTCGTACTTGTACACTACAAGAAATCTCATATGCACAGTAGTTGTCTCGAAACTCTTACAACTAAACACTCCAAAAATAATAAGGAGTAGCTGGAAACTCACATGACATCCAACATTCAAGAATAGGCAACATTGAAACCTCTCATGCTTTTCAGCCTAAGCATTTACCATTTGACAAGAAAAATGGAAGTGAGCATCCACACAAATAAGAAGGATTTACTCCCCCAAATCTAGTTTGTCTAAATCTATATTCTTTAAAGTGGCATAGATAATGGATATAGTAAAGCATCTAAAACATAGTAAAATAAAAAATAAAAAATGGATAATCCCACTTACCATACCATTCAAAAAACAGGATGTCTAAAACTTGGCATATTTCCGAGATATCAATCATATGTTCTATGTGTATAAGGCCGCTAGGAAGTGGCAGCACATAATATAAAAAGTGCAGAGGCCATACTTTACTATTTAGCTACTATGTCCATAGTTATATTTCTGTAAGTGGCATTGAAGGAAAAGACAATAGAGCACCTAGAGCATTTCCAGGAATATCTAATCCCAGTCCTATCAAATATGCAGGTGTCAAATCTGGTGTCTTCCAATTTTGTCTTTTTTCTTTTGTTTTTCTTTTGAATTATTTGATTCATCTACATCATTGTTGATTTCAAAGTACACATTAGTATTGTGCACATGTTACCTACCTAAATCAGTTATTTAATAATATCCAGACCCGAGAAGGCCAAAATCATAGGCTAGTAAGAGCTTAGGTTTATGTTTTCCAACAAGAATTTAAAATCATTTAGGTCATAGGTGGGCTGCACCAGGTATATTATTTTGATCAATAATGGAAAAGACCTTGGGAATCACCCAGTCCTCCCCATTCCACAAAGATCATTTCACTCATCTTTACAAGGTCTTCAACTTCTTATCCTTAAGGTGTTGGATTTTGGCTCCACAAAGTTTCTAAGGTATTGAGATTCAAAGCCATGCGGCTCTAGTTAACCATAGTCCGACAGGCAACATTCAGGCTCCTATGACTACTTGGCTTAGTACTAATCTTCTGAGAGCACCTTCTTAGATTTTCTAAAACATTTTCTTGTAGTGTTTGTGAACTTCTTTATGATTGCTTTGCTTGTATCACTACCCTAAAGCTAATCAGATCATTAGGCTATATTAAAAGATTGACAGGTCACCTTGATATATGATAGAACCAACTTAAGCAGGTGCAAACTTTTCATGATTATTCATGACAGCCTCTGGTGCAAACTTATTTATGATTTTGACTGTCAATGCACCACCAAGAATAAGGTCTAGTTGAAGTCATGAAGTCAGTTTCACACTATATCGAGCCACACAATCATGGAGTTAGGTTGGGCCTTGAGAGCTATAAATGAAATATGTATCCAGTGATAGTTAAGGGTTTAAACTTCAGACAATGTAACTAAAACATTTTCTTGTAGTGTTTATGAACTTCTTTATGACTTCTTTGCTTGTATCACTACCCTAAAGCTAATCAGATCACTAGGCTCTATTAGAAGATTGACAGGTCACCTTGATATATGATATAACCAACTTAGACAGGTGCAAACTTATTCATGATAGCCTCTGGTGCAAACTTATTCATGATTTTGATTGTCAATGCACCACCAAGAAAAAAAAAATGTATACAATTAAGTTTAAGGAAGAGAGGGTATTTGGTTGCGACCTGAAGGATATATCATATATATATATATATATATATCATACAAGTTCGCTATCAAAGCAGTAATTAAGGATTACCTTTATGCGAACTAAAGCCTTGTGCGCAGCGAAAAAATTTCGCTTGAGCTACGATCTTCGTATGCCAATATCCACAGACCTGCAAGTCTCTCTCGTCGGATTGATATCACGGAGCACGGATATCAATACTGGTTCACACCGCAAATCCAAGCCTCTTGATGGTTAGGCTAGAGGGAGTATTTTGGTGAGATAGATTTAGGGAGAGGGAGAGGAGGCGCCCACCTTGCTATTAGGCGTGCAATACACAATTAGGGTTTTATCCCCTTTGTTGCCCTATTTATATTATTACAAGAAACCTATTTCTTGTAGGTTAAGTCAATCCTAAACCCACTTGGATTAGGATTCTAATTAACCAATAAATAATATAAATATTATTTCCATGTGGGCGGGACTAAATAATCGGGTCGCAAGCCCAATTACCAACATCTCCCACTCGTACACATGGACTCACCTCTCTAACCACATCGTATCATCAAAACCCGTTAAACACTGCCTCTTCATACTGGAAGTGAAGCGTGCGACATGACGAGAAAGATAAAGGGTGGAGCGCTATACCAAATCACCATCTGACCAGCATAGAACGTCCTCGTTAGAAAACAAAACTCGTCTATACCCCAGACCGTATATATGCATCAATTTAAGCATCCTCAATCCCTCAAGAGCGGTGCTTAAAACTCAATATGTTTGTGTATCAAGATCAACCTTTTGAACCGTATGTTCAATATGATCGCCATGGCATTGAAACACAAAAATAAAGATGCATATCATACTATCTTCCTTAGACACTCATATTAATCACTCTTGGTATTGCTTTCCCAAAGAATGGCTGTATGTGCATGTAGCCCGTTGGTCGGCATGCCAAAGTAGCATCATCAACGTCCAAGTTCATGATATAGTTCTAAGTCACATAGGGTATAATTGTGATCTGGATTTGATCACTAGAACTCACACAGTGATGAAGCAGGGATCATTCAATCACTTTCTTAAGTCGCATTATAGTCACATACAGTATGAAGTGTATGCTATGACGGAACTCCCACACGAAGTAGGCATGTCATGCTCAAACGTCATACGAACCTTAGTCTAGCCGCCCTTCTGGCGTCTAACCTGAGTACTTAAAAGCAGTCACTCTTCTAGTGACTCTCTTTAAGATCTCACATTCGGACTTTTCCTTGGGATATAAAGTCGATCTTATAAAAGGTCTCATCTTGGTCGTATGCCAAGGCGATAAATGTAATGTCATTTGCGTACCCCCCTTTGTAGGTACCAAAGACTTTTACTATCTCAACTTGCTCGCCCACCTGGCGACAAGGTGAATTACCCGTGTGAGAGGGCCAATTCAATATCCACGACATCTTTTAATCAAAAATATATATGCCACACAATTTCATATCAAAATATCCAATTAACATATAAAAGGAACAAAATGAAACTGCAATTTATTCAAACGATAATGAATAATAATCAAATGTCATCATAAGTGTTCTCAGAATAAAAGTCAAATCCTACGAAGCCCTAGACCCAACATGTGATCCTGAAAGATCTCTCTAGCTAGAGGTTTAGTCATAGGGTAGGTCGCCTAACATGCTTCTAGTAGGAATATATTCTAGAACAACTTTCTTTTCTGCAACCATGTCTCTAGTGAAATGATATTTGATGTTAATGTGTTTCGTCTTCCCATGGTACTTGGGATCTTTAGTGTAACCTAAAGCTGCCATGCTATCACAAGCAATGACTACAGGACGATCCACATGCGTCGTAACATCAAGATGTTGAAGAAAACTCCTCAACCACACGGCTTCTTGAACCGCGGTGAGCAAGCCATGTACTCGACTCCATCGTAGATAGGGCGGTGCTAGTCACGCTTGCTACTCCAAGAGATAGCTCCACCACCAAGGAGGAAAGCGTAGCCCGAAGTAGATTTATAACCATCTACATCTCCAGCCCAATCCGCGTCAGTGAAACCTTTCAAGCTCAAATCCCCACCTTGGTAACATAGGGTTAAATTTGTGGTTCCCACCAAGTAACGCAGAACCCTCTTCACTGCCATCCAGTGTTGAGGTCCAGGATTACTTTGGAATCGACTCAACATCCCAACTGCAAAGCATAGGTCAGGCCGAGTACACACCATAGCATACATCAAGCTTCCTACCGCATTTGCATATGGAGTCGTAGACATTCTCTTCTTCTCTTCTTCATTCTTAGGGCATTGGTTTGTACTAAGGACACATCCCTTTTCCATTGGAGTGACAACGGGTTTTGAGTTAGTCATGCCAAATCGCTCGATAACTTTCTTAATGTAAGTCTCTTGAGACAAACCAAGAAATCTTTTCGAAGCGATCTCTAATGACTTTACTCCAAGCACATAGCTTGCTTCACCCAAGTATGTCATATCGAAAAGTGCAACCACTCTTTAGTGGCATTTATCATCTCCATATCATTCCCAGCTAGTAGGATGTCATCAACATATAATGACAGAATCAAGATCTTTTTCTTGGATCGTTTAACATACACACAGTGGTCTTCCTCAATCATCACAAAGCCAATTGAGGTTATCGCTTGGTGAAAGCGAATGTACCACTGTCTAGATGATTGTTTGAGACCATAAATGGAACGTTTGAGTCGGCACACTTTGCGCTCTTGTCCCTTGACTTCAAAACCCTCTGGTTGAGTCATATAGATCTCTTCATCTAGTTCTCCATTGAGAAATGCGGTTTAACATCCATCGATAAAGTTCTAGATCCATGTGTGCTACTATCGCTAGGATTAGGCGAGCAGAGGAAAATCTCACCACGAGGGAGAATGTCTCCTCATAGTCTAAACCTCTCTTTGGGTAAAGCCTTTCGCCACAAGGCGTGCCTTATATTTGTCAATTGATCCATCTGCCTTTCGCTTGACTTTGAAAACCCATTTGTTTCCAATAGTCTTGCGACCTTGCGGAAGATCAACTAACTCCCAAACCTGATTCTTTTTCATAGAGGAAATTTCATCTTCCATTGCAGTCATCCATTCACTGTTTGTAGGTAAAGAAAGGGCTTCTTTGAACGATGTAGGCTCACTAGAATTGAAAGAAGTAGTTAGGAAAGATTCCTCTTCGATCGCGAATCGCGGCGAGGTATATTTCCACGTTTACTTCTTCGTTCTAGGATCGGACTCCCACTAGAATCCGTACTCCCACTCGGATGAAGATCACCTTGACTCTCATTGGCGACTTCCATAGGTTCAACCTCATGTTGTACCATAGGATTAGGTTGAGGCAATTCCCCACCTTCGCCAAAAGATGTCATGTGTTCTTCTTCCATCTCAAAAAGTTCAAAGTCTTTCCTAACTTCACCTATCGTGGAAATCATTCTCAATGAAATCAACATTGCGCGACTCTGATTCAGTCATTCCTTCGTTAGGTTTTCCACCGTACATAACATAACCCTTTGAGGTATCTGAATACCTTATGAAAACACACTTGTTTCCTCTAGGGCCTAGTTTTCCAAACTTATTGGAAGTACTATGGACATAACATGCACAACCCCAAGGATGAAGATGCCCCAATTTAGGCTTCTCACCTTTCCAAAGTTCATAAGGGGTTGTGGAGGAACCGACTTAGAAGGCACTCGGTTAAGTATGTAGGCGGCAGTCATTAGCGCATCCCCCCAAAACGAAATTGGGAGGTTGGCTGTGCCATCATCGACCTAACCATTTCCAACAATGTTCGATTCCTTCGTTCCGCAACACCGTTTTGTTGCGGAGTTCTAGGAATTGTCAAACTGTCGGCGTATTCCCTTTTTCTCACACAATTCTTTAAATTGATCGATAAATATTCACGGCCATGGTCAGTTCTAAAAGTTTTTAAGCTTTTATCCTTTTGATTCTCAACCTCTGCGAGCGCTCAAAACACTTGAGAGCTTCATCGCGGTGAGAAATAAGGTAAACATAACCATAACGTGTATAGTCATCGATAAAAGTGAGAAAATAGGAAGCTCCATGGCGTGCCTTAACATTCATTGGTCCGCAAATGTCGAATGGACTAACTCTAATGGATGTGTGGCTCTTTTGCCTTACCAAAAGGCTTTCGGCAAGCTTTTCTGCCAAACAAGATTCACACAAGGGTAGGTTGACTTGGCTGAGAGACCCCAATAGGCCTTCTCTAGCCAATCTAGTCATCCTATCTTTTCCTATATGTCCAAGTCTAGCATGCCACAACTCAGAATTAGAATCATCATAAACCATGCAAGAAGAAGAATTAAGAGAAGAATTATGGGAATCCAACAAATCTAATTTAAAGAAATTATCGACAAAGAACCATGTCCCAAAACCTCATCACCAAAACAAATATCCAAGTGATCATTACTAAAATTAAAAGAATATCCATGTCCTAGCAATTGTACTCTTGATAGTAGATTATGTCGAATTCAGTGCATAAAGAACTTCATGAAGAGTCAATGCGTCCACTCCGCAATTGAAGTTGGTATGAGCCAACTCCTTTGACTTCAACAGATCTAACTGTTTCCCATGAAAATTCTTCTTGTACCGGCGGGAACTTTTCGATAATCTACAAATCCTTCTCGATCCCTCGTCACATGTTTGGTTGAGCACGAGTCTACAATCCACACGGGGAGAGAGTCGCTAATAAAACATGAGAGCAAACACAACTTTGCATGGAGATAGGATTAAGTGATACCTTCTTGGGCTCGGGACAAGTCAGAGCAAAATGACCCAAGGCACCACGGTTGTAGCACTTACGCTTAGCAATATTCTTTTTGCCTCTACGGCGTTTAGCAATCTTGTCACTTTTAGGGCCCAAATTCGAGTCTTCTTGCTTTTAGCTTGTCTCTTGCGTTGCGTGTGGCTTGCGCGACCCTCAAGGGAAACAAGAGCAAGATCACAAGTCGCATCACTTATCGGCGATTCGCTTCATGACACTCGGCCTCAAGCTCAACATGGTGAGATACATCGCAAAGTCCGAATAGAGTGCGTATGAGTCAAGATACGCCTCAAACCACTCCAAGAATCGGTAGTGAGCGAATCACCGCTTGAACTTGTTGTTCATCGATAAGACGAACCAGCGGACTTTAAGATCACGAATCATTAGGACATCTCACGTAGTTGTTCAAGAATGTTTCGTTTACGGTCAATCTTATAGCTTTCAAACTTGTAGGTCAAAGTCCTTAACTTTGTAGCGTAAGTATTCCCATAAATGCGCTTAATTTGGTCCCACATATGTTTAGCGATCGTCTTCAAACTTCGCCAATCGGATCATTATGCATGCTACTCGGCATAGTAAAGCGTGCACATCGATCTTTCTTTTTCCAAATCAAGGAATTCCTTCATTTTTTGCGATGCTGGGCGATGGTCAAGTTACCCATCTCTGGTTCTACCATCACAGTATCAAGGTTGTCCAGAACCTCTTGCTCGTTTAGCAAGTACGTGATTTTCCTTTGCCAAACACCATAGTTTGAGCCATCTAATTTCTCACCCTTATTAAGGTCAGCGATTACATTCTGAGAAGCCATTTCACTACAATTTGTTGCAAAAATAAGACATATATATATATATATATATATATATATATATATATATATATATATATATATATATATATATATATATTGATTCACTTTTGTTTCGAAAAATCAATTACTAAATATAATCACATCATACACGTAAGGAGGGAAAATCCGCGAGGCTCGTAATCACAACCAAAAGCATGCACAACATGAAAATATTCATAAATTGATAATTTAAACAAAAGAAATATGATAGAACAGATCCATCAAGTACAAATCATGTACATAAATATTTTCACTACTGAAAATAAATTTATTGGGTCTCGTATAGTCCCAATCGCAATTTTAGAGCCCAAAACGACAATTAAATAAGCTAAAAATGACTTAAAAATAGCTTAAAATTCACAAAGAATTTTAAAAAATTCGAAGCGTCCCAAACTTGACCATAACAGATCCTGAGAATGACAAAACATCCCCTGAATATTATTTTTGTAATTTTAAAAAAACAGAAAACAGGTTTTTACACACTGAAAAATCAAAAACAAATATTTAAAGGCTGAATTGATCAAAACAGAGACCACCATTGGACTCAGACGGCCAAAACAGAGCTAGACGCGCCGGCCGTTTGTCGATCGGAGCTCCAGAATCACCGCACGCGCCCCCACGCGCCACCTGCGCGTGTGGGCTTCTGGCGGGCATTAGGGTTGGCGTGTTCTGGCGACATGGCGTGGCGACGTGGCGATGGCGCGTCGGCACAGGATTTTTTCGAAGTAGGCCCCCACTTATGACGTGGCAGGTGACGTGGCAGCCACGTCATCAGTCAACGGTTGACCGTTGACCGTCGGCCGGCGGCTGGGCGAGCTCGATCGTCTCACGTCTTGCGTCTTGGGAGAGTACGCGTCACGCGCCTTCCGGTGGTCCGATGACTGCGCGACCGGTGGCGTTGGACTCGACTCATCAAGTACTTCCCATTGGTGTACTTTTTACCTCGAAAGGAGTGCCACAAAAGTCACGTGTATCGAGGCCGAGAGTGGGGTTCGTTTTTCAATCGAATTTTTAACCCAAAAAATCGATTCGCGAAGGGGCAACTTCGCGAGGCCATAAAACGTTCATTTTAAGTCCAAATTAAGCATATAATATGTCGTTGGAAAGCCCTCACGGAGTACTACAAGTACAGTCCATAAAATCACGATTTTACAGAACATAAACAGGTCGAATCAGCTTGCAAAGTTTCGGAAAAATCTGTTTTCAACAAAACTTGGGTTTGCGATATTTTGAAAAATACCCAACGGAATTCAACGAGAATTTAGTATGTTGTTCGCCTCGTCGTAGGGAACTCAGACATATAAATTTTTCTCGAAAATTTCAAAGTTTTACACATAAAATAATAAAAACCATTTGTTTCGTTATCGGGTAAAACTTTTAAACAAACCAAAAAACAAGAGCATGCGATTCATGGCATAACAATACGAGCAATCAAGCAATATGACTCTGATACCAATGAAGGATATATCATATATATATATCATACAAGTTCGCTATCAAAGTAGTAATTAATAATTACCTTTATGCGAACTAGAGTCTTGTGCGCAGCGAAAGAATTTCGCTTGAGCTACGATCTTCGTATGCCAATATCCACAGACCTGCAAGTCTCTCTCGTCGGATTGATATCACGGAGCACAGATATCAATACTGGTTCACACCGCAAATCCAAGCCTCTTGATGGTTAGGCTAGAGGGAGTATTTTGGTGAGATAGATTTAGGGAGAGGGAGAGGAGACGCCCACCTTGCTATTAGGCGTGCAATACACAATTAGGGTTTTATCCCATTTGTTGCCCTATTTATATTATTACAAGAAACCTATTTCTTGTAGGTTAAGTCAATCCTAAACCCACTTGGATTAGGATTCTAATTAACCAATAAATAATATAAATATTATTTCCATGTGGGCGGGACTAAATAATCAGGCCGCAAGCCCAATTACCAACACGACCAATAACATGTTATCATTTTATAGTATTAACATAAGTCACATCAAAGTCGTTTGAGAACTTAGCATCCTCACTTGGCCCATCTGTGTAGGCAACATTTGATTTTCCTCCAGCAATTGTCGTCACACCTGCAACCATTTCTAGATTTTTATACCCTACGTTATATGTTTTCCATAGGGTTATACAATGTTATGTTTCACAATGTAGTGAAGATAATTAGCCCTCGTACTTTCAAATTTTTGATATTCAAAGTATTTGCACCCAGAAGTTAAAAAATCAATTAAACAAAAACTGTCTAATATTCTTGTAAAGGAAACTGAATAAAACGCACCTGCTTCTCCAATCTTTCTGATGGCAAGGTTAGAGGTATCAGCAACATACACATTTCCATTATCATCCATTGTCACCCCTTTTGGATGATTAAAACAAGCATCATTTGATTTTCCATCCACATGCCTAGTATACCCCTGAAATGACCCTGGTACCAAACTTGCCTGACTATTTGTAGCCATAAATTATAGGAATAAGGCAATTAGAATCATAAATCTTAATGACTGATCAGCTGTTCTGAAAAACACTTGGTCTGACCCGCCAAATAAAAAAAAACGAAGGATGTCACTTAATAAACAGTTTAAATCGGAGGCACAAAATCTGTTTGTTGGGGTTTTCTTGTTGAATGTATTAGCACATGTTCTCTGAAAACCTAGAAGTTTGAGAATGTTGTCGTTTCCAATCACAAACTCGCGAAAATTAACCAATGATTTGCGAAAGTCTTCCTTCCTCTTTATTTTCTTTACTCAATACCATTTTCAGATAACACTACAGTTTTTTAGGATATTGAAATGGTGCTTTCAACAAAACTATTATCCTTGGTTCATGCTTCCCAAGATATGTTTTCAACTCAGTTTTCTTAATAAAGGTTTTGAAGACCAAAACCAAACAGGTTTTGTACAATGTGTTGCTTCCGAATTCTTGAAACTCAGAACATAGAAAGTGATTACCAGAAGTGCACCAATCAAACTCCAAACCTATCAAAAAAATACTATGAAATGATTAGTTATCTTTTTAAGGAAGAGAGGGTATTTGGTTGCAGACCCATAATCAGGGCCGGTCCTGAGTTTCGAGAGGCCCATGGCAAAAAAAAGGGGGGCCCTTTATAAAAATAAAATCATTTAAAGTATTGGGAAAAAGAAAAGTAAAAAGTTTATAGCAAGAATTGAACTCAAAATCTCTCATAATTTACCAAGTATCTTAACCATTGGATCAATTATTCTACACTAAATTAATCAACACGTTATAACTTATATATAGTTCACAAACTAAAAAAGTAATCAGCATATGGTGATTTACGACCAAGAATCCAAGAATCATGTTCTTCTTCAGATTTCGGTGATTTACGACTAGGAGAAGAAACTCTCAACGAATCAACCCAACCATTAATATTAATGTGTCTGTCAGCACCACGACCACAGGTTTCAAGCTTTTTTAGACCAGGAAAAACATAATTATTGAATTCGTGCAACATGCGTGCAACATGTGTGCAATGCGTGTGCAACGTGCGTGCACTTGACTAGTATATATATATATATTCTCGTCTGCCATGGTCCATCATCGAGTTGAAAGAGCGAAGTGCAGAAAGATGTTCATTCTATATTTAAAAATAAACCAAAAAATCAAATGAGAACAATACAGTATGGAACCGTTTTACTGAGAACTTAAGAACTCATGAATAACACTTTAATAAGCTAATAGATACGGAAGCTTACCAACCAAGAAACATAAGCCGGATCTGCTAGACCATTGCTATAATCATGTTTGGCTTTAGAGATTGATTCGGAATTGAGCGTCTTGCAGGGAAGCCATCTCTGAAGTCCTATTGCCTGGTAAAGCTTGGTTAAGCTCTCTTTCATCCAGGGTCGGCCCTGAGTTTCGAGAGGCACATAGCAAAAAAAAAGGGGGGGGGGCCTTTATAAAAATAAAATCATTTAAAGTATTGGGAAAAAGAAAAGTAAAAAGTTTATAGCAATAATTGAACTCAAAATCTCTCATAATTTACCAAGTATCTTAACCATTGGGTCAATTATTCTACACTAAATTAATCAACACGTTATAACTTATATATAGTTCACAAACTAAAAAAGTAATCAGCATATGGTGATTTACGACCAAGAATCCAAGAATCATGGTCTTCTTCAGATTCTGGTGATTTACGACTAGGAGAAGAAACTCTCAACGAATCAACCAAACCATTAATATTAATGTGTCTGTCAGCACCACGACCACGGGTTTCAAGCTTTTTCAGACCACGAAAAACATAAATATTGAATTCGTGCAACATGTGTGCAACGTGCGTGCACTTGACTATATATATATATATATATATATATTAGAGACAGGATTCCATCGTAATCTAGAAACACCACGATTTTCTTCTCGTCTGTCATGTCCATCATCGAGTTGAAAGAGCGAAGTGCAGAAGGGTGTTCATTCTATATTTAAAAATAAACCAAAAAATCAAATGAGAACAATACAGTATGGAACCGCTTTACTGAGAACCTAAGAACTCATGAATAGCACTTGAATAAGCTAATAGATACGGAAGCTTACCAACCAAGAAACGTAAGCCAGATCTGCCATACCATTGCTATAATCATGTTTGGCTTTAGAGATTGATTCGGAATTTAGCGTCTTGCAGGGAAGCCATCTACTTATGGGATGCTCTTACTGATGCTGTTTGTTTTGGCCCTTTTGGGGGGTCTTTTATATTATTAAAGGAAAATGTTGTTTCTATGAAAAAGATCTTTAAAGGCCGTGTGTCGTGTTTTTGGTAAATGAGAGTGGGTCCCATATATCCAACTGCCCATGGCAAAAAAAGGGTCCTTTATAAAAATGAAATCATTTAAAGTATTGGTAAAAAAAAGTTGACAACAAGAATTGAACTCAAGATCTCTAACAATCTACCAAGTATATTAACCAATGGATCATCTACTCTACATTAAAATTATGAACACATTATAACTTATATACAGTTCACAGACTAAAAAAAATAACAGATTAAAACAAAAAACAACCCAGGTTTCGAACCTAAAACCTTTAACTTACACCACGAGCGCCTCAACCATTGCACTACAGGAATCACTTATTATTTTGTTTTACAATTTAATATATATACTAAATATAAGGTAGTACCCAAACATTTGGGGTGCCCTAAATGTTATCTTTCATTGGGGGCCCATGGCGCAATGAATTTTGACTCAGGAAAAGGTTGATCCTATGTAGATAAAATTATTTTTATTAGTCCATCAAGTAAAGTAAAAATTCATAAACTTATTACCATTACTCTGCTAATTGGCCAATTTTTTCCTATGGGCCCTTTAGTAGCATGGGTTTCTTTAGTACCATTCCAGTCAAGACTTTGTTAGTTGTACCAGTGAAATAAGCAACACTTAAATAACATTTATAAACCAGGTTGTAAGGAAGATGAACATTCAAAATATCCAAGCTAAACATTAATAACTATCAAAGAAACTACACTTTACGGCAAGTCCTAAACTTGGACAGATGTAGAAATCATATTTCAAATCACAATATGATCACCATAAGTCATGAAAATAAGCACAAACTAATATATATTTACATCTTCCAAGAATGTAAGTCATGAAATTCCAGAATGAGTTGTTCTACTAGAACTGCTTTGCTGTAAATTACTAAAGAACGAAAAAGTTTTGCAAGTCATATCGTGGCTCCAAATTACTATAGTTAGCTAATGGAAATAGACTTACTGAAAGTACCATTACTTCAGTGTAGCAATGCACATACGTGGATCTTATTTACTCCTACCTCTACCAAAAATCCAAAATAATGCAAGTAACAATGAGAAAAGTTTTTTATTTTATTTTATAAAAAAGTAATATTATATACATAAATATAAAACCAAAAATTTAATGTACCAAAATTACTCCATGCTCCAGAATAATGCAGGTGACCACAATATGATATTAGCTATGTTGTACCATCTGAACAATTTTAAAGTCCATACAAAATTATTTTAGCACTCACATTTTCAATTGTTGATGTACCAATCCAACCATATATCAAAGCAACCAAAACATGGATAATGGCATACAAACAATTACCTACTAACGAATCTCGTAGAAATATTTTGTGGTTAGAAACAACCATACATTCATGAGTCACTGCTTTTACCCGATCAAACTGCCTCAATAGAAGCCCTAACCCCATATCTGTGAAGGCTCTTTCTTGGAACTACTGAACTAGAACTCGAACCACACCAATCACAAGGAAAACATAGCAATTAGCATTGCTACAGTTGACATTATAATTACCCCTTGGACATCTAGACATAAATGTACATACCTAAAAAGTCCATGCAAGTCAATTCATGATTACCTTTTCTCATAGTCAAAAGATTTAAGAAGTATACTACCACTACCCTTTAGGATAATCATGATAACATACCTCCTATTAATGTCCAAACTTTTTTTCTCTGATTATCAAGGGTTGTAGTCATAACAACTTGCAAAGGTGTAAGCTTCACAAAATGTAAAACTTATGCAAAAATATTAAAGGAACTATATAAAGGCAGGGAGGGTGTGCATAAACTATATATATATACATAGCACCCATATCAGTAGATTGAAATGAAAACAAATAATTAGTGCTTAATTATTTGAAGCATAGGGCTGGATTTCTCCTAGAAAGCCCTAGGAAATTAGGGGGAGAGTTGGAGAGAGCGAGAAGGAAGAGAATGGGTGGGTGAAAGTTTTGGGAATATTTCGTGCGAGAATTTTTGGCAATTTTCATTTTACCCTAATATACCATATGATTTTTTAGGACACTTAAACACCCGTCCCAAATGAAAAGTATTAACTTGCCTAACCTAATTGACTATGCAACATGGTCGGCAGATGGGCGCGACCTAAAAAGTGGGGACCCTAAAACTACTTTTTTTATATGGGAGATATTGAGGAAGGGATTATCAGGATGGAGCATGAGTCCTTTCATAAAGAGACCATGATGGCGGATGAAGATGGTAAGGACATTTTGGCAGTTTAGGATGGCCATTTGTTTGAGTGTTATGTCTCCAATAGCCTCTGTTATTTCCTCAGGGAGAGAAAGGAGAAGGAACGGCTCGGAGAGAGGAGAGATTGGTGATCCAAGGTTAGCGGAGGAGGAGGAAGCTTCATTGATGGGGAATACCATTGGGAGGATACTGACTGTGTGTTTGAGGGTGCTCTTGGTGTCATTGGAAATTCTACATACATTTTTAATGTCTTTTGGCCTTGAGAGAAAGTCTACTAGGACATTTGTTGTGATTTTGATATGTTTAATGATGAATTTCCATTGGGAGAACCAATTTGACCGGTGTAAAAGCTGTGCTTGAGGAAACATCTTTCGCTTGAATTGAAGCATGCGGGGGAAAGAGGACATGTCCATCTAAACTTGAAAATCGTGACCGATTAGATGGAACTGGAACTTTTCTATTCCTCTTTTGACGTCAAGGATTTCTTTGAATATGGAATGGTGGTGTTGTTCCGATGTCTTGAATGTTCCACTCTTGTACCCACATATTATTCTATGATTATTTTCACTTTGGACAAAAACGACCGCTGCCCAGTATTCATCACTTACGTCTGTTTGAAGAATCCTTTTTTATGACGAAGTAGGAATCTTTAAAACGGGCATAGTGCTTGCCAGCTGCTTAATTGCTTTAATAGCTTCGGTTTGTCTTGTAGTCCAAGGGGGAGGATTCTTTCTTAGCATGGGGAACAACCAAACTTTATGGATTGATAACTTGGGAAATAAATCTACCATATAGTTGACTAATCCAAGAAACTATTGGATCTCTTTTGGTGAAGATAGAAGAACATTTGGGAATCTGTGCAACTCTTGAGCGATGTGGCGACTGGAGCTAGTATTTTCCATTAGATATTTTCATTCTAAGAAAATCAATGGATGAGACTCCGACTTCCATTTTCTTTTCCGAGAGCATTATACCATACAGAGTTACCATGGAGTGGGATCGAGAGAGTAAGTCTACAGAAGACTTTTCGTCAGGAGAGAAGAGTATGTCATTGATGTAAACCAGTGTATTGGGAAGAATTGGTTCAAAAATGGTTACCATTGCTTTTGAAAGGTAGATGTGACATTTCTTAAACCGAATGACATGACATGCCATTGGTAATGATGGTCAGGGATGCAAAATGCAGTCTTCAGCCTATCTTCGGGAGCAATACCTAGTTGCCAAAAACCTGACTTGAGATCAAACTTGGAGAGGACCTTTGCATTTATCATCTGCCAAAAAAGTGATTAAGTGGATGGTAATTAATAACCAACCTTAGCTTTCCTCGAACCTGTTCACTTCTTTTCATTGACATAGAATGCTTCACATGCTCATGTAGAGGATGTGGATTCAATAATATTTTGGTCAACAAGCTGGGTGCATTCTGTGAGGGCAAGCTGGTAATGGTTTGGATTTATCCCTAGATGTCTTTCTTTAGTATGAACATCTTCATTTTGTTTGAAAGGCAAGGAGACATAGAGTGAAGAATTCAGCCACACATGAGAGGGATGTTTTGCCAAGAACTCCGTACGGGATGAAGCACATGAATCTTGGATGATTTGTTGCTTGAGGGTTTCTATGGTTGGGACAAATTCCAAGTAAAGTCGTGAGACTGGGCTCCATGGGTTGAAGAAGCTCTTGTAACAGAGACCATTATGCATCCATCTTCAGTTTTTTTTAAAAAAATTTAAATTTAAAAATTTTAAGGAAACAGGGGTGGCACCCTGCAGAGATTTATTAATAAAAAATAAGAAAGAACAAACAAGAGGGGGACAACCAGCCTTGCCCAACAATGGGAGGACGGAGGAGCCTAACCTCAAAAAAAGAAAGAAACAACATTACTTTCTATAACTATAAAGGCCTATACTATCCATGTCTAAAGCAAGACGAACTTCTCTAACTAAGCTTGCACGAGTCGTGTAGGGAAGAAACCTTGATGCACATGAGCCTCCGCAACCAATCTATCGGCAACTTGATTGCATTCACGATAAACATGTTTAATATCATAGCCCTCCATATAATTGCGACAATCCATTAACTCATAAATGTATTACCATGAAGCTTCCTGGGAATCAGAAAGGAGCCAAGTAGCTGCCTTAGAATAAGTTTCAACAAAAACACCATGAAGGGAAAGAGAACGACACATACGTAAGCCTTCCCAAAGAGCCATAATTTCAGGAAACGTGTTTGTTCCTGGACCATACCAAGAAGAAAAGGCCTGAACAATTTCTCCACAATGATTACGAATAATCCCTCCCCTAGTAGCATTTCCCAATTTCACCGACCCATCAGTATTTAGCTTGTAGCATCCAATGATAGGGCATTGCCATCTAACCCATTACCCACGTCGTAAGGGAGGCTTAACAACAGGGAGATTAAGAGCCCGAAAACCAATAAAATCCTGTGATGTAGGAACAGTTTTGGGATGAAATAAGTGAAGCAGCCCCATTAAATAATTATGAACCTGATGATGAATACGAGCTTGGCATATATCAGACCCTTCAAAAACAGCTTGGCACCTAGCACGCCAGATCTCCCAACAGGTAAATAAAGCAATCCCAATGCAGCAGGCCCCAAACTGAGAACGAGATGAGGAGCGGGTGATCCAAATATCAGCTAGATGCTGCAATGAAATATAATGAGCAATTTTGTTAAAGGGGAGCGCCAACCTGCCCCAAATAGCTTTAGCCGTTTCTGAATGCAGGAAAACATGAGAAATAGATTCCACATTAGGCTCATGATGGCAACAAACACATTTAGAAGAAAGTGGGATGTGAAGATCTTGCAAACGAGTATCCACAGGAAGAGCATTGAACATTAAACGCCAAAAGAATGCACTAATTTTTTTCGGAATCCAAGGAAACCAGATTTTTGTAGCCCAGATCAACCTAGGAGACTGGCTTCGAGTGTAATCCCAATACTGCTTAACTTCGAAGTCCCCCGACTGTGTAAGAGTGCAGATTCTACGATCAGGGCGTTGAGGTCTAAGCCGAACCCGCTGCACCATGGCCTGCTGCTCCAGGTTAATAATTGGCAGAAACAAGGGAAGAATAGGTACGTAACACCTCTTTCACATGAAGATGAATATCAAGAGGTTGTGGACCAACTATAATATTGCCACTCTAATTATCATTCCAAAAGGAAACCAAACCCTCTCCAATAATCCATCGGCTATGTTGAGAAACCGTCGGCGTATGAGTCATGATCACCTTCCACATTTTAGTAGCTGAGAGAGGGGCATGCAACCCATTAGGATCGTAATACTTGCTATTGACAAAACTGGACCATAAACCATTCCCTTGTAAGGTTAACCAGGACAATTTTGCATGGAGGGAGTCCATGATTAAAGATAAAGAGCGCAGCCCAAGACCACCTTCTTCTAAGGGTCTACATACCTTATGCCACGAGACCCAATGATGGCGCGGCTCCCCATTCGAGCTCCATAAGAAAGAAGCCATAGAACTCTCAATTCGACGAAGCACCACCTTAGGAACTTTGAGAACAGCCAGAGAATATAAAGGAATGGTAGCCAAAACCGACTGTAAGAGAGTAATTTTACCACCCAAGGAAAGCAGACGGGCTTTCCAACCAGAAA
Organism: Codonopsis lanceolata; assembly: GCA_013146195.2. Taxonomy (NCBI): domain Eukaryota; kingdom Viridiplantae; phylum Streptophyta; class Magnoliopsida; order Asterales; family Campanulaceae; genus Codonopsis; species Codonopsis lanceolata. The sequence continues at coordinate 151,912,568 of CM028378.1, read as the reverse complement.
TTTTCCGCCGAACCCGATCCTCCAAATCTGCAAAGTAAACTTGTCTAGCACGACCAGGAAAAAGGGGAACACCAAGATACTTGAGGGGAAGGAAGCTCGACTGCATCCCGACCAAGTAGCAAGATGGGTAGCTTTATGACGAGGGAATAAAGAAGGAACTAGAAAGCTGCTTTTTTAAAGGTTTATGAGCTGCCCCGAACTTCTTTCATAAACAGCCATGATCTTACTCAAGTTTAGAACTGCCCGCTTGCTCGCATTACTAAAAATGAGCATGTCACCAGCTAGAGCTGTCAAAATGGGTTGGCGGGGCGGGCCAGCCCACAACCCACTTCAACCCACCATTTGGCGGGGCGGGGCGGGCTAGCCCAAAAACATGGCGGGCCTAAAAAATACCAACCCAGCCCACCTCTTTTAGGTGGCGGGGCGGGTTAGCCCAACGGGCCCAAGACTTTTTAACAACTTTAGGCGAGCCAACCCACAACCCACTTTAACCCGCCATTTGGCGGGGCGGGGCGGACCAGCCCAAAAAAGTGGCGGGCCTAAAAAATACCAAACCAACCCACCTCTTTTAGGTGGCGGGGCGGGCTAGCCCAATGGGCTCAACCCATTTTGACAGCTCTATCACCAGCATACAAAAGATGAGTAATTCTGAGCCCATTCCCATGTGAGAAAGACTGAAAGTATCCTCGATCAGCCATATAATTTATGTATCGAGAAAGAACTTCCTCCACCAATATGAACAAAAGCGGAGAGAACGGATCACCCTGACGAACACCCCGGCTAGACTGGAAAAACCAAAACTCTCGCCATTAATGTGTATAGAATACCAGATAGAATTAATTGTTCGTAGAACAAGATCACAAAAGCCTTCGCCAAAACCAAAAGCCCGAAGAGCTCGATGGAGGAAATCCCACTCAAGACGATCATAGGCCTTAGACATATCTAGCTTGAAAATAACATTACTTCCCCGAACCTTTTTATCCAAACGATGAACCATCTCTTGAGCAAGAACAATATTCTCATAAATACTACGACTACTGACGAAACCGGATTGTTCAGGAGAGATAATTTTGGGGAGCAATGACGCCAACCGAGAGGCCAAAATACGAGAAATCACCTTGTTAACAAAATTGCACAAACTGATGGGTCTAAGATCACTCAAACTTTCAGGACGGGCAATTTTAGGAAAGAGAATCATTACCGTTGAGGTGAGACTTCTAGGTAGACTAGAACCAGTAAAGAATTCTTGAATAGCTGCCACAACATCAACTTTAATGATCTCCCAACAACCTTGAAAGAAATGACCCGTGAAGCCATCTGGGCTTGGGGCGCTATTTGGGTTCAAAGCTCTCACTGCCTCCCAGATTTCATCCATGTTCGGCACACATTGAAGAGACATATTATCTACACTGTCCAAACAGGGAGTAAGACCTTCAAATAACTCTTCCTCAATGTTATGACTGGATGTTGTAAATAAAGAAGAGAAAAAGTCTACTGCCATTCCACTAATGATGTTATTATCCTCGCACCAATCCCCCGAGGGAAGACAAAGCTTGACAAAATTTTGGGCTGATCTATCCCGAATATTGGCATGAAAGAATGCCAAGTTCCGATCCCCCTCTTTTAACCAAAGTTGACAAGACTGTTGCTGAAGTAATCCCTCTTCCCAACGAACAAGCTGAATAAGATTTTGTTTCCCTAGATCAACCTGGGCAGCCACCGAATCAGACCAATTTTGTTGAAGTTGAACCTCCAACCGCAAAATTTCATCTTCTAGGCTAGAAATACGGAGATGCACATTTCCAAAAACAGACCAGTTCCAACTTTTCAATTCCTTACGCAGCAGCTGAAGTTTACGAGCTAACGTCATTAAAGGAGAATCATGAACGGGTCTATTCCATTGAGAAGCCACAAAGTCTAAAAAACCATGATGATCTAACCACATACGTTGAAATTTGAAATGACCCTTAGCCTTCTTAAAGGTAGGAAATTCAACAATGAGGGGGGAATGATCTGAACAACATCTACTCAGGTGACGAACTTTAAGGTGCGAGTACTGGGAAAAATATGAGCCATTAACCAGCACCTGATCCAGACGTTGCCATATACGAGCACTATCATCCTGATTGTTGGACCATGTATAAAGACTTCCTTCAAAGCCAACATCAGATAAACCAACCAAACTCATGAAATGATTAAAATCATCCATACTAGGAAAATCACATGAAGCTCCCCCTAACTTTTCCGAAGGCCGTGCAATAACATTAAAAGTCACCCCCAACCACCCATGGATCATTAAATTGTTGAGATAAGGTAATCAACTCAGACCATAAATTCTAACGGTCCATCCGAGTGCACTTAGCATAAATGAAAGACGCTATAATCTGAAAATCAACCCCTACTTTAATGCGAACGGAAATATGTTGTGAGGAAGCAGCAACCAAAGAGATATCCATAGTGTTATCCCATAAAAGCCAAATATGGATGTTATGTGGGGAGCAATGCATACTATTAACAAATTTAAGACGTCTGCCAAACCTCTTTAAGCGAGACCCTGGAATTTTGGGTTCCAAAATGGCACAAAGAGAAATCTGATTCATACTGTTAAGCTTCTTTAGGTAATTAAACGTATCAGTGTTGCCCACACCTCGAGCATTCCAAAGAAGGACAGCCATAGAAACACATGAAAGGGAAACAACATTATGCCGAAGTGGCTTTTACCTTAGTGGCTGCTCGAGTTAAGCGGCGATTACGATCTGCAAATACCCGTTGTTGAGTCTTCTTGCAATAATCTTGGAAAGATTTGATAGAAGCTTCGGACGGTGGGTTCTCCCATAAATTATCACTTGAAGCTGAACGTTTAAGAAGTTTAGAAGATCCAAGAAGCTTGTCATTGGATAAAGATCTATGAAGGGTCTGCGGCAAAGGAACCTTGAAATTTTCCAAAGTAATTGGACATCCATTCTGATCCAAGGAATCCAAAACTGCAAAGGAATTCTGTATGGTGACTGCTAAAGCTGACTTGGATGGAAGCGGCCCTAAAATCTCAATCGTAGTCCTTGCTGGGGGAACTGATAGCTTACTTGCATTGTGATCCATCTCTGTACCCGCCTTTTTGGCTGTCCCGTTTTCAACTGAACGCTCATTAGTGCCCGTAGAAAGTGGTTTCGCAACGGGGGGGGGGGGGCTGCCAGCAGGAACATCAATAACCTCATCCTCTAGCACCTTCCCAAGTGAATCCTTAGATTTAGACGATTCCCCAAAATCCTGAAGCTTGGAAGATCGTTTAGGGATCCATTTTTGCGTAATTGGTTCAGTAGCTTGGTCATTAGTAATAATCTGTTCCTTGGGGGGAAGCTTCGTAGGAAAACCATTTGGTTCGTCAGGAAAGGCCGACGGAGGATTGTGAGGCTGTTGAACAGCTCTCTTGTGTTTTTTTCGACAATCTTTAGCATGGTGACCAAGTTATCCACAAGCCGAACAATATGCTGTGTTGCCCTCAAATTCAACATGTTGCGAGATTATCCTTGGATAGTGCTCGTACCAAATCTTCCTCAATAGGTAAATGCACCATGACATGTCGAGGGTCAAGCAACCCAACAATGACCTGAGATTTGAGCATCCAATTTTTGGCGATATGATCCTGAATAACGTGAAGGGGAGGTCGACCTACCGAAAACTTCATGATTAGAGTATTGGAGAATTGCTTCTCTAGGAGAGCCACCTTAACTGGTGTAAAGAGACAACCAGGAGCATCAAGGACTGAGATGGGAGAACGATGGGTAAGGGGAACAGACGTCAAAGTTGGCTTCTTGGATGGGTTAATGCAAGCTACCGTTGCCTTCTGTCCTAGAGCGGCTGCATATGAAGGAATTGGCGTAGTACCACTAGCTGGAGGAACAGCCTCACTAGGAGTGGGAGTGGGAGGTGACGGACACTGGAAGGTTGCACAGGGTCCGGGGCCGGTGGAGGATCCGGTGGCATGGCCACACGTGTGAAGCGAAACCCTAATTCTGAGAGAGAAAAACCCTAGAGAAAGAAACCCTAGAGAGAGAAGACTTGTGTCAATTCAAACCCTCTTAAACTAAAATTTTAAAGCTGGGGCAAGTCGAACCCTTGACCGGACTTAGGATAAACCTTAGAGGATATGAAGAATGTCGAACCCAATAAGAATATCTTTTTCTGTGTGAGATTGATCCTAACAGTCTGTGCTTAATGACACATTTGGGGAACAATCTGATGTATACTTGAATACTAATCTTGTCAATGATGAAAATTTCACCATTAGCGGCAAGGAACTATTGATGACGTGCTTTCCAAAAGCTGACTTGGAGTATCTTTGGATTCAGAATTGACACGGTGAATCTTGTATCGAAGAAGGCTATTATCTGGATAGGTTTATCGTACATGGAGGTGAGAAGATGGATTTTGGCCAGGGGTGTGGGCTGACTTTTTTGTACTGGCAGGATGTGGGGAATGGGACTCATCATGAATATGTTTGGCTTGGGATCATCGTCTGATAGGTCAGAGTCTGTATCTGATGAATCATTGGGATAGGCAATTGAACAAAATTATGGAATTACCTAGTTCATTGTCAAAGAAATAAAGGGACTCAAGGTTAGAAAGATCAATCGGCTCAATTTGACAAAGCGTTTGGATCAACGCTTGAGATTTCCTTGTATCCAGACAATCTTTTGTGAAATGTTCTTTTTTGTGACATATGAAACAACGATCAAAATTGCGGTCACGCTGATGCTTCTTCTTTATAAATTTCCATTTTTTCTTGGACGAAAAGGGATGTCATGAGAAGTTTTTCCTTTGTTGGATGAAATAAAAGAATTTGGAGAGATTTTTAGAGTGGGACTTCTTTTTCGTGTGGCTGCAGTCACAAGACGATTTGTCTTTGCACTTGATCTGTAGATATTTGTTGTCACAAGCATAACCTAGTCTCTTGCCATTTTTTTCGAATTCTGCAAGGAACTTTCTCTGGTTGTAGAGTTTTTCCAGGGCATTTATAATCAACTGGTAAAGGCGACCAAGAGAGGTTTGAGAAACTGTCATAGTTTTGGATTCCAAGGACATGTATGTTTTGTTGCCAAGAGATTCTGGAAAGGAGTTGAGGAAAAACATGCTTAAGGTTGACATTATCAACACCATAAAGGTAATAAAATGCTGGGACATTTGATTATAGTGCATTTCAAGATCATTTTTCTAGAAAGAACAACACTTTATCTTAAGAAATTCTTCTTTGGAATAGATATTGTGTTCTTTGGGACTGCCAATGAATTCAGAATAGATGATATTCATGAATTCTTCTAGAGATGGGGATTGATGGATTTGTAGCTGTCGATATTCTCCAAGGCTGAGATACTAATCTCGAAGACGCCCTTGGATCCGGGCAAGAAACCTTTTAATGACCACTTCGATGGAAAAAAATGCAGTTCTGTTGAGCATCAAGTCAATATTTCGACACTTCGTTCACGCTATTTGGAAGGCGAAATATCATCAAAGGTGAATTGTTGTTTGGTATCGGCTCTGGGAGCAGATCTTGGAAGTTTGTGATTCTCTTGTGGTGTAGTATGAGATATAGATTCATTTGGGTCAATATCTGAAGCGTCATGGATTGTTGACTCCGGTTCTGTCATGAACAGGTGTTCAAAAGTATTTGCGGGGATCAAATTCTTCTTTCAATTGTGAAGAGGATGGATCAATAACTGGTTCGAAAAAGGAGGAGGAAGAAGGGTTGTTATGATGGGAAAGGGTTTGTAAGAATTAGGAAGTTGGACTTGTTTTTTCGATCGAAAAAATGATAGGGGCTATGGTGGAAGCACCAATATGAGGATCTCGAAGTTCTAGTTGGAAGATTTGTGGAGCAAAGTCTTTGGATGCGGTGGCTGTTGTTGGTAGATAAGTCGAAATGGCTTGTGAAATATTTTTGGTGGGTTTGTTAGAAGACAGGGAATTTGAGGCCCAAAGAGTAAGTGAAGGGGACGATGACTCTCTATGGGTGGACTAGGGGATTGGCTGTGGGTCAAAAGCAGTTTTGATGAAAGGGGCTGTGGGTAATCTCCAAGGATCATCGACGAATGTTGCCATCCTTTTCTTCTTATGTTGCTACTCTAGGTTCGTGAGTTGGCTTCTGAGATATTTCATCTCTACTTTCTTTTGCGTTAGGGAAGAGGAAACTTGGGGAGAAGGTGATGAATGGACAATTTGGAGAAGTTCTTGAAGAACTTGGATCTTGAGACGGATTTCTCCTGTCATGTTTTCAAGTAACTTAACTCTCGAGGAGATATTTTCCTGAGTCTTTGCAAACATATTTTGCTGAGAAATGAGTTGATTAAGCGCCTTGTTCTTAGTAACAGCATTTTCGCTTTGTCAATTAAGGGTAGCTTTGGCAGCACTGACAAGGTTTGAGCCAATTGTTGTTGGAATCTTGACTTTCCAGTCATGTTTGGTTCTTTGATCCGGAAGTTCAAACGAACTTAGAGGAGGGAACTCCGTTTGGTATTCTTTTGGATTTGAGGCCGGAGTGAGCATATGGCACATCATATGAGCTGGATAGAGCACTTGACCTTCATGGATGATGGATAGAGCCTTTTGGTAATAAGGAGGAAGATTAGGGGGCGGGGAAGGCTTGCATGTTTGAGGAGGTGATGTAGGCTTGGGAATTTTATTTGAATAAAGGATGTAAAAGTCAAATTTACTAGATGGTTCACCAAATGTCCTTACAGCAGGGTCTCCTGCTTCAAATCTCATTTGTAACTTTCGTTGGGAAGAATTTTGCTTCTTGGGAATAACTTCTTCCATTGAGAGTTTGAAAGCATCATCTAAACAGTTTGGACAATTGCAAACATCGTACCAACAATGTTTGATTGGTTTGATCATATGACTTCCTGTTGGGAAAACATTGCACGAAGTATTTGCCTACAGTGAAGATGAAAACTTTACTTCAACAAGTCCATCTTTATGGCGAACGAATTCTGGAGCCGTGGTGCTTTGAACAGGAGCCTGTGGAGCTTGATAAGTTTGTTCATAACTTGTTACCTATTACTCGGGGAGGAGCTTGAGTAAATCAACTCGAGATAGTTGTCTTGGGATATAAGTGCATGTCGGTGTTGCACTTAAACCAATATCTAGGAGAAGGGCTTCTCTAGAGTTTTCCTGACCACAGACCATGAGATCCAGGGAACGATTATGTACCCGATATGCCATTTGATAATGTAACGTTGCTTGGAACGTATTTATCTGGGTAGTGCCACCAATTTGGATCTGGGCTTTGAGAGTAGTAAGTAAAGAAGGATCATTGAGAGGCCAGCATGTTGAAATTTGGATAGAACGTGACAAAAATTGTTCCAACATTTAGAGTTGTCTGGATTGTACCAGTACATGGATGTTGATACTCAACAAACCTAGTATCCACCAAAGAAATTCTTGAGAATGTTGGGAGACCGTTACAACCATGAATAGTAAGAGCTAGTCTTACAGCACCAAAGTGGATATGAGTATATCCTTGGGAGAGACAGTGTCGGGGAAGGTCAGCTGGAAGGGATAAGGCCACTAGATGTTCAGCAGAAGTTGCAGGAAGTTGGTATGAATAAAACTTAGAGGCTTGAATATACTCTTTAACTTGTTGGACTGCGGAAGAACCTATCAATTTTTTGACTTTTCTGGTTAAAAAAGAAGTAGGATTTGAAAAAACATGGTCGGGATTAACTATAGGTAATTGGGATATATGGATTTTTGAATCATCTAGGACATAAGATATTTCATATAATTGATCTATCTTGGAGGTAGAATATTGTCGGAAGCTGGATGAAGGGGTTTAAAGAGAATTTGAACTCATGATTAGAGCACAAGTTTGAAGAATCTTTTTCTTTTTCGATAACCTTTCGGAGGAATCAATGGCGACGCCTTTGTCGACTTACAATATCCTCGATGAACTTGTATAGAAAAATAATTTAGGCTAAGCCAGACGCTGGAGTTTGGTTTTCTGATGTGAGAGATCCATTCTAAGATGACAGTCACAGAGTATACGCGACTGTAAATTCTGCTTTGGCCAAGAACGTATTCCTGCTTCTATTTGTCGACCTTGGTCCCAGATAATCTGAAACTCAGCGAGGGGAGATGGGGGTGAAGGGGTTGTGGCTATGATACTAGATATAAGTTGAGGTTAAAGCAGATCTATAAAAAGACCTGTAAGAAGGACAAATAAGAAGAAGATGATATAGAAGATGATTGAAGATTAAAACCTAGCTAGCTAGCTCGCACAACAAAGAGTGGGGAATACTTAGCATTCCAAAATTATTACCAAGGGCAGAAGGGTTAGTTTCGATTAATTATATATTTTTATAACCATCTACTCATCTATAATGAGCTTCAAATATTCAAAGTGTTGGCCAACTTTTCTTAGAATTCGGTCGCTCTTTATTTGAGGACCATCGCTGGCTAGTCTTGGGGTCCACTAATCATAAACTTTTGGGGGCCCGAGGCGAAAGGAAAGAATGAGTCCTAAAAAAATAGGAAAAATGGCGGGCCGATCCCCTTTTCTAAGTTTTCAATCATTCCAATCCCGTGTTTTTATTTTGAACCGCAAAAAGTCATTTTTGAGGGCCAAAATGACTACGATACCTTTAATGATCCAAAGGCACGTAACGGATGACTAGCTGCGGGCATCGCGGTGCAAAACCTATAATTTAAATTTCATGGGCATCATTGTTTGCACCGCGATGTATTCCAGATGCGTTTATATAATTCGGATGCGTTTAATAGTTTCATTTTATTATGTCTTCTATAAATCATAGTTTCTTTCATATTCATTTTCTTTTCAAAACGTTGTGATCTATTTGAAATATCGATTGGAAATTCTATTTAATTCTCTCCCTTCTTCAATGGAAAAAAATATTATGTTATTGGTTAATTCTTTGAAAATTATAGAGTAGTGACATTACTTTGGTCATGATATTACGCATTGAATGACTATTGAGGAATGTAACGAAATCCATTCAGAAATATTGAGCATTTGCGATACACGTTCGGGGTATGTAAAATTGCTATGTTGAACATCAATACTAAACAATTCGTGCATCAAAAATTAATAAAGTATTAATAATTTCAAATCTTTGAATCGCAATTCTAAATCCCTGCATCGTTTAAAATTAATGCACAAAAGTGGAATGTAAGGAAATCCATCAAGAAATATTGATGCATGATTGACAAAGTGCGATGCACAGTTGTGAGATCTAGAATTGCTATGTAGTGCATCAATACTAAATAATTCGTGCATCGAAATTAATAAGCTATTAATAATTTCAAATCTCAGCGTCACAATTCTAAATCTCTGCATCGTTTAAAATCGATGCACAAAAGAGGAATGTAAGGAAATCCATTAAGAAGTATCAACGCATGATTGACAAACTGCGATGCATAGTTGTTGGATGAAAAAAATATGTGCATCGCGATATAACAATCAAAATTTTTAACATAAAAATACATTAAATTGATAAATTGTTTTGCGATATATAAAGCTATGAACCGCGATGCTTACAGATAGTGATGCGTAGCGCACCTCATGATCAATAAGGGTATCGTAGTCTTTTCGCCTTTAAAAATGACTTTTTCAGGTTTAAAAAACATACGGTAATATAGTGATTACAAACTTCAAAAAGTGGATCGCCCGAAATTTTCTCTAAAAATAATAATATTTTTATTTTTCATTATTCAAATAGTTAAAAATGTACACCTACAAACATATAAGAAAAAATCTTAAATAATAAATAGGAATAACTACCAGCCGGTGCCGTTTTGTAAAATTGTAACCGCTCCACTCCCCTATTTTTTTATTCAACCGGTAGAGTGCTTTTTCAAAATTTTGTTCCAAAAATACCCTCTTCTCTACCATTATCTCTTTCAACCTATGTCGAATTCAAATTTGTTTAGTTTTTCTTCATCTCTTCTACATTTTCTCTTCATCTCCATAGTATCCAAAAAAAAAAAAAAAACTCAGATTTAGAGGTTGCTTGAAAAATCATGTTATGATAAAGCCTATGAATTTTTCATACTCTCTTTCTTGCATATTACAATTGAAATCATTTTGATTTTGATCACAAAATGAAATTGATCCAAATCGATTCTTTATGTTCATTCCACTATTCAAATACGGATTTAAAAAGGCAGAACAAAGGGAACTGCTCTTCCTATCAGTCGCCCAACATTGTCGAAGTCTTAATCACATGCTTTCAATTCTCATTCTAACGGTTGTTAATCTTCTTTCAATTTTTGCATGGCGATGCCCAAATTAGGGCCGACTTGAAATTTGGTCTTATATTTTTACAATACGATTCCAAAATTGCACAAAATTTCAATAGCTAGTTATAAAATTTACACCACGATATATTAAACATTCTGTGTTAGTGTTATTTAATTAAGCATCGTTTCTTCCAATATTCCTACATCGGTGTTATTTAATTAGACATCGTTTCTTCCAATTCTGTTTCGGTGTTACTTAATTAAGCGTCGTTTCTTCCAATCCTGCCTTGATGTTATTTAATTAGACATCGTTTCTTCCAATCCTGTCTCGATGTTATTTAATTAGGCACCGTTTCTTCCAATCATGTCTCGGTGTTACTTAATTAAGCATCATTTCTTCTAATTTAATAAAAATATAAAAAAGGTAAAACATTGCATTGTTTTATAAAAAAATTTGTAATAAAAATAGTAAATAAAACATTGCATTGTTTCGATGCCCAAATTAAGGCAGACTTGAAATTTGGTCTTGTATTTTTACAATATGATTCTAAAATTTCACAGACTTCAATTTTGCTTTCGATGCCTTAAGTTTAAATTGCGATGCCCAATTTGAATAGGCTTCAATTATGTTTCACGATGCCTAAACATTACATTGAGATTCAAGATTTTGGACAGATTTCAATTGGTTATAAATTTGGACAGATTTCAATTGGTTATAAATTTGGACAGATTTCAATTGGTTATAAATTTGGACGTACTTCAACCCATAACAAGTAACGACGCATGATCTTTGATTTCTAATGCCCAATTTAGGGGAAATTTCAGTCTTACATTTTGACGCAAGGAATTTTCTTTCTGATGCTTAGTTTGGTTGAGACTTCCGTATTCCATTGTGACGCTCTGATTTTGATATGCGATGCTGATGTTTGGCTGTGGGCTTTGTGTGTGCGTTTATTGTTCATTAAGGGTATCTTCGTCATTTTATCCCAAAAAAGTGTACTTTAGGGGCTGAAAGCAAATATGAACGTATTTTTCGATTATAATTTAATTATATGAGACCGGTCCAGTTATCACTCTACAAACTTCACAAAGTGGACCGACTCGAAATTTGCCCTAAAAATAATTTTTTCTTTAATTTTTCATTATTCAAATAGTTAAAAATGTACACCTACAAACATATAACAAAAAATATTAAATAATTATTGAAAGCTACTATTTTGCACCGATGTAAACAATTTGCAACAAAAACAATAATACCACACAAATGGATATTTTTATGGTAACATATTTGACTACGAGTTCAAGTTATAAAAAAAACCACACAATCAACTAAAGGTAAATATTATAGAAACATAAGCAATAAAACTAATAGTCAAATAGAAATAAAACTTAATTTTTACTTGAAATATGATAAATTATTTACCCAATGAATATATAATTGCACAAGTATATCAATTTTAAGCAATTTTTATTTTTTATGACCTAGATAAAAAAAATTGATCGTGAAGTAACATTTTATTTTTAATAAGTAAATTTAGTCGACCCAAAATAAAATGATGTTTTGATAATATGCTTGAGTCGAACACAAATACAATATATATAGAGAGAGAGAGAGAGAGAGAGAGAGAGAGAGAGAGAGAGAGGTAGGAAATGATATTCATTCAGTACAATATGAAATTGATTTGGGTTGGGATGGACGATTTTCAGCAAGGACAAAGGCGGATGATGAAGATGATGACTTACGACAGAGGCAGACGAGATGCATTCGAAACCAGTTTGCATCGCACTGCATCAATTGGTTACTTGAATTGAAGCATCGCGATGCATAAATTAGATTTAGTAATTTAAATGTATGCATCGCGATGCATAAATTGGATTTGGTAATTTAAATTGATGCATCGCGGTGCTTAAAGTTGGTGCAGCGCGATGCAAAATTGATTAGGTAGTTTAAATCAATGCATCGCGGTGAAAAAAAAATATATTTGGTAATTTAAATTGATGCATCGCAGTGCATAAAATTGGTGCAGTGTGATATAAAATTGGATTAGGTAATTTAAGTGATCTCCGTAGTACCTCGGTTCCGTAAAGGTATCATAGTCTTTTCGCTCTATAAGTGACTTTCTTTGATTGAAAAACAAATACAAGTAAAAAAATATTTGGAAAAAGGTACTGGTCCGCTTTTTAACTGTTTTTTTTTCTTTTTTTTATAGTTTAAGAGTTCGACATCGTTTGTGGTATATTTACAAGTTTTATATTTGGTGTATCAATTATCATGTGGAGTTTTAGATTATCATGTTTTCGAAGTTTTTAAGTATAAATCTAATTAATCAATACTAGTAAATATGATGCGTGTGTATTATTATTATTAATATTTATTTTTTTCTTTGGTTATTGATTATGTTAATTTTATTATTTATTTTTTATGAATTTAAATTTTTTTTACCTATTTATTTGTTTTTGTGTAGGCATCTTTTGTAATAACAGGATATAATTTTAGAAGGGGGTGAATTTGATAAATTAAAAATTCATTTTAAACCCTCCGGAAAGTACAACTATCACATCATTGAATCTACTTTGTATGTTCAATTTTTAGACATTATAATTAGATTGTTAAATTCTTTAATAATTATAATAATTTGATATTTTCTATTGTTACTTATATTAAATGTTATTTTAACCTAAATACTTTTTAAATCAGTATAATTTTCTAACTAATGTGAGATACATATTATCTATTGGTAATAATAGTAAAAATCTTTTGTCTAAAAACTTTTAAAACTAACATCTAACTTGTTAAAAACTTTTAAAATCATTATTCATTGTAAACTATGTGGGTTACTTGTTTTTTTATTTCTATTGGTAATAAAAGTTTCTTTTATCTAAAGACTTTCAAATCCAACATTACTTTCTAACTATGTGGTATACATATTTTTTATTGGTAATAATAATATTTTTTAAATCAATATCAATTTCTAACAAATGTGTGATACATTTCTTCTATTAGTAATTATATAGACTTTTAAATCAACATCCCTTTCTAAACATTATGAGATACATGTTTTCTATACGTAATAACATATAAATTCCTTTAACTAATGATTTTTTAACCAATACTCATTTCTAAATAATGTGGGATACATCTTTTTGCAACCAATATAAGATACATCATCTAAAAAATTTAAATCAATATCATTTTTCTAACCAATGTAAAATACTTCTCTTCAATTAGTAATAATTGTAGACTTTTAAAACCAACATCACACTCTAACCAATGTGTGATACATCTCCTCATTTAATAATAATAGTAGAACTCTTTTATCGTAATTTTTTTAAAACCAACATCTATTTCTAAATAATGTGAAATACATCTCTTCTCTTCTATTGACAATAAAAGTAAAAGCATTTTATCTAAAGACTTTTAAAACAAAAACCACTTTTTAATCAATGTAGAATATATCTCTTTTATTGGTAATAATAATATTTTAAAACCAATATATATTTCTAACAAATGTGAAATATATCTTTTTTATTGGTAATCTTCTTTACTATAAAAGTGTGAGTTGTCTCATAGAAATTAATGTTTGAACAAAATTAACCTTTCATCTAATAAATCACTAACCATTTATTTAAGGACAAACAAGTAAATTTATCTTCTTTATTATAAAAATGTGAGTTGTCTCTGTAATACCCCAATCGCACATCTGGTAGATATGAGACTCGTGTTTGATTTATAAGGTAGTCATGCGCTACTACTGGGTACCAACATCATCCATGGACTTTTGGGTCAGCTTGTGGTGGGCCTGATGACCCAAAGTGCTGCGTGCTCAGTGGGCCAGTGTGTGGGCTACACGTAGCGGACCGGGCTCTCGGGCTCGGGTCGTTACAGAATGGTATCAGAGCTAGGCAAAGCTATTGTTTTCATTGTGGAGACTTAAGGGGAGTATTATGACTTTTTGACTGATCATGTACGAAAAGTTTAGAGGACTAAACTTATTTTAAGGGGGTGAGAGTGTAATATCCATAATTTTTGATTGTATTATTTTGGAGGAAATGTAATTGGACTGATATTTATGGTTTGACCTAATTTGAATAAAATAGTTAATTGAGTCTATTTTAATTTAATATCAAACCCACTTAGTTTTGGTACACATTTGAGTTATTTATTTGTGATCGGGCTTGAGCCAAATTAAAGATCCAATAATAATAATAACAATAATAATGATAATAATAATGATAATAATAATAACAATAATAATGATAATAATTATGATAATAATAATAACAATAATAATTATGATAATTATGATAATAAAAACAACACTTATGGTGGGAACTCAAGGGTTGTTTTCGATGACTATTTAAGGGGGGCGATTTCCCTCTGAATCATTAACAAAGATAATAACAGAGAGGGAGAGAGCTTGAGAGACGGACATCGAAGGAAGTCTTTGACGAAGTCACGAAGTGGAAAGATCCGGCAACGCACCAAATCGACGGGAGGCAAAATCGAGTCTTCGATTGAGGTGAGATATTGTTTATTCCTTTTGAGATTTCAGGTAATTGATTGTTTTCCTTGGGTTGATGATCTATAGAAGAGATAACAAGAAGGATGGAAAGATTTGTTTCGGGCTGTGTTGCTGCCGAAACAAATAAGAAAAAAAAAGGAAAAAAAAAAGGGAAGGAGATGGGTGTGTTGGAATAAAACAAAAAAGTGATTATAAATTGGAAGAAAAGTGAGAGAGAATTAGAAGCATAAGGTGTAGTCTAGTCAAGTGTAGTCTAGTCACAAAAAAAAAAAAAACAAACAAACAAACAAATGGGGAGAAGATTGGTGAGTTGTCGGGTGGTTGGAAAGAAATAAAGGTGGGAGGAGTTTGAGTTGTACTTGGGAAGGAGTAATGTAATAATTAAAAAAATGTATAATTAATTTATTTAAAAGTTCAATTAGTTATTTGGATGTAACAATTTGGTTATTGAATCTTAGATTTGAGCAAGCACGGGTAGCTGCATTTTCGCATAAGAGTTGATTTCGAAGCTTCGTTTTGAGGTAAGGGATTATACTTCTTTAAAGTTATTTGATCGTCCTATTTTATTTGGTAGGTTTCCGTTAGAACTTTATTGGCTTAACACTTTCTTTGTAAACGCATGTTCGGCATTCGCCGATATTTGCTTTGAACTCCGTCGAGCCTATTTTGTTCATAATCCGAATTTAGAAACTTTTGTAACCCATGTTTGACTTCTTGAAATATCAATCCGTTGGAAAAATGGATTACATATATTTTTGGACGTTTGACTTTATTTAGAACTCCTCCATGATCACTAAGTAAAATAAGTTGTTACGTGAAATATGTAACATTTGTGAACTTTGAATTATTTGACACCACTGGACATGTGGTGAGGTTGTCCAGATATACCTTCAGGTCCGTTGGGCATCAGGCCCATTGGGGCAGTTAGTCAGGTCGAATTGACCACTTAAGTGATCATGGAATCTGCGGGTGTTCTTTGTTTCCAACTGGAATGGGATGGTTGGCGGCAATTGAATATCTCGTATTTGTTTTGAGCTTTATATTTCATTTGAAACTCCTAATTAGCATTGTATTCAATTTTATTGTTCTTTATCCGATAAATGCTGTTTTTGGTCTTGTTAAATTATTTGACCTTTGGCGAAATATAATTTTTGTGGTCAACTCCTCCTTAGAAACCGGAGGAGTTGTATATGGACTTGATGGGCATTGTTTGCTCACCCTTTTTTCTATTTTCTTCAGGTCGTAAGTATTTGAAATTCTTTTGGAATCAGGTGGACCATTTGAAGGGTGACTCGGACAAGAATAATTTCATTAGCTTTAACATTTATTTTTAAGTAATAAACATTTGTTGGGATTAATGGTGTTAATTACATCTAGAAATTTGTAATGGACAATAATGTATTTTGGTTAGAAAAATTATAATGTTTTATTTTGGATATTTTGTGGGTTAGTATTTAGAAATGGTGACGTGGCCAAATTGTGGGACTGCGGTGTCGGTACCGAGTTTGGGGCGTTACAGTCTCTTAGAAGTTAATGTATAAACAAAATTAACCTTTCATATAATAAACCATCCACCATTTATTTAAGGACAAATAAGTAAATTTATCATGATAAAAATATTTGTACAAAAGTAATGTTTAATAAATCACTCCCCATGAAATAATGTCAAATAAATAATTTATTATTTGCTAATCAATTTATGAATAATAACAAAAAAATTATCATAATAAATGATAGTGTCAAATTAATAAATTCTATCTTTATCTATCTATCTATCTATTTTTACTATAAAATTGTGAGTTGTCTCTTAGAAATTAATGTATGGACAAAATTAACATTTCATCTAATAAATCATCAACCATTTATTTAAGGACAAACAAGTAAATTTATCATAATAAATGATAATGTTTGTAAAAAATAACCCTAAATTTAATAAATCACTCAACATTGAATAAGGACAAATAAGTAAATTTGTTATGAGCTAATCAATTATTTGAATAATTACAAAAAGAACCCTAAATTTAATAAATCACTCACCATTAATAAGGTCAAATAGGTAAATGCTATCTCTATCTATCTATCTTCTTAACTATAAAAATATGAGTTGTCTCTTAGAAATTAATGTATGAACATAATTAACATTTCATTTAATAAATCATCCAACATTTATTTAAGGACAAACAAGTAAATTTATCTTCTTTACTATAAAAATGTGAATTGTCTCTTAGAAATTAATGTATGGAAAAAATTAATCTTTCATCTAATAAAACATCCACCATTTATTTAAGGACAAACAAGTGAATTTTTCATGAAAAAAAATAATATTTGTACAAAAGTAATGTTTAATAAATCACTCCCCGTTAAATAAGGTCAAATAAATAATTTATTATTTGCTAATCAATTCCATAAATAATTACCAATATAACCATAAATTAAATAAATCATGCACTCACCATTGAATAATGTCAAAAAATAAATAAGTTAATTTCAGATTTAATATTAATTCTAAATCAAATCTCCAAGATGCCCCAAGTGTCCAAGTGTCTATCTTTGAATTATTTTGATGTACATCTCTTTGAAACCTTTAAAGTGTTTCTCATCTTTTCAATGTGGGACAAAAGCTATCACTAATTATGCATCTCTTTTTAACCTTGAAAGAGAGGTTAGTTTGCTTGTTGGTGACATATTCTTCTTGCAATATTGGATTGCAATTGTTTGTTATTTTCATATGGCCCCCTGGTTTATATGATGTTACAAACAACCCATATTTTTCAGACTTTATGACATTCCAACTAACAGATTTAAGGTTAGAGACTATCGATGTCCAAAATTTGTATTCTTTGGTGTGTCGCGTGCATTTGTATTGTACAGTCCCTAATGGACTTTCTTAAAGTTTAGGGACTAATGATCTAATAAATTTTTATTTTTATTTTTATTTTTGAGATATTTTCTTAACTTTAAAGTTAATTATGCGAATTTTTAAATTATTTTTCTGATTATTGAAACAATTATTCATTAGTTTTTATTACAAACATATCATAAATATCAAATGGTTAACTAAATGATAGAATTATAACGAAATCCAACTTCGCACCCAAAGAAAATGACCAAAATAATCCTCATGTCATATACATTGTGTCATTTTCCATTAATATTATCCAGTGTCGGCCCTGAGATTTTGGGGGCCCTAGGCGAACTCAAAAAACTTGGCCCTAACCATATACTTCCCCGTCCCAAAATTATTGTTTGTGTTAATTTGGTGCACGATTTAAGAAAACACATTTGACTGAATTATTAATATTAGCTTGATGTGTAGTTTACTTTAAAACGCGTGTGTATGTGGCTCCTAATTAAAATATAATGAAAAGTAAGAGTAAAGTAGTAAAGTGTTGTCCTAAAAAGGAATTTTGAAACAAGACAATTATTTTGGGACATGAAAAAAAAAGGAAATCAAGATAATAATTTTGGGACGACGGAGGGAATATATGTTAAAAATATTAAAAACTTTGGTTCGAGACCAAATACATTTTTTTCTCAGGTCTATGTTTTTAAGTTATTTTAAATGCTAATAAAATATTAAGCACCTAAAAATTTTGAAATCAATAAATAATAGCACCCTTATATAGACACACTAACTAATAAATATTTAAACACAAAATTATTCACAATAAAAACTACTCCCTCATGCTCAAAATCTTTTTGATTTGATACACGGATTAAGGAAAAACAATTTATTTGATTATTAATAGTGGTATGATGTGTAGTTTTCTTCAAAACTCATATTCATGTACCTCATAATTAAAGTATAAAGAAAAATTAAGGCTATACGGTAAAAGTGTTGTCCTAAAAAACTTTCAAACTAGACAAAAAAAATTTGGGACATGCAAAAAAAAAAAAATGACAATAATTTTGGGATGGAGAAAAGGAACAAAATCTAAAAACTAAACTATTGATTAATTAACAAAATAATCATCCATAACAAATTATGATTTATATATATTAAGCTAAAAATATTAGGGGGCCCTTTTGGGTGTAAAAAATGGGGGGCCCTAGGCAGCCGCCTAGTGTGCCTTTGCTCAGGGCCGGCCCTGATATTATCAACACTCATGGATGTGAAGGGGCAAAGTGAGATGAATAGCAAAATTGTGTATGAAAGTGAGACACGCAATTTACAGGTTAGGGTGCAACGTGAGATTTAAGTAAATACTTCCGAGAGCGAATCATATTTTGGCCCCATAAAAATTAGGCCAAAAAAGCAAATATCTCATCAAAGTTTCTATCAAATCTCACTTTGGTTTTTTTATGATTAATTTAATTCATAAAGAATAATTTTCAAAAATATATATAGTTTTTTCGTATATAAAAATAATAATTAAAATTAAACAAAAAAAATGAAGACAAAACATTTAGCAAATATCATTAAGAACACGTGCAAGGAACGTGTACCTAGCTAGTAATAGTAAAAGTCTTTTATCTAAAATTAAAATCAACATCACTTTTTAACCAATGTATGATACATCTCTTCCATTGGTAATAATATTATTTTTTAAACCAACATAAATTTATAACAAATGTGAGATACATCTCTTTTATTGTTAATAATAGAAGAATACTTTATAACCAATGTGAGATACATACATATATTTTATTTGTAATAAGAAGTCTTTAATCTAAAAACTTTTCAAATCAACATTTATTTTTAAACAACGTGAAATGCATATAGTTTATTGGTAATAGGAGTAGAAGTCTTTAATATAAGACTTTTAAAATTAACATCTCTTTCTAAACAATATAAGATACATCTATTCTATAATAGTAAAAGTAGAAGTCTTTTATCAAAAGACTTTCAAAACTAACATCAATTTATAACCAATGTAAGATACATATTTTCTATTAGTAATATTAGTTGAGATGTATTTCATATTGGTTATAAATTGATTTTGGTTTTAAAATTCATTAGATTAAAAATCTCACATTTTATTACCAATAGAAGAGTTCGTTGTATCTTACATTTGTTTGAAAGTAATGTTGGTTGTAAATTTTTTTATATATAAAACTTCTACTATTAACAATTTTAGAGATTAATAGTAGAGATTAATATCTCATTATTATATTAATTATTAATAAGTATTATTAATAGGTAATAGTTAAGAAATAAAGTGTCACACATAAATGTTTGAGAATGAAGATTTATTTAAAAGAGGGTGAGATGGTAACAACCATAGTGCTCCTCACGAAAGAAATGTTCCTAAATGTTCCTTTTCTGAATAGAGTTATAATTTAATTAGTGTTATTTCAAAATGGTAGACAAACAAGTAAATCCTCAATCTTAGAAGTTTTAACTAAGAAATAAATTATATCATTATTTGGGAATGGAGGGAGTTTCATTTGGTAATTGTGTTTCAACTTTGTGAAATTTCTTCTAAGGTTGAGTAGGAAAAGATAAATGAAAATGATTAAAAATATACTTAGATGACAACCCTTTGTTTATTGTAGTTCAAAGTTCATTACATCCGTTAGAATCTGTACTCGATCCAAACATTAGAGTGATGAATAAGGGGTTGCAACCAAAAACAGGCTATTCTTTCTTCTAATAGTGGCTCCAAAGATCTCACTCATGTCTAGATCTTCAGGCTTCATCCCATTTGGAAGTTTCCAATCAAAGTGGTAAAGGAGTTGAGAAAGAACAAGCTCAATACCAGCCATAGCAAAAGAAATGCCTGGGCACATTCTCTTTCCTGCCCCAAATGGAATAAACTCAAAGTTAGTTCCTTTGAAATCTAGGAAAGGCTTTTCAAATCTCTCAGGTGAAAAGCTCTCGGGATCATGCCAATAGTTAGGATCTCTTGCTATGGCTGAGAAATTCACAATGATATTGGTTTTGACCGGAATTGTGTAACCATCAATCTCGCACTCCTCTCGGCATTGTCGTGGGAATAGCAAAGCAAAAGGGTTATGCAATCGTAGAGTTTCTTTAATGACTAGCTTTAGGTAACTTGAACCCTGAAGATCATTCTCATGTATCACTTTCTTTCCCTTCAAGTCTTTTCTCAATTCGGCTTGTGCTTTCTCCATTACTCTTGGATTCCTTATCATTTCAGACATTGCCCATTCTATTGCTACTGAAGTTGTTTCAGTTCCTGCAGCAAACATGTCCTACACGATCGATGTTTAAAAAGTGAGATTTGAAAAGAAAGATATATCTAATTAGCCAACTAAACGTGTATTAGAACCTCCTCCTTGAACTTAAGTTTGAGTATCATTGCGTAAATAATGATCCGCCTTAAATTCATATAAGTACTTACAGAATGTAGGGGTTCATCACGAGAGGTTTAGTCCTAAGATCGATCTTATTTTATAATTTGCAAGGATTTAACTATTGTTAGTAATTGGGCTTGTGGTCCGATCATTTAGTTCCGCCCACATGGGATATATATTTATATTATTATTGGTTAATTAGTTTTTTAATCCGAATGAGTTTGGGATTGACCTAACTTAAACTACAAAAATAAGGTTTCTTGGTAATAATATAAATATGACAACTAAAGAGGTAAAACCCTAACAGCAAAAAGGAATAACACGTGACCTCTTCTTTGGCCGCCCCCTTTCTCTTTTCTATTTCTATCTCACCAAATATTCTCTCTAGTCTAACCATCAAGAGGCTTGGATTTGCGGTGTGAACTAGTATTGATATTCGTTATACTTGATATCAATCCGACGAGAGAGACTTGCAGGTTTGTTAATCGTGACACACGAAAATCGTAGCTCAGGCAGAAAGTCTTCCACTTTGCTCAACGTTCAAGTTCGCATAAAATAATTTGATATCGAACTTGTGTGATATATGTTTAGATATATCCTTCAACTATCAAATGTGATATATATCTAAAAATGTTGCATCATTGCATGGAGACTTGGAGAGGCATGCTTTGGTTATATTGTGCAATTATATGTCTCAACAAGCAGCAGACAACATTGCCAAAACAACATTTCAGGCCAAATGTACATTAGTTGGCTAATATGGGATTATACATCATAATTTCTTGGGGAAATTGCTGGCCGGTCCACTTTACAGAATTTTCAAACGATTTAGTAACCCATTTTTTTTATCTAACCGTTTAAGTCCAATTTAATACTATTCTTCCTATAATGTCCAGTTTCATCTTGTGGCTCACCAAATACTCAAAACCAGGCCAAATCACAATTACACCAAAATACTACTGCTCAGTGTCGCATGTGAACAGAAGGTCCACTGCTTGATCACCTAGATTTTCAAGCTTTTGTTTGGGACCAATGGAATAAGCCTATTTCAGGTTTGGCTGGAGAGGTATTAATTAGATTTTTTTTTTTTTTTTTGCGACTCCTTCGTAAATCTCTACGTCAATGGAATTGGGGGTTTAAATGTGGAGAGGAAAATGGCTAGCTGCCAAGATAATGTGTTACAACTTGAGTTGGCTTTACAGAAACAATAGGACGACACTCTTGGTCTCCAAGTGTCTATTTGAAATTCGATTCGATGATTATCATTATCAATATGTTCAAATCAACCTTTACAATTTTTTTGATTTAGAAGAGTATTATTGCTGTAACGTGAGTACCATTTGTTTAGAAATTGTTAACGGTGATGCACCAATTTGGAACGACGAGGCAAAGTTTTGAATTTACGATGTATAATTTGGAATTATAATACAAAAGTAAATCCCGACGCAAATTTTTAGATTTGCGATGCACCAACTGGACCCCCTATACAGAAAATCCCGATGCACAATTTGAAATTAGAAAATATCAATGCAAAAATTAGATTTGCGAAATTGGATTACCCATGTAGAAAATCCCAAGGCACAATTTAGAATTAGTAAATCCTGATGTAAAAATTAGATTTACGATGCAAAAATTAGAATTGTGATGCATCGACTTTAAATTGCTATTCAAAGTACCCCTAACCTAATTTCATTGAAAGTATACTCTTCCTTTTACCCTAAAAAGTGTTCTATATCGCTTTAAAAAAGCATCTCTTTTAGAGGTTGGAAATTGATGGGGCGGTACCGGCCCAATTATCACTCAATTAAAATAACCGACATGAATTATTGCAAAGTCCACCATCAACACAAAACGTCGCTCGCAGCGCCCGAAAAAAACAAAAATATGAGTCCTACTTGAGTCGCACAATGTTCGTCCTGGGTTGGCTTAGACATGTCTATTTGTCCAGTTCACGGTTCAAACCGTTGAACCGGACCAGCCAAAACCAAAAAAAAAAAAAAAAATCCTGCAAAACTACAAATATTTATCCGAAAAGGAGTGAGTTGAAGCGAATACTATCAATAATTTGAGGTTTAAGACGTGTATATAATATATTGTTGACCTCTGAGATCAAATTGACCTGTGAGATGCTGGCACAATATTACACCATATGTCCCCTATCTCAACAATGTTGTCAAGATTGTACCACGTGATAGATAATTTGGTTGGTGTTAAAGAAGAAAAGAGTTATGCAATACTCCTTCGTTCCTTACAGTAAATATTGGACAGCCTATTTAACATACATTTATTACTAGAGTAATGCTAGAGCCACTCAATGAGCACTTAAATTTGTGCACCAAATGATGTGGTTTCCAATATGTCATCTTATTTGGCATTTTATGGGCTCCACAATAATTTAAAAAGTTATGTTAACAATATGACACATAAAATACCACATCATTTGATACCCAAAATTAAGTGTTATTAGAGTGACCCTAGCATTACCCTTATTACTATGTCTTAGTAATAATTCAATCATTATTACGATATTGAGAATACTATAAATAATTTTATAAATCGTTGGTCAAAGTTTATGGAAGATATATAGCAAGTAGTTACGTACCAGAGTAATGGCCTTGATGTTGTTAAATGTGATGGGGAACTCTAGGCCACCGTTGTCCATAAGCCTCAAGAGAACATCAACTAGATCTTCCTCAACTCCTTTGGTTGTGCCTAAATTCTTTCTATGATCATCAATAATGGCTTCAAGAACTAGATCAAGCTTTTGGTGTATTTTTTTCAATTTAGGCATCGCCCCAGTAAGGATATGAAGTAATTTAAATGACGGAAACAAATCAGCAGGATCAAAACCTGTAACAAATGGCACTAACTCCAGGATGAGGTCGATAACTCCATCTTCGTCTTTGCATTTGCTACCAAATACTGCTTTGCAAGCAATTGTATTTTGCAACGAGTAAATCATTCGACCAAGATTTATTGGTGATTGAGAGAATGACCTAATGGACTCAATAAAACGCGATACCTCTTCTTCACGTAAGGTGCTAAACGACCCCACCTTTTTTGCACTCAAAAGTTCTAAGATGCAAATTTTGTTCATTTGCTTCCAGTAATTACCGTAAGGAGCAAAGATGAGGTCTGCTGCCTGGTAAAAGACAATCTTGGCAGCCAGAAATTCTGGCCGATTTGCCATGGCAAGATCATGGATTTTGAGAACCTCTTTGGCCAGTCGAGGGGTTGATACAACAACCATCGGAACTTCACCAAGTTGGAGATGGATGATGGGTCCATGTTTCTTGGCTAAGGCCCTGAGAACATGATGTGGTTGTGAACCCACCAAGTGATGCAGACTTCCAATGAATGGAAGCTTCCATGGCCCTGGGGGAAGTTTCTTTTGAGTTGTTTTATTGTTTATAATTGCTCTGGATATTTGTATGAATAAGAGTAGGAGGAAGAGAAAAGGGATGATGAGGGAACTATAATTGAAAGAGAAGACCTCCATTATTAAGATCAAAGTGAACTGGAAGAAGGTACGAGGCAAAAGAAGGACTCACTCCTCTTTTTATAGTGAAACTGGTTTAATTAGTTTTTTATTCTTGTCTTTGAGTATTTTATTACCATTAATTAAATCATTGAAATATTCTGAATAATCCAAATTTATTTGTATTTTATTTTCTTCTAAAAGTTGTTGCTAAGTCACTGAGGCATAAATTTTCTAATTGGTTCTATTTATTTCAAAAATGTTTAGCATTGGGACTTTGATAACTACATCCATAAGCTACTGAAATAGCCCCTTATCCAAATCGCCAAGCCAGTAACGATATTATTTGTATGAATTGAAAGACTAACAACAACAAAAATACCAATAACAATAATGATGATGATGAAAATAATAATAATAATAATAATAATAATAATAATAATAATAATAATAATAATAATAATAATAATAATAATAATAATAATATCGCTCTACTCCAAAAATAAAGTTATTTTTGGCAATGCTTTAAAGTTGCTAGGCACCGCAACAACGCCCAGTGCCTAGGACGCCTAGGCAGGGACTAGTCCGGGCTTGGACAGAACTTAGAGTTAGACATATTTTAAATTTTTTTTTAATTTTTTTGTATAAAATTAGAACATTATTAATTAACAAGCATTAAAACTTCATATATAAATATACTAATAATGAATATCATCTAATAAATATAACATTATCAAAACAATGATCATACAATTTTAAAATACTAAAAACTAATACTCCTTTCATTTTTAAATAATCGTCCGCTTTCACTTGATATACCGTTTAAAAATTATAATTGACAATTGTAAATATTGATATATTGTGTGATTTCATTTAATATCTTTAAATATGTGATTATAATTAAAATATGATTAAAAAATAAAAATAAAAAAATAAAATATTTTGTTAATATTTTTAAATGATAATTATTTTGAACTGTTCTAAAGGAAAACACTTATTTGAAAATTGAAGGAGTATGTATTACCCAATGGCATAGAAAGCACTCGGGAAAAAAACTAATCTAACCTATCTACTGTCACAAGGACGATACAACCCACCGATCAACAAGACAACACAC
>CM028378.1:151845928-151886844 GCA_013146195.2 Codonopsis lanceolata | reverse complement strand
AATCGGCAAAGCGTGCGTAAAGAGCGTCACCGTTTTTGGTTCAAGATATTTTTATATAGAAGGGGATTCATACCCAACATATACCAATCTCCTTTTGTGGTCCCATCTTTGTGCGTTGTGGTGGAGCAATGGGTACATATACCGCACAACCAAAAACTCTTAGATGGGATAGATTAGAGCTCTCGCCCAGTACCAACTGTATTAGGGGAGTATTTATGATATGCACTTGGCTTTGAGGCGAATCGGTCTTGTTGCATGTAAAGCACATGACCCATCTGAAAGTAGAGCGACTTTGTTCATCATTAATGGTGCGGCAATGAGTTGAATACGCTTGATCAATGATTCGACCAAACCATTTTGTGTATGAACATAGACTCTTTGGATGTTCAACATCGGTCCCTATTGCCATACAATAATCATTGAATGCTTGAGATGTAAATTCACCCGGCATTATCAAGTCTCACTTTCTTGATCATATAATGCAGGAATTGTGCTCTCGGCTTGATTATTTGTGCAAGGAATTTGGCAAATGCCGTATTACGAGTTGATAATAGACATCGTGCGACCATTTGCTAGAAGCATCAATCAATACCATAAAGTATTGGAATGGTCCACTTAGTGGATGGATAGGTCCACATATATCACCAGAATTCGTTCCAAAAGCGATGGTGATTCATATCCACTTTAGTTGGTGATGGTCCTAATTATCAACTTTCCTTGAGAACAAGCAGGTTCATTAGATTGAAAAATCTTACGGTTTTCAATGGATGACCACTAGAATTCTCTATAATTCTACGCATCATTATTGATCTGGATGCCCCAATCTATCATGCCGGGCTTTAAATGTTTCAGTAAACTTCGGGTTCTTGTAGAATATGATTCAAATATTCTTATGATTGTACTATACAATCGGATGATAGAATGGCAATTTCTCCAATATACACTTGCTTAGGAAGTGTTTGAGGTAATAAAGATATTCATCATTCCCTTATTCATAGTCTCAATATGATATCCATTCGAGGCGAATGTCTTTGAAACTTAACAAGTTTCTTTGAGACTTAGGAGAGAATAATGCATTATTTATCATAAATTTCGTACCTCAGGGCATTAGGAAAATTGCCTTGCCAAATCCTTCAATTATTTTGGCATTACCGGATATAGTGTTGACATTAGCATTGTCAATTTTTAGATAAGAAAAATATTTCTTATTTTTAAGTATGGTATCGTAGTAGCGTATGCAGACATAAATCTCCTTCTTGGATTTTGGATTCAAACATATTTGTGATCTATTTCAATATGAAAGAAAGTAAAATAAGATGAATAAATATGATAACACATTGAATGCAAAATGCATATATAAACTTTATTGTAAGCATGCTATACATAGGAAAGCGAGATAATGTTCCTACCAACAACATGTTACTTATTCGACTTTTTATCTTAAACTCGGACCATAGCTTCATTCCTATGTTCATTTATTGTTCATGACCAATATCATCACTAATGGTATTGGTCATGTCGTTTAACCATATCATCAAGAAATCAAAATGAAGATCTTGAGGATCATTTTCAAGGAAATTTGTCTCTACATTCTTTCCTTTTTGTGATCTCATAAAGATCAACTAGATGTTTGGCCGTTCGGCATGTGCGTGCCAGTGGCTGTCATGCCACACCTAAAACATGAACTCTCTTCATTGTTTGGGCCTTGCATTTGCCTACTCGAGAGGTGTTTCTATCATCATCTGTTCCACTTCGGTGGCGAGAGGAATTTCCATTATACGGATGATGATGATGGCGGCGAAAATTATTTCCGTCGACCTCTTCCTCGGCCTTGATTTCGACCACGACCCGGCCTTGTCCATGATTTCCTTGGCCACCACGACCGCGACCACGACCACCACTACCACGCCCACGCTCTTGGCCTTCATCATACATAGTCCCATTACTAAGCGGGGAATGGGGTTGGGCTGATCGGTCGAGATTCATGATTCTTCATTAGAATCTCATTACGTTCGACTACAAGTAGGCAAGAGAGATCAATTCGAGTACCTTTTAAAACCCTTACTCTCGATATTGCGCTGCTGGGAGCATATTCGAGGCATGAAATGTGGAGAAAGTCTTCTCCAACATATCATATTCGATGGTTTCCCCACATAATTTCAAGCGTGAGGGTTATTCTATACATCATTGAACTATATTCATTAATGGTTTTAAAATCTTGTAGGCGGATATGAATCCATCATAGTGTGCTTTTGGGAGAATGACCGTTCTCAAATGGTCATATCTTTCGTTCAAACTCTCCCAAAAAGCAGTGGATCATTCACCGAGTGAGGTACTCCATCTTTAGGTCTTCGTGGGCGTGGTGTCGAGGGAAAATCATGGGGCTTGAGTTGGGTTTATTACTTATCCATTCACTATTACTTTGCTGGATAGTATTTTCAGGCTTCAGTAAGTTTGTGCATCTATTTTCCAAGACATATAGTTTTTCCAGCTTATGCCTTTCAAATTCAAGCTTTATGTTTGCCATTTGTGAAGAAAACTATAAAAATGCATAATAAAAAGAAGATATCATAAAATCCCAAATCATTTGAGGAATTAAAAGTAACAAAAACCATTATGTATAATGCAATAACAAGTATGATAATAATCATCAATATGGGAGGAAACATTTTGTAGGAAGTTAAGATATGATATTGAGAGTTTGTAAGGAGATAGTAAAAATGTGAGTAATCTATTAAAATGTTACGGTATATATGGAGAGAAAAATGACCGTTTATGACCGTTAACTAGCCGTTTATTACCGTTGAGGAGATAAATAAAAATCAAGAATTCAGCCGTTATATACCGTTAACTAGCCGTTAAGTAGGATAGGTAAAATGTAAAATGTAAAATTCTGATTTAATAGAATTGCATTTATATTATGAATAAATATAAAACTTATTAGGAGCAATAAATAAAATAACTCGCATTAATATTTGTCACCAACTTTATACAGCCTATTATATAGCATACATATATATTCACGCCACGCTTACTCGGCAAGCCTTTTCGTGGGTGTTTGTAAGTCAAGAATAAATATATATGTATATAAAGTTAGTCATATATATAAATTGAAATATATGTATATATATAAATATTCGCTTTATAGCTTGGGGTTGTTTCGCACAAGCATCAACGAATATATATATATATGCTAAATAATAAATTATTATTTCGTCATCTCACCATATATTATCGACGGTGGCTCACCCAACCTTTTCTTAATAATGGTGATATACGATATATAATATTAAGTAAAACAGAGACATAAAATAAATAATATATCGGTAGAAAATTTTACCGATTGGGATTGTTAATGTTTAGAACAATCGTACGATAACGTGTTATAAATTAACCACAAAATAGAACGAAGAGTATGAGAGAAAGAGAGAGAGAGAGAGAGAATTTCTTATTCAGAGGGAAATCACCGTGTCTCAATATTTCATTACATTGCTCTATATTTATAGTCGAAAGCCGTGATAGTTGAAAGCAATGAAGGTTTGCCAATTCATGGCAAGTTTGACAAAACTTACCAACCTACTAACCTACCTATGCCTACTAACCTATCCTATGTTCATTATTACATAACACACACAACAATTTTTTTGTTTATCTGTAGTACTAAACTAGTAATTTTGCATGTGCCGGTGGCACGGCGCCAGTTTAAAAATTTATCAATAAATGAAGCAGATATTGTAGAAATGAACTACTAAAATATTATTTTCTTAAAAAAAATTGACTTTCAAACGGGGTCTCTTTACCCGGAATGGAGGGATTAATTAATAATTTGTATACGAAATTGTGGGCCAGACAAAAATTAAATTGCTTAAGTTAATTACGAGAACAGTTAAAAAGAAATAAATAAATATTTCAAATTACAAAACTTACGTTTTTTTTTAATTTGTATACGAAATTACGAGTCGAGAAAAAATTAAATTGATTAAGTTAATTACGATAACAAATTAACAATTAAAAAGAAAAAAAATACAAATACAAATTTTCGCAACCATAAAACTGTAAAACTGTAAAATATTAACTGTAAAATTGTAATATCTCAGTAAAATCATATTTTCACATATAAACTAATGCAGCAAGAAAATCATATTGTGCCGCCTTCATATTTGCCCACTTAAAATGAAGTGTGCCATGCTTCATGGAGGAAATGGCTTAAGAAATATAGACTCCAGCCAGGTGGTTCATATACATTAAATACAATGATAGCCAAAAAGCATAAAAATAGATCCCAGCCTTTGGCAAATAGCAATAATCATTAGGCTATAAAACAACATTGTTATTATCAAAGCTCATAAAATCAAAGAACCAACAAAACATAAAAAAAATAGAGCTATATTTTCACACGATCTAAAAAAACTTGAGTTTTTGACATTAAAAATGACAGCGGACGGAAGTTAATTTCCAATTGATGTGATCATATCATCTTAGATGATTCCCTAGGTAGAGAGTGTGATACTTGAAGAAAGCTGAAGGTGAGGCGGATAAGTTTTTTTCCATTCCTTGCAGCGCTAACGGACGAACAACTTCCAATGCATATGCTGGCACAAAATGGCTCGGCTCGATTCGCAACTGCCGGCAGAATTTGCTTTTGGGTTATCGATGCTACGGCTCGGTGGTTTCTTGGGAATTCTTTTCGGGTTGTCCGATACTTGACTCAATGATCTATAACCTAAATGATTTCATTTCTGGTTACGTTGTCTGCTGTTTGCATTCTTCATTTTCAATTTTTTTTCTTCCTGACTTTCTATATGGCTGCCCATAAATTATCAACTCTAAATTCAAAAGGAAAAAATGGATATGGATTGTTGCCCAAATACTCAAGTCTCAAGCAGCAGAAGTGGCTAGGCGTGACCATCCACTTGCCTATAATGAATCGTTAAAATCATTCAGTTGCCCCAACGTCCAAAACATAACATATTCTGAGTCAATTTCAAATATTTCTATACAGCCAACTTTCACAATTTTCCTCAACCCTACCATTAATCAAATAAAAGAATCCCAACCCATCTTATAACATTCTAACACAACAAAACAGTTTTAAAATCGTGTCATCAACATCAAACTTAATAGATTACCTATAAAAATGTCATTCCCCAAAGCCTTAAGCCTTAACTGGATCTACAACATCTATCCGCCAATTGAGTTCTCTTGGACTGTAATCAAGGTATCACCATCTTTGTAAGAATGAAATAAGTTCTGATTAAACATTTTCAAATGTGGTAATGGCTAGAGTATTCTCAATTAAATAAGTTCAATAAAATAATGAGACAATGAGATTTTACAGTTTTTAGAAAGAGAGAAATATGAGAGAGAAAGCTTACAATGAGAAATAGGCAAGTTTGATTGAGATCACCCTGACATTTGAAAACACATGTAAAGAGCAAGGAGGGCTGCCTGAAGTTATGAAATTCTGGTAAAATTTTGGTCCAGCTTTTCCTTAATAAGGTTATAGATTTTGTATTCCATCTTCTTTAAGGGCCAAGATTGGTCCTTTAGTCATGAAGTCCCTTTTTTATGCTTCATCTAACAAATGGGAAGCTTTCTACTTTCCCTGTATGAGCAACTTGTGCATACACTGTTTCAATCAGTCAGTAGTATAGTTTGGTGTGGTAGTGCTAGACAAAGTTCTTTGTTTAGTTACTAAACAGCGCACTAAAATTGGATGCTTCACAACAAAGTTTTCTAGCCAAGGCAAGTAATATCAACTTATCGCCTAAAATATTTTTGAACTTCCCTATATTCACCTTACTTTTTATCAAAGAGTTGAAGAAATTTATATGTTTACCTTCTAGTTAAACTTCTATTGAAAACTAAAACTTGCCCTTACTGTAGAAAATCATGATCTCGTATGGCCTAACATAGATAGGCGAGTTTGATTTAGATCACCCGACATTTGAAAACACACATAAAGAGCAAGGAGGGTGCCGCTAAAGTTATGAAATTCTGAACAAATATTTGGCACAATATATGCTTTGATGTCAGTCATTTAGCAAAAAAGTCGAGCAAAAGTGATTATAAAGAATCCAGACTTGCTGCTGGTTAAGGACGTAAGTAAATGCAGCACACACATGCACACGGTACATCTATGCTTAACTTTTTTTTAAAAATTATATAGTTTTTCACTATTAATGAAACTGATTTAATTTGGTTAATTAGTTTGAGATAAGTAACTGCATAAAAAAATATAGGTAGAAGTTCAGTGAAGTTGGAAAAGAAATGAGAAAAAAGTTAAAATAGATAGGCAAGCAAGGAGGAGTCCAAAGCGGTTGGAGTCTTGGAGAGACCATAAGGGTCATATCCCTTAATATAAGCCCAGAGTAACATGGGAAATATAACCCAAGTAAAGGCCACGTATCCTAAGTGCATATATCAAGAGGGTTGAGTTGGACAGGGGTCATTGTTTTATGAACCACAGTATAAACAAAAAGCATCCCAATTAGGAGCTTTACTGAATAAATTCAGCATGGAAGCTTCAAATATGCCAATATAACACATGATCGTGGTACCTGTAGAATTGTGCTCTAGGCAGTGCAAAATGAAAGGAATTAAGAAAGGAACGAAACCCAACCTGATGGTTTTAAGAGGAGCAAGAACAGCTTTGGTCATAGCCTCGGCTAAAGCACCACTAAGAAACTCGCCAACTTCTCTAGTCCTCAAAAAACCCTGAATTAAAATTCAGAAATTTTATTATGTTTCCAAAACCATATTGTGGCATTTTAATTTTGAAAGAAGAAACATGGTATATACCAAAACCATGTATTTCTTAAACATTCAATAAGAGGAAATCCAATAAAACACAATCGGATTTGGAGGAGGAAATGGGGTTTGGGGTTCCCAGTTCCTACCACAATGGAAATGTAATAGGGTATGAAGACAGTTGGAAAAATGATAAGTGAAAAATAGAGTATTTAGGCAAGTCATATTATGGGGGAGTTTGTGATGATGCACTTAAAGAGTATGTTTCACTTAAAAAAATCCACATAAGAAAATTATGTATCCATAATCCCTGTCCCTTGAACTTTAGTTTACCCATCAGGACAGGTGAGAGGTGCAGGTGATATGATATAAAGTATGATAAGTAAAGAAAATAAAAATGGGGGGACTGACGTTGATACAACAGCAAGTCTAAAATGACAAACTAAAAATCACTTAAAAATCACAAATAGATTTTGCCTGACAGTCTAAAGAGAAGAAAGAGAAAGAGAAAGAGAAACTTACAATTTCAAGGCGGGAGACCCAGATGAGGGCAAGAGACTACACAGATGAGGGGGAATCGAGCAGCTCTCTGTAAATTCGGGGAGAAGCTCTCTGTAAAGGAAAGAGAGAATTTCAATTACTTTGACATTTTATGCTTGCCTAATCACAAATAAAGAGAAGAAAGGGAAAGAGACACTTACAATTTCAAGACGGGAGACCCAGATGAGGGCAGGAGACTATACAGATGAGGGGGAATCGAGCATCTCTCTGTAAATTCTGGGAGAAGCTCTCTGTAAAGGGAACGACCCGATTTCCTTTCTTTGATCAGATTTTGACTAATCGAGAAGTTAGTGGTAACAACTGTTAGAGATTACGTGAAGGCGATTGGAGAAGGTGGGGGCGAAGGAAACCCAACGACGGGAATCAAACCCAAAAGACGGGGAGAGCTATCTGTAAATTCGGTTTGTGAGGGGAGGGCAGTGGGTTTGGTAAAGGTCGGGACTAAGGAAAGCCCAAAGAGGGAAAGCTGGAACAAAAACGAAGCTTGAACTGGTGCCGTAATAAAAGGTGGTGAAACCCATTGGAAGACGTAACAAACACCGCGAACTGCCGGAGAAACAGTCGGAAAGATAAGGAAATAGTAGGGGAGTTGGAATCGTAGTGGGAGAGGGGGACGCATAGGGAGAAGGGTTGTGCGGGGGCACGGCTAACTGCCGTTCACACATGTGCGATGAGGAATAAATTACAGCCGTTCGATGAAAGTAAAAGAACAAATCACAGCCGTCACTTATCCAAAGTCAATTGCGAGCGTACGAGAGTGAGCCCTATTGTATTATAGATAAAAGTAATACCAACTACGTGGATTTGAAAATACTAATACAAATTTATCTCAAAAATTCATTTAAAGAATACTACTCAGTTTTGACTAAAAAAAAAACAAACAAAAACATTTAGAAATGAAATCAGTATTTTTCATTGTTACACAACAAACACCCTACGAGGAATGTATACTCACTAGGCCCAGTAATTACAATCCAAAACCCGTACCCACCCAATCCGATCTGAAAATTATCTGATCCAACCCAATTTGTTAACATTTTGGATTAATTATGGGCTAGTACCATTTCATATAATTTTAATCGTTCAAGTACCGTCTTTTTGTTTTAAACCGCATATGTCTTTTTTTGTTTTTTTCTTCCTAAAATGTCTTATCACATACGGTCCATGTCTACTTTCCTTACAAAAGAAAAGAACAAGTACAAAGAGTAAAAGAAAACTTTGCTTATCCTCTTAGTCCACTGTCACGGAGCATTGAGGAATACATAACCAGTTTGTACTTTGAAAAGTGAAAATTGAGGAAAACTAGCAATTAATATAATGGAGATGGAATACATAATTTTAAGAAAATCATTAACAAATATGATATGGCTTGGTGAAATTAAACACAGATGGAGCATCCAGAGGCAATCCAGGACCAAGGTAGGGGTATTGTAGAGCATGTGGCCTCTGTGATACAATAATTTCAAATCTTTGCCCTGAACAGTGATGTATAGGGCACCATGCGATTGCAGTTCTAAAATGGGAATAATTTGGTGCTAAATAACAACTCAGTCATTGATGCAAAATTTTCACTCATAAAAATCCAAAAAAAATAGCACAAAAATATATACACTGTATGAGTATGATACAAGAACTGAGCTCGTATTTTCAACTTGATAGGGAAAGTGACAATGGTTTAGGGGCAGGAAACTAGACATGTGAAGAATATTCACAAATAATGTGAGGTGCCAATAAGACCAAAACGAGGGTTCGCGAATGACGTATCAGAATGCAAGTGCTCCACACATTTTGCAAATTGGGTCATGTTCATAATTAATTGTGTCATGTGTGGGCGGAGCCGCATTCAGCCAACGACAAACAGGTGGCGGTTGACCAGAACTTATGATGCCTAAATTGCGAGCATTAGAACTTACGATGCCTAAATTACGAGCATCAAAATGTGATAGAATACAAAAAGTACATGTCCATATTTGAAGTCGTTGGAGAAGATAGAAATGGCAACTCTTGTACTTACCCAAATCTCACCGAGTGACAGATCATTCTGCAAATCATCTTTCGTTGTGAGCTTTTATGTCCTTGAGGATGACCAAGCTAATCCACATCCAGCTAAAGGCCTCGATGTCCAGAAATGGGGACGTAGGAATGAAGGCAACAATTACCCAAGGATCAGAGTATGATAGGAAAAGATTTGGGATCTCAACATGAATCTTTTCCACATGTTAAAACATCTGCTATAATGGGAGTTGGTTTGCAAGAGCTACTGGAGCTCATCGATGAGAAATTGAAGGCCGAGGAGTAGTGGAGAGGGGTATCTTTGATCGCAAATGGAGGCCCCCAAAAATCAAACCCAGTTGAAAGGCAAAAAGACACGATGTTTTGTTATTCCCAAGGAAGGTGACTGGTTAGAGCGAGAAAGTAAACACTTTTTCCCATTCCCAAAGTCATTAACGAGGGAAGACAAACGTAAAGATAAATGATGCTCAACTTTTACATTACGATGCCCAAATTTCGCATTGAGATGCCCAATTTTTGCATTGTGATGCCTAATTTTGGGCAGGGGCTTTGTGTGCGTATCTTTTATTTATTAAGGGTATCTTCAACATTTTATCCCAAAATGCATACTTTACCAGTTGAATAAAAAAATGGACTGGAGAGGTATAATATGGAATAATTGCAGGTCGGTCCCCTTTTTTGAAAATTGTAACTCCTCTACTCCCTGATTTTTTTTTCCAACCGCATAAGTCCATTTTCGTTAATTTCTTCCTAAAATGTCTATCAAGTCATCGTCTTTTCTATTCAGCGTCTACTGAACGAAACCTATATACTTTTTCATTCTATTATGGAACTCATCTGACCGAACCGGGTCTAATGGAAAAAAAAGTCTCATTGCTGTCGTAAGACACTCCATTTTTCCTCGATCAACGTTTATCTATTAGGCAAAATACCACTTCTTCTCAAACAATGTTTATCTATCACGCAAAATAACCAAATTCAATTTCATAATAAATATCATTCTCATGGCGGTGTCGGCAAATAGAGTTTGACTAGTCTAAATATCTGAAACGTGGTTTATGGATTGGAGGACTATGGCAAGATTGAGAACATTTCCATCTTTCAATCAAAATCAGATAAGAGAAACAGTTGATTCAAAGTAAAAGCATTTGCATTTCTGATTTGAGTCAATGACACTCATATCGGAGGCAACGACGCCCACATCATAGGCAACCCACATCATAAGCAATGACACCAACATCGGAGGCAACGATGCCCACATCATAGTCTTCGACACCCACATCGCAGTCTTCACACATCTCATCCACCACCATCGGGCAAGATTGCTCACGTATTGCAGCCAGAAAAATGAGTTGAAGATTCTTATTATCATGCCCAGAGATGTCAATCCAACCTACCTCGCAAAGCCAGTTTCAAACTTCTTAACTTCCCATGTTGAACAAGTATTATTATGTGAATGGCAGTAATAAGCGTCAAAACTAGTTGAGTGAGTCTTGTGTTATAGTAATACTGGGCTGAACAATTTTGAACTTTAATAAAGTAGATGTAATTCAAGATATAGAGAAAGTGGCGTGGGTGTAATTGAGGGAAGAGAGAGAAAGGTAGAAAGAAAAAGAGACATTAATGAGGATTGAGGAGAAAGAAACAATGTCTTTCCCATTTCCAACATTTAATTTGTACACCGCGATGTACAAATTTTGCATTGTGATGTCCAATTTTTACAATGCACTGCCCAAATTTACAATGCGATACCCAATAGTTGAATTACGATGCCCTAATTTGGGCAGTGTTTTTGTTTGTGTGTCTTTCCTTCATTAAGAGCATCTTCATCAATTATCCTCCAAAAGTGTACTGTAGTGGTTTAAAAAAGTTATCGTAGACTTTTGCGATTATATTTTCTCCACGGGGGACCAACCCAAATTTCACCCTTATAATATCTCTAAAAGGTACCGGCTCAAATTTATACTAACATTTTTGGGTCAAAACAGATTACATATTTCAACCCAAAAAATTAACGGGTTAGGTTGAAGTGGTTTGAGCTCGTTACCCATTTTATCACGTTAGTTTTTACTTTATAAATGTATATATTTTTAGAACAATTCGAGTTCAGACGGGTCGACCCATTTAACATTTAGGTTTAATAAATTTCTACCTATTTCAATCGTTACATGTCCCAACGTGACTTTACCTACCCAATTGTCAGGTCTAGGTCTAGTACTTACAACCACTTGTTGTAAAATACAAGTACATGACGTTATTGATTGAGATACTACAAATTATAAGATGCTGATTTTGAAATTTTGAAATACTTTAGCAAATAGCAATAGGCAATAGTCCCCCCGAAATTAGTAAGGTCAGCGAGGGGTAATATTGTCAAAGCACCAAATAAGGAAAAGAAGAGGGGATAGCGGTGGAATTTAAGAGAAAGATTCGAAATTGGAAACAAACCTCGAGATTCAGACCCAGAGGCTGAGAGGCAGAAAGAAATAGAGAGAGAAAGGAAACCAATCAGACAGCTCAGTTATTGCAGTCCACCAAAAAACACGGAATTTCGCCATAATTCTCATTTCTCACTCACTCCTTGAACAAAATTCAATTACTCTGTACTCAATGCTGCTACTAATACCTTAATTTGTTTCCAATTCTTGATTCTTTCCTTCAAAACTTACATCTTTCTCTCAAATCTTTCTTCAATTTTGTGTAACAAGCAACCAACCAACAAGAGCACGCTCTCTCTCCTCTTCTGGCCAAGGTACTAAATTTCTCTGCATATCTATCTAATCTGTGCTACCCATTTTTGTTTAAGCTTGATTTCTCTCCATATCTCTCTAATTTTTCATACCTATCTACCCAATCTTTACTTCTTACTAATTTTGTAGCCAATTTTATGTGAATCTGTTTGTTTGTTGTTTGTGTGACCTTTCATTTTTCTCTTTCTTCTTGGATTCTTGACTCTTGAGTACCCATTTTCATTTTTTTTCAAATTTTGAAAATTTCACCGTCCCTTGTGTCTATACACATTCAGATTTTACAATTTGACTCTTCAGATTTTTGTTTCTTTAGGATAATTGGGTTTGGAAAGACTAGGGTTCTGGTTTTGGTGTAGCAATTACAATTTAAATACTTTTGTTTTATGTTTGGTTCCTGTTCAAAGCGCTCTGAAAATCGTGTAAGCTGTAATATTAACTGGTGTTTATTGATTTGCTGAAAACTGGATCTTGTTTCGATTTTTACTACTGTTTACTGTTGTCTTTTGAATTTCTAGCTCAAATTCAGAGGCCAATTTTGAATTGTTCCAAACAACTGACCAGTAATTATGTTTTCAGGTTGTAATGGGAAGAAATCTAAGCCCAATGCTGAGGCGAGAATTGGAAAATCTTGACAAGGGCGCTGATAGTAGAAAATCAGCCATGAAAGCACTGAAATCCTATGTTAAAGATTTGGATTCCAAGGCAATTCCAGTCTTTCTTGCACAAGTGTCGGAGACAAAAGAGTCTGGCTTATCTTCTGGGGAATACACAATCTCACTCTTCGAAGTTCTTGCTCGTGTTCATGGCCCGAAAATTGTCTCGCAGATTGATAACATTATGTCCACCATCGTTAAGACCTTAGCTTCGAGTGCTGGCTCTTTTGCTCTTCACCAGGCATGCTCAAAGGTGGTTCCAGCTATTGCAAGGTATGGGATTGACCCAACCACTCCAGAAGACAAGAAAAGGCATATCATTCATTCTCTTTGCAAGCCTCTTTCTGATTCTCTTTTGGTTAGCCAAGACAACTTATCTTCTGGTGCTGCTCTCTGCTTGAAGTCTCTAGTGGACTCTGATAACTGGCGTTTTGCCTCAGGTGAGATGGTGAATGAGGTTTGTCAAAGAGTTGTTGGGGCTCTGGAGAAGCATATGCACACCAATTCACACATTGCTTTAGTCATGGCTTTGGCTAAGCATAATAGTTTAACTGTTGAAGCATATGCAAGATTGCTCATACAATCTGGTCTAGGGATTTTGAATTTGGGGGTATCAGAAGGAAATTCCCAAAAACGATTGTCGGCTATTCAGATGGTGAATTTCCTGATGAAGTGTTTGGATTCTAAAAGCATAATATCTGAGCTTGGGGTTGTTATTGAGGCGATGGAGAAATGTCAGTCTGATCAGATGGCCTTTGTCAAAGGAGCCGCTTTTGAAGCACTACAAACAGCAAGAAGAATAGCAACAGAGAAAGCGTCAAAATTTGATAGGGATTTAGGTTCGATAACTGGGTCAAATTCTGGTAAGGGAGAGAACAGCCGGAGGCAAAATAGATGGGGTTCTGGAGATCAATCCCCTCGCACTGCATCGCCAGAATCACAGACCATGGATTCATTTGGTGGATACACTTCTATGGTTGATTCACCATTTTCAACGAGTTTGGCCTCAAGGAACTTTGATTATGATCAAAGGAGTGTGAATCGGAAGCTTTGGAGGTACGAGAATGGTGGTGTTGATGTATCTCTTAAGGATGGTCTCTACTCGCAAATGACTCCTAGAAGTGTCATAGATAACTTTGAGCATAATGGCTTTTCTGAGAACCATGGAGGCTATGCAGATGGATTTGCAGGGTTCTTGCAGGCAAGTCCTGCGAACCGAAACGTGAGAAGTGCAACTCCTAGTCCTCAGGTAAAATTGAACTTACACAAATCTTTTCTTGGATACTGATTTCAATAACTAACAATAATATTTTTATGCCACTACCGTGTCTGTTTCAGAGGTCCCGCTCTCACATCAATGTTGACAATGTAAAGATCTTCACAACTCCAAGAAAGCTGTTTCGTTCACTTCAGGATGCAAATGAAGACTCAGTCGAGAAACAAGCGAGGAGATGTAGATGTCCTTCCTCGAGCAAATTTGAGTGGAGTCCCACATCTAAGTATGATCAAATTGGCCTCTCACCTGACATCAAAAGGGATGAAAGCCTACCTAGTGACGGTGAACAGTTCCATGGTAGTTCAGAATCAGTGTCTTCAACAGAAGACATTCCCGCTGAGGGTGACAATTCGCAACAATCTCAAGAGTTGGTTCCTGAATTTAAAACCAAGCCTCAATGTGAGAAATTTAGTGAAGGCAAGAGCAATTCTGTTCTCAGCAAGGTTTGTGGTCTCTTCATTGTGCTATTTGTGGGTCTTGTTTGCCTTTTCTGGATAGGTGAGTTAGATGAAGGCCGTAATCTTGTCCCTACCTGATTTTCCTTTTGATATTCATGATCAAACTGGGATTTTGATCCCTATAAGAAACTTTTGAGACACTGGTAATTTACTAATTTATGAGCTCTTCGACATTAACTAGGCAATGCATTGGTAAGAATTTTTTTTAGCCTTGATCATATATTGTTCAATAGAAGTCATCTGTTCATGTTTTATTTGTTGGACATTTCTCTTATGCCAGCATGGTTGTACTTGTATGGATAGTAAGACCTAAGAGTAGTTAATCTCTTACTCATCTTCTCTAC
The DNA here is from genome assembly GCA_013146195.2 of Codonopsis lanceolata. Taxonomy (NCBI): domain Eukaryota; kingdom Viridiplantae; phylum Streptophyta; class Magnoliopsida; order Asterales; family Campanulaceae; genus Codonopsis; species Codonopsis lanceolata. The sequence goes on along the minus strand of CM028378.1, from coordinate 151,872,039 downwards.
TTTGTCCGTGTCATTCCTCTAAGTTACTTTTGTCAGATTTCCCTCGGAAAGGAAGCTTTTTCTCTCTTGGTAAGAATGATGGATTGTTTTTAAAGAATTTTATGCAAACATATTTTTATTATAATTTCAGCGATATCAAAAAATAATACATAATGTTCTCTTTCAAAATCAAGTGCTTCGATAAACCCCGAGCATCCAATTTATTTGAATCTCGATCAAATCTCAATTGCACAACCTTAAATTGCAGGGGAGGTGAGTTTGTGGCCCAATAAGAAAGAGAATACACAACACAACAGAATAGAACAAGACATACGATATTCAGTATATTACCAAATAACATCTCATCACAAGTTACAATTCAGTATATTAATCGGTTTTAGGCCAAAAAACATTTCCAATCGTTAACCATATCAAATGTCGGTGCTTAATATTATGAGCACACCAACCTAATAATTGTAACCCCGTTCCACTAATTAGTATCAATAAATGATCTAATATAATCAATTACTTAATCGGATGGTGCTCAAATAATTTCTCAAGAAACATTGATTATTAACATGAAACTATTTCAATATCAAATGTATAACAATAAACACGTTTTAATAATAAAAGTACGAATCAAACAAAGTTATTTTAGAAATGATCATGGAATCAGTACTGCATAATCTTTCTTACTACAAATAAGAAAATTCCACCGATCGAAATACGTTAAAAACCTCCCATAACAAATTAACAATCATTTAGTCAAAGTTAACTTGCTATTGTCGTTCAAAAGTCAACCTTTGTAAACCAAACACGCATAACCACGTCTCACTCTCTACTCTCTCGTATGGAGGTTATATACAGCGACCCAACTGATCCACAAAGCAGGAGGTAAGAAAATACTCACTCCGTTTTGGACAAAGACTTTCCATTTGAAAAGTCAATTTTTTTAAGAAAATGATATTTTTAGTAGTTCATCAGTAATAAAATAACATTTTTATGTCTTAATTTTTAAAAATGAACTCTTTAATTAAAACATCTTAAAATAAAATAATAGACTCTTTACGCGAAACGAAGAAAATAACAATTAACAAGAGATGGAGAGACTCCAGCAATTGTCCAAAAGGTGAGTCACAACATGAAGTAGCAAAAATCATAAAAAGTCTCAACTTTTTAATCAAATGATAATTCCTCGTATCAATCTATTCATACACGGCCAAAACAAATGTATTTAGCTTTACCATTGTTGAAAGGAAAATCTTAATTAAATTTTTGGAATAATTACAAACCGGTACATTTTTAAAAACATTTTTTCAAATGAATCCACCTATTTTTTTGCACATTTCTTTTGGGTACAATTTTTAGACAAAAGTACTTATCTACCCTTTGCACTCAATAAGATCGTTTCGGCTGTATATTTGAACTGCCAACATCATTTCCATGGTTGAAACTCTCCAAAACCCTAATCCTACCATATCCGCCTACTATCGAATCTAATTATTTAAAATCGCTTGACGAGTTCAATAACAGGAAGTGATTTTAGATTAGGTCAAGTGAGGCCACCACCGCCTTCAATAGTCGTAATGCTAGACATTATCGCATCGCGAACATCCTTGATGTCTACATAATTTCTTCTTGAAATTGATTTGCAAGCTAAGGCTTGTTTGGTTTCAAACTTTGGACTTTATGTTGTTGTTGTGTTTTTTTCCTTGATTCCATTCAATTGTGTTTGTTATCTATTTATCATTTTGATTTTAAATTTTGAAGGTTCTGCCGACAAGTTGGTTTTGGCAAATGCTCATTTTAATGTTGATTTAAATCGATTGATTTTGGCATCGTTGATTAATGCATTCATTTATTTATAAAAATTGATGGTTCTAGATGAAAACATGTTTTCAAAATTGTACCCACTTGAAATTAAATTTTTTAATGATAACACCATTTTTAAAAGGTCAAATGTAGTAAAGTAGAATTAAATTCATTTATTTATAAAAATTAGAATAGAGAAAATAACGGGGTTTCACGTTAAATGCATGCATATAAAGTTAATATTGTCCATTGTTGATTGGAAAAAAAAAAAAAGAAAAGAAGTGAAATTGTTGTACTAGAAGTTTGAAGAGCTTTCTTAGGACCTTAGAGCATTTACAATAAATTCATAAAGGAGCTTCAAGTTGGGTAGCTTAAGCTCATTTTTGTCCATTTTATAACAAAAATGTTATTAAGCTCCCCCACTTAAGCAACTCAACAAATACACTATTCCAACAATACACAAACTCCAACACTTTTACTTAGTCCACCATCTTTATCTAAAAAAAAAACAATGTTATCCAAATTAAACAAATCATGCCTCTATTAGTAGATAAATATGTGTCCTTTAATTCAAAAATAAAAAAAATAAAACAAAAACAGTTTTTATGGGTGAAAAATGAAAATTGGCCAAATACATAAAATGGTGAATTTTTTGAGTTGTTTGGTTGCTAAGTTGGGAAGTTTATTCACCTTTATGCTTATTAAGCAAAACTTAAGAACCCTTGTCGTTTAAGAAAATCTCAAAGAATCTCATAAGCTTTGCTTAGGAACTTTTGTTGTTTATATTCTTAGGTGAGACAATTTGGATCGTGGGCCAACTGAGCACTTGTCAAACTAAACCAACCTAGTCGAGTATACCCCATGTGGCCATGTTTGGAGCTTATAAGGCTCATTAGATATGTAACACCCCGAGCCCGACCTTATGTGTAGCCCATACACAGACACATTAAGCGTGGAACACCTTAGGTGATCAGGCCCACCATAAACCACATCGATCCAAAATTTCATAGATGATATTGGTGTCTAGTAGTATTGTGTGGCCACCATATAAAGTACATTCATCCCATCTGCCCGTTGTGGGATTTGGGGTATTACAATTTTCCCCACTTAAATCATTGACTTCCTCGTCAAAGTCGAACCGTATCTCGGGCGATGCATGATTCAAGAAGTGACTCGTAAGGGGATCAAGGTGGCTCCTACTTCCTACGGATTTAAATGAAGGAGATTGTGACGCTCTCATCTCCACATCGGGTAGATGTGATGCTTGTTTGTGGTTTATAAGGTGATCACATACTACCTCTGGGCACCAACTATTAAAAAATAACATTTATTTTATTCTTTTATTCTGAAATTAATGTTCTGTGGTAATTGCCTTATATAGTTTCTTACTTTATATAGTTCATTGCCTTAGTTAGAGGCCTTTCCCTTAAAGGATTCATGTACTCCTACTTCTATTGTAACATTACATAAATGAGTACATAAAAGGGATGATTCTTATTTGATTTTACAATGTTAAAAGTTATGTTAACAATAGACACCACATCATTTGCACAAAATTGAATTTTTACCCTAAATAAATAAGTGATTCTATCAATGAAAATGTTAGTTTCTACACAACACCATCCATGGGGGGTGACCCAATATGCTGTGTGCATATTAGGCCAGTGTGTGGGCTACATGTAATGGATCGAGATTTCGGGCTCAGGTCGTTACCTATGGTATCAGAGTAGGTCTCGGTCAAAAATGTGTGAACAAAGTGCTATGCGGGCCAAAGTACTACACCACAGGAGGTAGGAATCACCTCTTGATCAACCGTACAAGCCACCTCTTGAATCCTGTATCTCCTGGGGTACGGTTCGACCTTGACAAACGTCAAAGATTTAAGTAGGGGATATTTATCTCATATCGGGTAGATGTGAGACTTGAATGTGTTTTATATGGTGGTCACACACTATTATTAGGCACCAACACCATTCATGGACTTTTGGTCGACTTGTGGTAAGTCTAATGACCCAAGGTGTAGGTTGTTTAGTGGGCTACGCGTAACGGCTCGAGCTCATGTCGTTACAAGCTATATGCAAAACTCAACTCCGCCTGTCTCATATACACATACACCCCTAGTTTCCTATGGACTTGATTCATGAGTATGCCAAAGTTCCTTTTTCTGTTAATTTTATAGTACACTTGTTGGGTTTTTAGTTTTCCTAGTACTAATATTTGCTGGTACAAGAATCTGACGCCCAAGTGGAGCCTTTATTATTGTGATTTGTGAAGCAAGATGCTCCAAAAGTAGCCTTGATGGGATGGGTTTGGCAAGAGGCATGTGTTTGTTTTTAAGGCAGTTTGAGATATATTTCTTTCTTGATGCCACTAGATTTCTCTATAAGGTATAACAATGTTTCTTACAAGCAACAATTTTATTCCTCTATGTTCAAGTAACGTGAAAGCTGAGACTGTAGAATAATTTAGAGATTTGGGTTGTGTAAAACTGCACCCCTCTCCATTCATCTTCAGGACTGATGATTATTGGTTCAAGTATGGCTGCTTGCCCTATCCCTATATAAGAATACTTGCCATAAGATTCATAACTCGACCCAGGACTGAGCATGTATAATTCGTTGAATCCTTCTCGTCCTACTACAACTGAGTTTCTTGCACCCTGTTTTACAGTTAAATACATAAAACATTAGCCAAATAATCTACAAGTTTGAGCAGTTTAAATCTATTTTGAGCATCTTGATATATTACCTTGTCCATGATGGTGAAGTCCCCAGGTGTGCTGGTGTAGATTCTACACATTCTCTCTGTCAAATGTTTATTGTTGTCATCTTCTTCGCCCTCCATCTCTTCGTTGTTCTCCCTTTCAGTACCATTTCTAGATCCCCAGCTGGAAAAAATATCCATAGGACTCCATGCCCTTGAACTCAACTCCTTATTCTCGTTGAGGTATGGAGGAATTATGCTGAAATTTGACACTATTGGTTGCCTGGCAATGAAATCAGATCTTTCCAGTCCCATTGCATAAGTTGCTTCTGGTGTGCTTACCGCTAAATGACCCATGATTGATCCCATCAAACGGAGCGAGGAAGAGTTTCTGTTAGTTACTACGATCTCTGAGCTCATAACATCTTCCCGGAGAGTCACTATGTATTGGACCTCCACTCTGTCCTCAGAGTTGCTACAAATCAGTTCTACCTGCACTTGGCCAAGTCATTCTTCTTCAATTCTCACAATTTGTTTAAGCAAGCTCTGAAAACAGCATATTAAATGGTACTGTTTTATAGTTTCTCTGACTATGATTTACATTGTAACTTGTTACTCCAAATAGTAAAACAAGAAACAGAAAATTAATGAAACCAAAATACACTATCCAAATAGATATTAATTGTTTCAAAACAAACCTGAATGAATTCTTCTGGGCTTCCTTTAATGTCACGAAGAGCCCAAGTAGTCGGAGACCAGAATGAACCTCCATCGCTCTCACATTTGAAGGCCAACGACACCCCACCTTGAATTACTGCATCACTGTCATCCTGCCCTTCCGAGACTGTGGTGTGCAGCAACTCATGTACTCCACCATGCCACATCTTAGGCTTGTAAGACGTGATAAGGGCACTTGGCAGCATCAGAGTGGCCAGACTCCCGTTATCCAATCTCATCTTGACAACACAGCTATCACTAAGACCCTCAAAGGAGACTCCATGGCCACTGAATTCAGATTCTAAGTAATCCACATTGATTGGTGGATATGGGATTGATGCAACTGCTGGCAGTGGGAACTCACTCTTGTGGGTTAAACTGTAACGGATTGAACTCGAGGGAAGATAAGAATGTAAAGATAAGATCTTTGTAATGGGTTTTACAGATGGTAGAGGAATCAAGTTTGGTGAGAAGACGGAATTGTATATCATGGACATGTTTCTTTCTTTTTGTAACGTTTAGATCTTCCCACTCTTATTTCTGCATTGCCAAAGAGATAACACATTGCATTTTCTTTCACAGAAAATGTGTGTGTGTGTGTGTGTGTGACAGTGACTTATTTTACTATCTTGTCCATGCTCTCTAGCCACATATTAAGGATAATATAATCCAGAAAAAGTATTCTTGGTTGGTTGTAGCTGATTACTGCAAAGATATTTTGGCAATGTTTTAACTTTCTCCTTCTGTATTTCCTTTTCTTTTTCAGCCCGATGCGTCAAACTTTATCTTCGTTCATCTCTCTCTCTCTCTCTCTCTCTCTCTCACACACACACACACACCTGCTGCGGTTCTGAATAGATTGTTACTAATTGTGAAGATATCTAATGAAAATCTTGTTCTTGGCGCATTTCTGAGACTTAAATGTATATGCTTAATGTTGTGAATAGCGGAAGCAAATAGCAAACAATCACTGAGTATAGCTATATCAATCAAAGAGAATAGAGAGATTGGGGTAGACGAACTATTACAATTTTATAATTGTCAACTTTATACAAGTTCTAGAGTTACAATTATATATAGAGATACAATACTGTTGTGATTTTATATCACACTGTCCAGAATGAACCCATACAAAAAACGGAGCTTTTGAATTGAATCAAAATTACAACCACTAACAATTAGCCTATTAATACAAATAGCTAATTAGTACCACCAATTAAACTCTTAGACCAATAAGCTATGTTCCTGCAAAACAAATATTAGTCTAGAGTAATAAGAGTAATTGGACAAAAGAAAAGAAAGGACACGAAGAGTTTTATTATAACGCCGTGACCCAAGCACGACTCGCCTTCATTGACCACGAAGGTTTATGCTATAAACTCTTCGGCTCAGATTCCTTTCACCGACCAAAGTCCACCAAAGAGTCCACAGTAAACCCAGCAACTATCCACTGAGGTTAGAGCCACAAAAAAGAAGGTCGAACAAATCCTTTCTGGTACAGCAAGGGAGAAACAGAATAGCGAACTATTCCACGAGCGTTCCGAATCACAGATTGAAGGGTGAGCCTTCAATCACAGAAATAGGAAAAGAAGGAATGAGATGGCGGCTACTTTTCTCACACACACAGGTTTACTCTCTTTTTGACTTACTTTTGACTGCCAAGAGGAAGGGAGTATATATAATAATCCAGCCAATCAATCAACCTTGATTGAAGGGGCAAACAAAGGAAAGTGTTGACCGAACGAGCAAGACACCGCAAAGAGGAATGGGCCGGCCAACCAAAATTTTTTGGGCTCTCGGAATAGATAAAAGGCTGCCACCAATTGGGCCTCCAATTTTAACATTCTTCACCTTGGAATAAGTGTTGGTTCACAAATATGGACTCACTAGGACAGATATTAAGAAATGTATCATCATCGCCTATCCCTGCACTTGATCCAACACAAAGTAAGAACAAAGCAGGGAAAAAGATTTCTAACACACACAAAGATGCAGAATCAAAATACTTAACTAATTCATAAAGCGGAAAGTCAATTAGTCAAGTCACCATAGCTATGCACGTAACCCATGGAATTTCTTGGGGAAATCATAAGAAAATGGGACATCCTTAATTATCGGGATCACCGGTATACATCATCAAAATTTTCAAGCAGTTTAGAAAATTTTTAACAGGAAGGCACTTGGTGCCCATATCAGCAGGGTTTAAGCTAGTATCAACTTTATCCAAGTAAATAATGCACTTAGCAACAACATCACGAATGAAATGAAAACGCACATCAATGTGTTTAGTTCTATCGTGAAAAACTGGATTTTTACACAGTTGAATACCACTTTGACTATCTGAAAATACTACCACTTTTTCTTTCAAAAAACCGATTTCAGAAATTAAGCCTTTTAACCAAAGAGCTTCTTTAATCGATTCGGTTATAGCTATGTATTCAGCCTCGGTTGTGGACAAGGCCACAACGGATTGTAATTGAGACTTCCAACTAATGCAAGACCCACAAAGTGTGAACACATAAGATGTGGTAGACTTCCTATGATCTCTATCATTGGCATAATTCGAGTCAACATACCCAACCAATCTAACACCATTTTCAGATTTGAAGAATTTAATACCATAGTTCAAAGAGTGTTTCAAGTATCGCAACAACCACTTAACGGCGTGCCAATACAATGGGGCAAACCCGAGTTCGACATATATCGGCTAAGACAACTAATGGCATAAGCTATGTCGAGGCGAGTACTAACCATCAAGTACATAATGGAACCTATGGCATTAGAATACGGGATTCTACTCATTTGATTCATTTCAAATTGATTTTTAGGACATTGCTCTTTACTAAGCACAAAGTGGGAAGCAAGGGGAACATCTACAGAATCGGCATCTAACATAGAAAATTTACTCAAAATCTTTTCAACATATGAAATCTGATTTAAGTAAACAATTGAGGATTTACGATCTCTAATTATGTTCATGCCAAGAATCTTGTTAGCATCACCCAAATATTTCATGTCAAATCTAGCACTTAAGCAATTTTTAACAACTTCAACCGATTTGGGACATGGGCTAATAAGAAGCATATCATCCACATATATGAGCAAAAAAAACAGACACATTCCTATCATTCTTGAAATAGAGACAATGATCATACGCACTCCGGCTAAATTTTAAATCAAGCATGCATTGATCAAATTTTTTATTCCACATGCGAGGAGACTGCTTTCAAGCCATATAAGGATTTTTTAAGCAAGCACACATAATCGAAATTGATTATCCACATAACCCTCGGGTTGCCGCATATAGATTTTCTCATCTAAATCACCGTGCAAAAAGCTTTTACGTCCATTTGTTTCAATTCCCAATCAAATTGAGCTACCAAAGCAAGCATAATCCTAACAGCTGTGAACTTAACTATCGGAGCAAAGATTTCAAGTAGTCTATACCTTCCTTTTGAGTAAAACCCTTAGCCACTAATCTAGCCTTAAATCTCACCGAATCGATTCATTCTTGACTTTATAGAGCCACTTACAAGCAACAATGTAACGCTTTTTCTGGCTTAGGCACTAAAGTCCAAGTTTGATTAACATGCAAGGAATTCATTTCATCATTCATAGCATTAATCCACTCATTACAGTTAGCAGATTTCAAGGCTTGATTATATGTTTTAGGCTCGGTATTATCAATGGATTCAAACACACTAAACACAAATGAAGTAAAATCATCAAAACGAGAGGGTTGCCTAACAATGCGTCTAGGTCTATCACGAGCAAGCTGATAGTCATGCAATTCATCCAATATAGGCACTTCATTTTGTTCATTTTCAACTTCATTTTGCTCATTAGGTTCAACATTTTCAAGATTAACATGCTCATTTTCAAAATTCACATTTTCATCAAACTCATGCAAATTTTCGAATTCTCAATTTCAGTTGCACACTTGAACTAGCATCATTGGGTCCTAAGGGATGCTCCACCATAATGTGAGCCTGGGAGGGATAGGTTCAACAGTTCAATAGGAACATTTAAGCACGGAAATTGCTTTCATTAAACACAACATCCCTACTTATTATCACTTTAAATCTTGGTTCCTCTTTAACCATAACCGGTATCCTTTCACACCCTGGGTAACCCAAGAAAACACATCTCACGATCGAGGTTCAAGTTTATCAAATTTCCTATGAGCATAAGCAAAGACAACCAAAAATTCTCAAGTTTGAAAAGTCAATTTCCCTACCAAAAACACTTGATCCGACATCTATCTATGCAAAGGGACGAAGGAGACCTAAGGAGACAAAGGACTATTGATGAGATAGGCGGCAAAGATAGGCCGGCTCTCCCCAAAACTTTTGGAGAGACCCTAGGAGACTAACATGCTCCTAACACGGTTCTATTCATTCTTTCAACCAACACCAATTTTGTTGCGGATTATAAGGCACGCCTTGTGCCTCTCAATCCCATTTTCAAAGACAAAATTTATCCATTTCAAAGTTGCGTAATTCTAACCCATTATCATCCGAAGTTTCTTGATTTTAAGACCAGCTTTGGTTTTCAATCAAAGTTTTCCAGCTTTTGAAATTTTCAAACACATCGATTTGTTTCTCATTAAAACAACCAAACCTTCCTTGAAAAATCATCAATGATCGACAAGAAGTAACGACTTCCACCATGAGTGGGCACAGAGCAGACCCCACACATCAAGCATGTATATAATCAAGTGCACGCTTTTGAAGAAAAATTTTGGGGTTAGGGAAGGTGGAAAACTAACACGCTTTTTGTTTGCTCATCACACAAGTTTCACAAAAGGGCAAATCCGAATTTTTATATTTTCCAAAAAATCCATTTTTGTTTAAAATTTCAAGACCCTTACTACTCACGTGTCCAAGCCTTTTATGCCACAAACTTGTTTTATCTTCTTTAACAAGATTAGCAACGTTATCATCAAGACAAACAGCATGGCAGAGCAAACATACAAGTTATGGCGTTTTCAAATTTTAACAACAACTAAAGATCCCTTTAGAATTTTCATCATTCCTTTTCCCCACTTACCTTCCAAACCATCATATTCTTCTAAAGATGCACACGAAATCGATTATTACATAAATCGCACATGTCGAACATTTTTCAAGGTAAAAGTGTTTCCAGAATTAAATTTTAAACAAATATCACCAATTCCGGCTATAGAACACTTTTTCTCATTGGCTAAAGAAACAAAACCATTTTCCAGGCTTTTGTAGGAGCAAAAGAAGTTTTTAAATGGTGACATGTGATAAGTACATCCGATTCAATTAACCATTCATTTTCACAAGCAGCATGGTATGAATAGAATTAACAACACTTTCACATAAATCGCTTACCATAAAAACATCACCACGCCCTCACTAGCGTAAGCCATATTGCAATCACTTTATGGATTCAAATTTTTCTTTTTAGGATTTGTGCAATCTTTCCTAAAATGTCCACTTTCACCACGCTTGTAACACTTCCTACCTTTGGTTCTAGATTTTGACCTACTTTTATTTCTATTCTTATTTCCGCACTCGATTATTCCCTTGGTTTTGATTATTATGATTATGCCGATGACCATTATTTCTCTCGAGCGTCCTACCTCTCACCATGTGAACCTCACTGGTGTTAGATCTTCCCTTATTAGCTTTCAAATCCAATTCTTTGCCTTTTAGACTAGATATCACCGTATCAAGTGTGATCTTATCCCTACCATACTTAATAGCAGATTTCACGTCAGCATAAGAATCATGTATAACATTTAAAAGCACAATCGAAGAGTAATCATCTATGTGTTCATCACCGGTTTGTTTTATGTCTTCTGCCAATTTGGTAAAAACATCAATATTATCTTCCATGTCTTTGCTAAGATCTAATTTAAAATTGAAATTTTTTTCTAAGAGATAAATTTTACTTGGCAATATTTTTCCAAAATAAATTTGCTCCAATTTTTCCCAAAGACTCTTAGCATGAGCATGTTCACCACATTTCCGAATAACCGATTCAGACAGGTTTAAGATAATCGAGGAGTAGGCAGATTCGTCCATTTCAATCATGGCATCTTCAGAAGTGTCTTTAGCATACTTTAAAGTTATGGCTTTGAAAACCTTTTCTTTGATTAAAATAGGGATAAGTGTACCATTAGTCCCTGAACTTTGGCCGAGCACATCATCAGTCCCCCAACTTCAAAAAGTTTCACCATTGACCAAAGTAGGCCTTTTTTGCTCATCGGAGGTCCCTAGCCCTAACGCCGCTTGTGTTTTTCCGTTATGAGCATGTGCACTCAATGCACAAAATAAGGGGCCATGTATAAAATCATCAAAATAAGTGGGTAATGTGAAAATTTTAAATCCAAAATAAATTTTTAAAAATAAAACCCAATCTGTTCAATCTCTTCATCACACCCAGTTGGGTGAAATCGACAGGAAACTGTGAGTGATTGATGATGCACCTTTCGGACTAATTATTCCCTTCTTTAACTAATTATTCCCGCTCCTTCTAATCCTCCTCATCTGCGCAACAACTCCGAAATTCCTCTTCATCTTCTTCCAATTTCACTTCCATTGATGATGCACGATAAGATCCTAATATTATCATAGTTCTTTCTTCTATTTTGACTGAAAAATTCTCTAACAAGAACCCTCTAATAGTAGCACCTGAGAATTTGAATACTATCAAATTTTAAACGAAACCCATCAACAAAGTCAGAATCATTAATCCCATAATTCAAAAGCCTCTTGGTGAATTTCCTTAAGAATCCCGCGCGGCAATTCCCACGCCCTAGTCTAGGCACGACTCACGAGTTGACTTCTTGAAATCTAACATCTATACCCCTTCATTTCATTCCGCTCACTCTTGAATCTCTTTGTCGAAATTCGAGTTCAAATGCGTCACCGATAGGAAAGAAGTTCACCCAAACCTACTGCTGCTTTCTGGCTCATGTTTTGGCCCGACAAGACAACCTATGTAAATTCCTTGAAAGCTCCGACGAATGCGTTGTTTGACGAGGAGTTGTGGGTACGATGACAATGGAGGGGTCACGCCGACGCCGACCATAGTTGCTTCCGAACATGGAGTAATCGGATCTAGAGATCTATGTAAACCCTTCGATCTCGATCCACCGCCTTACCGCTCATCAAACACAAGCCGGAGACAAAGATCCGTATTTGATCCAAGAAGTTCTCAATCGCCGGAGTTTGCTAGCTTGAGATATTCATTACTGAAATTATTACAATTGTTGATTGGGTTTTATTTTTAAATTTTTCTTTTGGATTTAAATTTTTCACATTACCCACTTATTTTGATGATTTTACACATAGCCCCTTTATTTTGTGCATGTGAGTGGCACATGCTCACTTAACGGAAAAACACAAACGGCAAACTAAGGCTGGGACCTCCGATGAGCAAAAAATGTCTACTTTGGTCAATGGTGAAACTTTTTGAAGTTGGGGGACTGATGATGTGCTCGGCCAAAGTTCAGGGACTAATGGTACACTTATCCCATTAAAATACTTTTCATCTTCTTTTGCCACATAGAAAAATCACTTTTCCCATTAAAAGGTTTCAAACTATAATTAGATGAAGAACCCATTTAGAGAAATAACACAAAACCAACAAATCGAACCAAATCATAATATATAAGAATATTTTTATTTTTATTTTTTTTATTATCACCAAAAAATAAAATAAATTCAAGCAATCAAATTCCAACCAAACAGTAGCAATTTAAATAGAGCACAATCAATCAAATAAATTACGAGTTTTTAAACACAAAAAAACGTAATTATTTCGAGATGAAAGAAGATCACCAAATAAACCTTTTTGGAGTTACCAATTTTTTTGGATCGAAGGAGGCTCTACAGTTTCACGGTACGGAACACGGGCTCTGATACCACTTGTGATTTTATATCACACTGCCCAGAATGAACCCGTACAAAAAACGAAGCATTTGAATTGAATCAAAATTACAACCACTAACAATTAGCCTATTAATACAAATAGCTAATTAGTACCACAAATTAAACTCTTAGACCAATAAGCTATGTTCCTGCAAAACAAATATTAGTCTAGAGTAATAAGAGTAATTGGACAAAAGAAAAGAAAGGACACGAAGAGTTTTATTATAACGCCGTGACCCAAGCACGACTCGCCTTCATTGACCACGAAGGTCTAGGCTATAAACTCTTCGGCTCAGATTCCTTTCACCGACCAAAGTCCACCAAAGAGTCCACAGTAAACCCAGCAACTATCCACTGAGGTTAGAGCCACAAAAAAGAAGGTCGGACAAATCCTCTCCGGTACAACAAGGGAGAAACAGAATAGCTAACTATTCCACGAGAGTTCCGAATCACAGATTGAAGGGTGAGCCTTCAATCACAGAAATAGGAAAAGAAGGAATGAGATGGCGGCTACTTTTCTCACACACACAGGTTTACTCTCTTTTTGACTTACTTTTGGCTGCCAAGAGGAAGGGAGTATATATAATAATCCAGCCAATCAATCAACCTTGATTGAAGGGGCAAACAAAGGAAAGTGTTGACCGAACGAGCAAGACACCGCAAAGAGGAATGGGCCGGCCAACCAAAATTTTTTGGGCTCTCGGAATAGATAAAAGGCTGCCACCAATTGGGCCTCCAATTTTAACAAATACCAAACCCTAAACCAATTTAAACAAGGAAACTCAAAAACTGTTTTGCCGCACAGACGCGATCGCTTCATTTCAAGTGACGCGACTGCCTTATTCCAATGTGGTTACTTTCTCCTCCTGAACGTGATCGCTTAAACTTCTGAGAATAATGCCACAACCACGCGGTTGCTTGACGCGACCGCTTTAAGTACAGGGACTACTCTGAAGCTCAACGCGGTCGCCTTGCCCTGGTGACGCGACCACCTTGTCCAAACATGACATGACCACCTTCATGCCATATCCAAAAGTCTGTACACTTGATACAAATCTTAGGTGAAATGAAAGTTGTACAGGCTACAAGAAGAAAATACCAAAAAAATTGAGCATGGATTCCGGAAGTTGTGCTTTTGAATTGATCAGATTTATTATTAACTTTGTCACTTGGCGTTTACAAGTTGTATTTATAAATTGAATGATGTAATTACAAATTATCGTGCTCGATAACTTGTGCCCCCCTCCACTCTTCGCCAGGTTTAATGGTGATGGGCACCAACATTGAAGCAGGACCTGTGCAGATAAAATAGTCCTTGCCATACTTCTCTGCCATTGAACCAGGGCTCGACAAGTAAATGTCATCGAACCCCATCCGTATTATCCTGTACCAGAGCTCCTTTCCCTGAAAAAAAAACAGCTCCCAGTTCAGTTGTTTACACATAACAAACTAATGCTGGTTTGAATTCTTAGTTTTCGAATTGTCAATGCTACCTGATCAAGGGTTTCGTATTTCGATGGAGGGGTGTTAAAAAATGCCTTTAATCTTTCCTCAGGGGGAGCACCATATACTCTACTGAGCTTATGCCTTAAAATGGCTATGGGCACATCTTGTACACCCCATGTACCCGGTTTCTTCTCCGGGTCCCAGCCAAACGATGATAACCAGCCAAGCTCCTCAGTTTTCATTGCTTCAGCAGGGGACATAAGCTCAAACGGCGAAGATAAAGGAGGCAGCACACAAAAGGAGCAGCCACGAAGTCCATTAATACCGGTCAATCTTCTCTTCTTAAACTTCATATGACCAAGTATTGCACTTGTTAGATTTACAGCCTTTTGGCCATTGTTTTTCACTACAACCGCTGTTGCCATACTTAGAGGATAGAGTGAGATAATGTAGGATACTTCAAGAGTTCCACTAGAGATGCAGCTCAATTCTACCTGTACACATTGTAGTAAAAGATCAAGTACCAAATTTATCTGTCTAATGGTACAAGTTGAGAAGCACACACTAATGCAAATGAAACCTCAATTCCTCTAAAGATGAAGTCTTTGTGTGTTCATCATGGTGGAAAAAGGCTGCAACACTAAGGTTGCTCCACTTTGACATGTTGGTCACAGTCACACGTCTGACTACGAAAACAATCTCGATAGATTAGGTATATTAGACTCTTACCTAGGAGTTTCGTGCACTAGGTTTATTTTATGGTATTCGTGGTGGGAAAAGCGGTAGATAGAACTTAATTGCAACCTCGACCACTAACATAGGAAACATTATCCAATGAACATGGTATTGATAGTCTTATCAGTTTTATCCTACACCTGAATCTATCACCACATACATCATAAGAAATTCAAAATGAAGAAAAGAAATGGAAAGAGGAAAAGTAACTACCTGAAGAGCATCAATGGAATCGGAGTCGACATCCTTCACAATCCATTGAGAAATATCAACAGGGGATGCTTTTGTTTTTGGATCATCAGAGACATTGTTAATGACCAAAGCAATCCCACCCTTGGCAGCATAGGTAGGAGGAGAAGCTGCTGTAGTATAAAGAACCTCCTCAAAGCCATCATCTTTCCAGTAAACTTTAGGCTTGTAAGAAGTGACATGGGCATTGGATATTTGAAGCTTCACTGAGCTTCCATTTCTGACAGTGAGTTCAACACTAGGAGGAGTATCACCAGAGTCTGAAAATTTGATGCCTTTTCGACCGAACTTCTGATCGAGAGTTAAAGTTTCAGGCGGAGAAGGAGTGGCAGTGATGGTGGTGGTTGCAGTGGCCTTGGTGGTGAGTAAGCTTGGTTTGGGGAGAGGGAGAGATAGAAGGGAAGCCATAAAATTTGGAGATGAAATGAAGTCTATACAGCTTCCACACACTCCGTGACTGTCATCCTTTGCTTTTGTTTTTTTTCTTTTTACTTTTCTTTCTTATTTCCACAACCCCCACCCACCCCCCAAGCTGCTCTTTGTTTGATAGTGTGTTCTGGATGTAGTGTGGTATTTTAATGACCCTTTTCAGGTCTCCAAGATTGCTTTACTTTTATTTTAACAATTTTAATATTGCTTTCAATTGAAAATATATTTTAATGCTTCAACTTCAAAGTTCAATCAAGTAGCAATCCCTACAACTTAAAATGAGATTTACTACATAGTAAGTACTATTTTGGAGAAAATGGAAAAGGAAAACGCAAGAAAAAAAAGAAAGTCTAGTTTAAAACGCGAAAGTTGATTCCATGATAGTTCAAATAGCATCGAAAAAATCACGATTGTTGCTTACCAAAAAAAAGCACAGATACGAGACAAGAAATTCAACAGATGCAAGGTAACAATGGCTTCTCTAGTGGTCTAAACCCTCAAATCGAGAGATTCTTCTGGCTAACTCAATCCTCAATCAAACTGCCTGCACATTTTTAACCTCTTAGCAACCATTGCCAGAACGTAGGACCAACAAATTGCAACAGTCACCACCATCAACTGCTCTTTCAAGATCATCCATCCTCAGTACTTCCATGCAGGACAACAATAGTCACAGAAATTTTCCTTTATTATCCAATATGCTACCATGCAAACTTGTTGGAAGTATCAGCACAATGAAAACATTGATGACGGCACTCAAGTATGCATTAAGAGGGGACTCATGCTTCGTTCTAGCTATTGCCAAGCTAATATGAAATTTTCAAGTAATTGCAGAAAGAGCCTCATAAATCTTCTTAGTCATCAGCACCCAAAAAAAACGCAAACATGAACTCTTTGTGTTGAACAGAGGGAGTTCATGTTAAGGATAGATACTTCAAATAGATTGAATGAAAATAAAATATTTATTTCAAAGGACAATATCATATGATCTCTCGTTAAAATGCAGTTAACGTTAGCGATACAAGTATAATCAGCTCATCCCTAATTAGGAATACTTAATCCCCTCAAAAGTTTTGCAGCATCCTCTGGGAAAACAGGATTTATGTGACATCCAGTCCCGACCTCAAAGCCGCCTATTACAGATAATTGAGGCACTATTTGCAAAAACCAGTGGGTGTACTGCAATTGTGAGGGAGTGACCTGAAGTGGAGAAGTGTGAATCATGAAATTATATGGGGGATCATTCAACTGTACAGACATCTTTCGTAGCATAAGTTTCAGTAACCCTCCCAGATCAATTGCCTGCAAGGTTGCAAATTGAAGCTTCTTTCATGAATCGATACAAAAAAGGAATAAATACTTTAAAAGGTAGTGTGCTTACCTGTTTTTTACATTAAAAATTTACTAAAAAGTAAATCAGTAAACTGAATCTGATTAAAAGTAAAGTAATTTGACGGGTAAAGTAATGCTAAAGAGCTAAATTAGGGAACAACAAATCACCCATTATTACCTTATCGCCATCTAATTCATGGAAATGAGAAGAGTGATCCCGAGGGATGATCCATATCTCAAATGGAAAAGTAGCAGCGAATGGAGCAACCGAGAAAAAATGAGTTGATTCATGAATTATAAGGCTTTCTAATGGAACTTCACAAAGACTACACTTTCCTGTCTGATCAAAATACTCCTTCATACTGTGAAGACGGGCAGAAACTGAAGGAGGAACAACCGGTAGAGCTATTATCTGACTGTGAGAATGACTCATTGATGCGCCAGCAGATGCACCATGGTTCTTGAACACCTTGCATTGCAAAAATAAAAAAAATTGCCAACTTGCATCACATGTAACGTAATCCAGGAAGGGGGAGAAAAACATTGTAGATCTAATACCACTCATCCCTAAACGGATGTCACCTTTCAGTTCTTATTTTGTCCCTAATTAAGTGTCACTTGAAGTCAAAACTGATCCATAAAACTCGATAAACAAGGCTACATATCAAATTTTTCAAAATCAACATTAATCGAGTTACTACCACTTATAGAAACAACTGTTTTTTGTTTCTTCATTAAGATACATAAACAGTTGATAGATTGATTCATTTATCAACATTGAGGATGGCATGAACCGTTTCTATGAAGGGTAGAATTATGTCATAAAAATCGCAATACGCGAGATCACAATCCAATAATAGCGCAAACCATTATATGAGGATTAGTACTCCCTCCGTTTCACCAAAAGAGTACAACTTCCTTTTTCGGGATATTCCACTCTTAGTCTCTTACAGTCTCATTACTAAGATTAAGGCATTAAGCTACTTCAATTCACCAATTCTCATCATCTTCAGATTCCCCCTTTGTCTGTTATAAGGATAGCTTGTAAGGGTAATAAAGTATACACCTTAGGTCACAAAATAAAATTATCAATAACAAATTTAGGATTTTGTATTAACATGTAAACATGTATTAGAGCATTGGGGATTCAGTAATCCTCAATTTATCATTAATAGTTTCAAATCAATAAGGTCCACAATCTCACAAATACAAATTAAAAAATTGATAATTGATATGAAAGAACGTTTTGAAAAAGAAAATTGATAATGTTTGGAACGTCCCTAAATAATATAGTGCACACTAATTTTATGACGTAGTGAGTATTTATCGAAATTATAATTTATAAATAATGTGCACCAACTTCATTTATATTTCTAAACAATTTATTTGTTGAGTAAAATATTGTGTGGTGTATGTAAATATGTGTAATTGTGGTAGGGGACGGAGGGGTGCTCAAACATTTGGAAAATGATTAATATATAATTTGGTCCCTGAAGTTGCCAATTCTGATTTATATAGTAATTGATGTTGAAACTTTCCTATGATGGCTCTTCAACCTAACTTTGGGCTTCAGGTTAGTCCCTGGTGGAGTTATGTTTGGATGAAACGTTAAAAATTTTGTGAACTGATAATTTTGCCCTCACTTGAGCCGAGTAGGATGTCCACCTGGAATTAATTTGGGTGGGAAGGGGAGATGTAATTAATCATAATGTTTTTGTATAAAATCTTATTCTACGCTCTTTTATTTTATTATTTATCTCACTTTCTCTTTTCTCTCTCTCTCATTCTTCCTTAACATAGAGTCCAAAACAGGACTGGGTTAATCGAATAATGCAATCAGAATGATAGATATGGTTACATGGCATCTGGCTAGCTTCAGAACCCAATTCAAATTTATCTTTACAAACTCAGCAGTGAGAATCGGTGTTGAGATGTCTCTGTAATATTCTTATAGTAGGCATAGAATCAATTGCCGAACGAGTTACCAAGGGTGGACCCTGCTCGTCATTCACAGTAAGCTCTCCAATCAACGCTTGCATCCTGGCCCCCTAAAAATGTCACCGGTATTTTCTCGCCTCTGCCCGAATGGACTGCCCATTAAGGAAGAACTCAAATCCATCATTTTTAGGTATCCTGGAGGGCCGTTGGCCATGGAATATCAAGTTATCAACCATGGACCGGAACCAAATGCAATGCCATGCTTAGGGCCTGCACCAGACTTGACTCTAAGATCTAAGTTTGAGTTTCTTCCTGACATTCTTTCTCTTATAAAAGCTGCAGAAGGGGCAAACCAAATTACAGCTCAGCCAAACTGGCTACATTGATAGCACCAATGTGTATTAATGAGTAATGACACTCGACATTGCTTCTTCTTGGCAGATCTTCTACGGTACAGACATTAAATTTCAAGCCCAAACACCTGAAAGATGTTGCATTCAAAATCTCTGAGGTTATAGCTTCTCCATGTGGCTCAATTGCGAACTGCTCTCCTTAAACCCTACCTCCTATTCGTTACCGCCTCCAAAAAGTCCACCACTTTCCACCATCACTGCTGCTGCCACCACCTCCGCCAATTGACGATGAAATTGTTCCAAGATACGGCGTAGAGAAGAGATTAGTCCCATCCAAACCCAACCCACTTAACAATTGAAACTCCAACACACCAATTTTCCCACACAAATTCCACCCATTTCACCTCTCTCTGATTCCAAGAACACTCCCTGTTTTTCTTGAATTTTCTTTTCCAGTTTCTTCAACGACACTATTTTGATAAAATCATTTAGCCCTTATGCTCAATGGGTTTGTCGGAGGAGAAACAGATGGAGGGAGATGGGTTTGCTGTTTGGTGAAGGTGGGAAGAGGGAGAAGAAGGTGGGTGTGGTGGGAGTATGTGTATGTAGGGGGGGGGGTAGGGTAGCTGTTGGGTGGGGTTGGCTTTGTCCTCTATTTTTTATTTCAATTATTTTCTTTTTATTTTATGTTTGGTCAATTTTCAACTCAGCAATAAATTAACAACATATACTCCCACCAGACCTATATATAAACAAAACTAACCGATTTCACACAAATTATAAAAGTAAGTTAAATTAGTTAAATTGTCTTGATTTTATATAAAACAAAAGTATACTTACTAAAATACCCTTAAGTATTTCACTCAAAACTAATGACAATTAATGCAATATTAACTCATTGTCATCAATTCATTATAGCTCCTTTTATAATTAGTGGCTCTTTTGTGTATAGGGAATATGCACACATTTTGAAAAACAAAAGATTAACAAGGGGTATTTTTGGTACCAAACTTCTTGGAAGTTGTAAGTAGAATTTAATATTGCTTATATTTAAGTCCACCAAAATTTGGTATTTTTTACTTATATAGAGGTCGAGAGGGAGTATATTCATTAGAATTAGTGGAGGCAATTTTGTCATTTTACAAAAAATATCGTTCTGAAGGTAACGCCAGGGACTGAAAGCCTAAAGTTACTTTAAACAGCATTATAAGAAATATTCAACAGGTACCATATAAATGGAAAATTCTAATTTTTTTATTTTTCTAAGGTTACTAAACCGGAAAATTTGGAACGTTTTCCGTAAGTTATTATTTTTGGTGAAACAAACTAAGCATTATGCACACATTCGATTCGAAGAAGATAGCTAGTAAAGCTTAATTAAACTAAATTAATCAAAAACAGAGACTTTCTGAAGAGAGAGAAAGAAACCTGAACGTATTGGATGGAACTGCAAGCAGTAAGCTGTTCAATCCTCTTCTTGATTGCAAGCAAAACGTCGCCAGCTTCAGCCGGGGAGAGGTCCGGCAAGTGAACCGTGTGTGCTGGCGATTCGATCACCACATCATGAAACCCAAAGCCATTTAACGTCACCTGACTAGCAGACGTGGGTGCTTCAGCTTCAAGATCTCTGCTGAGAGCTGGGTAGAGGTTCTGGATAACCCGAATTTTCCAATCGGAGGTGGAATCCGTCGGAACCCGGAAGATTTCCGGGGCGCATTGGTCCTCGTTTCCGTTACAAAACGGGCATGTGGATTGTTTATTGGAAGTCGAGCTCAAGTTGGAGTTGGATTTGGATTTGAAATCGGAGGGTCGACGTGATCGTGCCGGTGAGAATATTACCCACCGGTTGTTCACTATGTCCTTCCGGAGTTCTGGCTTGGTTGGGTGGCATTTATCAAATATGGCCAAAAGACCGGTTGTTAAACATATATGGCCTTTGACAAATCAACGGACCGTCGCTTATGAATCTGACCAAAATGCCTGTTATATCGCGACACTTGTCGTCAAGTGGTCGACAAGTCGACCATCATAAAATTTTGAGGAACAATATTTTTTAATTACATATACACCGGTATACACCTATATATCTTGATACACCGGTTTATTAGATAAACCACTTGACGACCACTTGACGACTTTGGGAAAAAAATACGTATACAATTACAATTGACGATGATATACACTAGGCCGAGTGAAAGTGAAAAAACACATAGTTCATTTCGGTGGTATAACAGAGCCTTGTCGACCAAGACCCTCTCAACGACGACCATTGATAAACCATTTGATTTCGATTAAAAGATCGTGAGCTCTCAATTATTCGAAACCCTAACTCGCTGGTGATCATCAATTCGATCCGTAAACCTCACATTGTTTTTTTCGCTTAGGGTTTTAGTGTTATAGTTACGGCCGACCATTTTTGACGACCCCAACTTGTAAAACATTTGAAATGAACATAACGACTTGAAATAAACATGAATACTTGTTTATATTGAATTGTATTGCTATGTTCATGTTCTTATTTCATGTTCAAGGCAAAAATGATTTTATTTTTCGTTGAATACATCCGATTTATCAATAAACCATGTCAAGAAACCATGTACTTGGGTTTTTGTTTAAGGTTAGAAAATCATATGTTTTATAACCCGATATATGAATCAACCATGTGTAATTTCATATGATCGCTTGAATCAACCATAGAAGTAAACCTTGTTTTAATAGTTGTTTATTATAGTTCATTTTTAATGTTTAATTTATATTTCTATTACAGATGGCATATATTGTTTCACGTGATGATCGGTACAAATGCAAGGTTACTACAAGATGCAATTTGTTAATATTAGATGAGGTATATGAAGCATTAGATCGTGCTCATAAAACTATATTCAGAAATTTTTGGTAAATTGTATAGGATGAGAAAAAATATCAATAAGAGCAATGTCCGATTCATGTTTTGGCACTTTTAGGATTGAGTCACCTACAAACAATAAAAATGAAATATGGTTCGTATAGGTGGTAAAAATGTTAGATTTTCTTTTCGGACTACACCTTAATAACGTGGTTTAAAACTGGATTATTGAAGATTATGTCCCCGAAATCCCTACTTCCAATGCACTAGTAAAGAAATATATTCCTGGACTGAGTGGAAAAGCAATGAAGCCTGAAGATTTAAGGAAAATATTTAGAGGTAACCGACATGGATGATAAGTCAAGATTGGTCTTGCACTTATTTGGGAGTATGTCTTTGAGAGGTGCGTCACCCATACCGTATTGATGTGGGTGTTTTGAGTATAGTCGAGAACTTGGATTTGTTCAATAAATATCCATGGGGAACAAAGTCCTATACCCACCTGCTGAACTCAGTGATGAAGATGGCTAGTTCTGGTGCTAAGACTTCTGTATGCAACGGCTTTCCGTTGGCATTACAGGTAACCATTTGTAGCTGATTTTTATATTGAATGGTTAGATCATATTTTTTTTCAATCTTATATGCTTCTAATATGTAACATTTTGAAAAAGCAGGTTTGGGCATTTGAGTTGTTCCAAGGTTTTCCTGGATTTATAGAATTGTATGGGCTATCAAATATCATCGGTGAAGTGCCCAAAATACCAAGAATGTGCGATTGAAGTCATTCCAAAATCCAAGCTATGAGGAAATCATGGAGATATTGGATAACCCAAGGGTAAATGTAGAGTTTGATTAATAAAGTTGTGTTATTTAATCCAAACAATATTATTTTATAAACAGTAGTGTCCAATATAGTTTATTAATGAAGTTGGTATTTTGCTTAATTGACAGGATGAAGTGCTTGTTCCATTGAGGCCCACCGAAGCCGAAAAACAAAGCTTATGTTGTTGAGTATGAGCGTATGTTTGGAGCCGATTGGAGCACATCCTTCCATGTTGAGGCCGAACATGTCAAGATGAAGGCCGCCGGTCCCCCACCACGCATCCTCTCCCAACAACATCCCTCTCCATCTCCTGTGACTAGCACTAGCACCAAAGAACACCAAAGACTCTCATCTCGGCGCAATTTTTGATTTATTGCATAAGATGGACTGAAGATTGACCATATGGACCTAAGATAAGATTGACCATATGGACCAAAAGATGACGACCATCTTAAGATTGAAGTGGTAAAGTATTTGACCTTTTGATTTTGAGTAATTTGTTGAGATATTAATTAGTCTATACTTACCTAATTTTGCTTACCTACTGAATTGACGTAATGATCTAAAAACAAGTTTAGGTCCCGCTCAGAACAAGCATCACCCCAACTTGACATGGACTCCCACCGCTACTCTTTCTCCTACTTTTCCAAGTTTCACGCTTTTCCTGATCCAAAATGTCGATCCGACCATCTCTACTACCCCCCCAACCACCACTCCCATCTCCAATACTCTCCCTACAACCACCACTCCCATCATCTCTACTACTCCTCCTACCACCACTCCCATCTCCACTACTCTACCTACCACCACCATCCATACTACTCCCCTACCACCACTCCCATCTCCACTACCTCCCTACAACCACCACTCCCATCTTCTCTACTACTCCTACCACCACCACTCCCACCATCTCTACTACTCCCCTACTACCAAATTCCATCATCTCTACTACTACCCTACCACCACCACTCCCATCATCTCTACTACTCCTCCTACCACCACCACTCCCACCATCTCTACTACTCCCCTACCACCACCACTCCCACCATCTCTACTACTCCCCTACCACCTCTCACATCATGTACTACTCCCCTACCACCTCTCCCATCATCTCTACTACTCCTCCTAGCACCACTCCCATCTCCACTTCCCCGCTACCACCACCACTCCCCCATCTATACATTTGAAGCTGTAAAAATGCCGAGGATAAGGTGGAAAAATAGAAGAGGTTAAGGGTAGAAAAAGAAATGTCTCCTTGGTATTGAGACCGACAATATTTTGGAATCGAAGAAAAAGAGGCGTAAAAAGATTCTGCACAAATCTCTTCTCCCTATATCACGCATGCACCGAAACTGCTTTGACTCGGAAGGTTGTTGGAAATCTAGTGCAAGAGAGGCCTCAAGTGAAGGATCTTTGGAAATGCAGTTCATGAGAGGCACAGGTACCACCGATCAAGTGAAATTCTGGCACACAATTAATAAAAAGAATGAAAATTGAGAAAGGCGACAAACCGAGAAAATCGAGAAAGAAATAAAGCGAAATTTGGAAGAAGAAGTGTGAGGAAACAAATGGAATGAGTATAGATATAGATTAATGCATATAGTTGCTCCTATTTCTTGTGATGGCCATGTATTTTCTTTAGTTCATAGGGTTCATGTAAAATACACTTGTTTATGACAATGACAATCCTAGTTTACCTTGGTTAATGCAATGAAATTCCTCTGTTTTTTGATTTATTTTGGGTACTACTTATATGAGTTTGTAATTGCAAATACATGTCAATTGAAAATGTTTGTATATTACTCGGCGGTTTGTATATCACTTTCATATTTGTATAGTGCATATTAACTTGCGGGGAAGAACTTTGCACTTGCAAACACGGTTCTTCCTTATTATGTTTATTGATAAACCATTGATAAACCCGGTAGGTTTTATGTTATAATTTGGTTTCAAGTGTCAACAATGGTTTTTCCTTTGAAAATGCACATGGTTTATCGGTGGTTTATCGATAAACCATTGATAAACCATGTTCACGATTGGTTTATTAAGCTGCTTTATCTCTTGGTTTATTGATAAACCATTGATAAACCTGATAGGTTTTATGTTATAATTTGGTTTGAAGTGTCAACAATGGTTTTTACCTTTGAAAATGCACATGGTTTATCGGTGGTTTATCGATAAACCATGTTAACATATTGGTTTATTGAGCTGCTTTATCTCTGCTTATTGATAAACCAGTGGGTTTTA
Source organism: Codonopsis lanceolata (assembly GCA_013146195.2). Lineage (NCBI taxonomy): Eukaryota > Viridiplantae > Streptophyta > Magnoliopsida > Asterales > Campanulaceae > Codonopsis > Codonopsis lanceolata. The sequence continues at coordinate 151,846,527 of CM028378.1, read as the reverse complement.
TGTTATAATTTGGTTTCTTGATGGCATTGGTGAAGTATGGCCATATTACCAGGTTGTTATACATATATGGGTGGCCTTTGACAAATCCACTTTTGGTTCGACCAAAGCGCCTGCGTAAAGTGGTCGACGAAGTGGTTAAGTCAAGTGGTCGGCAGTGCGACCATGAGTAAATAATTTTGAATTTATTGGTCCACTTGGTTTATCAAATCGACTACTTACCCCCAATACGTATATACACACCTATGGTCGTCTGAACAAACTCACAGTTCATTCTAACACAACATTTGTCGACCTAGAACCCTACCGATTGGCGACCATCGATTTCGATTTGATTTTGGATTTTGATTCAAACCTCAAGAGATTTCAAGAAACCTAATTCATACGTGATAATCGATTGAGCCAATTAAACCTTACATTGCTTTTCGCTTAGGGTTTTAATGTCTTTATGGTTTATAATTTGAGTCGACCTCGATCGCTTTATCAATAAACCATGTATCGCACTTTTTGTTTATATTGACAAAACCAATTTATAAACCATGTACCCAATTTTGTTTATATTGACAAACCAATTGCAAATCATGTACTCCGCCTTTTTGAGT